>OX421867.1:11200000-11895000 GCA_949127965.1 Pandemis corylana | reverse complement strand
CATAATGTGTGTCCGCGTGAATAAGAAACTTTATTTCACCGCAGAAATTACAAAGCGCATAATAATAAGAACACATTGTTACATAGAGATAGGTACCTCGATGACATTTTATGCGGTAAGTGACACAGCGGCCTTCGCACTAGACTCAGGGTCCGTATCGCGAGTGCCAAGTGAAGTAATTAAAACACAAGAATAATTAGAATGTGTGTGTGTGTGTGTGTGTGTGTGCGTGTGTGAGTGTGTGTGTGGCTACACTTTACCATTAGTAAGTGCCTGTAAGGAGATCCTCAGTATCTTGGTAATTTATATTTGCTAGACAAACTTCGATAGCATTTTTTAACTTAACAGCAGACAAGTCTTTAACAATTCTTTAATATTATTATCTTCTATTTACAAATTTTTGACCCTAGAGCAGCCAGGATAGAAAGAAAGAAAGAAAGAAAGAAGACATTTATTCCTTTTTGCAAGACACACAAATATAAGATATTATACACAATTTTATAGAAAATAAACAAGGTAAAACAAAAAAAAACATAGACATGAAAAATAGATCATCAGCGTTGTGTGTCTTCGCAAAAGTGAAACGGTCGCTGGCTCAGCATTACGCTGAGGTGTTAGACACCTGCAGCACTGATTTTCAGCCAGAACCGTCTATGACTGACGAAACGATACACAGATAAAATATACTATACATACATAAAGCTTTACGTAAACAATGCAATACATAGATACAACCCGACTTATGTGTAACTAAAGAAATACATAAATTAATTAAATAGTTTACAATAAACAAAAAATAAAAGGAGGGAAAACTAAATATAGCAAAAAACATAGAGTGTAAAATATTCAAAACTAATAAAATTACCATTATTAACAACAGCCAGCAAAATTTAGCACAGTATAAAAGGAAAAGCGTCTTACACTCAAACTTTACCCAATACACGACAGGCAATTCAAACTTCGGCACAAAAACTCGAAACAAAATAAAACTATAAACACTTAAGGGGAAAGTCGTTTCAAAAGTAGCGTCTCGGCGCTGCAAAACAATAAAAGGAGAGATTGCATAACTACTGTGACAATATTCGGCCAAAAATGGGCCGAAAGGGCCGTTACGGCCGAGAATGGTCCATTTTCGGCCATAACATGTGGCTCGTAACAGCCGACGCCATCAACGCAACATGACACCAACTATGGTAATAAAACGTATGTGTATCGCTAAAGGAACATACGGTCTGACCAAATAGGCAACATTTTTCAACATGAAACTACCGTGAGACTTAATCATAATTACACATAAACAGATAAGTCACGTATAAAAAGTCGAGTGATGGTCGACATGTATCGGCGCAGTGTTCGTTTCGCTGCCGCCGGGGCGAGCGCTCCAGGAAGGACTACGAAATAGTCCGAAACATGTCGACCATCACTCGAATTTTTATACGTGAGTTATCCGTTTATGTGTAATTAGGCAACATTTTGCTTAGAACTTGCATATACAAGATTGAATTGAGAAATAATACCTTTTTCGATTCATCCACATTCATCTATGTTGTAACTTAATACGTCGGTTTAGTACTCTTAACCAGACTTTTTGTCAAATCCTTAAATTCCTTTTGAACACGGAACGTCCATCTAGGCCTTCCCCTTCACACTTGTCATAATAAATATTCTTTGACCAAACAAAGCACAGTCCCTAAAGAAATAAGTAAGTTATTAGCCGAGAACCATTTGAAACTGTTAGTGTCGTATTTTATCTCCCGTTCTCTCCCAGCGGCATTGCAAAGCGTCATTGACGCGTGCATCAAACCCCAGCGTAAAAGAAATTGCAATATTTCACTGAGGTAGTCAATGATAAGTTAGCATCGGCGGCAGTGTATCCCAGTCAACAGTTAACTGCTGTATATATCTCCCGTATCCATCAAGCTCAATACCGTATCGTACCGTACCGTGGTCGTATGCGTCAAGTTGCAACTTGAAACAAATAGTAGAGAGTGTTACGTAAATCACCAATCTGTCGCCAGAACCGCTACCCATTGACGATTGCAGATTGGTTCAATGATGTCATGGAGCACCTGGTTTTGTACACTTGTGTACCCTTCAACGGCCAAGTCACACAACATTAACTATAATAATAAAGAAATCGTAGTAAGGAACCTTAGACTTGGCACGACTTTGTCTAGATTTCATTACTTTTGAGAGATAAACAAGCAGCTCCATCGAGACTTGGCTAGTTTTTTACAGAAAGTTTTTGGTGGGATTACTTATACAAAATATGTATTAGAATGTAATAAAGAAAGATAAATAAATAATAACAGATTCAATGATCAGTCAGCGTCGTTGGCAGTGGATCCCGCAGCCAGCCAACGTCACAGCGTACAGTTTTACGACGTCAGGTCATCGTGATATGAAGACGCGCTCATAATGACGCGCCGGCCAATAGCCGTGATAACACTCTGATAGGTTCGCACAGTCAACAGTTAACTGCGGTATATATCTCCCGTATACATTATCATTTACGCGGCGTCACTGACTTACAAGTTGCAACTTGAAACAAATAGTAGAGAACGTGTTACGTGAATCATTTAAAACAGTTAATGACATTCATTATAAGCGGGTCTGCTGTAGCATTAGTGTCACAACGCTATCAACGTTGGGTCATTTACGTGGTGTCACTGACACGGTGTCACTAGTACAGCGTCACTGACGCGGCGTCACGGACGCTGGCGTTAGATTGCTATAAAAAAATCCGAGGTACAATAAAGTACAAAACAATACAGAAACAAAGAACAAGGTAGACAATAGGCGGTGTTATCGCTTAATAGATCTCTACCAGACAACCAATAAAATAAAGAAATAAGTCGAAGACAGTTTAAGTAGGTGGCGGAAACAAATAGACAGGAGAAACGCAGGGATAATAAAACAAAAACACTAACACAAATATAATACATAGCTAAGTAAATTAAATAAAATATAACTCATACAATATAGAATTTTACAACGAAAGATAAATAAATAAATAATAACAGGTATTCAATGTTTAGTTCTTTATATTTGTCAGTCAGCGTCGTCGGCAGTGGATCCCGCAGCCAGCCAACGTCACAGCGTACAGTTTTACGACGTCAGGTCATCGTGATATGAAGACGCGCTCATAATGACGCGCCGGTCAATAGCCGTGATAACACTCTGACGGGTTCCCACAGACACGCGAGCCGCGAGTATAAACTATCTGTTTAGTTTAACTATTCCACTCAACTACACACTACTTCCATGCTGGTCTGGGAGCAAAGGAAAAACATAGAATGTACCAGTTGCTTCTCTTCCCGCGCAGATGGTAAAAGCCCGTCGAGGGAATGGGCGAAATTCTTAGGAATCATGTTATAGGCGATGCGGCTAGCAACCCATCACTATTTTTGATTCCTTTTTCCACCTATACGTCTACAATCAAGCTAAACGTGGCCTTTAGGTTTTGTTAAATACGCAATTTTCCGGAATAAAAAGTGGCCTATGTGTTATTCCAAACTATAATCTATCTATGTTCCAAATATCATCTAGATCTGTCCAGCCGTTCCGGCGTGAAAGAGTAACAAACATCCATCCATACTTACAAACTTTCGCGTTTATAATAATTAGTAGGATGCGTTGAAATCGTAGAGGCCTACGAAAGTACGTAGCAATCGGTGAACGTAGCACTGCTACGCCATACGGTTATTTTATAATAATTATTATGTCACTTGGTAAATGTAATTTCTTTATTATGGTCAAACTCCACAAATGTAATCATGAATAACATGATCACATTTGGAGAGTTTGATCACAATAGAGAAATCTCTAATAATTCCACGCTGGTCTGGGAGCACAGGAAAAACATAGAATGTACCAGTTGCTTCTCGTCCCGCGCAGATGGTAGCAAAATACTTAGAAATCATGTTATAGGCGATGCGGCTAGCAACCTATCACTATTATGATCCCCCTTTCTATCTGTGCGCCTATCATGCTAAATGTGGCCTTAAGGCCTTGTTACCCGTAAGACGTGATTTGTGTATGTTTATGTATGTACTCGTATGGTTAATGTAATATTTTTACCCGACTGCGACGAAGCTTAAGGAGGATTATGTATCTGCCGCGTACGTATTTTAGATTATATATGTTTTGTGTATTTATTTTACCGTTGAAGATTATTTTAGGTCTCTAATAAACTTGTGGGCTGAGTGAGTCTGCTAATGTAGACAGAGCTCTCGACTCTTGTGGTTAGTTTCGGAGCCATTATAGTGTATTAAAAATAACAGAGTAAGCTAACTACAGGGCTCGAACAAACGCAGATGACCTAAACAAACATACATACATACATAAATCACGTCTTTATCCCTTACGGGGTAGACAGAGCCTAAGGCAACAAGACCTTAAGGCCACGTTTAGCATAGTTGTAGGCGTATGTGGAAAGGGGAATCAAAATAGTGATGGGTTGCTAGCCGCATCGCCTGTAAAATGATTCCTAAAATTTTTGCTTAGGCTTTTACCATCTGCGCGGGAAGAGAAGCAACTGAAAAATTCTATGTTTTTTCTTTGCAGACCAGCATGGAAGTACCTTAAACCTAACCTATACCCAAAAATGACGTATATTTGCTTACGGGTGACGTTTGTGTTTTGATTTATTTATTTAATTACATTGTTTTTTCTATTAATTTTGACATTTGGTTAATTTAAACCCTTTATTATATTTCATTATTTACCTGTAAGCAGTGGCGATCCCTAGCGGAGAATTAATTTAGTTAAATTGTACCTAATTGTTTTATTATTATTGTTTTTGATTTTGACATTTTTTGTAATATTCAATGGATTTGTATTATTTAATTTCATCTTATGACGATTTCAATCTAAATTCTTCTAACTTGACAATGTACAATTTATGATGTAATTTTTATTGAATCAATAAATAATATATATTATATAAAAAAAAAATTGTTAGACAACTGCAGCACTGATTTTCAGCCAGAACCGTCTGTGACTCACGAAACGATACACAGATAAAATATACTACATAATCCATAAACTTTGACATAAATAAAGTAATTAATAAATAGAACCCAACTTATGTGTAACTGAAAAATACGTAACCAATTATATATAGTCACTACGTAGTATAAAACAAAGTCGCTTTCGGCCGTCTGTCTGCCCCTATGTATGCTTAGATCTTTAATACTATAACGTGTTCATGTGTTTTTAGTATGGTAACGATTGCATACAACATGTATCTATGTTGTGTAGACATTTCTACTACTTACCTACTTGTTTGTTTTGTTGTTGTGCCATGTACCTGTATTATTTACAACTAAGGAAACTATAGGTCTATTTTCACTCATTGTCATAGTAAGTTTATGTACCTATGCGACTGTTTGTTTCTTAATAAATAAAAAAAAAAAAAAAAAAAAAATACTACGCAACGAATTTCGATGCGGCTTTTTTAAATAAAAAGGATGGAAAAATAAGTGGTTTGACTTCACCCGCATGAATTGTTCGATCCCTGTATTAATAAATAAATGACCCTCGGACTAGGGTGGAGCGGTGACCTTCGCAAGGCTGGCAAGAGCTGGATAAGAATAGCTTAAATTATGAAACAAAAATTTAAACAGGGTGTTCAGGTGACCCAACGACCCGCTGAATATTCTGTAAAAATTACGAGAGATCTTGTATTATTAGCTATGTATTATATTTATGTTGGTATTGTTGTTTTATTATCCCTGCGTTTATCCTGTCTATTTGTTTCCGCCACCTACCTAAACTGTCTCCAACTTATTTCTCTGCATATTGGTTGTCTGGTAGAGATCGCTATTAAGCGACAAGACCGCCTATTGTCTACTTTGTTCTTTGATTCTGTATTGTTTTGTACTGATTTGGGTGTTTAATAAAGAGTATTTGTATTGTATTTCTAACATAACTGAAGGCTTCTCTATAAATTAAGTACACTATGTTACTAAGTACTAAGCCTACAAGTTCCGAGGTTTCTACGAGGCCTCACCGCAAGTGTGACCAGCGATGCCCGTCTAATTGATGTGATGTAAAGGTCACTTAATGTTACGTCTATGCCAATAACAAGGTCAGTGGGCGTCGCGGTGACACCTAGTGCTCCCGTAACGCTCACAGTCCATGGCCAGGAGGGAACGTGTCGGTTTTTAGACGGTAGACCTCTCCCCTTCTTCGAGTAGGGAAGGCAGCGGCGAGCTGGAGAGCCCGTCATACTCCCGTTGCTGCCCCGAACGCGGGAATGCATAAGGTGCATTTCCCACGCGTTAAAAAAGAAAAGGCCAATAACAAGGACCTAGTGATCTAACCTACCTGCTGTGGGTGGTAGCGAGCACGCGCCATGACGACCCGGGTTCGATTCCCGGCCAAAGCTGTACTTTTTGTTTTTTTTTATTGGTTCTAGTATTTTGTTTTGGAAATTTCATATTTTTTTGTAATAAAACTGTCATTTTTATTACTGGATAGATTTTTATTAACTTAAAAAAATGATATTTTGTAATACCAAACTTATATGGTACGTTTTGGATTAGTACCAAATATATAACGCTTTGTCTCAATCTGTTTATACATATGTGATAATATACCTACAGGTTAAAGATTGGTATGTATTATATAACCATCTGGTACAATGTCACGCGATAGTAATACGCAGCAAGTTGATTCTCGAATTTAAAATTTACTACCGAAATTTGATACAGGAAGCGTGCAACAATATATTAAAAAAATCTGTATTAAAATCTTTACAATATTATGCACAAATACGATAATTCATTATCTCTACATATTGATAATGGTGAACGATTAATACAGTATTTTTTAGCACAGAATTAGGTATAGTAAGTTCCTGACATAGAATGGCGTATATTCATAAAACATCGTGGTGGTTACGTCGTTTTGTCTAAGAATGACAGTTATTAGTCGCCATGTCAAAAATTATATATCATCTTGATTTTTCTGTATTCTTCCCGGTTTAAAATGTACAGTACTATGTGAATGTAAATAACTATGTCAAAGATTCTTGTTTATTGCTTGTTGTGGACTTTCTGTATTTATTTACGGCTGATACGCCGACAGCTGACCAATGGCGCGCCGCCGCAACATATTGGCCGCCATTTTGACAGCGGCCATCTTGTGAACCGCATCGCTCACGCGGCCACCGCGCATTATTCATAATGCCAGATTGAGTGAAATATTGACGATATAAGATGTATGGAGTGTGCTAGCTGTTTTTGTTGTGTGTGATCATGTAAGTTTTATAAACAACTTGAAGGTGAAAGCTGATAAGCGAATAGGACGAACCTAATTGGGAATGGATGATTATTTTAAAAGTGCTTGATGATTTTTCTATTGATAGGAATAACCATCCTCAGCCACAGAAAAAAATTACAGATTTTTCCATCGAGCCATATATTTTATAAAATAAAAACATTTTACTCAGTTACTTGGCGACCCCTATACCTATGGTTTAGTAACACCAACAATTCACAGACGGCGCCACTTAGCCGTTGCTTTTTTTTTAGCTAATTATGTCATTGTGTACCACAGATTCAAGCAGCCTTTTTTTTTATTTGTTATGTTATGGACGTACTGCTTTTTAGCCGCATAGGGGCCGCCGAGTGACTGAGTAAAACGTTTTTATTTTTATAAAATATATGGCTCGATGAAAAAATCTGTAACTTTTTTCTGTAGCTAAGGATGGTTATTCTTATCAATAGAAAAATCATCAAGCACTTTTAAAATAATCTTCCATTCCCAATAGGAGATTGAGGTAATGACTACAGAATATGTAGGAGACGAAACTACTGGATTTTGTAACGTAATGCTAAATCATAACATCAACACAAACTTTCGCTCAGTTCGTTTTTGCCGGGCGAGTTTTCGAAAACTTAAGAACTTCACCGCTTCCAAGTCTAGGTTTGCAAATTTTAAAAAATACCGTCAACTCCGTCAGGATTCTTAACTTAGCAGTTTTGTTTAAAAACTTTATATTACTTTCTCCTTGCTGTGACTTCTTTAAACTATTATTAAAATGACTGCGGTAACGAATAACCTGGAAAGCCTCTTCCCGTGATGCATGGCTGACATAAGGCAAGTAAGTAAATGCTTTATTGTACAAACATAAAGAAACAGATATATATATTTTTTTTATATGAATAGGAAGGCAAACGAGCAAGTGGGACACCTGATGGTAAGTGATCACCCCTGCCCATAGACACCCGCAACCCCGGAGGGATTGCAGATGCGTTGCCAACCTAGAGGACTAAGATGCAATGCCTCTTGTGCCCGTAATTTCCCCGGCTATCTTACTATAATGCACAAAGGCAACCCTATCCGTATAAGGGATCTCTACCAGTTAACCTTTGAGCAGATGAGAGGAGCATTAAACGAGGGACCGACAAAGTGTGAGTTTAAAATTCCAGATAGTGAAAGCCACAATACATCGTACATATCTAAATACATTAAACAAATCATAAAATAAACTGCTAAATATCAAGGTGCGCGGGACCGTGTGGTAACAGCTCATCAGAGCGAGCGGAAATCAGGGTTCATGTTATAGGCGATGCGGCTAGCAACCCATCTCTATTTTGGCCTTTCCACCTGACCGACAATCACGCTAAAGTGGCCTTATAGTCTAAGATCCGAATATAACGCCGACCTGCACCGAGCTGATAATATAATGAAACATATTTTATAATAAATTTAGTATATTAGAAAATACAATAAAAATGGGTTGGCTAAAAAAATCCTGGACTATTTAAATATAATACATACCTATATAATATATTGATATATCTATTGATTTATAAATATAATATATCTATAATAGAAAAGTTTAATGTAATACTATCATATTAAACAATTAGAACACCAATGAAATAAAATATATTTAAATATATATTTATTGACTTCTATAAGAATACTGGTATATAAGAATATGTCTATAATAGAAAAAAAAATGTAACTCAAAACATGATAATGTAAATAATAACCATGCCTTCACTTCACTACATTTACTGCAAATAAATAATAATAATTATTATTATAATTATAATGAAGAAAAAATAGTCTGTCCAAGATTTTTTTAGCCAACCCATTTTTATTATATATTTTCTAATATACTAAATTTATTATAATAGCTTAGCGTATTAGTATCGCTGTCCAAAGGGGGAACGCTGCCAGCGTCTGTGGAACTATGCCACGGGGGCCCCTCCTTTTTTAATTATTTTACTTTAAGATTAGTTTTAGTTTAGTTTTTAATTCGTTTTAATTTAATAGTTTAATTTGTATCAATTTCCATTTATGTAATTTTTATTGAATAAGTTAATAAATATATTTTTATAAAATATGTTTCATTCTATTATCAGCTCGGTGCAGGTCGACGTTATATTAGGATCTTACACTATTAGTTTTTGTTACCTTATCTGTTAGTTAAAATTGTTATTAAAGAAACTGTAGGTACAGGTGGGCGAAAATCATAGGAATCATGTTATAGGCGATGCGGCTAGCAACCCATCACTATTTTGATTCCACTTTCCACCTCTACGCCCTCAGTGTCTTGCTAAACGTGGCCTGTAGGTTTTGTTACCTTAGGCTCTGTCTACCCCGTAAGGGATAAAGACGTGATTTGTGTATGTGTATGTATGTAGGTATAGCTTCAATCGTGCGTGCCGTGGAAGCCTGGGACGGCTGCAAACGGCAAACTCTAATCTTCTATTTAATTTGATGCCAAGTTTTGTCTCGCGAGCGTATAATCACAGCTGTATGCTCTGATTGCTCCGTGGAGGGGTACACTGGGGGTTCATAGTTATTTTTATTATTATTCTACACACATACATACCGTCACGCCTCTTTCCCACAGGGGTAGGCAGACACTACTTTGTTCCACTTGCTACGATCCTGACATACTTCTTTCGCTTCAGCCACAGTCATCAATCTCTTCATACATGCTCGTCGGTTTCGGGTACTCCTGACCTGACCTTTTTCCAAAACGTCTCCAGTTTGTTCTCGAAACGTCTGTCTAGGCCTTCCCCTCCCAACGTTACCATTCACAGACGTACATTCTACATACATACCATTATAATTATATAGGCAGTCTGCCTCCGTGGCGTCGTTCAAGGAAGGCTTGAGGAAGATGTGGCTCACACCATCTTCTTAGATATTGTATATGTGTACTCTTATTGTACTTAGATATGTACGCTCTATCTACTTCCATGCTAGTCTGGGAGCAAAGAAAAAACTCTCGTATATTGACATTTAATCGCGACGAATTTGTCGCAATAAGCACCGTCGTGCTACGCTTTTTGAGAGTATCTCGCACTTGGCTGTCATTTGACAGCCATGACAAATAATCGCGACGCGACAAGCTATCTCGCTACACGTCGTGCTACCGGTTCGCGACATAGCATTATGTCGCGCTTCTATGTCGCTCTCGCGCAAGTCGCGCCTTGTCGTGCTAGCCGTACTGATGTTAAACGATCACCACTGTCCATAGACACCCGCAGCGCTTTACGCGATGCCAGTGCGTTGTCGGCCCTGCAGAAAATTGTACACTCGCCTCTTAAAGGCACCCAGGTCGTAACTCGATGGGAAGGCCCCAGCGGAGCGGAAATGTATGAATGGATTGTATGGATGTTTGGGTGAATTTCAAAACCGAGTTTTCTGACTGTCCCACGCTTCCAAAAAAAAAACTATGACATATATGTACCAAAAAAAAAATTATCGTATTTTTTGCAATCATTTATGACGAGGCAAAGCCTTGAATAAATGATGATGAGCTACCAATCCCCGAAAAAAAATATTGAAAGTTCGAAAATCCACGATTAGCATAGCTGTGAGGTATGTCACACGCCAAGTTTAGCTCAGAAAAATGAATACAACTTCGTCTATAATTGTCGTAATTTATTTCTGTAAAAATCATTTTAAAGAGCTCTTCCTGGTCTATATTATAAAACAAAAAACAATGCAAAAATCTCGTAATTTAAAAATACAGGGATAGGAATGTGTTTGTCCCGCGCGAGAGCGTCTTTCGATGACTCGCAAATACCTGCTGGTTACTGATTGGTTGAGCTATGTAACGCCATTTTTTAGTTATTACGTCGAAGACATGCTACTTCGCGTTCGATTACCGAGCAAAGCGGACGCGTAGTCTGCGCTGTGATTTTTAAAAATAGGTAAGTTTGTGACACGATACTTTTGGTCAGCCTATAAGGTAATTTGTGTGGCTAGTAAATATTGCATGTTCAACTACTTTATCGATATGTCTATTTAAGTGTTTTATAGTTTAGAACATCGAGAATGAACAGTCCTATTGTCATTTACCTAAAGCTTATACTTTCGACAGAAAAAAATAAATACACTTTTGCCGTAATTTGTGTGGCGTAATTTGTGTGTCACTTTTGCCCACGCAAATTACAAACGCGCCACACAAATTACATTTTATGTCTTATTTCAATAAAATGAGCATTTTATGATGGTTAATAACACTTGCTATCTTTAAAAAAACAACGTCAATACAATTACAATACGTTCTACTATTTTACGTTGTATTTTTTAATTTATTATTTTTGAACAACTTACGTAACATCTATGATACTGTTTAATTTCGTAATTGACGTTTAGTTTAATTACAACTTGCTTTTAGTTTCTGATTTATACCTTTTTTGTTTAAGGTATTTCAAAATGCGTCAAAAAAAAGAGGATAGACTCGAGAAAAAGAAATTGGCGGAGAGAAAAAGGAGACAGAAAATTAAAAACGATGCAGAAAATTATGAAAAATATTATAAAAGAGAAAAAAGAGAGAAATATCATCAAATGAAAAGAGAGAGATTTAGGGCAGTACATTATAATGAACAAATATGAGAAAAATGACTGTTGAATTAGTCTGTAGAAAAGCAGTGTGATTTTTAATTTTTTTTTTATTAACAACCTTAAGACTGATTTGTTTAGAAAGTGTCATTTTCTGTTTTTATGAATAAATCGGAAAATCAAAAAGTTTAGTTTTATTTAGCAAATTGATAGTAAAAAATTAAAAATGTAATTTGCGTGGCAACAATGTAATTTGTGTGGCATGAATTTTTTCGGCATCGAATTTTAGCTAAACTATTCAACACAGAAGAGTGCCTCTTTTTGCGTTTTGTTCATCATTCCAATCTCTACCATAATCTATTATCAAAATATAAAATAAAAGAAAAAAAAAACGCGCCACGAAAATTACCAAAAAACGTCCCGTTCAGAAATTCACCCGTTTGTATGTGTGAAATACTCTCCAAGTGTGTCCCAAACGTTGAGTCTTTGCTCATTCCACACAGGTAGTGAAGCGGGTAAATTGAATTTGAAATTCGTAATCTTCAAGAACTTTGTAGATTTGCATTATCTTTGTTTAAACAGAACCAGACTGATATTGAAGACTTCCATCTCAGTCGGTGCTGAAGACTAAATTTAAACGTTTCCGCTATGGTTTAAATGGTTTAACACAGACTAACACAGACTAACACACAAACAAATTAACTAGAAGTCTAAATGCCTAAACAGTGGTTAATTATACATTTTCGAATCAGTACGACGCTGGTTTGTATGTGTAACAGTTGTGCTCATTAAACTTTGATAATGATCCCGTAGAGGGATCGAAACGCGTCAGTGTTTGTGTGGTGTAAGGGATAATTAAATTTGTGGGATTTATATGTGTTTTATTGGCAGTAGTGGAGGGAGGGATTGCATGAAAAACACAGGCTTGTTTGTCTTGCACGTACATAGACAAATCACGTCTTTATCCCTTACAGGGTAGACAAAGTCTAAGGTGGCAAGACTTTCATGCCGTAAATTTCAAATATAATTTCGCACATAATTTTTGTTAAACTCAGAGGTGCGAGCCCGGGCTCGAAGCCACGACCCTCTGCTTAAGAGGCCACAGGTCAAACCACTAGGCTACCACGGCTTTTTTCATGAATAACTATTATTTTATATTGGTGGTTTCTTCCATGCTGGTCTGGGAGTAAAGAAAAAACATAGAATTTACCAGTTGCTTCTCTTCCCGCGCAGATGGTAAAAGCCCATCGAGGGAATGGGCGAGTCTTAGGCATCATGTTATAGGCGATGGGGCTAGCAACCCGTCACTATTTTGATTTCCCTTTCCACGTATACGCCCTTAATCATGCTAAACGTGGCCTTAAGGTTTTGTTACTTAGGCTCTGTCTACCCCGTAAGGATAAAGACGTGATATAATGTATGTATGTATGTATGGAATACTTTTTGTGACACAGGTCCTTTCAAGCCCTAATTCCATCACTCTACTTACAGATTGATTGAATTCATGTAGTATAACCAGGTTGTCCGAAATCCTTTTTGTGTGTCCCTCATTTTACCACAAGTAGTGTTGCACGATAGTCCACTATCGATAAAGTTTCGATAAATTGTCGAGACAATAGTATCGTTACGGCAAAAAACTATCGATATTCTCGATACAATTTGTTTTCAATCCTACTTAATATAAAAGCGAAAGTTTCCGAGTGTGTGTGTGTATGTTTGTTACTTCTTCAAGCTAAAAAAGGCCGGATGGCTTTGGATAAAATCTGAAATGGAGATAGCTGGTACTCTGGATTGAAACATAGGCTTCTTTATCCCGAAAATTTGCATAGTTCCCGCTTGATAGTGATAAACATGACAAAGGTCATAGCTGCCTAGAGTCGCTTCGTAAATAATTATTGTAGAACTAGCTTCTGCCCGCGACTTCGTCCGCGTAGAGTAACATTGAAGAACCGATGTTGATAATTATACTCTGCAATAATAGATACGTTGCGACTCTAGGCAGCTACGCCTTTCAACATGTTTATCGTTATCCCATGGGAACTATGTAATTTTTCGGAATGAAAGTAGCCTATGTGTTAATTTAGGGTACCAGCTATCTCCGTTCCGAATTTTGTCTAAATCCGTTCAGTCATTTCAACGTGAAAAAGGAACAAACATACACACTCACATCATCACATCCTGACAAACTTTCGCATTTATAATGTTAGTGTAGGATTACATCAGTTCTTAGGTCTAATTCTAATGCGGATGAAGTCACGGGCAGAAGTTCGTATTACATAACATAAAGATACTATCGATTATATGTAGTGTCGATAATTTCGATAGCAACAAAAGTTTCGGTAACTTTCTGTACAATACTATCGAAACTGTCGATAGTGTTGCTGCATAGTGCTTAACGATAGGTATTGCTTTTAAGAGATTGATAGAGGCAGCATATATAAAAACTGTCGATAGAAGTATCGACTTTGTGGCAACTCTAGCCACAATCTGGACTAGGGTTGACGTTTTATTTAGGTAACAAAACAATATTTTACCGTCAATCAAGTGACAATGTTATTGCTACGCTTTTTGGAAGTATTTTGCTTTTTTGTGAAACGAATATAATATTGCATATAGGCCGATGTTAAATCCATGCGATTTGAGATAGTTTAAAATAGTACATTACACAATTTTACGTCTTTTCCTGGCCAGGAAGTGGAAATTCCCGCGTAGCGGGCGGTAAAGTGCTACTTACGGCCCGGGCGACGTAAAATAAATAACGAGTCAAGTTTATACAATACAGTCAAAAGAGCATTTTGCAGTTTACTTATGAATTTACCTTATTGGCCTTACCATGGCGTCTTAATGCGATTCAATTTCGACTCAGCTCAGGTTTTAGCTGTCATTTTTGGGATGGATCTGACAGCGAACGAACCTATTACTATACCTATACTATTCTCTGTATTTGACATTTTAACGCAAAGCCTGCACTCTCTGCTAAGTTCCAGTTATCTTAGCTGGAACTTAAAAGAGTGTAGTGAAACCGGCCTTAAGCATAATGGTCATCTGGTTTATAAAAAAAAAACAAGTGCAAGTTGGACTAGGACACCGAGTGTTCCGTAAAAACTCGGCAAGTGAATATAAAATCTAGTGTTAGCAGAGCCCTGCTTCCTAAGCGAACAAAGGCAGTGTGAGGTCATTTTATATTGGTTACTTATATAGACAGACAAACATATAAATAGTCTGTTTTTAATATCAGATCTGTTGTTGTACCGGCAACAGAAATACATTATCTGTGAAAATATCACCGTTATTGAAATACAGCATGGTCATAAACAGACAAACAGACAGACTAATAGCAGTCTTAGTCTTACACTAAAAATGAATTTAATACAAATTGAATATTAAACACACATAAACACGTCTTAATCCCTTACGGGGTAGACAGAGCCTAAGATAATAAGACCTAAATGCCACGTTTAGAATGATTGTGGGCATATAGGTGGAAAGGGGAATCAAAATAGTGATGGGTTGCTAGCCGCATCGCCTATAGTTAACATGATTCCTACGCCCATTCCGTCAATGGGCTTTTACATCTGCGCGGGAAGAAAAACTGGTGCATTCTTTGTAAACTTTACTCCCAGATCAGCATGAATATTAAAAATTAAATATAATGTCAAAACGATTCGCGCTTGGCTGTTCCCACTCAAGTTGCGACAGTTGTAGAAACGTGTTCAGACTCCCAACCGTATGTAACTTGATATTAGACAGCTCTCAATATTTTCAAATGGAAATTCAAGCAAAAGCCACAGCGCTCGCATCAACAGCCAGCGTTTAAAAAAACGCCAGACAACTTTACTACTGCCCGCGGAGATCGTAAAGGACTATCTAGGGCAGGGTTTCCCAACCTTTGTTTTGTTAAGGCTCCCCAGACTATTAATAATTGTTTCATACCCCCCTTCCTTTACATTTTCAATAAATACAAAAAAAACGCACATTATACATAATGTACTTAAAAGCCTTTCATTTTAATTCTAATTAACAATTTTTAAAAGTTGAAATTAAAATAAAATATGTTTTATCCAAAAAAAACAAAAAAAATAAGAGAAGATACTAATGAGACACTTGAGATTGCACGTTCAGAACCAGTTGGTTAATTCTTAATTCTAGGTTGAAATGTTATTTGTTCATTTTTGTTTTTTCTTGCCTGTTTGCCACCTCAGTGGTATAAAAAAAGAAATTACAAACGCTTTCCGCCCCCCTTGACATCTCCTTACGGCCCCCTTGGGAGGCGTGCCCCCCTGGTTGGGAACTCCAGATCTAGGGAATGGGGAAAAATCTTAGGATTATTATTTTGATTCCCCTTTCCACCTATACGCCGACAATCTGCTAAACGTGATCAGTTCATGTTACCTTGTGACAACCGGATAGCCTAGTGGTTAGTGACCCTGACTATGAAGCTAGAGGTCCTGGCTTCGAATCCCGGTAGGGGCAGACAGTTGTATGATGAATACGAATGTTTGTGCCCGAGTCATGGATGTTGTACGTATTTAAGTATGTATTTATCTACATTATATAAGTATGTTTATCCGGGCCTGGTACCCATA
The DNA here is from genome assembly GCA_949127965.1 of Pandemis corylana. Taxonomy (NCBI): domain Eukaryota; kingdom Metazoa; phylum Arthropoda; class Insecta; order Lepidoptera; family Tortricidae; genus Pandemis; species Pandemis corylana. Next base: position 11,878,591 of record OX421867.1, on the reverse strand, counting down.
GTACAACCTTTGCCTAGTTTGGGGCTGTGTCAATTGGTGTACCAAGATATTTATTTATTTTATTTATTTATTTACCCTTTTCTACTTTCATCCATCCGCTCTACGTGACCAAACCAACTAAGCATACTTTTTTTCTATCCTAGTCACTATAATATATCCTCTTTCACACCTGGTTCCCTTGTCACACTATTCCTTATTCTATCTTTCAGCGATACACCTTCCATACTTCTACAGACATATATATTTTTACAGACAGGTGAAACTAAACGAAAGTTTGTGAAGTGATCGAAAGCGTGTGACTGTCACATCTTCCCCGGCGTAAGTTACGTCAAAGACGTCGCACCACAGGCCGCAGGTGCCTGATAATCTCGAACACTCTTAACCAAATTACGCCATTCCGCTTTACCGCCTTGTGGCGCTCATTACGCTGCGGCGTAATTAAGGGCAGTAGCGTAACTTGGCGGATTTTCGGGGGTTACTCTGAGTTACGTTTTACTTAACACCCTGTATTGGTGGTGTCAGTGTACAGTACGCCATAAAGATTGCGTTTGAAACCTTCGATGGACAAATAGTGACTGTTACCAAGGCCGTGGTTTAGCTGTCCCTTAGAGCCACAAACCTTGAGGAAGCCGGCTTCGACCAACGCTGTGTAGAGCCCGTGTGTAGAGTCTTTTAGCCACTGCCGCCGCTTAGTAAACACACACCCGCGAAGACTATCCGTGATGTTATATACACTAATTTATATTACACCAAACATTACACACATTAATTAATATTTACAATAGTTTAAACAATAAATCCGCATAAAAGACCGACCGTGCACCGACAATTTAGAAACAAGTGACAGCCGCCTTATTGTTCTTTTTATTCGGTGCCCGCGTGGCAATGGACTAGCGCCAGCCAGCCACCAACAGCCAAAAAGGTGGAAACCCTAAAAATGTATTATTATTTAAAATACTTGCATAGATTGCTCGGTCTTCTCGGCTAATTAACATAGAAATCATGGTATAGGCGATGCGTCTAGCCCATCACTATTTTGATTCCCCTTTCCACGTATACGCCCATAATCATGCTGAACGTGGCAGATCTTGAGCTCTGTCTACCCCGTAAGGATAAAGACATACATACATATATCACGTCTTTATCCCTTACGGGGTAGACAGAGCCTAAGGTAACAAAACCTTAAGGCCACGTTTAGCGTGATTAAGGGCGTATAGGTGGAAAGGGAATTCAAAATAGTGATGGGTTGCTAGCCGCATCGCCAAAAACATGATTCCTGACTTTCGCCCATTCCGTCGATGGGCTTTTACCATCTGCGCGGGAAGAGAAGCAACTGGTACATTCTATGTTTTCTTTTGTCCCCAGACCAGCGTGGAAATAAAGGATAAAGATGTGATTTATATATGTATGATACGTTTATGCAAATAGCATTTATGTTGCTTCTGCTACTTTATTGATTCTGTAACTTCAAGAAAGGGGAGACCCGATAAGATGCATATATGTGTAGTGGGGGTGAATTTTAAATTTAAAGCATATAATATATACCTACAGTTTTGAAGTTTCTCACTCGGGCGAGTATGTACAAGTCTACTTCCTACTAATATTATAAACGCGAAAGTTTGTAAGTACGGATGGATGTTTGTTACTCTTTCACGTAAAAACTACTGAACGGATTTGGATAAAATTTGGAACGAAGATATCAAATACCCTAGATTAACACATAGGCTATTTTTTATCCCGGAAAATTGTGTAGTTCCCGCGGGATAGCGAAAAACTAATTTTTTGCAGACGAAGCCGCGGGCAGCAGCCAGTCCTACTAATATTATAAACGCGAAAGTTTGTAAGTATGGATGGATGGATGTTTGTTGCTCTTTTACGCCAGAACGGCTGGACAGATCTGGATGTGGAACATAGATAGATTGTAGTCTGGAATAATACATAGGCTACTTTTTATCCCGGAAAATTGCGTAATTCCAGCGGGATAGCGATAAACCAATTCTATGCAGACGAAGTTAATTATATTAACATTTAATTTTAGTAATTACGTATTTTCTTCAGTAAATATAGCTCGTAATTTAATACAACTAGCTGTTGCCCGGGGCTTCGCTGCAATTTTTTTTTCAAAATTTTATTTTATACGAACTGTCCGAACAGTAACAAATACAACTAAAAAAAAAAATATCCAATTCGGTGCAGTCGTTTGGAAGTTATGCGCGTACTTTAATTTCGGCGATTCATTTTTATTCATAATATAGAAGATTTAATGTGACTTTAATTTCATTCCAAATATTTAAAAGTGAAGTGAATCAGGTTGTCAAACGTTAGTTGTGAAATAAACGGATTCCTAGAAATCGAGACATTTATCAATTCCACTTTTTTTTCTCATCCGTGACTAATGAAGATACCTAACTGCTGTTGCCAAAACTCATGCCATTTCCATTTCGTTTTCGTTCCATGTCCACAAGTCCATGTTATTATTAGAACCTCCTGTATTTGTATATCAAACTTTGAAGCATTAAATACATTTTTGAAATAAACAAAACTGGCAAATCAATTTTAACATAATAGAGCCCAATAAAAAAGAAATCAAACTCAAACTCAAACTTTTATTTGCTTTGATACAAGGTACAATACACAAGATCAAACCCTGTAGGGGCACTGCAAATATTACATTTTTAATGTACAAATAGTAGTACACACATAGGCATAAATTTCATCGGTTTTATACAATAAACGTTTCTTATTTCTTATTTCATTACATTATAAATTTGAACAGTAAACAAGTTTTATTAATTTCTAAAACATGTCTGCTTATCATCAAAAAATTCCTGAAGGGTGTAGTAGGATTTCTCCAGCAAGTATTTATGTAGTGTCTTTTTAAAAGGTTTAATGTCTTTTATATTTTGGATGAAGTTTGGAATTTTATTATAAATTTTTATGCACATTGCATGTGGTCCAGAATGGAATATTTATTTAATAAAAAAAAAATATTATTAAATTAAAAGTTGACGCAAGTCATTCATTGTAAACAAAGAAATCGTAAAATATTTTTTGTATTTTGTATAATTATCTTAATACGTCAGTGTTGCGGATAAAATCTGGTCGACTCAAAACAGATATTTTCTCATGCTGAACAACTTACAACATGTTTCAGTCCAATACATGTTATTTTTATTGTGTCATCTCACGTCAAAACACATGACACGGGCCACATTATACTGGCTGGTCGGGTAGCGCACAGTAGTTCATTAAAATTCATTTTTAGCGGTTTTTCGTAAAAAAAAATCTAAAAACGAAGAGCAGTCTGCAACTCTCCAGCATGAGACGAATCTAATGACATATAATTTATCTAAATCGGACCATAACTGTAGATCTGATGGCTTGTACAAAAATCGGCCTCGCGTATCTATACTAATATTATAAAGAGGAAAAATTTGATTGTTTGTTTGTTTGTTTGAATTAAATAGGCTCCGAAACTACTGGACCGATTTCAAAAATTCTTTTGCCGTTAGAAAGCTACATTATCACTGAGTGACATAGGCTGCTTTTTATCGCGGGAAAATACCTTTTCCTACGGGAAAATTAATTTATCGCGAGCGAAGCTGCGGACGGAAGGCTAGTTATATAATATAGATGATCTAACCAAATTCTACAACATCCCTGAACTTTGCTTTCAATCAATGTTGGCACTGCACTTAGTAAACGCTTCGGCTTCAACACAAAACTAACTCTACTCCAAAGTCGTTAGGTGTAGATTTGTCCGAGTCATGGATACAAGAGCGTTTTAGTCTCAGACCGCAAGATATGTAGAATTATGGTCTAGGGTGGTGAGAGAGTAAGTGTTATGAGGTAGAGCTGCATAATGGTTAGGTATTCACCATTTTTGTGTCGTCTTGTTCATTTACTACTAGCTGTTGCCCGCAACTTCGTCTTCATAGAATTTGTTTATCGCTATCTCGCAGGAATTACGCTATTTTATGGGATAAAAAGTAGCCTATGTGTTATTCCAGACTAAAATCTATCTATGTTCCAAATTTCATCCAGATCTGTCCAAGCGTTCTGGCGTGAAAGAGTAACAAACATCCACACATCCATACTCACAAACTTTAACATTTATAATATTAGTAGGATTAGTAGAATTATGGTCTAGGGTGGTGAGAGTTGGTAAGTGATATGAGGTAGAGCTGCATAATGGTTAGGTATTCACCATTTTTGTGTCGTTTTGTTTATTTACTATGCGATGGGGCTTTAAATGGAATGCTTAAAATAATTGCAATGATGGCTTTTCTTGAGTTAATAAGTTGTTTCGTTTGTTAAATGAGGCCTGTAGGTCTTATCGCCTTAGGCTCTGTCTCTCCCGTAAGGGATAAAGACGTGATTTGTGTATGTATGTATTCGTTTGCAACCTAATTTACTAATAGGCAAAAATGTGTTCCGATCAAACTTTATGGTTTGTCTGATGATCAGTACAGATTCTTCTATGTTTTTGTCACTATTATTTCAAAAGTTTCGCACAAATAAAGTCTAGTCTAAAAATAAGGTTCAAAAGACTAAACTTCCAAAAAAACGGTATTTATCAAGCTCTAATAAAGCTTTCTCTTCCATCTGGTCTGAGAGTAAAGAAAAATCATAGAATGTACCAGTTGCTTCTCTTCTCGCGCAATGGTAAAAGCCCATCGAGGGAATAGGCGAAAGTCTTAGGAATCATGTTATAGGCGATCCGGCCAGCAACCCATCACTATTTATTTCCCTTTCCACCTATACGCCCAATCATGCTGAACGTGGCCTTAAGGTTTTGTTACCTTAGGCTCTACCCCGTAAAGGATAAAGACGTGATATATGTATGTATGTAACTTGTAAAAATACCCTGCTTGAGGCCTGGTCTGGCTTGTCACACACTCTCATGGTTTTAAACTTTACCCGGCCGATGGTACCCGAAACCCGACTATCGTTCTAGGAGCTCACGCACTGTATAGTTAAATGAATAAATAATATAAATATCTTGGGACAAATTACACCAACTGACCCAGCTCCAAACTAAGCAAAGCTTGTACTATGGGCACCAGGCAACGGATAAACATACTTATATAATGTAGATAAATTACAACATCCATGACTCGGGCACAAACATTCGTATTCATCATACGACTATCTGCCCCTAGGATTCGAACCCAGGACCTCTAGCTTCATAGCCAGGGTCACTATCACTAATCACTAGGCTATCCGGTCGTATTTAGTTACGAGGCTAAATTGGGATCTCTTAATACCATCCCCTCTCTTACCTCTCCCTATTAATGGACCACAAACAATATATTTCCACTAAAGCACCTGAATATTAAACGAGCCGTCCGTCTGGTTAAACCCCACCTTCCGCACGCTAAATCCAAGGGGTGATGGATACGAACTGCACACACAGACTTACACATAAATCACGGACCCTTACGGGGTAGACAGAGCCTAACAACAAGACTTAAAGGCCACGTATAGCAAGGTTGTGGGCGTATAGGTGGAAAGGGGAATCAAAGTAGTTTTGGCGGGTGGTAGGGCCTTGTGCAAGGTCCGTCCGGATCGCTACCACCATCTTACTCGCTAATCCTGCCGCTAAGTAGCAGTGCTTGCACTGCTGTGTTCCGGTGTGGAGAGTAAGACAGCTGGGGAAATTACGGGCACAAGAGGCATTTCATCTTAGTCCTCTAGGTTGGCAACGCATCTGCAATCCCTCCGGGGTTGCGGGTGTCTATGGGCAGTGGTGATCGCTTACCATCAGGTGACCCATTTGCTCGTTTGCCTTCCTATTCCTATAAAAAAAAACCTGCGCGGGAAGAGAACTGGTACATTCTATGTTTATTCTTTACTCCCAGCCCAGCATGAAAGCAATCTGCTAGTAGTCAGTGAGTATTCAGTATTCCAGCACATCAGCAGAGTAGCTTTGGAGTGGAACCACGTAGGAGGAAGCAAGACGGGGTCATCCCACTGAGTCCTGGAAGAGATCCATCACGGCGGAACTCAAGGCTGCCGGGATGCCCTGGGCCGACGCCAAAGTGAGGGCTCAGAATAGAGAAGTCTGGAGAAAGACTCCAAGGTCACGTTTAGCATGATTGTGGTCGTATAGGTGGAAAAAGGAATCAAAGAAGTGATGGTTTGCCAGCAGCATCGCCTATAACATGATTCCTATGAGTTTCGCTCATTCCCTCGATGGGCTTTTACCTGCGCGGGAAGAGAAGCAACTGATACATTCTATGTTTTTTCTTTACTCTCAGGCCAGCATGGAAGAAGGGGCCTCAATCAGTAAACAAAAGGACTTCAGTGGGATGTCGCAAGTTACTGCTCTTGCTCACTCATATCTGTCAACTGTGCGTCAAAGCAGGATGCAAAGATCGCCGTATGCCTGCGATATCGCCGATTTAAATTATCTTACAATTATCACTGGGACGTCGCGAGTTAGCTGCTGCTCACTCTTATCTGTCAACTATACGTCAAAGCAGGATGCAAACATCGCCGTATGCCCGCGATATCGCCGATTTAAAATTATCTTACAGTTATCACTGGGACGTCGAGAGTTAGCTCCTGCTCACTCTTATCTGTCAACTATACGTCGAAGCAGGATGCAAATATCGCCGTATATTCGTGACATCCTTGATTTAAAATTATTTCACATTGTTCTCGATTGACACTGACAGTTTAAAAAGAGGTTCCAGTTTTTCAAAGAGGTTACTCTAATGTCAAGTGCAAATAATTCGTACTGACATTTCAATAGTATTACTTACTGAAATAGAATTTTAGGTTTTAATGTATTAAAAGAAAGAAAGAAGACATTTATTCCTTTTTGCAAGACACACAAATATAAGAGAATATACACACATTTATAGAAAACTAGCTTCTGTCCGCGACTTCGTCTGCGTAGAATCATACATAAAAATGTTCCACTTGAATCACCCATCCATCTAATAAAAACGCATCAAAATCCGTTGTGTAGTTTTGAAGATATAAGCATACAAAGGGACATAGGGACATAGGGACATGGGGACAGAGAAAGCGACTCTGTTTATACTATGTAGTGAAAATGATAAACAGGAAAAATAAACACAGACATGAAAAATAGAATGATCATCAGCGTTGTGCGAATATTATGTCTAACATTTCAACGAAATGGGTAGGGAATTAAATTCCTTGACTATACCTTTCCAAATAGTGATTGACAAACTCAGCGCTACTTACGACGCGCAACTAAATTGTAAGCCCAAAGTTCCGAACCGCTTAAGATTTCGAAAGTTCTGGAGCTTTATAAAACAAAACAAACTCAAAGCTGTACTTTAATAACGTTCGCTATAAAATACTTTGGGTAGAAACAAGCAAGCTCCGGAACACCGAAGTGTTTTAAAAATATTCAGCAAGGAAAATGTGGGAGATCAGAAATATTTTCATTTTGTGAAAAATTTCGCATGTGGAGAATTTAGTTATGTGAAATACGTTTTAAAAGTAGCCTTCCCGCGGCGACTTCACTTGTTTCTTTACATACATCACGTCTTTATCCTAGACGGGTTAAACAGAGACATGTAACAATTTTTGATAGGGAGGTGCACGAAAACTCCCCCTCTTTCCTCTTTCGCTCTCTTTTCTCTTCTCTCGTCTCTGGTGAGCAGTAGATCTAATTATGTCGTACGATTAAACAGAAGAAGCGTCATCTGTCATGTGACAACGTGATAGCTGGTACAGATAGAAAGATTCGAAGGCTTACTCACCTTCGATGGGTGGTGCAGCGGTATAGCACGCATCACGGCATAATGAGAACCCGGGCTCGATTCCCGGCCAAAGCTTTACTTTTCGGATTTTTCTGTGTCCTAATTTTCAGTGTCTAAAATAATGAACAAAAAATTTTTATCTTGCTACTCTGCTACTCACGTGCAAGATAACCAAGCCCGTGTGAAATATATATATTTTTCATGCAACCCTCCCTCCACTGTTGCAAATAAAACACACATAAATCCCACAAACTTAATTATCCCTTACACCACACAAACACTGACGCGTTTCGATTCCTCTACGGTATCATTATCAAAGTTTAATGAGCACAACTGTTACACATGCAAACCCTGCATGCAGCTTGGTTATCTTGCACGTGAGTAGCGGAGTAGCAAGGTAAACATTTTTTGTTCATTGAAATGGACCTCCGCAAAGTATTCAATAAAATATCTAAAATAATCATAAAAAATCAACAATTAAAATTCTTGATTCATTTGATACCTACCAAAATTCACCGGCTGTCTTCACGTCAGAACACATTGTCGTTGCGGTGTTCCTTGGAACCAAATATATGCGTGGCACAGCAGCAGCAGAGGTTTAGCCTTTAGCAAACATGACTTAGCTTCTTGTTAGAAAGTTGAACTATAATCCTTCAACGGGAACTCCCAAGGCAGGTACGGCATATAATTGTGGAAACCCCAGCGTTGCACTTCTAAATTAAATTTTGTTCCCCTTGGGACTCGAGGCTGAAGCAATTAACATAGTGAAAACCTGTTTTATGTGAGACTTGTTAAGCTATCACGTTTATTAAGCTCGGTTTTTTATAAGATTTTATTTAACTTGCAATGTATTTATATGTATGTTCGTCCGGGTGGAATCTTGCAAGTCAATTTTGGAGCAGATATCTTCATCCTATTAAGCTGAAATTGTGGATGCTGATCTAGTAGTAGAAGTCTGATGACCCAGCCAGGACTGTCTCCGCAAGAGGAAACTCTTCAACGGTTGGTTCGAATAACTTGAAATTTGGTTCTCATAATATATGTAGGATGACAATGCAAGTACAGTCCGCAGAAAAGGCTTGTATTCAACATGGATTTTATACACACACAATACACAAATCACGTCTTTATCCCTTACGGGGTAGACAGAGCCTAAGGTGACAAGAGCTACAGGCCACGTTTAGCAAGATTGTGGGCCTAGGTATAGATGGAAAATGGAATCAAAATAATAGTGGGTTGCTAGCTGCATCGCCTATAACATCGCTTATAACATCTGCCCAGGAAGAGAAGCAACTGGTAGATTCTGTTTTTTTTTTGCTCCCAGACCAGCATGGAAGTAAATGGATTTTATAACAATACTTATTTGAAATTGGAATGCGATTGCTATGGAAAACCCTGAACTCAAACTTAAAGTGATTCAGACAGTTAAAAAGTTCCCTCCTGCGGAGACAATCCTTGCCTAGCCACCAGAATTTCAGGTAAGTTCTAACTTCGGACTTACATATTTAAGAATGCCTTAACTTACGTCAATCCGACCTCTGAAAATGGGGTTTACTGGGTAGGATGTGGGTGTTTTCCAGTCAATATTAGTGATTGTCTTCGCCGGCATTTGTATCCCTTTTTTATAAATAGTTTTGTCACTTTTATGTTACACTTTTTGTGGATGATGTTATCTTAGAAAAGACCTTTTTACACTGACATGTTCATTTTAAAATTACCCTAGCTTATCATAAATAAAGATTTAAAAAAAAGTTAGGTATGACATCTCTCCGTGTAGTTACTCTGCGGCCTGTAATGTGGATGTACCCTGACCATAACCCTAAACTATCCATTTACATCATCTCACCGCAATTTTGCACCATTTAGCACCAAACCGCCTCAGTAAACTACGGACTAGTCATACGTCCCAGGTCTGGGACTATCGCATTACGTCGGTTTTTGCCGGATACAATCGATTCCGACAAGTAATTTACGAGCCTGATTCACGGATCAGGTAAAACTGTTCTTGTACAGTCACACCAGACGATTATGTTCCATTGAACTGGATTAAAATAGTTTTAAAGTAACAGCCAAGTCGAAGTACTACTTCTTTTTCTCCTTTTTTAAATATGGCTCCATCGATCGATGCGATGATTTCGCCAAGTAATAAATACAGTATTCAAAAATCTTGTGACAAAAATGTCGGCAACGTTGTACGGTGGAACACGGGCAAAAGAACCCGTCCTGTCGAGCTCTTAGCCAGCGGATAATGATATCCCTTAGAATCTGCCAGGAAATCATTAACCGATGCCCAGGGTGCACCGGACCAAGCACTGCTCTTCGGAAACGAACCGCAGCTCTTGACCACACGCGGAGGTAACCCGACTCGCACCCCTCTTTAGAAAATTGACATTTAATCATTTGTCCCATATGGGACGATAGCAAAATTATGTTTACAAACGACTTACTGACATACATACATACACACACACAAATCACGTCTATATCCCTTACAGGGTAGACAGTGCTTATGGTAACAAGACTAAAGGCCACGTTTAGCATAATAGTGGGCGTACAGGTAGAAAGGGGAATCTAAATAGTAATGGGTTGAGCCGCATCGCCTAGAACATGGTTCCTAAGATTTTCGCCTGTTCCCTCGACGGGCTTTTACCATCTGCGCGGTAAGAGAAGCAACTGGTACATTATATGTTTTTTCTTTGCTCCCAGACCAGCATGGAAGGATAGTGATATAAAACTATTGAAAACTCGACTCGGCCGTTATAGGGTTTGATGGTTACATAAGATGGGAACATAGGAGTGAGGGAGCCAGCGTGACAAACCCGAATAGAGACCATTCAGGCGGTTCCAAGAGGAGAGTCTAGCAACTTGTGCAACCCGGAACTTAGCTCCAAGTGTCAGCAACTTGCCGAAATGCCTATTCATGAAACCAGGTACGTTGGCTCCTTTAATATTGCGCTGGACATTGGCTCAGTCTTATGACGTCATTACATACCCTGGCTTTATACTCCTAAATTCGACTTTCGAACTTCCTCTCATCCCGGTTCGCTCACACATACATACATGGTGTAAATGGAATAACCAGGGGCTCGATTTTCGAAAGCACATGTGTGAAATTACCACTCGAAAGTGGTGAAAGGTTGTGCTGAAAATACGAGTAGCATAGACAATCACAGCTCTCGTTAATCTTGTGAACTAGTCAAAACTTTGATTAGAGCTGTAGTTATGGAGATATAAGCTGATTTATACCACTTTCGAGTGATGTGCTTACAAAAATCGGGCCCCAATACGGCGAGTAGACACGTCGAGGGGAAAATATATTTTTCTCAAAAATGTGCGTTAAAGTCGTCATTTTTAACTACATATCAAAACAGGAAGTTGCCGGTCAGTCCAAAATTAAAAAAAAAACATTGCTATAGCGCTAAACTCTCCAGTAATGTTGCATACAAATTCCATTACATTCTAGTTATTAAGTTTTTAAAAATGCAAATCACCATTATAAAAAATAAAGGCACAAGACTTAAAACACCAAATTAAAAAAAAGGTAGTACGACAACGTGTTTATCTGTGTCTGAAATAGCTTTAGATGTTCTGGGTAGAAAAATACTCTCTTCAAATGCCATTGACAGAAAAAGGCGGCAAAGCAAAAATAAATAATAATTTATGTCAATTACATTTTCATTTATTTTTGTTGTTGTTCTCTTTTTCGATTTTTGAGAAAAGCACTATACTTGCCTCGGCCAGAATAGCATTGATCACTTCGTATTATTAAACGGACTCGCAAGCAATTCCCTACTTCCTGGCCTAGACAGTAATGTACTATAATGCCCGTGCTATGCACTCTGCTTCTCACTTCGATCACAAGCAAATAAAACAATCGATTACACCACAATAGATTCGGCTAGTTTTAACAAGTAATTAGTTCTAGACCGTAATTTTTTTTACAGCTGATCTAACTTTTACAATATACTCTAGCAATATAAAATGACCTCACACTATCCACATTTTGCTTAAGAGCAAGGCAGAGCCTAACACTGCATTTTATATTCACTTGCTGAATTTGTAGGGAAACCTCGACGCGCGAGCCCTACTCGTACTTGGCCGGTTCTTAAAAACATACTTACCTAACTATGGTCAGGCTACTAAGTGTGGTTTGATAACATCATTCCAGTTAACTCCCCCTAAAGCTGTAGAACTCTCGTAAAAACCGGCCACGGAAGCAAATTGGCCAACTTTACAATACCTATTAGTCTTATTAACTATAGGTAGATAGATAGCCCGCTCGTAAAGAGTTAATTTGCAGATGAGACTAACTTAAATGGGCAAAGTTTAATTACTTTGCCACGAAAAATGCCGAAGAAATCGGATTTTGCCCCGTTTGAAGTTTCGATACCTAATTTTGATGTCTTGAATACTAATTATGAGTGGTAATAAGGATAATGAGGGCGAAATGGTGGTTTAGGGTTTGGTTAGGATATTTATGTCTTTTGTGGGGTAGGTAAATAAATTTTAAGTTAAGGTACCCAAATGTTGAATTAATAAACTTAGGTGTCTAAAATTTCGAAAAGTAAATCTATGGCCTAAGGCTTACCCGTCTGCTATGGGTGGTGTAGCGGTATAGCACGCGTGGAATGATGAGGATCCGGGTTCGTTTCCGAGCCAGAGCTTTACTTTTCGGACTTTTCTGTTCTAATTTTCAATGTCATTTGGAAATTTAACTTTTAACGGGTAAAACCGTAAAAATAAAAAGAGATCAAGAAATAAAATTCTTGATTCACTTGATACATATACTGTCTCAATCATTTTCTGTCTCACTCTCTGTGCCGGATCATAACAGTGCACTTTGAAATGTCAAATATTAAGGTCAATGTGATTAAGATGGTAGGTAGTTTCAAAAAGACAAATAAAAGAGCCATTGGCGGCCAATTTGCAAAATAAATTTTCAGTTTCATTTCATTTTCATTTTCATATCATTTTCAAATACCATTGTTGTCAAGAATCCTATACAAAATTGTACTATCAGAACTTACAACTTTAAACACTGAAATAAAACGATCACAATTAATTGTACATACATTTAATAAATATTTATATCGAATTACAAAAAAAATTAAACTATGATAAAATCTAAAAGTTAACTAAATATACAAAACTTAAAACTAAATAAATATACCTAACTATAAAAAGAAAACACCATCTAAAAGGCCCTCCTGCGACATAGACCCCAAGACACTGGCGGCATTACCTCTCTGTACAGCCAGAGAAATTCGCTGGGAGAGGTAAGCGCCAGCTCTGGGGTCTCCTGAGGTCTCTATTAGCCGGGACGACAAGGCTCTCATGAAGAGAGATGCTCTCACTATACATGACAATTCTCAGACCGGTGCAATTTACGCTAGTGTCTATTAAATTCTTCATTATAATCTGTTGCGACCTGGAAAATGCGCCTTATGCATCCGCCCGGTACGGGTTTACCGGGGGTATGTAGGGCTCTCCCGCGACGGCAGGCATGCCCACTAAAAACCACACGGATTCCCTATTCGGTCGTATGTGAGGCGTTACGGGAGCACTCGGTGCCACCGCGACGCCCCACGACCACCCCGGGTTTGGGAAATAGGAGTCTTTCCCTGAATGCAGCAGCCCTGGTTCTTAGAATGGCATAAAGGTCGGGGAGTCCTGCGTCGGCAAACATGCCCTTCGCACTGCAAAAATGCGGTAGTTATTATTTTACAGGACCATAAGCGCGCTGAACAAGCGTCTGGTGTACCTATTCCAAAGCTGACAAATGTAAAAACATTGACAGAATGGTTTGAATAACGTCCTATAAGTTTATTGGTTTGCAGAAAGTATGTACCTAACAGTGGCGTAACTATAACGTCTGGGGCCCGCGGCAACTTCGTCAGATGGGGCTCCTTCCTCAATATAAAGAAGTGCATCAGCGACCCTTCTGTGCTCTAAACCAAGCCAGTTGGGGGCCCCGTAGAGCTAGGAGCCCCTGACATTTTGCCACCCCTGCCACCTTATAGTTAGGCCACTAGTACCTAATGTCACGGAAGTCATAGAATAAAGTTAGTCAGATAAATAATATCTGCAACTGATTCGAATTTCAAATTAATTGTAACGGCAAAAACTTTGCTCTAGTAATTTAATTAATATCCCAGCGTAGCTTTTGGAAGCCACCTTATTTCAAACACGAAACGGTTGGAAATCGTATCAAGTTACTAACATTTGTATTTCAACATCGATTTCAACCTACGGTAATGTAATTATGATTGGAAATCGGATGCGTTCAGGTTTAAAGACAGTCCTATGGGATCTGCTCAACTTTGGTTCGTGGAAAACTGAAGAATTAATTAAAATAAGACCTTGACACCGTATAATGTTGTTGGCAACATGAAGCTGTTTGCTTCACTCTTCTAAGAAACTGCTAAGGAATAGAATTCGATCTCATCGTCTGCTCCACACAGATGCAATCAAGGATTTTACAAAACCAGAAGAGTGGAATTATGGAATCAGGCGTTACTTTGCGCAGGACCAAAGTGCAATCTTTATGTCCGGGTACTGTACATCTTTCTTTCTTTTTACTGTGTTAACTACGCCTTTACATACATAAATACCGTCACGCCTCTTTCCCACAGGGGTAGGCAGAAACTACTTTGTTCCACTTGCTAAGATCCTGACATAGTTCTTTCGCTTCATCCACATTCATCAATCTCTTCATACATGCTCGTCGGTTTCGGGTACTCCTGACCTGACCTTTTTGCAAAACGTCTCCTATTTGGTCTCGGAACGTCCGTCTAGGCCTTCCCCTCCCAACGTAACCATTCACACTCCCCATATAGATCTGTTTAGTTAGCCTTTAAAAACTACTAGCTACTATCTATTAAAAAAAAACCACATCAAAATCCGTTGCGTAGTTTTAAAGATATAAGCATACAGGAACGGACAGACAGCGGAAAGCGACTTTGTTTTATACTATTTAATGATGAACATAATGGTTACATAAAGTCTTATATAGTAGTATTGCTACCCATAACACATTCAGCCAAGTTAGGCATGTGGAAATCCGAGGTCAGCGATTTAGTCGCTCGGTCGCGCTTAGCAAGATTGTGGGCGTGTAGATGGAAAATCAAATCACAATAGTGTTGGGTTGCTAGCCGCATCACCTATAACATGATTCCTATGATTTTGCATCATAGTTGGGAGCTTATGGACTATAGTTGAGTAGTTCGGCTCTCAAGTACCAACTGGCTACAGTTTTATTTAATGTATAGATAGATCTTGACTCGAGCATAAGGTCTGATGTGTGATTTCTTAACTTTGGAGAGCAGAAATAAAATTGTTTAATACATACATACATACACAAATCACATCTTTATCCCTTGCGGGGTAGACAGAGCCTAAGGTAACAGGTACCTACTGGCCACATTTAGCAAGATTGTGGGTGTATTGTTGGAAAATGGAATCAAAATAGTGATGGGTTGCTAGCCTCATCGCCAATAACATGATTCCTATTATTTTCGCCCATTCCCTCGATGGGCTTTTACCATCTGCGCGGGTAGAGAAGCAACTGGTACATTCTATGTTTTTTCTTTGCTCCCAGACCAGCATAGAAGTAAATTGTTTAATGAATTTGCTTATAACTATTAAATTATTACAGTAAGGATCACGAAACTTTTTTCATCTTAAGCAGATTACTTGTATGATGATAAAACGTTGTTTTAATGAAAACAGCGACTTCCGACTTTATGCTTCATTATGATAGTTTTTTTGTTTTTATATTCAGATCTGACCTTATGCCTATCTGACAGGTCTGACTTTTCTAAATAACAGGCTGTTCTACTTCTACTAGCAAATTAAACTAAAATAACTAAGCTTTAATACCAGTATTATTAAATATTTTCGAGATACTCGTATCTGAATTTTGACTTTTGTGTAATAAACAATTTGAATACCTATCTACAGACAGAATAAACATTGCCGCTGGCAAAGAAAATAATCTCTTACCTACTGCAAATATTTTGTGAATATTTCATGGTGTTAGAATGGAATAACTAAATTAATTAAACCAATTTAAAGCGATTTGGAGGCTTCATTGATTCTGAAAGCCTTTAGTATCGTTACAATTTAATATTTTCCTCGATTTTGAGCTATACTGCCTTGGCATAAGGTGTTTGTGTTTCGCAATTAAGTTTTAAAGTTAATGTTTTACGGAAATTCCAATCGCAGAGCTCAAAGGAATATTGGCAGCGTTAAATATTGAGCAGGCAGCCAGGTATGAAGGAAGGTATGATGGAAGTGGAACACTTCCATGTCAAAATTAGACTGAAGTGCGAAATTTCATAATGAAAATTAATAAAAAACACGTTTAAAATCAAAAATCAAACTCAATTTTTTTTTTGCAAATTGGCCGCCAAGGGTTCGTTTACATGTCTTTTTGAAACTGCCAGAGTATTCGGAAAGAGAGAGAAAGATTGCCAAGAAGAATTCGCTGCAAGAAATAAAATTGGAAGAAAGACATTTTTTTAAATTAAAATAAAGTACTTAAATATTACTTAAATTAAATACATTTATAAAAGGGATTTAGGTCTCCGAGCCTAAATTATCTTATATATAAAATTCTCGTGTCACAATGTTCGTTCCCGTACTCCTCCGAAACGGCTTGACCGATTCTTACCAAATTTTATATACGTATTCAGTAGGTCTGCGAATCGGCTACTATCTATTGTTCATATTGAAATTTAGAAGAAAAAAAAACGGGAGCGAAGCCGCGGGCAACAGCTAGTATTAGTCTATAATAGAGATTACATTTCTAAACGACACTGAAAATTAGAGCAAAGAAAAATCCGAAAAGTCAAGCTATGGCCGGGAATCGAACCCGGATCCTCGTCATTCCGTGACGCGTGCACCCCTACACCACCCATAGCAGGTGGGTAAGCCTTCGAATGATTTTTTGTCGCTAAGCGTCATCCGTTTGAATGATGTGTTTCAGTGATGTATAATAGAGATGTGTAAAGTCTCTACTAATCAAAGATTAAACTAGTAAAAGATTTTGTAACGCACTCGCTGATTTTACATCACGTCTTTATCATCATCCCTTTCGGGACAGAGCCTAAGGTATCGAGAGGTAAATGCGACGTTAAGCATGATTGTGGGCGTATACGTAGAGGGGAAACAAAATAGTGATGGGTTGCTAGCCGCATCTATAACATGGTTCCTAAGATTATCACCCAATCCCTTTAGAACTTTTGTCATCTGCACGTGAAGAGAAGCAACTGATACATTCTATGTTTTTTCTTTGATCCTACACCAGCATGGAAGAATAACCTAACGTAAAAAAAAACATTGCAGATACAAGCTTTCTTGCTGACTGTACTTGGATTGCCATACGTCCTACATATGTGTATGAAATTTCAAGTCAATCTGACCAACCGTTGAAGAGTCCCCTCCTGTGGCGACGATCCTGGCTGGGTCCCCAGAACTCTACTAGCAGATTATTGTATTGTGATCTGATTTACACAAGTATGCAAAATTTCAACTCAATCGGATGAAGACGTCTGCTTCAAAATTGAGTCGCAAGATTCCACCCGGACAAACATACATAACATGCGTTGCAAGTTAATAGAAAGCTTGCAAAAAAAATACATACAGTGCCTGGCTAATTATAATAATATGATGACGCGAATGCCAACTAGATTTCCGCAGGAAGAACTACTTTTGCCAACCCTGTGTAATTATGCCCATAACTTTTTCTTGGCTAAGTTAAATGAGAAAAAACCGGTCAAGTGCGAGTCGGACTCGCGCACCGAGGGTTCCGTATCATTATCTATAAATATATAAAACCAGTGTAAGCAGAGCCCTGCTCCAAAGCAAAATGTACGCAGTGTGGGGTTACTTTATATTGGTCATTGCTATATACAGACATACATACACATTTACAATTTTCGCAATTATTCTTTAATCTGTGCTATAAGACCTACCTTCATACCAAATTTCAAGATTCTGCGTTCACGGGAACTACCTTGTAGGTTTTGATTCCCTTGAGAGTTGAAAATTTGCGGAAATTTGCGGCATAAACGGCTGTATCTTTTGATTGCGTTGGCTTAGAATTTTGATTTTTTCACAGCTCCAAGGGGCAGTAGACCTAAGTATTTGATATAAATTTCAGCTTGATACCTCCACGCGTTCCTGAGAAAAAGGGTCTTGACAGACGGACGGACGGACAGACGGACAACAAAGTGATCCTATAAGGGTTCCGTTTTTTCCTTTTGAGGTACGGAACCCTAAAAACGCACGGAATAAACAAGGGTATTTGTTCTTACTCTCGACTTACGTATCTATGAATCAATACGCGTCAATTTCGTTGAAGTATAACCTCGAAAGCGAAACTTATTCCACGCGAGCCAGGAAATAAATCAATCGGCAGATTTGACAATCCCTCTTCGATTTCGGGCAAAAACAACATGGCCGCATACAAAACAGGTGCGGGTTTTCACAAGACAAATAAATAGCAGAAGCGGACGAAATGAATTAGCTAGAAGGGGAACAAATGTAGACCAGTGTGCTTATTACCTAACTCGCTCGCAATCGCCATCGTGTTCATTTTGACAGTTCATGTATGGGCTGACAATTGGCATCGGAATCAGCTAGCTGTCACATTCATACAAGAACTGTCAAAATGAACACGATGGCGATTGCGAGCGAGTTAGGTAATAAGCCTACACTAGGGCCTGTCTCACCACTGACTCTCTGCTAAGTTCCAGTTATCGGACACATACACAAATCACGTCTATATCCCTTACGGGGTAGACAGAGCCTAAGCCCTAAGGTAACAAGACCTAAAGGCCACGTTTTGCATGATTGTGGACGTATACGTGGAAAGGGGAATCAAAATAGTGATGGGTTGCTATATACGCCTATAACATGATTCCTAAGATTTTTGCACGTTCCTTCGATGGGCCTTTAACTGCGCGGGAACAGAAGCAACTGGTGCATTCTATGTTCTTTTGCTCCCAGACCAGCATGAAAGGTTGTCTTAAGTGTCAGTAGGTATATAGTTCCGTCTCTTTTTTAACTACGAAACAGACAAAGACGTCATCACAGATAACTGACACTTAAGTTTACTTAAACTTAACAGAGAGTGGTGACACAGGCTTTTAGTAAGCATTAGAATTAGAATCGTAACAGATTGTCTTGATTTTCGCTCGGTCTAGTGCTAGAAAGTTTGTGTAAAAAAACAGCTGAAAGTATTTGTAGATTTTTAGATTTGAACTGCTATCACACAGCACCAATTGTGAGGAGCCAGTTACGACTAGTTTAAAATCAAAGCTTGGTATTGCTGACAGCTCATTGGGTACAATGAGGGAAATTGAATCGCGTATCACTGTAGAACCTTTTCACTAAAAATGACATAATGACTTACCATACAATTGCAAAAGAAAGGAATACAAAATTCCACAGAGAAAAGGTTCCGAGGTACTTAATATTTGTCTTTAGCCTTTGTTTTAAAGGAAAATTTCCCTTCTGCGATTATTTAATTGTGGCTCGGACCTGCCTAATGTGGTGGGACGAAGTTTTTATAAAGTCCACTCGGGGATTCACCTACAATCGAGTTTGAAAACCCAATAAAGCGCGCGTCGTCACAGAGGACGATTGCTTCGCGTTATTTTCCGTTGAATTTTAGGCGGGTGAAAATAAAAAAACTTAATTTCTAGCCACCCAAAGACTTTTTAAAAGGTCTGATATGGTTCCGGCCCAAGCAAACAATCGTACCTTTTCAATTAAAAGTCGCATGGCAGTTTTTCATTTATGACAAGAAAATTTTAACTATTAGACTACAAGCCCATGGACTAAAAAAACATTTGAAATGAACCAGCGTGAATGAAGCTTAGAAGGCTGTTACTATTATCATAAAATAACTGAGCGCTATGCCGTCATTTCTGAGCGGTACAGATTTTTTAAGCTATAAAAACGCCGTAAATTAATAATTAGTCGTAATTCCTCAATTGTACCTGAGAAATTCCCTAAATGTACCGCTCAGAAATGACGGCATAGCGCTCAGAGTTATTTTATGATATAGTAACAGCCTTCTAAGCTTCATTCACGCTGATTCATTTCACATGTTTTTTTTCCATGGGCTTGTAGGCTACGAGTATGTATTATGTATGGGTAATTTTCGTGTCATAATGGAACGTTTCTAGTCAAAACATTTGTATGGTTAAAGCCGTTTAAAGTGGCCCAACTTTTCGCTATTCAACCAGTAGGCTTATCTAACTCGCTCGCAATCGCCATCGTGTTCATTTTGACAGTTCATGTATGGACTGACAATCGGCATCGGAATCAGCTAGCTGTCACATTCATACAAGAACTGTCAAAATGAACACGATGGCGATTGCGAGCGAGTTACATAATAAGCCTAGAGGTATAAATTTTGATGCAATTGACTTTAATTGAGCACACATTGTCCACTTAAGATTGCTGAGAGGAGACCTCGGGCAGAAAAACGCCTTGTCGGAAGACTGCCTGCCCGCTAGGATGACGACATCGCAAAGATAGTGGGAAGTGGATGGATTCGTATGGTACGGTCATGACTCTTCAACCCAACAATGGCTGACCCCAAGCTCAAGGTGAAGAAGAAGAGCACATAGGTATTTTGTCTTTGAATTACGTAATGCTGTTGCCTATAGTGTCGCCCCGTTCCAGTTTTCTTTTATTTCGCAGTTGCCCCATTTAGCCGTTCGTTGAATTCCATCTTGAATTTTTATTGGACTGAGAAATTAGTTTGGAATAATTCTGAGCGCCGCTAGCGGCAAAAAATCAAACTAACATTTTAGTACTTCAGCTCCAATGTCTTTGGCTTCTAGATAAGCGTTGCCAGATTCTGGAGTTGATCCCCGTTTAGTGGATATCCACGATTTTCGAATTTACCCCAATGCACCTTATACAAATTTTGTCCATCGTTTTTCGGTCAAGTATTAATCCCTCTGCTGTGATAACTTAAGGTGTGCGTTGTCTGTCTCTCAGTCAGTTAGTCGGTCAGTGTATCGTGAATTTTATACGTAGAAATAAAAATATTTATGTCAGCCAACAACATTAAGTAGGTACTTACACGGATTCAAAGAGCCTGGTTATAGTTTAATACATTAAAGAAAACATAAAAGATTTTATACATCCAAACGCATAAAATAAATAAATAAATAAATATCTTGGGACAAATTACACCAATTGACCCAGCCCCAAACTAAGCAAAGCTTGTGCTATGGGTACCAGGCAACGGATTTATAAACATACTTATATAATTTTTTTTTTTTTATATGAATAGGAAGGCAAACGAGCAAGTGGGTCACCTGATGGTAAGTGATCACCACCGCCCATAGACACCCGCAACCCCGGAGGGATTGCAGATGCGTTGCCAACCTAGAGGACTAAGATGAAATGCCTCTTGTGCCTCTTGTGCCTCTTGTGCCCTATTCCTATACCTATTCTTATTACTATTCTATATCTATTCTATTCTTATTATTATTCTTATTCCTATTCTTATTATCCTTATTGTATAACTAAATCTTCAGTAACAACGACAAAGCATGGAATCAAACCAGTGTAATAATTTCAAAATTACCTCGGCGCCCCTTTAAAAGTGGCTGACGAAATCCCTTTAAATATTTCTTTACACAAAAAGCAAATCTAGATAAACTATAATCTTAGTTACGTTAAGTATATTTATGGAAATAATTAAATGAATCACTAAATACGTAAACAGTGTCCCAATTGATGACAAAATTTTCCGAATCCACTTCACACATAGACAATCTTATTATCAAAGTAATATTCAAGTCATCATGATAAAGAACACATTCAAATTGAATTTAAAATATCAATATACACGTAGTATTTATCTTTCCGCTTTAAGTATTTGTGAAATGACTAAAGATTAGTTCACATGGTGATATTGGAATTTGATATTACTATTAAAGTATACATTTTAACCCCTGACGCAAAAAGTGGAGTGTTACTAGTTCGACGTCGATCTCTCTCTCTCTCTCTCTCTCTCTCTCTCTCTCTCTCTCTCTCTGTGTGTATGTGTGTGTGTGTGTGTCTGTCTGTAGCATCATAAATCTAACGGATGGATCGGTTTAGATGCGGTATTTATCATTCGAAAGCCAGTTTTCTTGCAGTGTCAATCAAAATCAAAATCGGTCTAGCAGTTTGAGAGCTCTTTTCCAAAATTACGCAAGGTTTTTTGGCATTCAATTGTTTTTTTTTAATTTATGCATGATTACTCGATCAATACGGGGGGGGGGGGGGGGTTATTTAAATTTTATGTTATGCTACGAATTCTTATAAAACAGTCCATTGGAATCTAAAATATTAATGAACTATAACTTTGTCTCTAAAAACATTTTTGACTTTTTGTTCAGGGCATATAAACATCGATACAGCCAAACACGTCAGTATCAGGTACCTTATTGTTTGTGCCCTCAAAGTGTATAGATGTTTTTGGCATCTTCGTAACATATATAATATGTATGCCCTTGACTGTACATTGTACTAAGAGTTAATAGTTTTTATTTTAAGCACTTCAAGATGGACGACATTAAGCTGTCTAATTTTTTATCTTCAAGTACCAACAACTTGAAATAACGTTTATGAAGGAACCTATTTTTTTATCATACCAATGATAAACATTATAATCAAACCAGTTTATCAATATAACAACAACCGAACAGATAATCCTATCACCGCTAAGTGACGAACGTGAATATTGTTCATTATTTAAAAAATGGCGATCTCCGAAGAAAAACTACGAAAGGTACTACAAAACATTGCAAAAGAGCAAAACTATAAAGAAGCACTCATCGAAATTAAACCCATAACATCAGGAGGAGCTAATTACACAACAACTTTATATTTGGCTACAATATCAGAAGCATTCAAGCCTAGCCTAAACTTATTTGCCAAAGTGGCTAACCTTGGTGAAGAAGTCAGAGTGCAAAATGAAATGATGTCCAAGGTATACATGATAGAAAGTGTGTTCTACACAGAATTGGCTGTTGACTTTGAGAGGTTGTATCAGAAAAATGGCGTCCCCGCAGAGCACAGGTTAGTGATACCGAAATACTACGGACACGTGTTAACAAGAATGGAAGAAACACTGGTACTTGAGAATTTGGAAGCCAATGGTTTTGGCAACTTTGATAGAATGAAGACTTATAATTGGGAGTACGCTGCAACGGCTGTGCAACAAATGGCTAGGTTCCATGCCCTAGGACTAGCTTTGAGGGACGAGAATCCAGCGGCATTTGAAAAAACAGTCGCCCCGTTCACGGTGGACTTCCTTGCAAATGAGGAGATGATGCAGATGTTTATGCAGCAAGCAATCAACAACAGCTGCGAAATTGTTACTGCGGATCATGCGGACAGGTTGCGGAAATATTTTTCACAAACTGAAATGTTGACGGAAATGACGAAAGCCATGATGGCTGACAAAACCATGCTGGTGCATGGAGATTTTAGACCCAGCAATTTGATGCATAGGCGTCGGGTGAGTCGTTATTTATTGTACATAGATATATAAAGCAATAAATAAATCATAGTAGACTAATAACAGTAAGCAGTGGAAAAAATGTATTTGAGCAGATTTATTTACAATTATTATAATAGCAGCTAGCTCTTTATCATGTAGAAAATTGTGATACCATTTTTCGTGCACTCTATTATCTTGATGGTCTTATAAATTTTAAGTATCTCCAGAATTTTCAGTCGATCAATAACTGAGTCATTTTATATCTATTTAGATAGGCTTCTATCTGATCACAATCACGTCTGCCGTGTCACGGAAAACAATTATACATATTTTTTATTTTTTTATTACGAACTGACCATGATCGACCTCTATCTCCTTGGTGGAAGGTGCAGATGAGGCTAAAGGTGTAACTCACTGGTTCAGTAATAGCCTATTCACTCTAGCCTTGAAGAGCCCTAGGTTGTATCTGTCCAGAAATACAGACGATGGGAGCGAATTCCATTTCCTAGCAGTTTCGCATTAGGAAGGATAAAGCAAACCGCCTCGTGCGGGCCAATGGTATGTTGACAACAAATGGGTGAAAACACTCCCCCCGCCTGGAAGTCCGTTGGCGAAACGGAGAAGAAAGTATATAAGTAGCAGCAACAACAAGCAATTAAGCAGTTGCTATAGCTATTAAGACACTTGCTAATAAAACAAAAGGATCTTCAGCAGTAGCTGGTATTACAGAAACTTGAGGCTCATCAGCTGAATGTTCTTTAGTGGTACCGATTAATTCGTTTGTTACAGAATGGGAAACTTCAAGTTGTACCTCTAGACTACCAGACTCTAAAGTTGGGTAACCCTTTGGGTGACCTGATGCACTTCATCTTTTCTGGGTCTGATGAGGAGTTCCGCCGACTCCATTATAAGCGTCTATTGGACCACTATCACACGGAGCTGAGTGTGGCTTTGGAGAAACTCAATATTGATGTCGAGAAGGTGTATTCGAGGAAAACGTTTGAAAACGATTTGATAGAAGTAAGTATATCCCAGTTTGCTAAATCAGACGGATTATCTCTTACCAATTTTCACTACTAAATAAACCAAGATCCAGTTATTATTTACTGGTTTTCTTTTTACATTGGCTTGTCTTGAAACCGATTCAATGCCTTATATTTCAAATGTTTTCTAAGGGATATAGACCACATGCATTCACGGGTCATATCTTACCATCAATTATATACATGGAATAATTCTGTAATTCTTATGTATCGATACAAAAACTTATGTGTCGATACAAAGATCGGGTGTAACTAAAATAATAACGAGTATATTAGAACATTAAATACTACGGTACTAAATACCTACATTTTTATATGCATGGGGACATTTTGAAAAAAGATCAGGTCAAGAGCACCCGAAACCAACAGACATGACATGTGTGAAGAGATTGATGAATGTGGACGAAGCGAGTCCTGTCAGGATCGTAGCAAGTGGAACAAAGTAGTCTCTGCCTACCCCTGTGGGACAAAGGTGGGGTGGTATGTATGTATGTTTATGTACCAAAAAACGGCTAAGTGTTTCAATTTTCTGACGAAACACCCTATTGAACAATTCTTACACACATGCACAGATACAGATACACAAAACACGTCTTTATCCCTTACGGGGTAGACAGAGCCTGATGTAACAAAACCTACAGGCCACGTTTAGCATTATTGTAGGCGTATAGGTGGAAAAAGGAATCAAAATAGTGATGGGTTGTTAGCCGCATCGCCTATAACATGATTCCTAAGAATTTCGCCCTGCGCGGGTAGAGAAGCAATTGGTTCGTTCTATGTTTTTTCTTTGCTCCCAGACCAGCATGGAAGAAAGAATGAACAATTCTTATTTTTCAGAACCGTCCAATGGGTCTTATTCTC
This sequence comes from Pandemis corylana, assembly GCA_949127965.1. Taxonomy (NCBI): domain Eukaryota; kingdom Metazoa; phylum Arthropoda; class Insecta; order Lepidoptera; family Tortricidae; genus Pandemis; species Pandemis corylana. The sequence goes on along the minus strand of OX421867.1, from coordinate 11,853,428 downwards.
GGTCTAACCATGACAGCTATTGTGACAGTTGCTCCCGAAGACGCACCAAAGATAGACGGAGACATAAATGAGATGATAATCAAGCCAAATGAACTAGCAAAGGAACGCATTCGAGGAATCGTGAGAGACTACGTGAAATGGGGCGTCATATAATGCCACTGATCATCTAGTTCAGCTTTCGCTGATTTATGTCTGCGAAACAAGAGAAAGAGAGTTTTTAATTTGATTAATAAATCTTCACTACATAGTATAAAACAAAGTCGCTTTCTCTGTCCCTTATGTCCCTATGTCCTTATATGTCCCTATGCTTATATCTTCAAAATTACACAACGGATTTTGATGAGGTTTTTTTTAATAGATAGAGTGATTCAAGAGGAAGGTTTTTATGTATGATTCTACGCACAGGAAGTCGCGGGCAGAAGCTAGTGAAATAATAAAACGTTGTTGTCATTTTTAGCATTCACCTCAAAAGGACCTCAAAAGCGTAAACGGAACCTTCACTACATAGTATAAAACAAAGTCGCTTTCTCTGTCCCCATGTCCCTATGTCCCTATGTCCCTTTGTATGCTTATATCTTCATAAGTACACAACGGATTTTTATGCGTTTTTTTTAATAGATAGAGTAATTCCAGAGGAAGGTTTTTATGTATGATTCTACGCACACGAAGTCGCGGGCAGAAGCTAGTGAAATACAATACAACAATACAATACAAATACTCTTTCTTGAACACCACAAATCAGTACAAAACAATACAGAAACAAAGAACAAAGTAGACAATAGGCGGTCTTATCGCTTAATAGCGATCTCTTCCAGACAACTAATAATAGAAATAAGTTGGAGACAGTTTAAGTAGGTGGCGGAAACAAATAGACAGGATAAACGCAGGGATAATAAAAACAACAATATCAACATAAATATAATACAAGGCTAAATAAATAAAATAAAATAATACATACATATGTATACACATAACATAATACTTAAGATAAAATAAATGTGAGAAGCAATGAAAAATAATAAAACGTTGTTGTCATTTTTAGCATTCACCTCAAAAGGACCTCAAAAGAGTAAACGGAACCTTTAATTATAGAATCACTTTTTCCGTCTGTCTGTCAAGACCCTTGTTCTCAGGATAGCGTAAAGATATAAAGTTAAAATGGGTTAGTATCATTTCGTCTAAGATGCAAATGGTCTATGTAGCAACTGGTCTAAAAAGCAATTGGTCATTACTATTAAGTCGTCATAATATTAGTTCGTCTAATTAGTGTTTCGTCCAGAACGCACTTGGTCTATGCCGCAACCGGTCGAAATAGCAAGTCGCCAGTAATAGCAAATCGTCTTAAAATCTGTTCGTTTAAGTAGTGTTTCGTACAAAAGATGTAAATATGCTTAGATAGACCATTTGCATCTTAGACGAAATGATACTAACCCGTTAAAATGAATTCTACTTACTTATAAAGATCTGCGGCTTCTTACAGTTGTGAAAAAATCGACTGTTCCAATTATCTCAATCAAAAGATACCGCCATCTTGATAATTTCAATACATACATACATATATCACGTCTTTATCCTTTACGGGGTGGACAGAGCCAAAGGTAACAAAACTTTAAGGCCACGTTTAACATAATAAGGGCGTATAGCTGGAAAGGGAAGTCAAATTAGTGATGGGTTGCCAGCCGCATCACTATAACATGATTTCTAAGACTTTCGCCCATTCCCTCGATGGCCTTTCACCATCTGCGCGGGAAGAGAAGCAACTGGTAAATTCTATGTTTTTTCTTTACTCCCAGACCAGCATGGAAGCAGGTGAATTACACTATGAAAATAAACTTTCCGAATCAGTAGAATCAGGAAAAGTAGTTGGTAAGCAAATGATGGAGCAGGTTGAGGTCATGTTAGGGGAGACCGAGGCGAGTTGAGACAGAGGTGAGTTGATACAAAGCCTATTTCTCTGCACCTATGACAGTTAGCGAGGTCACAACTTCACACAAACTGTGGAGTGTAGAAAGAGCAACGAATTAGCGAAGTTACCAGCCCGATAAACTGTCACAGTTCAGAGAAATCGGCTTTGTATTAACTCACATCTGTCTCAACTCTCCTCGGTCTCCCCTACGACTGAACAGGGAATCCGTGTGGTTTTTAGTGGGTATGCCTGCCGTCGCGTGAGAGCCCCACATACCCCCGGTAAACCCGTACCAGGCGGCATAAGGCGCATTTTCCACACCATAATAAAAAAATCTGAAAAAAAAACTTTCATGCTGGTCTGGGAGCAAAGAAAAAACATAGAATGTACCAGTTGCTTCTCTACCCGCGCAGATGGTAAAAGACCATCGAGGGAATGGGCGATTATAATAGGAATCATGTTATAGGCGATGAGGCTAGCAACCCATCACTATTTTGATTCCATTTTCCACCTATACGCCCATAATCTTGCTAAATGTGGCCTGTAGGTCTTGTTACCTTAGGCTCTGTCTACCCCGTAAGGGATAAAGACGTGATTTGTGTATGTGTATGTGTAAAAAAAAGGTTGAAGTCATGTCCTACCAGAAAATTAAGCAGCTATCAGTGTTAGTGACAACTCCACCAATACGAGCAAGAAGCACCTGTGCTTAAGTGCTGAGAGAGAATCAGTAGATTAATCATATAGCTACGCAGCTAAGAAATCCAAAAAACCGGTCAAATGTGAGTCGGCCCCGCGCACGAAGGGTTCCGTACCATAACCTATAAATATCTAAAAACCAGTGTAAGCAGAGCCCTGCTCCAAAGCAAAATGTACGCAGTGCGGGGTCACTTTATATTGGTCCATGATTTATGCATACATACATTATTCCTGTTTTTAGTATTTGTTGCTACAGCGGCAACAGAAATACATCATCTGTGAATATTTCAAGCGTCTACCTGTTGCCGCTATTAATATCGAGCAAAAAACGCAAAACAAAACACGTTTGTGGTATGGGTACCCCCCTTAAATATTAATTTTATCCTGTTTTTAGTTTTTTTTTATGTGAATAGGAAGGCAAACGAGCAGGTGGGTCACCTGATGGTAAGTGATCACCACTGCCCATAGACACCCGCAACCCCGGAGGGATTGCAGATGCGTTGCCAACCTAGAGGACTAAGATGAATGGCCTCTTGTGCCCGTAATTTCCCCGGCTGTCTTACTCTCCACACCGGAACACAGCAGTGCAAGCACTGCTACTTAGCGGCAGGATTAGCGAGTAAGATGGTGGTAGCGATCCGGATGGACCTTGCACAAGGCCCTACCACCCTTTGTTGTTATAGCGGCAACAATTTATCATCTGTGAAAATTTCAACTGTCTTGCTATCACAGCTCATGAGACAGAGGGATGGACGGACGGACTTAGTAATAGGGTTCCTTTTTTAACCTTTGGGAACCCTAAAAATTGAGTCACTATGGCAGAAACGGAACCTGGGGCCTTACGATGACGTTTTAATGCGATTCAATCCCGACTCAGATCAGGTTTTAGCTGTCACTTTAAGCATGGACCTGACTGCGAGCGAAACTAAACTGCATCGGAATTGAATCTCATTAAGACATCATGGTAAGGCCCCAAGTTTTACCATGTGCCTCTTTACAATACAATACAATACAATAACTCTTTATTGAACACCACATATAACAACCAAAACAGAAAAAGGTATACAGAATATTACAAGGTAACAATAGGCGACCTTATCGCTACAGAGCGATCTCTACCAGGCAACCATAATGGACTGGAGAACAGAACATATCTGAGCAGGTGGTGCAATTTAGAATATATTTTATTTCATATTAATTTTAAAGGTATTTTCCCGCGGTAAAAAGTAGCCTATATGTCACTCAGTGATAATGTAGATTTCTAACGGCAAAAGAATTTTTGAAATCTGTCCTGTAGTTTCGGAGCCTATTCAATGCAAACAAACAAACAAACAATCAAATTTTACCTCTTTATAATATTAGTATACATTATGTTACTGAAATGGTAACTGGTATTTTCCATACAACATTATCCATATGGTAAGTCATAATATTGCACTAAGCAAGCTCCGCATATTTTTACGTGAAATAATCACAAAATAATCTTATTCTACGTATAGAAAGATAAAAAATATGTTTGTGCCAGTCATTTGGCAATTGCGTTATTATTTAAAGTGTCGCCCTTGATTGTTATTATTTTATTTTTAAAGTTGTTCTGTAGTTTTGCTGCTTGATTACAATTTCGTTTAATTTATGAAAATCCAACTATACGACTATAATAAAATCTTTTCTAAGCAATTAGTGTGGTATGGTCGGTGTATCATTTGACGTAATTTAACAGTAAGCAACCCTAGTAACACGCCTGGACGACAGAGGGGTGTAACGATGTGAAGGGGGAAGTAGGTATATAAATCCCTTGCAACAACAATATCACTACATAGTATAAAACAAAGTCGCTTTCTCTGTCCCCATGTCGCTATATCCCTGTCCCTATGTCCCTTTGTATGCTTATATCTTCAAAACTACACAACGGATTTTGATGCGGTTTTTTTTAATAGATAGAGTGATCCAAGAGGAAGCTTTTTATGTATGATTCTACGCAGACAAAGTCGCGGGCAGAAGCTAGTATTTAATAATAACTTAAAGACGTCAACAATCAAAAAATGCTATTATTCTGTTAACGAGTTCCTAAATTTTGAAACTGTGAAGTAATTTTAATGATTTTTTTCAGTAAAATTTACATTTAAGCTATCTATTAATATTCCTTGAATTTATTTGACATTGTTATACTATTGTATTGACAGCCGGGGAAATTACGGGCACAAGAGGCATTTCATCTTAGTCCTCTGGGTTGGCAACGCATCTGCAATCCCTCCGGGGTTGCGGTTGTCTATGGGCAGTGGTGATCACTTACCATCAGGTGACCCACTTGCTCGTTTGCCTTCCTATTCATATAAAAAAAAAAAATTGTAATGATACTTAGATTTAATTGAAGTACTAACGTTAGTTAGAATGTGTGACTAACGAGATAGCTCCTAATGAACTGAGCGAGAAAATATACCTCTTTAAACTGCTAAGTTTAGTTATTAATTTAAAGTCAAGACGACTTTGGTAATAGTTTACTTTCTTCTATGCTGGTCTGGGAGTAAAGAAAAAACATAGAATTTACAAGTTACTTCTCTTCCCGCGCAGGCGAAAGCCCATCGAGGGAATGGGCGAAAGTCTTAGGAATCATGTTACAGGCGATGCGGCTAGCAACCCATCACTATTTTGATTTCCCATTCCAGTTATACGCCCTTATGCTAAACGTGGGCTCAATAAAATTCCCTCAATACATTACATGTAGAGATGGAAAATTATACTTTAAGAACACTCACTTTTCATTCATAAGTTTCTCGACTCTGAATCAAAATAATGAAAAGTTTACTGAGACTATTCTGCAGAAAATTTTATATTACTATCTAGTTTGAGTCACTATCTAATTTAAAGACGGTGTCTTACAAAGCTTTGACTGGAGTCTAATAAAATAAGAACAAATAAAAATCTAGATTATTTTTCCGGAAGTTGACAGTAGCAAAGATTAGTAATCCTTTCATTAACTATAAATGTAAACAAAAGAATAAAGGTGAAGGAGTATTAAATTAAGGACTTGTCAATTTTATATAAGGATCTCCACTTTCGTATCGCAATAATAAAGATAAAATACCTAATATAAATAAACAACCATTCGCTTACAGCTGTTACACAAGCGTTGGTCGTCGGTCTGTTATCAACTGCCAACCGTGCTATAAAACAAATACTTTATATAAAAAAATAACAGTAAAATGTCGGACTCGGAAGAAAAACTACGAAAACTAGTTCAAAAAATTGCAGCAGAACAAAACTATGACCAAAGTGATATAAACATTAAAGCAGTAAATTCTGGTGGTGCTAATTATACGACAACTTTGTATCTCGTCAATGTTTCACAACCACCAAAACCTGAACTGAAAATGTTTGCTAAAGCGGGCATTCTGGGTGAGGAATTAATGGCTAAGCATGACATGCTGTCCAAAGTGTATATAATAGAAAGCATGTTTTATACAGAACTAGCAGTTGAATTTGAAAGGATTTACCAGAAAAACAACGTCCCTAAAGAAAAGCAGTTAGTTATACCCAAACTGTATGGGCATGATTTGACGAAATTCGAAGAGGTTTTTGTTTTTGAAAATCTAGAAGCGAGGGGATTTGTTAACTTTGATAGAATGAAGACTTGTAACTGGGAATATGCAGCAACGGCAGTTCAGCAATTGGCTAGGTTCCATGCCTTAGGAATAGCCTTAAGACAAGAGAAACCTGGGGAGTTTGAAAGGATCGTCGGCCATTTTACGGCTTTTGCAGAGTTCATGAACAACTCGGAAATGATTGATTTATTCATGAAGCAGGGACTGAATTTTGTATGCGGTGTTCTGTGCGAAGATCATGCTGCGAGACTGCGAAAGTACTATTCGAACATGGAAGTTTTCCAGGAACAGTTGTTCGTGAGATATGCAACTGACCAAACTATGTTGACTCACGGAGATTTCAGACCCAGCAATATGATGCACAAAAGACAGGTAAGTGATCCTTATTTTTTATTAGTTTACTTTTAAACAAGTGGTTTATTTCCAAACGAAACCCTGCTACTTTGCGATGATAATAGTGGACATAAAGGCAGTCGCGAGATTTGAATAAATTGAATGACTAATTTTAATATTTAATAATATTATTATTTTTCGACACTAATTACAATTAGAAATTATAAAGTAAGAGACAGAATACAATAACTTCTAGTCCTTGCGTTACAAGACTGGCGCAATCGACGAATCAGTGCTTGGGATTTGACCCACGTTGCTAGTTTAAACTTGTAAGGTTGTAATTGTAATTTGTAGCTACGAGATACCAGCCCCGGAAACTTATATGTACTAGGTTTAAACAAAATAAGTGCAAATGTTACAAAAAAATAATTATCAAAACTAACCATGGGAAAATTTTGCTAGACAACTTTGCGGAGTTGGCCAATGAAACCTTTCAATATTTTTTCTACTACTTTTATTATCTTTGATTTAAATAATCACGAACATTGTTTAATAAAAGTCAAAAGTCAAAAGTCAGAAGTCAAAAGTGTAATAAGAACTAGTCTATATTGTCATTTTTTTCAAAAAGCACTTGTTGCGTTATGTTGGTGTTAAAGTGCTCCATCGTTACTCTGCCAGCCATTATGGACTGCCAGACCTAGTTAAAAATTTGGTCACTTATACATTTTTGATACGTAATTATTCTGTTCTAGGTCTTCTAAGCTAGGTACAGTCAAGTGTAATAATATGTATTTAGACAAAGATTCAAAAATAAGTACCATACGCTCTTATACCGGCGCAATAAGGTCGTGGGACATATTTTTGAGAAGTTCCTATCAATACTTATTTTTGCACTTGACCGTACACATTATTTTTTGACGTGACAACGTCTTATAAATTGGTTTGCCGGGTGACACTTCAAGAAACTGCGTTACGCTCCGCTCACGTTATGCGCTCACAATGAGAGCGAGTGAGAGGCATGGTTAGCCCGCCTAAGAGCGAGAGAGACAGACATAAAAAGTGAAAGGCACGCGTCCCTTCCACTCGAGCACGAATGAATATTCACATTAAAATTATTTTACCACTCAAAGTCGTTGTCACGTAAAACTTTCGCCCGTATACCGACTTTACAGGCAACAGGTTTTTTTTTCCTTTTATCATATCCTAACATATTTATGCGCGTGTATTGCCATGGTAACGTTTATAATGGTTTTTTTATATTATTTTGAGTGATTCGAAGTAGCTAGCTTAGTATTTCTATTCTATAAAATATTACGATCTTTGTTGTTAGCGGCTCAGGATTTGTTGTGTTCCTAACCTTCTTTATGCGTTGTCCGACACGTTCTTAACCTTTATTGACAGTAATAGTAACATTAATTATTAACGATCTATTAATTTCAGAACGGCAAGCTCGAAGTCATTCTCCTGGACTATCAAACCTTACGTCTTGGGAATCCAGTAGGTGAGCTGATGTACTTCATATTCTCGAGCACCGACGAGGAGTTCCGAAGGCTGCATTATCAGCGTTTGCTGGACTATTACCATTCGGAGCTGACCCTGGCTCTGCAAGGACTCCAAATTGACGTGGAGACGGTGTACCCGAAGAAGACTTACGAGCAGGATTTGATAGATGTAAGAAAAAAACGATATTTAATACTTGTTTTAATTAGAAATAAGCAGAATATTGCTAAACATAGGTAGTCGGCAATATGTATCACATGACTTTCAAAAAAGAAGACACAAAGTTTTCGGATGATTCCGACGACTAGTTCCTTGCCAGCCTTGGCCAGAAATGTAAGTAAGAAATCCCATTAAAGACCTCTCGTCTAGTAGCACCTGCAAAATGACACTTCGCAGTCTAATGTTTCATTGCATGTTTGAGAAAAATAAATTAATTAGAGATCATTACAAAAGCCTATTTCTTTCCAGATGCGACCACTGGGCTTATTGCTTGGTATATCCATGATACCTCTGGTTACTGTAGCACCAGATGATGCACCAAAAATGGAGAAAGAGTTGACTGATATGGTGGTGAAGCCGAACCAGCTGGCACAGAAGAGATTGGTTGGACTTATCAATGATTATGTAAGATGGGGCGTGCTTTAGTTCCTACATAATCTGAAACTACTTCAGTAAAGGTTATGTTGTCACCCATAACGTGTTTTCTTATTTATTTTCACCCATACTCATTATTTCAAACGCTGTTCAATTTTTTTTAAATAAAGTAAAAGTATGGTTGCCTGGTAGAGTTACCTTGTAATATTCTGTATACCTGTTTTCTGTTTTGTTTGTTATATTATGTGGTGTTCAATAAAGAGTTATTGTGTTTTATTGTAAAAATAGTTTAATTAAGAGTTATTGTGTCGTACAGACACATCATTCAAACAGACGACGTTTAGCGACAAAAATTCGCATAGTAACAAAAAGGTCACGTGACAGCTATTAATAGGTAGAAAAATTCGAAGACTACCCACCTGCTATGGATAGTGTAGGGGCATAGCACGCGTCACGGAATGACGAGGACCCGGGTTCGATTCCCGGCCATAGCTTTACTTTTCGGATTTTTCTATGTGTTCTAATTTTCACTGACATTTAGAAATTTTGTTTAATTAATAATAAAAATAACATGATCAAGACGATTTGCTGTGTTCAGACAAGGTTAAGATAACGCTGTTTGGGGCATACTGTCTGGCGGTCTATACATGTCAGTTAATGGTGCAATTACAATAATAAGAGATCTTTCAATATGCTAAGAGTTCGATACAACAACGCATTCCGCGCCATGCTTAGGCTACCTTGGCGGTGTAGCGCGTCTGACATGTTTGCGGCAAACGGGGTGGACGGCTTCTTTGCTCTCCTGCGGAGGTGACATTGGTCATTTTCCGAAAGGTTGAACCAATCCAGCAACAGCATAGTCCAAAATATCTATCCGACGTGCTATCTTGTTGGTGCGTCCTGTGCCATCCATTTAATTTAAGACGTTTGATTTGATTTTTAATTTATCCTGTTATAAAATATTTTTATGATTTTATTTTCTATAGAATTTAATCTTAATAAGGTGCTAATGATATTTCCTTAATTAATTTAGGTTGTAAATAAATGTATGAATCTGATAGGTAATTTGACATTGTGTAATAAAATTTATAAAGCTGCATTCCAAATTATGCTTACACAAATGGACGACTTATTTAAAGCAAGCCTGGACTCAATTTTGAACATTCAGCTCGCCGGGGTCCATATTGGCTCAACTAAAGTTCATCACCCGAAAATGACTATCATAACGATAAAAAATGACATCTGTAGGCTTATTACCTAACTCGCTCGCAATCGCCATGGTGTTCATTTTGACAGTTCATGTATGGGCTGACAATTGGCATCGGAATCAGCTCGCTGTTACATTCATACAAGAACTGTCAAAATGAACACGATGGTGATTGCGAGCGAGTTAGGTACAGTTTGACAACAAAAATAATGTTCCACGATGTACCTGCGCAGTAGACCAATTTTAGTAGCGCGGGAAATTACGATACACCAATGATAAAATAGAATTCTACGCGCGCTAAACTCTGGCGCTGTTATTGGTCGATCGATTTTGTACCAACATGGCGGCCGGGCCGTGCGCCAATGCCGCCATAGATTATTTACACGTTCGGCTACCATCGGAAACTGGTCTGCGCTTCTCTGCGCAAACGAATACTGCCAATGCGCATTATATTTGTTGTCAAACTGTAATAAGCCTACTGCTGCAGGAGTTTGTGTGTGCAAGAGTTTGTATATACAAACTAACTGGCAGGCAATGTCAAATTAATTAAGGAATTAATATCAAATGATGAGAAATAAGTGTTTCTGCATGTGGCATTACCTGGCCAGCCGCTGCACGCAGTCGTGCTAATATAACAGTAAATTGAGTATTCTAGATCTTTCTACGGAATAAAACGATAATTGATGGAAATCATTGTATTAACCGAGTCATGGATGTTGTATGTATTTAATTATGTAAGTATTTATCTATATTATATAAGTATGTTTATCCGTTGCCTGGTACCCATAGTACAAGCTTTGCTTAGTTTGGGGCTGGGTTAATTGGTGTAATTTGTCCCAAGATATTTATTTTATTTATTTATTTATTTAATAACTAAAGAGGCCATCCGAGCGCCAAGATGCCTCTTCGCCAATACCAGCCAGTGTCGGAAACACTAGCGACCTTTTTTATAATTTGTTTTTAAATTTAGAATCGTGTGACAAGGTTCCACGTACCCAGACGAAAACACACCAGTATGCAAGCAAAGGTTTATTGGACTAACACTAAAGGTTTTGGCGACGGGAGCCGTCGCAGCTTCAGCAGGCGTTTCGACAGAGACACCGTACTGTGACTTCGATAATTCCTTTCTCAGAGATATTGGATGGTGTTCAATAGCTTGAATGCAGCCAACAAAGTATAACCCTGCCCTAACGAAAGACATCGATTGATATTTTCAATCCCGGTAGTCTAGTTGCTGAGACAGACAAACGTTAGCGCCATCTATCTGGTAGCAAGCGCCATCTAGGGGTAGCTTCCTGTACCACACTCGTATTTTTTTAATAATTTTATTATTGTATTTGAAAGTAGGATTAATAGTGAGTTTAAAGAACAAACATTGTTTTCCTCACAGCCAGCTTAAATCAGCTTTGTTAGTGCTACACCCTTCAATAACACGAAGCGTAGAAGCACATCGCACTACAGTACCTGGACATGAAGATTGCACATTGGTCTCAGCTAATTTAGGCTTGATAGCACCGAGCGCGACGACAGCGCCACGTGACAGGCGGCCATTATGGACAATATTGTCACCGCTGTCAAACAAGAAGTAAGGAAATATTGTGAAAAATATTAATGAAATCTTTTTATTTTACTATATTACAATTCACTGTAACTTTTCAATTTAATACTTCTTGTATCAAATGATAACGTACTTTAAGTAAAATTTGAGAGGTTAGGTAACTTACTTTTTTTTTCTTACGGCAAATATCCACTTATTTCTTTGGTCTCGTTTCCACCATGGCCTTGGAAATTGGTAAAATTTACAGTCGCTATTCTTCTTGGTGTTATTATAATTCACAACAACACTGGGACCATATTTTTATCTCAAAAACGATTAGAAAATGTTCACTGCAATATGGATTTGACAGCTCAAGTCAGCGACGAAAATGACAATTTTAGCCGTAGCGAGCGCTGTGATCGTTTAGGCTACCCCCTCCACCCGCTTTGCACTCTGCCAAGAGCTTTGTCTCGCTCTAACTTACGTGACGCCAAAAGTCTCTTTCCAAAGACCGAAGTGCAATATCTATGGCCGCGTAAACTGAAAATGTATTCCATTTACCTCTACTCGCAAATATATTTTTTTCTAAATTATTTGCTGTGTCAAAATCACACGCCACAACAAATAATTACACATTCGTTTTCGTTCAATTTTTTTACACCCCGTTTGTGCTGAGCACACATCTGTGTATGAAATTCATCTCATCAATCAATTTACAATATGCACACGCCCTAACGGGTACACGCAAAGTAATTCACAGCCGCGTGAAAAGTAAAAAAGTAACATTTCCAATAGAGCCTGTTAAGATTTTATGTTTGCGCAAATAAAATACTGTACGCAAAGCCCGGTTAACAAACAAGAGTTAAATTTAATTAAAGTAGGGGAGACTGGGGTCAATAGAAACACGGGTCAATAGAAACAAGTGCAATAACTACGAAACAAAAAGCGATAGCGGGGCGGTCCCTGAGGGGGGATGGATCTGCGTTCGTGTCAGAACCTGTGGAACAGTGCTAGCCGCGGCTCTGTGACCGTCGGAAGTTATTACGTGAGTGTATTGCTTTTCCGGCACCAAAAGTAAGTATTTTTGATGTTTTTGTTGTGTATATTAGTCAAGATCCATTGGTATTACTGTAATACTACTTAACTTTCTGTTTGTATGGTTATTGTTGTTGAATTTGTAGTGGTTTATGTATACCTACCGTCTACCGTTATTTTTCTACGATTTTAAATATTCACCATGACGTTGCTGGGTCAATTGAAACAAAATTTACCGGGTCAATTGAAACATTTTTTTTTTTGCAGTAACACTTATTTTTTTGTTTTTAGAAGGTAGAAGAAAGAGGAAGTCGACCATCTACACGGACACTCCCGAAAAAGAAGAAATTAGGAAAGAATCAGAACAGAAAAATCAGAAAAAACAGGCAAAGAACGTGAAAAAGAACTTTAGTAAAAAAATAAAGGAAAGGGTAAAAATCTAAGCAAATTAAAGAATTGACTTCTTCTGAAGATCTTTTTTTTTTCGTTAAATTAATGGTAAAAATAGTGTTCTATGTGTGGTGGGCACATTTGGGATTTTACAAAGAGTTAATTACGTCAATCACCTTAACCCTAGTTAAGATGTATAATAATGGTTGCTCTTCCTTTATTAAATGTTGATTACATTTCTAGATTAGTAATAGTTGATCTTATTACTTATAAATATTTAAATATTCTAAATGATTAAGCAAGAAGTACCATATGAACATTTTGTTAAGTTAATAGCAATAAATGTTAGCTTTTTTCGTTAAGTTGATGGTAGAAACTACCTTTTACTGTGTTCTAATCAAAGACTGAGATTATGTGATTTAATTATGACTAAAAAAATAAATTTAAATGATTATTACATTAAATAAATATTTTATTTCTAGGTGTTTCAATAGACCCCATTCATTGTTTCAATTGACCCGCAACCAGGGTCAAATGAAACAATTTTCGAGGATTTCTAAAACACTTGTGATTCCGTATCTGATACCTATGGATAAAAATCAACGTAGCAACTTTAAAGCCAGATAACCTAGCTATAGTCGAAATCTTTCACAACCCAGTATTGATAGGAAATGTAGGCACTATGGCCGTTTTTTCGGAAAACGTTTCAATTGACCCCGGTCTCCCCTACACGCGTTTAGTTTTAAATTGGGAATGCAGCTCGCTTTCTGAAGCGTCGAGTTTTTAACTCAAACACTACTAATGTTGACGTTAGGTTGAAGCCAGTTGCACGTCAATCCGTACATCTCGACAAATTGCGCTCTCACTCTGCGGTTTAAACGGTGTTTCTTACCCCGTGTAAGATTTGATGTTATAGGCGATGCGGCTAACAACCCATCACTATTTTGATTCTATTTTCCATCTATACCCCCATAATCTTGCTAAACGTGGCCTGTGGGGCTTGTGGCCTTAGGCTCTGTCTACCCCGTAAGGGATAAAGACGCGATTTTTGTATACTGTGTATGTGTAAGATTTGGAGTGGACTGGCGGCAGAGGTTTTCCCAACTTGATATAACATGGGGGCCTTTAACAGGCGAGTGCACTTTTTGCAAGGCCGTAACTGTAGGTACCTATGAGCGGTGACTACTTTACATCAGGTTAACCGCATGTCCGTTTGTCGCCTATAAAATGTCCAGATCAGGAAAAATTAATTATTAATTTCACATGATAGTAATAACAGCCTACTTTTACCCAAGCCGGCGAGTGTATTTCAAAAAACATCGATACCTATTATATTAGTGTAATATCTTCTATACTTAAATTCATACCTCTAAGTCAGGCCGAAAGAACTTGACGTTATAAAGCATAAACCATAATTTAAGCTTCAGTTAAAATGTTGGTATACTCGATCTTGTTTACTAGAAATTCTTGGTAGTTGAAGTTTAAAGTCGCAAAGTTCGTATTGGGCCTTAATAATTGATACATGTGTCTACAGAAAAGACCTACATAGATTATTCATTCAGAGTTCTTCGCCCAATAAGGTAAAGTCGGCGTCATATTGTGGGTGGTAGGGCCTTGTGCAAGGTCCGTCCGGATCGCTACCACCATCTTACTCGCTAATCCTGCCGCTAAGTAGCAGTGCTTGCACTGCTGTGTTCCGGTGTGGAGAGTAAGACGGCCGGGGAAATTACGGGCACAAGAGGCATTGCATCTTAGTCCTCTAGGTTGGCAACGCATCTGCAATCCCTCCGGGGTTGCGGGTGTCTATGGGCAGTGGTGATCACTTACCATCAGGTGACCCACCTGCTCGTTTGCCTTCCTATTCATAAAAAATATATATATATAGTATGAAACATCGAAGGTGGCCAAAAAATTCGGCATTCCATGCTATTTTATGGTGATTCGGCCGACTTGGATGCTTCAAACTATATGACGCTGATTGTACATAATGTTGACGCATTTTTTGACGTCATATGAAATCTCTCATCTCTCTTTGCAATTGCTGTCTAATGTCTAATTTGTAGTTTAAAATATCTTGGACCTTTGTCATGTCTTTTACGATGTTTTCATATTTTTTCAGAATCGTGATAACCTATACCTAACGTAAAAATTTCATTTCAGATATAAGATTTTTGCTGACTGTACTTGCATTGCCATCCGTCCTACATTATCTGAACCAAATTTAGAGTCAATCGGACCAACCGTTGAGGAGTTCCCTACTGCAGAGATGATCCTGGCTGGGTCACCAGAATCCTACTACCAGATCGTTGTATTGTCATCTGACTTACACAAGTAAGCAAAATTTCAGCTGAATCGGATGAAGATATTTGCTTCAAAATTGAGTCGCAAGATTCCACCCGGACAAACACGTTGCAAGTTAGTATAACGCTTGTAGAAGTCTAATGATGTCGAGAGACAAGAAAATCCCACCAAAAACATTCTGTAAAAAACGAGCCAAGTCTCAATGGAGCTGCTTGTTTATCTCTAAAAAGTAATGAAATCTAGACAAAGTCGTGCCAAGTCTAAGGTTCCTTACTGCGATTTCTTTATTATTATAGTTAATGTTGTGTGACTTGTCCGTTGAAGGGTACACAAGGGTACAAAACCAGGTGCTCCATGAGATCATTGCACCAATCTGCAATCGTCAATGGGTAGCGGTTCTAGCGACAGATTGGTGCAATGGTGTCATGGAGCACCTGGTTTTGTACCCTTGTGTACCCTTCAACGGCCAAGTCACACAACTAAAGAAATTGCAGTAAGGAACCTTAAACTTGGCACGACTTTGTCTAGATTTCATTACTTTTTAGAGATTAACAAGCAGCTCCATCGAGACTTGGCTAGTTTTTCTTCGATTATCCTAGTTTTTATAATTTTCCCTTTATGTGGCCATTAAACCCTAACTCTGAACCAAATTTCAGCTCTCTGAGTTGATGATCATGAGTGAGTGAGTGAGTGTCATAAATGCGAAACTTTGCTTTCGTTTAACTTTGGAACTAAATGACCTACAGACTTGAAATTTTGGATTTTAAGTATGTGATTATAGCTTACTGGATGACGAAAATTTCTGCGTTCTGGTCTTATCCAGAGGTTCTCAAATAGGGGCCTGAAAATGCTGCGAAATGGTTCCAGTAAAGGATGGTACGGCAGTGTTTGCTTCGCGCTCGACTTGGCGGGGGCACTGCCGTGTCCCCAGATAACGCGCTATGCCACTGTGTCATACCGTCCCTCTTTCTCTCAAATAAGTTACTATTAGTATGAGCAGAACGGCACGAACTTCGATGTATAAGGCCTGTATCGTATCCCAACGGATTTCTAAGCACTAAAGAGGCCAGGTCGCCGGGTCACAGCGGTGCATTCAAGTCTCCGCCGGATGGTATCAAAGGGGCTTTCACACGGTATCTTCAGACGAGCCGTCTCGCATGTTTGCACGTGTTGCGACGCTTTAGAATATATTAATGAGCTCGTAATGAGTCTGGTGGTAGGATTAACATAGTAATGAACTGCGGGAGTGCTTCATCTTTTGCAGTCTGTAGTAGTCTAACAATATTCTAATGACCAATAGTACATTACTGTCTAGGCCAGGAAGTAGGCAATTGCAGGCTGAGTATTGGTTTGAACGGACGAGCTTGCAAGTCCGTTTAGTAATACGAAGCCAGCAATGCTATTCTGGCCGAGGCAAGTATAGTGCTTTTCTCAAAAATCGAAAATATAGGTAACAACAACAAAAATAAATGAAAATAAAATAGTGAAAATTGTTTTGCTTTGCCGCCTTTTTCTATCAATGGCATTTGAAGAGTGTATTTTTCTACCCAGAACACCTAAAGCTATTTCAGACACAGATAAACACGTTGTCGTACTAGCTTTTTTTTTTTAATTTGATGTTTTAAGTCTTGTGCCTTTCTTTTATAATGGTGATTTGCATTTTTAAAAAGTTAATAACTAGACAGTAATGGAATTTGTATGCAACATTACTGTCGAGTTTAGCGCGACAGTAATGTTTTTTTTTTTTACTTTTGGACTGACCGGCAACAATTAACTTCCTGTTCTGATACGTAGTTAACAATGACGACTTTACCGGTCATTTTTGAGAAAATAATATTTCCCGTATTTCTCCACTACTAACGTGCAAGATAACCAAAGCTGTGCGAAATAATGTTACGTACAACGGAGCAATTAACTTTGAAGATACCGTAGAGGAATCGAAACGCGTCAGTGTTTGTGTGGTATAAGGGATTAAGTTTGTGGGATTTGTTTGTGTTTTATATGACAGTAGTGGGGAAAGCGATTGCGTGAAAAACATATATTTCGCACAGGCTTGGTTATCCTGCCTGAAGTGCTTAAAATAACTCGTTGTCGTCAAACTTATAACACCCTTTTTTTTGCATCAGGGGTTAAAAATGTAACCTACTACTACTTTAATCTATGTAAATAAAAATGAATCTTCGATACGTATGTACTGCATCGAATTGGATAATTATTATTTAGTTGTGTTTGTTACTGTTTGGACAAGGTTTTTATAATATATGTATTTGAAAAAAAAAATGCAGCGGGGGCCAAGCCCCGGGCAACAGCTAGTAGTACCTAATCTAGTAATATGAAGTTCCAATAACATGTGAACTAATCACTAGTCGTTTAACAAATATTTAAAGGGAAAATATAATTGTGTATAACTGTGTATTGATAATTAAATCCGATGTGTAAAGAACACAATTATCATGATGACTCAAATATTACGTTAATAATAAGATTAAATACTTTATAAGTACAATCGAGTTCAGAAGATTTTGCAATCAACACTGATAAACTGTTTGCGTATTTAGCGACCTAAATTAGTCACTAAATACGTGCATGACGTGAACAACATGATAAGTCCAAAATGGCAATGCCCGAGTGGAGTGACCAGGTGATTATGATAAGTAGGGTGATATTCTTCTTTTGTTTTAATTAATTGAGGAGCTGACTAATTGCGATAACCACAAGTGCTCAGGGGCGCCGACTTTTAGAAAACCTCTTGGGTGCTCATGCTTATTTGATGACTCGAAAACGGGTCGTCAGGTAATGAAAAAACACCTATCCCTAAAAGGCGATTACTGATATTATTATGTTTCGTGATGTCTATTCTCAGGGGTGCTCGGCACCCACTGGTTATTTCTCATGGGTGCTCGAGCCCCCGAGCACCCACGGAGTCGGCGCCCCAGAGTGCTTTGTATTAATGTTGGGCAGCTTTATCGGAAAACGTAGTTTCTGTTCACGACTTAGAAGTCATCCTGTATACGTCCCCTGACCATCGGGAACTTCTCTTTTTGTAAATGTTTCTTCTATTAATAAATAAATTGTATTCTAAGGGCATAATATCATTAAACAATAAAATACACATTAAATTATAAATACTTAGGTATAAATGTATTACAAACACTTCATTGGCATAGGTTTAGATTTAAATTATGAAAAATCTGAATTATATATTTCGGACAAAGTAAATCCTCTAACTGCTTCCCAAATCGTTCAAAATTTTAACAACGTCGCTCCTAACATAAATAAGCCAGCAACTAAATTCAGTAAATATTCGGACCGCCTTGTTAAAATTAGTACTCTGCTTTATTTATTTTGAAATTCTGGTTGTTTGTTCCTAAATTCATTTACTTGCTCCGCTGTTGCCCCATTTGGAAACTCCCCCTTTTGATCACATCTATCTCTGCATCTAGTCTGCAGGCAGATGCTGGATGCGTCAAGCTGAAGACAAGGCGCTATGGCGCTCATTAGGAGAGGCCTATGTCCAGCAGTGGACTAATATAGGCTGATGATGATGATGATTGACAGTATCTAAAATGAATTGGTCTAAAAATTTTAAAAATGATTTAAACAAAATCATGGGCACTACTATGCATGTTTGTCCGGGTAGAATCTGGCGACTCAATTTTGAAGCAGATACCTTCCGATTGAGCTACAATTTTGCATATTTGTGTAAGTCACATGACAACACAATAATCAGGTAGTAGACTTCTGGTGCTCCAGCCATGACCGTCTTGCAGGAGGGAACTCCTCAACGGTTGGTTCGATTGACTTGAAATTTGGTTCACATGTGTGTAGGACGGATGACAATGTACTTACAGTCAACAAAAAGTACAGTCGGCCAGAAAGCTTGTATCTAAAATGAGTTTTTTAGGTTAGGTTATTCAATTTAAATTAATAGAAGACTGTCTCTTTGTAATCTATTTATCATTAATTAAATTAATATTTAGGAGTATAGCAAGTAGTATTATACAAGGGCAAGTCACTTTTCCGATCCTTCCTCTCTGAGTTACTGTGGAAGTTTATTAACTGCCTAAAATCAATTTAATTAAAGTTAGATGTTCTTGTTTAGTATTTTGATCAAAATCCTTAAATTTAATGGGCACGTGCCTCTTGGTGCCTCAAATATTTAATTTATTTTACACATACATACATAAATCACGTCTATATCCCTTACAGGGTAGACAGAGCCTGAGGTAACAAAACCTAAAAGCGACGTTTAGCATGATTGTATGGAAAACACCGTTTCTTCTTTAAAATCAGTTTTAATCCTACTGTCAAATACAATAATAAAAATATTAAAAAAAATACGATTCTAAATTTAAAAACAAATTATAAAAAGGTCATCTCTCACAACAAGGACAATCAAGGACATCTCTCTCCAGGCATAACATCTGCCTGGAGAGAGATGTCTGCTTGACATCCCCACAATTGTCTTTTTGTGTGTCTTGATTGCGACAGTGATTGTAGGCGTATAGGTGGAAAGGGGAATCAAAATAGTGATGAGTTTGTCGCTCGCCTATAACACGATTTCTAAGAACTTCGTCCATTCTTCGATGGCCTTTTACCACCTGCGCGAGACGAGAATCAACTGGTACATTCTATGTTTTTCCTTTGCTCCCAGACCAGCATGGAAGTACGTTTTTTTAAATGAAAATGATGGCTCATTCTTAGCCTTAGCCTACATTTTTCTTTTTGTCATGACTGCAAAATCTGTAAAAATATTTTTTTTACATTTTTAATACACGCTTTTTAGGAATTTGCTTATTATTTTTAATCCGACTAAGTATAGAAGTTTGTCTATAATAGGTACTAGTTTTAATTTTTCTGGCGTTTTAAAGAAAATTTCAAAATCGTTATTCCATGCTGATTTGGGAGCAAAGAAATAACATAGAATGCACCAGTTGCTTCTCTTCCCGGGCAGATGGTAAAAGCCCATCGAGGGAATGGGTGAAAATCATAAGAATCATGTTATATGCGATGCGGTTAGCAATCCATTACTATTTTGATTCCATTTTCCAGCTATACCTAGCCCCACAATCTTGCAAAACGGTGGCCTGTAGGTCTTGTCACCTTAGACTCTGTCTACCCCGTAAGGGATAAAGACGTGATTTGTGTGTTGTATTGTATTTAAAATCGTTTAATAATTAAAATTTATTCTGTCTATGTTAATTGTTAATGGTCACAAAGAAAAAAAGAAAAAACTTCGTTTTTCATTTATGTAAGTAGCCATGGTATTCACTAAACTTGGGACAACAAACATTTTTTTTACCAATAAAAAGCTGCACTATCCTAGTAATGGCTTCTTTTATCCCGAGAAACCGCAAAGTTCCCACGGGAAAAGAAGTTTCGGGCTGGTAATTAAATACACAAGTTCGCAAGACGCAAGAGGAGCCCGCCAGCCTCGCAAAGTCGTTCTTCGGGTGACAATAATTAATGAATTTAGTTGGACACGCAGTTTCGTCGAGATTGTCATTGTCTATGATAAGACCGTCATTAATCTACCGGCTAAACACTGCTTCATTTGTTGTGACGATTATTTTTTACTTTTTGTTTTTAAGATTTCATCACATTTTATTTTTTACTAGCCTTCCGTCCGCAGCTTCGCCCGCGATAAATTAATTTTCCCGTAGGAAAAGGCATTTTCCCGCGGTAAAAAGTAGCCTATGTCACTCAGTGATAATGTTAGCTTTCTAACGGCAAAAGATTTTTTTAAATCGGTCTAGTATTTTCGGAGCCTATTCAATTCAAACAAACAAACAATCAAATCTTTCCTCTTTATAATATTAGTATAGATAAATTTAAGAGAGAAAACTTTTATTGACACACACATCGATAAAAAATAATACATTTTTGAAAAAAAAAACGAAAAGAAACTTACAAAAATTTAGGATTACCATTCCATAGTTGCGATAATTTCACGAAGATCACCTTTCAACAGATAAATGAAATAAATTATAATTTATGTCACGAAGCCCGCCAAAGCCATTGAAGTCTACCCCGTAAGGGATAAAGACGTGATATATAAATATATAAATAAATAAATAAATATCTTGGGACAAATTACACCAATTGACAAAGCTAAACTAAGCAAAACTTGTACTATGGGTACCAGGCAACGGATAAACATACTTATATATATGTTTCGTCGCCTAAATAAAATTTATTATTTATTATATTTTTTGAATTTTATAGCGCATTGGTTTCTACTGTAATACTGTAATTTTTTATTGACTAAATAAATAAATAAATAAATATAGTGTAGATGAATACATACTTAAATACATACAACATCCATGACTCGGGCACAAACATTCGTATTCATCATACAACTGTCTGCCCCTACCGGGATTCGAACCCAGGACCTCTAGCTTCATAGTCAGGGTCACTAACCACTAGGCTATCCGGTCGTATGTATGGAACTCACCGTTTTACATAGGTTATTAAATGTTTGTATAAAAGTATTACCTAACGGTTTAAGTCATAAGTGAAATAAAATTATCACAGATCCTAAATTAGTACATAGCGCCATCTTGCGGCGTTCTTGCAAATCATGTTATAGGCGATTTCCCTTTTCACCTATACGCCCTTAATCTAAGCCCTTAGGCTCTGTCTGCCCCGTAAGAGATAAAGACATATGTATGTATGTCAACCATTTTAATTTGAATGTCGGAACAAATTGCCACCATTTTAACTTCACAAAATACAGCTCTTATCTAAACCGCAAACCTTTCAGTTAAATTGAAAAATAATTGTAACAGTCCCTTCTGATAGCAATGGAGTTGAATTGCGTCCACTTTGCGTGGTTATGAGCGATGAATGCAATATGTCTGCGTATTCCGAAGGTATTCCATTAAAATTAATATCAGATAATTGGCGTTGTTTCCATGCAAATTCTTAATCATCGATAGTAGTGTTCATTTAATAGATTACCTAATGTTGGAAACGATCAAATTATGTTTCTAAATGTGTGAAAATTGGAACACAGAAAAATCCGAAAAGTAAAGTTAGCTACACCGCAGTAGGTGGGTAGTCTTCGAATTTTTCTACCTGTTACTAGATGTCACGTGACCTTTGTTACTATGCAAATTTTTGTCGCTAAGCGTCATCTGTTTGAATGATGTTTCTGTACGACACAATTACAAGCTCCAATACTCAATTATGGGTCACATGGTGCTAAGAGAGCACCGCCTATAGACACCTACATTGTATTTAAGTATTTATATTTATCTATATAAGTATGTTTATCCGTTGTCTAGTGCCCATATTACAAGCTTTGCTTAGTTTGGGACTAGGTCGATTGGTGTCAATTGTCCCAAGATAATTATTTATTTATGTATAAATAATTGCTAGCATGTACAATACACAATACAATACAATACACATCACGTCTGTATCCCTTACGGGGTAGACAGAGCCTAAGGTAACAAAACCTTAAGGCCACGTTTAGCATGATTAAGGACGTATGGAAAGGGAAAACAAAATAGTGATGGGTTACAAGCCGCATCGCCTATAACATGATTCCTAAGACTTTCGCCCATTCCCTCGATGGGCTTTTACCATCAGCGCGGGAGGAGAAGTAACTGGTAAATTCTATGTTTTCGCATATTGAACTAAAAGAGTTATTCTGATCGCTACGGAGAGAAACTCCATGCATAGCTCTCACCTTAGCTCGCTGAGCTACTTTGAGCCTATTTTTAAGGCCCATGGTGAATCACCACGTCTCGGTTCCATGAAATTACTCAACACACATTGGTTAAAATTCGTCCAAAGGCACTGAAGAATTTTGGACGAAAACACATTGCGGAATTTCCCAAATGGCAAAACAATACCAAAACGTACGACGAAAACAGTAAGTAGTGTCACAAAAAAAGCGGTACCTATGCTATACGCTTGAGTTTTTCATTCCAAATAAATAATATGTCCATCGCTTAAAGGTTAACTGGCAGAAATCCCTTTTAATGATAAGTACTCCTTTGTGCATTTGCATTGTCCTGTTTTAATCTTTTTCATGTGTTTTATGTACAATAAAGAGTTATACAAATGTAGATTTCATTTTGTTCTTAGTTCCGTCAGACTGAACCTTCTGACAGTGTCCGACCGAAATTGATTTTTCAGCCGAAACCGAAACCGAACTTTCGGTCTTGCTCTCTGTTTCGGCTGAAACCGAAACTTATTAAAACATTTAAAATTACGATTGTTTACTGAAATTTACTGTTTTTTTAACATTTATTAACACATATTATATTTACCAAATCACTCAATTGCAAAATATAACCTCGACTCACGATTAAATGAACGGTGGCGAACTGAGCCGGGACCCCGCCGGCGAGCAAGCACGAGTCAGCTGCGAAGTTACCGAACGACGCACGAAAATTCACGAGCACTCGAATTTCGGCGGGGTCGAAAGTTTCAGTCACTACCTTCTGATACCAAACATTTTTGCGAAACCGTGGCTCGAACATTGCGTCACCAATATCCTGAGCTCTGACGTGGTCAAACCTCCGCGCTGGCCTTAATCGAGCAGAATAAGGCCAGCATCCAGTCCAGGGCAGCCATTAATCTAATGCAGTGTTTGCATTATGCGTTTTATTGTCCAACGGCGTCTAACCGGCGGAGCATTGCTCCAAATACATGTTTTGTTAAGTTTTAGAAAACCTACTTTTATATCAAAACTGTTCTGCTCTGCTGGTTACTCATACAATTTTATCGTAGGCTATGTAACTACTCTTTATGAGAGCTGTGAGGGTGTGATTTTATGGGAAACTGATAATAAATGCTCTTGAGTAGTTAACTAACATTTAATATAAACTACACACTTGAATAACAGATTACAAAATGTCCTAAGGCTAACCAAGCGGGATCGGGATGTTAATACAAGGCACGCGACCGAACGATGAGAGGTGTTGCTACAGGCTGGCTTAGCCTCCGCTCCGGGCCCGCCTGGTTACCTAGAAAGAGCTGACGAGGGTGTCGCCACAGCTATACAACAGCCTGCCGTCGGAGCGGTGTGCTCTGTAAGGGACGCGATCGCAGAGCGGCTTACGCTAGTACTGTACTCTATTCATAGAAAATTAGAGTTATAGACTGACTACCCGCCCGCACGGGGAGAGGTCCCCGCCGTCGTCCTACCCCGCGCCCCTGTGCCGCGCGGGCGAGGACTCATTTAAGCGGACGGTCTATAACTGTAAAACTGACATTTTCTTCTTCTTATTTGTGGCGTATCAAGTCGTTACGGCGACGACAACTTCGCCAATGTCAAAGTAACAAAAATATAATTCCACCAAAATCTTGTGACAAAATGCCGGCAACGTTGTACGGTAATGGTCAAAGACCCCCCTCCCCCCTGTCAGGCTCTTAGCCAACGGTCAATGAAATCAGAAACTGCCAGGAAATCATTAGCCGATGCCCGGGTGCACCGGACCAAGCACTGCTCTTCCTCTCGGACGAATCCAAAAACGAACCGCAGCTTACCACACGTGGAGGTAACCCGACTCGCACTCCTGTAATTTTCTTCAAATAAGAGTACAACACTAGCGTAACAGTTTGATTCTATATGTTATTCAAGGCTTTAAATGGGAAGCAGCGAATAACATGCGGGTCGGTAACCGCGCGTTTGCAAGCATAGCACAGAAGGCTATGACAATTTACAGACAAAATAACATTTTGTATTTGCCTCAAATGTATAAATTCTTTTAGCAATACACCAGCTTGTTACGTACATAACTATTTAACATTACCAGTACATTCTAAGGTAAAATAAAGAGTATTTCTAATTTAAAACAAACACAGTCATTTTTTGACGACCGGATAGCCTAGTGGTTAGTGACCCTGACTTTGAAGCTAGAGGTCCTGGGTTCCAATCCCGGTAGGTGCAGACAGTTGTATGATGAACACGAATGTTTGTGCCCGAGTCATGGATGTTGTATATATTTATCTACATTATATAAGTATGTTTATCCGTTGCCTGGTACCCATAGTACAAGCTTTGCTTAGTTTGGGGCTGGGTCAATTGATGTAATTTGTCCCAAGATATTTATTTATTTTATATTTATTTATAATGCAATAACATTACCACCAAATTAAGGATGTGATAATGCTGGTCATTTCCTACGGTTTCTGAACGTATTTAATATAAAATATATGCACTACTAATATACGCGGGTGGTAGGGCCTTGTGCAAGGTCCGTCCGGATCGCTACCACCATCTTACTCGCTAATCCTGCCGCTAAGTAGCAGTGCTTGCACTGCTGTGTTCCGGTGTGGGGAGTAAGACAGCCGGGGAAATTACGGGCACAAGAGGCATTGCATCTTAGTCCTCTAGGTTGGCAACGCATCTGCAATCCCTCCGGGGTTGCGGGTGTCTATGAGCAGTGGTGATCACTACTTATCATCAGGTGACCCACTTGCTCGTTTGCCTTCCTATTCATATAAAAAAAAAAAAAAAAAACTTATGATATAAAATATATTTGTATATAGCGTAGATAAAAAATATTTATATTTATGAAACTCACCTAAGCTCGTGTCGCAAAGCCGCACTCGTGTTTAAAGAATCCTCTGTATTTATCAGTTGAGTAACAAGTTAATGGAAATATTATTTTTGGCCATTTTTTTGTGATCGCGTGTAAATTTGGAGATAAGATTCAACGGGTTTATCTTAGAAACCAGAAATAAACTGATAAAAATATCCAGGTTGTGAATTTAATGACGTTAAACGTGACTTTAATCATAAATAAATATACGTACATAAATCAAGTCTCTACCCCTTAAGGGGTAGACAGAGTCTAAGGTCACAATACCTAAAGGCCATATTTAGCATTCTAGGCGTATAGGTGGAAAGGGGAAACAAAATAGTGATGGATCGCCTACCCGCGCAGATGGTGCGTTACCATCGAGGGAATGGGCGAAAATCATCGGAATCATGGTTATAGGCGATGGAGCTAGCAACCCATCACTATTTTGACTCCATTTTCCACCTATAGGTACGCCAACAATCTTGCTAAATGTGGCCTGTAGGTTGCCTTAGGCTCTGTCTACCCCGTAAGGGATAAGGACGTGATTTGTGTATGTACATAATATAATGTGTATGTAAAAAAAGTGTACTACAAAACATTGCCATAACAATATTACCTTTCTATTGAAAGCACGAACCTGCCGCTCTATAAATATTTATTTTATTAATTGACTCGACACTTCAATGAATATGTAGTTTTTACCACGTAGGGTGCACACCAACCGCATTGACTCTAAATCAATCGATGTGCAATGAGGTAGTTGACGGCGCGAGGAACAGTGAACTCGCGGTATCTGTCGTTGTACGCGTGCCTTTGAGGGCAGGTGAGAGTTCTATTCAGAGCAAGCCTCGAAAATAGAGAGATTTGCGTGGATGTGAACAAATGGATTCCTGGATTGCGTTGTGTGTTTATGTAGTATGTATGTATGTATAACTCTTTATTGTACATAAAACACAAGAAAATAGATGAATACAGGACAACACACATGCAGAAAGGCGAACTTATCCCTAAAAGGGATCTCTTCCAGTTAATCTTTGAACGATTGACAGGACATAAGTACTAAGCAAGTTAAGTTAAGTTTATGTCAGTCTGCGGTTTATATCACCGTATGCAGTCACGTTTTATCCCTAACGGGAGGCAGACAGAGCTTAGGGCCACGTTTAGCATGATTTTTGAACACAGTCTCCCCTCCTTGTCACACAGTTTACTATGAAGACTGTAAGATGCATTGGGGTAAATTTGAAATTGGGAGAATTTCGTGCACATCCACTAAACGGGGTACAATTCCATAATCTGGCAACGCTTATCTAGAAGCCTAAGCCCCCCTAAACGTGTGACGTACTTTATGGATGACCCTTTTTGAACAAAATTACCTATTTGTGCCTCAACAAAAGTAATCAGTAAAACAGGTATGATTTGAGAGAAACGAGACTAGAACGCAGTTTTTTTTACAAATTTCACATGCGAAAATTTAAATTGGCTTAACTATTTCGCCAGGCTTGGCGGTGAAAAGGTAAGCCTTTGTTCATGTGGTTGGTGTGGACCCGTATCGAGCATGTGTAACTGCTGGCGATGAATTGGAAAATTCAATCAATTTTACACACATACGCTAATATGCAACACTGTCGCGGTTTTTAGACACGGCATGTGAGTTATGAACTTAAAGTACGTAAACTTTAACTAAACAGATGTTCTAGAACTTTGTAATGCGTGTAAAGAAACTCTACAATAGATAAATACAATACAATCTTTATTGAACCCCAAATATAACAACCAAAATAGAAAAATGGTATACAGAATATTACAAACACAATAGGCGATATTATCGCTACAGAGCTCATGGACTGAAGAAAATAATAGACCTGAGCAGGTGGTGCTATTTAGAATATAGTTCTAATCCTACTCCTACTAACGAGGTGCGTTCTCGGGCTCGAACCTAAGACTTTTTGCTTGAGAGGCCACAGGAGACACCACTAGGCTACCTACCACGGCTCTTTAACAACAACTTTACTTATTATATTCGACAACAACTTGCCTACTGGTTTCAATTGGTTTCAAGCCATCTAGAATGTGCTATTGGCAGAGTGCAAAGCGGGTGGAGGGGGTAGCCTAAACGATCACAGCGCTCGCTACGGCTAAAATTGTCATTTTTGTCGCTGACTTGAGCTGTCAAATCCATATTGCAGTAAACATTTTCTAATCGTTTTTGAGATAAAAATATGGTCCTGGTAAGATGTGTTGTTGTGAATTGTAATAACACCAAGAAGAATAGCGACTGTAAATTTTACCAATTTCCAAGACCATGGTGGAAACGAGACCAAAGAAATAAGTGGATATTTGCCGTAAGAAAAAAAAAGTAAGTTACCTAACCTCTAAAATTTCACTGAAAACAACAATTTTAATATTATTGGCAATAATGTTACTGACTACCATTGTCCAAAATTGTGTAATATAGTAAAATAACACAAGATTTCATTAATATTTTTCACAATATTTACTTACTTCTTGTTTGACAGCGGTGTCAATATTAGCCATAATGGCCGCCTATCACGTGGCGCTGTCGTCGCGCACGGTCCCAATAAATGGACAATCCATTCTGTAATTAGACCCGCATTTCGAGTGATAATTCAAACTGCAGCTCTAACGAGACGGTAATTCGGTGGCAATTATTTGAAGTGGCGTTGTATGGTCGCGGAAATTAATTAATGGCTCAACGGTTCTTCCACTTGACGCCAGGTTAATATCTATAATCAAAGATTTGACTGGGGGTGCGAGTCGGGTTACCTCCACGTGTGATTAAGAGCTGCGGTTCGCTTATGGATCCGTCCGGGGGGAAGAGCAGTGCTTGGTCCGGTGCGCCCTGGGCAACGGCTAATGATTTCCTGGCAGTTTCTGAGGGATATCATTGACCGTTGGCTAAGAGCCCGACAGGGGGGGAGGGGGGTCTTTGACCATTACCGTACAACGTTGCCGACATTTTGTCACAAGATTTTTTAATAAAAATTTTTACATTGACATTGGCGAAGTTGTCGTCACTATAACGACTTGATACGCCACAAATAAAAGAAGAAGAAGAAGAAGATTTGACTGATAAACCTGTTTCAGCAAAATGTAGCTACCATGTTAAGTGACAGATGCAGATATTTTTAAAATTCTATTCTATTTTAATAGTTTCATTAAGAGAGCGTGCAGGTTGTATAATGATAAGTACGTAAATTTGGATATTTTCAGTAACAAGTTAAGTAGATTTAAGAGACAATCCTTGCAGTGTATTACTGATTATGATTAGGCTGGTTTTTTGTTTGTTTGTGCAGGTTAAGAGAAAAAAATAATAATCGTATACCTACTTTTTGTTTTTTTATGCACAAAGGTGCTTCACTCTGTAAATGTTATGGTTTCAATATTTTTCTATAGGAAACTGTAAGTCTAGTTTTTACAAAAATGTAACTGTAGTACATATGGCTATGAGACTGTTTGTTTCTAAATAAATAAAATAAAATAAAATAAATAAAATTCTCCCATAAGCTAATGAGCGTTTTTCAATAAAAAGTTCACATGAACATTTTTTCCACAATTTAACTATTTTGGGTTTTTCTTACTCAGAATCGTTTACCCTATGCGATCCTTATACAAGAAAAATGTGTCCCAAAACTTCCATTCCAGTTCGTCATTTTTTAAATATAGGTACGGAACGCGACGAACAGGAAAAAAATCCATAGTAAAATCTGGGCAACCATTAGGCTTTTTTTTTTTTTTTTGTATGAATGGGAAGCCAAACGAGCAAGTGGGTCACCTGATGGTAAGTGATCACCACTGCCCATAGACACCCGCAACCCCGGAGGGATTGCAGATGCGTTGCCAACCTAGAGGACTAAGATGCAATGCCTCTTGTGCCCGTAATTTCCCCGGCTGTCTTACTCTCCACACCGGAACACAGCAGTGCAAGCACTGCTACTTAGCGGCAGGATTAGCGAGTAAGATGGTGGTAGCGATCCGGACGGACCTTGCACAAGGCCCTACCACCCGCTTATTACCTAATTCGCTCGCAATCGCCATCGTCTTCATTCTGACAGTTCATGTATGGGCTGACAATTAGCATCGGAATCAGCTAGCTGTCACGTTCATACAGGAACTGTCAAAATGAACACGATGGCGTTTGCGAGCGAGTTAGACAATAAGGTTATAAATCCGATTTGAGTATGTTTTACAATTCAGGTCCGTATTCTAAATATTAATTTGTCCTATTTGGTAAACAAAATTCTAACCTAAATGTACAATATTATCAAGTAAACCTGAGGCAACATTTTGTACATAATTTTGCTGATATTTTATCTCCAGCTACTTTATTTACGGTAAATTAGTTGCAACATAATAAAAATAAGGCGTTTTGAGGTTAATATTTTGTTTACCAAATAAGACAATTCGGAATGAACAGAATTTAGACGGTATATAAGTGTAGGGCATGTGCCCTTAGAATGGGGTTTTCGTTAACACCTGTTGACAAAGACCGTTAAAAGGGTAAATTTCTTAAAGAAATAAATAAAATTTATTTCTAAATTTGTTAAAGAGTAATTTGAGTAGAGTCTTCGACGGTGCGGTTTAATCGATCTTTTTTGCCACGAACTTGCAAAATCTGGAACGAGCTTCCCGCTGAGGTCTTCCCATCGAGTTACGACCTAGGTGCCTTTAAGAGGCGAGTGTACAATTTTCTGCAGGGCCGACAACGCACTGGCATCGCGTAAAGCGCTGCGGGTGTCTATGGACAGTGGTGATCATTGACCATCAGGTGACCCACTAGTTCGTTTGTCTGGCCTCTCTAACATAAAAAAAAAACTGAAGTAGGTAATCCAATAAAATGCCAGATTACAAACAAGTTTAGTAACTAAATAAATGTTCAAAAATCCCGCCAGGGATAAAACGTGACTTATGTCTGTACGTACGGTGTTCACATCCATACGGTAATATAGACCACAGACTGGCATAAACACACAGCGGCACCCAGGCATCTATTGGTTCACAATATCCACGCAAATCTCTCCATCTTCGAGGCTTGCATCTGAATAGATCTCTCACCTGATTCCCTCAACAACACGCGCACAGCGACAAATACCGCGAGTTCGCTGTTCCTTGCCCCGTCAACTAGCTCATTGCTCATCGATTGGTTGAGAATACGCGCAATGCATTGCAAAATAGTTCTCCGCGTCTGTGTCGCTAGTTACCCATGGTAGAGGTAGGTTGCAAGTATAAGCCGGTCTCGAGTGGAACGCACCAATACGGCATTGGAAACCGATTAATTGAAAATTAGATAATTCAACAGTTTGCGGTTAATTTCCGGTAAACAGCCAATCCTGATAAAATTTCATATTGCTTTGCATGACAGAATAAGGCTACGGAAATTCGCGGAAGAACTGGATAGCGATAGCTCGAAGAACATTACGAAGAATAAGCGCAGCATTTGTGTCAATAAAAGACTATTTTTATTTATATTTTTATTTATATAGCCTTTTTTTTTATTCCGAGTTCGCTACAATTTCATTTTTGTTGTTGTTTCTTTTTTATTATTAAATTGTCGCGTAATTCGGCGTGCCTCATGGCATAGGCCTCCTCCGTGTATTGGAGGGTTTGGGCTATAGTTCCCACGCGCGCCCAGTGCGGATTGGGAACTTAACACACACCATTGAATTTCTTCGCAGATGTGTGCAAGGTTTCCTCACGATGTTTTCCTTCACCAAATAAAACCACCAATAAAAGACTAAAATAGCTTTAAATAAATCGTCTTCGTAAAGTATACTATACCTACCTTTTTGAAACCAATAAACGTTAGTTCGAATTCAAAATTTGTTTTTGCAAATTGGCCGCCAAGGGCTCTTATACATGTCTTTTTGAAACCCCTCAAATCGAGCCCTC
The DNA here is from genome assembly GCA_949127965.1 of Pandemis corylana. NCBI lineage: Eukaryota > Metazoa > Arthropoda > Insecta > Lepidoptera > Tortricidae > Pandemis > Pandemis corylana. The sequence goes on along the minus strand of OX421867.1, from coordinate 11,821,876 downwards.
GAGTATTCTTTGTAAGAAATTCGTTGTAATCGAGCGAGCATCGTAGGCGAGCCGATAAGGTGAGGCGGCTCCAGTCCAGTGCCCAGCGATCGTGTGCTAATCTTTAGCTGTCATTTTTGACTTCTAGTATGGATCTGACAGCGAGCGATGCAGCTTTGGTTCGGAATTGAATCGCCTTAGGGGTGCGAGTCGAGTTACCTCCGCGTGTGCTCAAGGAGCTGCCGTTCGAGGGGAAGAACAGTTCTTGGTCCGGTGCACCCTGAGCATACATACATACACAAATCACGTCTATATCCCTTACAGGGTAGCCAAGACCTGAGGTAACAAGACCTAAAGGCCACGTTTAGCATGAACGCAGGCGTATAGGTGGAAAGGGGAATCAAAAAAGTGATGGGTTGCTGGCCGCATCGCCTTAACGTTATTCCTAAGATTATCGTCCATTTCCTCGATGGGCTTTTACCTCCTGCGCGGGTCGAGAAACTAGTACATTCTATGTTTTTCCTTTGCTCCCAGACCAGCATGGAAGTTACACTCACCCAAGCACCCTGGGCATCGGTTAGAAAATTCCTGGCGGTCTCCGAGGGATATCATTATCCGTTGGCTAAGAGCCCGACAGGGAGGGGGTCTTTTGACCGCATTCTACCGTACGTTGCTGACATTTTTGTCACAAGATTTATTTATTAAAAAAAGAAGAAGAATCGCCTTAAGACATCATGGTAAGACCCCGCAGTCTCCATTAAAGTAACTAGTATATTTTCAGCAGATACACTACACTCCAAGGACATGCTTCCTTAATCTCGAAACCGATCAAACGGTCGAATAGCGCAGGTATCCTAGCTCGCATGATATATCGGGTGTATCGACATCAAACAACTGTTTCCGAGCCATTAGCTGACATGCTAGAACGGGCATCGGTGGGAGATGTGTTTGAATAAGGACAGTACTCGTGCAAGTTACTTGACATAGAAATTGTTTAGTCACGCATTGGTCATCATCATCTCTAGCCTGTATACATCCTATTGCTGGGCATATGCTTCTAAGAACCTCCTCCTTCAAAGTCGTGTGAAGATCTCAATTCACACAATGTGAGTTGGAATTATAGCCTTATGTATTGCTAGCGGTTGCCTGCGACTCTACGTAGAATTCGCTTATCGCTATCCCGCGGGAACTGTGCGATTTTTCGGGATAAAAACTATCCTATGTCCATTCCCGGGACAAAAACTATCTCTGTACCAAATTTCCACTTCCATGCTGGTGTGATAGCAAAGAAAAAACATGAAATCATGTAATAGGCGATGGGGCTAGCAACCCATCTTTATTTTGATTACCTTTTCCATTCATACACCCACAATAATGCTAAACGTGGTCTTTAGGTCTTGTTACCTTAGGCTCCGTCTACCCCGTAAGGGTTTAAGGCGTGATTTACGTATGTATGTATGTATGTACCAAATTTCACTAAAACCGGTTTAGTGGTTGAGACGTGAAAGCGTTAAAGACAAAGTTACTTTCGCATTTAGAATATTAGCAGAAATTAAAAGTTACAAGCCTGTTTAAAGGTCAGAAAGCGTTAGTTTAGTTTTCCCTTCTTTACGCACCCATAGATCGTCAAATTTATAATAATTCCAGCTATCCTGATAGTTAATGGGACACAGACTTAATTTTTTGTGTCCCAGAAAAATTACAAAGTAACTCCCATAGAATAACAATCAACGTACTTTGATACTGACAAACATCAAGTTGCTAAACCCTATTTTGGCATCATATTAAACGTAGCATGGAAAATTCAACTCACATCCGAAAATTCGACCGCGTATCGCTGTCCCTTCCGAAACCTTAGCAACCAAGTGAGAGGGGGCGATGTAACTGACGTTTTAATCATTAATTTCGAGCATAGGAGTAAGGTTACAAAAAGTGAAACAGAGCGCAATGTGATAAAACAACGCCACGGACGTCTGATATATTGTATCGTTGGGATGATTTAGTGCCTTTGAAAACTATTAGTAAATGACGGTGGGAATTTTGGGAATTTTTTATTGGGGAACAATTCTGCCATTCTGCTCTGGGAGCAAAAAAACATACATTGTGCCAGCTGCTTTTTCCCGCGCACATGGTAAGCCTATCGAGGAAATGGGCGAAAAACTTAGAAGCCATGTTAAACGATGCGGCTAACACCTATTTTGATTTTTCTTGTATACGCCCATAACCATGCTAAACGTGGTCTTTATGCTTTACTCTAGACAATGTATAGTCCTTAATAATACATACATACATAAATCACGTCTTTCTCCCTTACGGGGTAGACAGAGCCTAAGGTGACAAGACCCAAAGGCCACGCTTAGCATGATTGTGGGCGTATAGGTGGAAAGGGGAATCAAAATAGTGATGGGTAGCTAGCCGCATCGCCTATATGATTCCTATGTCCATTCCCTCGATGGGCTTTTACCATCTGCGCGGGAGGAGAAGCAACTGGTACATTCTATGTTTTTTCTTTACTCCCAGACCAGCATAATAAAGACCGGAATAATAAAGACGTGATTTATGATTGTTTATGTTTATTTGATACTGTCATCAAAGTTAACTTTGATAATGATCTCGTAGAGGGGTCGAAACGCGTCAGCGTTTGTGTTGTGTAAGGGATAATTAAGTGTGTGGGATTTATTATGTGTTTTATATGGCAGTAGTGAAGAGAAGGATTGCTTGACAAATATAGATTTTTCACAGGCTTGGTTATCTTGCACGTGAGTAGCGGAGTAGTAGCAAGGTAAATATTTTTGTTTGTTGTAATGGACCTCCGCAAAGTAACGGCTGATTCAATAAAATAATTTATTTCGTCACATGAAATTAAATTTCAAAGAATTTATGTTGAAATCGTACGCTTAAAAAAAAGTAAAGTAAAAAAATTACAACAATTAAAATTTATAGAGATTTATAGGGTCTACCCCTGTGGGAAAGAGGCGTGACGGTATGGTATGTATAGGGTCGTATGTATGCACGTTTATTTTATCACAAAACTAGCTTCTGCCCGCGACTTCGTCTGCGTAGAATTATACATAAAAACCTTCCTCTTGAATCACTCTATTTATTAAAAAAAACCGCATCAAAATCCGTTGTGTAGTTTTGAAAATATAAGCATAGACATAGGGACAGAGAAAGCGACTTTGTTTTATACTATGTAGTGATGTAGATTTCTTAATCGCTTTCTAATTTAAAATTTCTAATGAGAACTGACAAAATGGTACCAAAGATCTTTCAAATAACTCCAGTATTTTCGAGGAAACTTGTTATTCTTTTCGAGAACACTCGATCTGAAACCATTTTTACCTAACATAATAAAAAACCGCCTGGGACCTAAAATGGTTTCCGTCGTTGGCAATAATAAGTCGTCAAGTGCTTTTCGGTATGATGTTCCATCTAGTAAAAACACTTTAGGCATTACCGTGTTTTTATCTAGAAAAAGTTATTAAAGCTATCATCAAGCATTAAGCTTTGCGGGTGGTAGGGCCTTGTGCAAGGTCCGTCCGGATCGCTACCACCATCTTACTCGCTAATCCTGCCGCTAAGTAGCAGTGCTTGCACTGCTGTGTTCCGATGTGGAGAGTAAGACAGTCGGGGAAATTACGGGCACAAGAGGCATTGCATCTTAGTCCTCTAGGTTGGCAACGCATCTGCAATCCCTCCGGGGTTGCGGGTGTCTATGGGCAGTGGTGATCACTTACCATCAGGTGACCCACTTGCTCGTTTGCCTTCCTATTCATATAAACCGCACACCATTGAATTGCTTCGCAGATGTGTCCAGGTTTCCTCGCGATGTGTACCTTCCCCGAAAATAATAGTAATACATACATAAATCACGTCTTTATCCTTTACAGGGTAGACAGAGCCTAAGGTAACAAGACATAAAGACCACGTTTAGCATTGTGGGCGTATGGATGGAAAGGGGAAACAAAATAGTGATAGGTTGCTAGCCACATCGCCTATAACATGATCCCTAAAGTTTTGGCCCATTCCTTCGATGGCATTTTACCATCTGCGCCGGAAGAGAAGCAACTGGTACATTCTAAGTTTTTCCTTTGCTCCCAGACCAGCATAGACAGAGCCAATTTTTTTTATGAAAAACAAGAAATATTGCTATCAAATGAATCGAGAATTTCTACTTCTTAATTTTTTATGTTTACTTTTACGGTTTAGACTGAAAATTAGAACACAGAAAAGTCCGAAAAGTAAATTTTCACCAGAATCAAATCAAAAAAAATTTCAGTGAAATTTAGAAATTTAAGAAATATTGCGTTATAGTTAATGTTATCGTCAAAGTAACTTCGCACAACTCTCACTAAATACCCACTTAACTATTAATAATAATAATAATAATAATAGTTTATTCAGGTAACAAAAAGTACAGTGTGTTAACAAATGGTTGGTACCTCTTTTTAAGTATAAGAATACCTGTTCTAAGAGATACCATTTTTCCGCGAAGGGTAATTACATTTTTGTACCTGTCAACATTAAATACTAATAACAAACTAATAACATATTACTTTAACTAACGGACGTATATAAAACCCAGCCTTGACGCGTCAATAAAAACTTCCAAAATAACCCAAAAAGGTTAACTCGGAACAAAATGTGCCACCGAAATGTTCTAACAATAGAAATGTTAAAAGGAAAGTAAACACGAAAATGGAGTTTAACACGTGGAAATAAGAGCTCTATTATGTCAGATAGAGTTGAAAAAACTTGGCAACGTTTAGCCGAGTAGTGCACCCCTAAATGTGTGGTCTAAAATTAAGCGGAACGCGGATTAGGTTTTAAATGATGAAGGCTGATACAATTCAATACAATAACTCTTTATTGAACACCACATACAACAACCAAAACAGAAAAAAGGTATGCAGAATATTACAAGGTAACAATAGGCGACCTTATCGCTACAGAGCGATCTCTACCAGGCAACCATAATGAAACTGGAGAACAGAACAGATCTGTGATCTCTGAGTGGTGCAATTTAGAATATATATTAATATACTAAGTGCTGAAATACATCCTACTAATATTATAAATGTGAAAGTTTGTGACTTTGGATGTTTGTTACTCTTTCACGTCAGAACGGCTGGACAGATCTGAATGAAATTTGGAACATAGATAGATTATAGTCTGGAATAACACATAGGCTTCTTTTTATCCCGGAAAAATGAACGGTTCCCGAGGGATATATGATGATGATGATGATGATGAATATATTACTACTAAGTGGGTACTATTACTACTATTACGTTGAGGTTTGTGATTGCAGGTAAGAAATCAAATTATTAGTAAAATTAGTAAAATATGTCCTACTAATATTATAAATGTGAAAGTTTGTATGGATGTTTGGATATTTGTTACTCTTTCACGCCAGAACGGCCGGACAGATCTGGATGAAATTTGGAACATAGATAGATTATAGTCTGGAATAACACATGGCTAATTTTTTTCTTTCTTATTCCGGAAAATTGCATAATTCCTCCGGGATAGCGATAAAGATAAAGCTAAAGCTATTTAGGATATATTTAAGGACAGCCCTATAGGTTAGGTTAGGTTTGTTTTATAAAAATCCTGCAATATTTAGTTTCAGAAAAATTAAGGCAGCGGGGCAATGCGTGGGGGGTTGCTTGCATGTTTGCTTGAGCCCTTGCTTTGCATGCTTGATTGCATACTTGCTTTCATGCATGCTTGCATGCTTGCTTGCATGCATGCTTGCGTGCTTACTTGCATGCATGCTTGCGTGCTTGCTTGCACGCTTGCTTGCATGCTTGCTTGCCTGCTTGCATGCCTGCTTGCATGCCTGCTTGCATACTTACATGCTTGCATGCATGCTTGAAAGCTTGCAGGTTTGGTTGCTCGCTTGCTTGATTGCTTCATGTTCAGGTTCATGCATTCTCGCTGAGTGCTTGCTTGCACGCTTCCTTGCATGCTTGCTTGCATGCTTGCTTGCATGCATGCTTGCTTGCCTGCTTTCATGCCTGCTTGCATACTTACATGCTTGCATGCTTGCTTGAAAGCTTGCAGGTTCGCTTGCTCGCTTGCATGCCTGTTTGCATGCCTGCTTGCATGCCTGCTTGCATACTTACATGCTTGCATGCATGCTTGAAAGCTTGCAGGTTTGGTTGCTCGCTTGCTTGATTGCTTGATGTTCAGGTTCATGCATTCTCGCCGAGTGCTTGCTTGCACGCTTGCTTGCATGCTTGCTTGCATGCTTGCTTGCATGCTTGCTTGCCTGCTTTCATGCCTGCTTGCATGCCTGCTTGCATACTTACATGCTTGCATGCTTGCTTGAAAGCTTGCAGGTTCGCTTGCTCGCTTGCATGCCTATTTGCATGCTTGATTGCATACTTGCTTTCATGCATGCTTGCATGCTTGCTTGCATGCATGCTTGCGTGCTTACTTGCATGCATGCTTGCGTGCTTGCTTGCACGCTTGCTTGCATGCTTGCTTGCCTGCTTGCATGCCTGCTTGCATGCCTGCTTGCATGCCTGCTTGCATACTTACATGCTTGCATGCATGCTTGAAAGCTTGCAGGTTTGGTTGCTCGCTTGCTTGATTGCTTCATGTTCAGGTTCATGCATTCTCGCTGAGTGCTTGCTTGCACGCTTCCTTGCATGCTTGCTTGCATGCTTGCTTGCATGCATGCTTGCTTGCCTGCTTTCATGCCTGCTTGCATACTTACATGCTTGCATGCTTGCTTGAAAGCTTGCAGGTTCGCTTGCTCGCTTGCATGCCTGTTTGCATGCCTGCTTGCATGCCTGCTTGCATACTTACATGCTTGCATGCATGCTTGAAAGCTTGCAGGTTTGGTTGCTCGCTTGCTTGATTGCTTCATGTTCAGGTTCATGCATTCTCGCTGAGTGCTTGCTAGCACGCTTGCATGCATGCTTGCTTGCATGCTTGCTTGCATGCATGCTTGCTTGCCTGCTTACATGCCTGCTTGCATACTTACATGCTTGCTTGAAAGCTTGCAGGTTCGCTTGCTCGCTTGCATGCCTGCTTGCATGCCTGCTTGCATACTTACATGCTTGCATGCATGCTTGAAAGCTTGCAGGTTTGGTTGCTCGCTTGCTTGATTGCTTCATGTTCAGGTTCATGCATACTCGCTGAGTGCTTGCTTGCACGCTTGCTTGCATGCTTGCTTGCCTGTTGCTTGCATGCCTGCTTGCTTGCCTGCTTGCATACTTACATGCTTGCATGCTTGCTTGAAAGCTTGCAGGTTCGCTTGCTCGCTTGCTTGATTGCTTGCTTCTTTGAAATGCTCATGGTTCACGCGTGCGAAGCCGCGGGCAAAAGCTAGTAATAATTATAATTATACATGAAACACAGATTTATAATAAATGGAGTTATAAATAGATACATACACACATACCTAAAAAAGCCAGCTACAAGATTCATGCACGAGATGACAGATAGTGCTCCTTCAACATAGATTTAAATATAGGTAAAGATTTAGCGCTTGATTAAAAAAAATAAGATTTTGTTATGCATGCATTAACCACAATGCTGCAGTCATCAGTCAGTGTAAGCGATTTAAAGACGGCCAGAATATAGTGTTTATCAGGGAACACAGTTATAGGAGAATTGTAGGGAAAATGTAGGCACTTCACAGTTCGTCAAATTTGTGTTCAATAAGTATTGATGCAGTAAGCAAGTACATGAATGAAATTTAAGATTTTGAAGTTTATAGAATACTAGTTTCTGCCCGCGACTTCGTCCGCGTAGAATTAGACTTAAGAACTTGATGTCAATAGCATATTCTGCAATAAGTATTACGTAGCGACTCTAGACAGCTCCGACCTTTCACATGGCTATTCCGCGGGAACTCTGATTTGTCTCTGCTTCTTTATATCACTACATAGTATAAAACAAAGTCGATTTCTCTGTCCCCATGTCCCTATGTCCCTATGTCCCTTTGTATGCTTATATCTTCAAAACTACACAACGGATTTTGATGCGGTTTTTTTTAATAGATACAGTGATTCAAGAGGAAGGTTTTTATGTACAATTCTACGCAGACGAAGTCGCGGGCAGGATCTAGTATAAAATAAAGTCGCTTTCTCTGTCCCTATGTCCATCTCCCTATGTATCCCTATGAAGCTAGTTAGTTTTTTTTATGTTAGAGAGGCCAGACAAACGAACTAGTGGGTCACCTGATGGTAAATGAACACCACTGTCCATAGACATCCGCAGCGCTTTACGCGATGCCAGTGCGTTGTCGGCCCTGCAAATATTGTATAATAAAGCATTTACTTACTTACTGTCAGCAACGTCGTGTTGCGTTATTGTATCGCTGTCGCGTGTCACTTGGGGGTCTCATCCCGCGCCAGCGCCTCTCACAATCCATTAGACGCGACACCGTCGTCGGAGCGATCGCCGGCGCACGCTAGCGACGGAGTTATCTCGACTCGATTGTCGGATAAACATTATTGTTAATTAGGCGTGCTTTGGAGATTATGAACATTGAGACACCTAAATTGTTTTGGATGAGGTACTTTCAAGGTTTTGATAAGTTCGTTTTTTTTTAATTGAGGAAACACGCAGGAATTTTAGTAACTGTTCATGTAATGATAGTCTATACCTATTTAAAAAGACTACTGATCGTAACCATTACTTCCATACTGGTCTGGGAGTGAAGTAATAACATAGAATGTACCAGTTGCTTCTCTGTCCGCGCAAATGGTAAAAGCCCATCGAGGGATTGGGCGGAAGTCTTAGGTATCATGTTATAGGCGATGCGTCTAGCAATCCATCACTATTATGATTCCCCTTTCCACCTGTATGGCCACAATTATGCTAACCATGGCCTTTATGTATTTTTACCATAGGCTTTGTCTACCCTACTTTGATATAGACGTGATAGAGGTGTATGTATATACTAATCGTATCGATTATGTAAACACACGTGGTCTTGTTGCTGACGTGGGTATAGTGGTAGGTAAATGTTTAAGCATCCAGTTGTTCTGAACACTGCTTCAAATTCACAAAACATTCTTGACCACAAAGGTTTCAGTGATCGGACCTAAAAGAATACAGGCTTTTTTGCTGACTGTACTTGCATTGTCGTCCGTCTTACATATATGTGTGTACCAAATTTCAAGTCTATCGGACCAACCGTTAAAGAGCTCCCTCCTGCGGAGACGGTCCTGGCTGAGTCACCAGAACTCCACTACCAGACTACTATATTGTCATACAACTTACATTAAGTATGCAAAATTTCAGCTCAATCGGTTGAAGATCTGCTTCAAAATTGAGTTGCAAGATTCCACCCACACAAACATAGTAATACATTGCAAGTTAAAAGCTTGTAAAAATGTATGATGCAACTACCCCCAGCAAAAAGTGCAATCAGCCAAAAAAAATACTTTTTTTACAGTTTTTTTACTGTCAACTGTCAAACGATTAGAAACGCTATGGGTGGTGTAGGGCAGCACGCGTCATGGAGCTCAGCTTTGCTTTTCGGATTTTTCTGTGTTCTAATATTCAGTGACATTTTCATTTTTTTTTTTTATTAAAAACGATTGAGAGGCAAGCAAAAATTTAGACGCCGTGGAGCCGTTTCGCAAAAAAACATTGTTATTTCCTTCCATTCTACAGTGTTTAAACAGGCTGGCAGTTAAAGGTTTGCGCGCTTATTCAAACAGCTATTAATAGGAACCATTGAAATTAAATGAAAAAAAAAAGCCCACCGGAATATTGGCGGAATAAAAGGGTACGTTCTCGATTCGTTAATATCATGCAAATATTCAATAGGCTACTGTCTAGCTCGATTTTATACTGTACTTTGGCCATACACTGTATTTTGATTCCATTTTCCACCACAAAATCTTGCTAAACGTGGCCTGTAGGTCTTGTTACTTTAAGCTCTGTTCCCCATAAGGGATAAAGACGTGATTTGTGTATGTATGGGACAAACCATGACGCTTGGTCATACTCATACTCATACTCATTTATTCGTAATACTTATAGTTATTACATGTCATCATTTTTAATAAAACTGGAGCACCAATAAAATAATAAAACATTTTTTTTAATCATAAAGCTGTATGCTTTGACTGCCAGTAAAAGAGTTCGTCGAATGTATAGAATGTGTACACGGGATGCATTTGCGTAATCTATGGTATATCTGACATCTGTGGTCGGCAGCTTCAGTATCCTATTTGTTGCCGTCACCTCGACCCATTCAGTTTCCTCGTGTCAATCCAAGTAGGTCCAGAGTGGTGGGAATTAAAGTTACGCCTCAATTTTGTCCGGGACGCTTATGTCCGCCGCGGACAATCGGCAGACATCTTACTTTTTACAGCCCAACATTTCATTTTTATCCCGGGAGGCCTTCGGTTCGAGATGAGAGTCAAGTGTTGAGTTGATAGCGGTTTTGGTTCGGAGTCTGAGCGAGTTGCGAATTTTATTTTGTTTCAAAGTGGCAGAGAAATGGTAACAGATCTGGTTACAGTGGAAAATAAATTTGACAGTTTACATTTTGAGGTTACTAACTATTATACTAGTTTTTTTTCTTGCAAGACGGCTTTGTACTGTGATCGGTTGAAAATGTTTGAAAAATATAATGGTAGAGTAAACACCATAATATACTATGTTATGTTGTGAAAAACCGACCTCTACAAAAATATCGTTGAAATTAATTGTGCTATATTTACCTCATCATTTTTAAAGTTAAATTTAATTACAATTTAAGTGTTTTTACCAGAGTTGTTGTTTGATACATTTATTATAAAAATCTTTCGAACTTAAGCACAAACGTCTCACGAAAGAGCGTTTCAATATTTTTTGACACAAACCCGATTCATAAACTGTGTGCCAAACCGCTCCCGCTCCCTCCTATAACTCGCGCCCCCCAATAATTCCGGATCTCGGAATGCGCGTAATGTGAGTCGTTCCTTAAATTGGATTGATGTAATTCCTCCCTTATATCCTCCATTTTTTTTGTTCGTCCGGATATTGTAGGGTCGTTCGATATGATAGATGTTTTTCTTTAGCTATAAAGTTAAGTGCTGCTTTCAAATGTTTGTTTCGACGTTTTCAGAAGTTTCTTAATTTAAAACAATAGAGAATTTTCATCTTATCCTCTTGTCTCAAATCCACAGCGCCTGAAGAGCAATGTGTGTTGCCATTGATGAATTATGGCTCTGAGACGTGGCCTGGCCCCGCAATTATTGTCGTTGACATGTGACAGTTCTGTTTACAATGAACAAAAAATAACGTCTCAATTACTTTGGAATAAATGGCAGCGCCACTTGCGAATCGAAACGGCAACAAACTCTTCTCGTAGTTATTGACATTGTAACGCAAACGCGTTCGAGATGTATTTTGTGACCGAAAACTTACACTAAGCATACAGTATGTTGCCGTTTCGATCCGCAAGTGGCGCTCCTATTTTTTCCAATCGTTCCACGTTTGTGTGAACGCGTTCGAGACGTTTTTATATGCAAAAACCTTCACTAGAGGCTCTGAATCCTAACAGGGAATGGTGGAACACACTTTAATGTTGTTCCCATATCGGCAAAGTTTACAATGAGGTTATTTTCTCCGGCACAGAGCTCATTAAAAGTGCATTAGTGCGGCGATGGTACAGCGTGATTAAGGGGGTGATGCGAACAGCGATTGTCCGATTGATAGAGCGGTGCTAATGTACTGCTGTTTCACTCTAGGGTAATTACGAGACGTGTTTGCATGTGACAATATCCACACTTCGCACCCTTCGTGGAAGAAAGACGTAAGTCCTGTAGAACCTTAATAGGACTTACGTCTTTCTTCCACGAAGGGTGCGACTTGGTCTCTCGAAGCAAAGGAAAAACAGAATATAGCAGCTGCTTCTTTTCCCGCGCAGATCGTCATCGTCAAGGGAATCGTGTTACAGGCAACGCGGCTAGCAACCCATGACTATTAAGTAAGTTTATTGGTTAAATTTGATTCCGTTATTTATATATTACTAGCTGTTGCCCGCAACTTCGTCTGCATAGAATTCGTTTATCGCTATCCCGCAGGAATTACGCAATTTTCCGGGATAAAAAGTAGCCTATGTGTTATTCCAGATAACCTATCTATGTTCCAAATTTCGTCCAGATCTGTCCACCCGTTCTGGCGTGAAAGAGTAACAAACACCCAAACATACTCACAAACTTTCACATTTATAATATTAGTAGGATTTTATTATGGTTTTATAATGTACATTAGTTGTTAATTTATTAAGTATTAATACTACTTATTTGCGCATAATAATGACTGCTTGCCTTTCTTTGTAAACTATTCCTTTCTGTATCAGGTTAGCTGGGAGAGATCCCTTCTTAGGGATAAGTTCGCCTTTGTACTATTTTCTGTGTACTTCTGTATTTTTTTTTAATTTTTATGTGCAATAAAGAGTGTACATACATACATACATACATACTATTTTGATTCCCCTTTCCGTCTATACGCCCACAACCACGCTAACCCTTTAGGTCTTGTTACCTCGTAAGGGATAAAGACGTGATGATTATGAGTGTTAATAACTTGTCCTTTCATGCTGGTCTGGGAGCAAAGGAAAAACATAGAATGTACCAGTTGCTTCTCGTCCCGCGAGGATTGTAAAAGCCCATCGACGGAATGGGCGATATCTTAGAAATCATGTTATAGGCGATGGGGCTAGCAACCCTATTTTGATTCCCCTTTCCACCTATACGCCTACGCCTACAACTATGCTAAACGTGGTCTTAGGTCTTGTTACCATAGGCTCTGTCTACCTCGAATCAATGAGGAGGACTATATTTGCGTATGACTACAATAGTAGCTAATACACCTTGTTGTACGTATTTTGAAAATTTTATGTCATTTTGTTTTGAACCCCCATGACCCCGTCATTTTGAAAAATTTCAAAATCAGAATTGTCAAAAAAATCAAGAGAATCGATTGAGAAATGCGACCTGAGGCCTTACCATAACGTCTTAATGCGATTCAATTCAGACTCAGTTTAGGTTTTAACTGTCAGTTTTAGTATGGATCTGACGGCGAGCGAACCTAAACTGAATCAGAATTGGATCGCATTAAGACGTTATGGTAAACCCCCTGCACTATTGTATCGACAAGGTTTTTCTTTAACAAAAATTGTTTTGCAGTAAAATAAAACAAATCTTGTATGGTAGATTTTTTTAATATCACACACACTCCTTAGACATGCCTTAATTGCAGTTTCTGACATATCCTAAATACAGGACATAAAGAAAAGTTCATTTTTGGCTCCTGAAATGGCTGCGAGAGCTCCATCACAGATTAGAGAGATATAGTTCAAGCGAGATTGAAGTCAAACGTAAGCTTATTTTATTAAAAAAAAACAGGTTCATTTAAACACTTATTAGTCCTGGCCACATGTAAATCCGCTAGACTTTTTAATCTTAAAAAATTTACAAACAGCCGTTAATATTCTTATTCGAGTGATTCAATTTTCGAATTCCGAAATGAAATTCTAGAATGTCGATCAATCATCCCGAGCTGTTCTCGCGGGGCTTTTTCAATTTGAGAACGATCTGATAAGTCAAGCGCTGACAGGTGTCAATGAACTTTTGAGCTTATTAACGTCTTCATATAAAAAGAAGTTTTTTTTAAAGAACAAGTAAAAGTTTTTTTGCTGGCTCGTACAAGACAAGTGACTGCCTACCGATGCGCACTAGAAGATAATAATCCTACCTGTAATACAAACGTAATCGTAGTAGATTAAAGTCCGATCAGTAGTTTTTGACTTCATCGTTAACAGACACACAGACTTACACCTCAGACTTTATCACGAGACCATTTTAGAAGATCTATTATTATTATTTTTTTTTTATATGAATAGGAAGGCAAACGAGCAAGTGGGTCACCTGATGGTAAGTGATCACCACGGCCCATAGACACCCGCAACCCCGGAGGGATTGCAGATGCGTTGCCAACCTAGAGGACTAAGATGCAATGCCTCTTGTGCCCGTAATTTCCCCGGCTGTCTTACTCTCCACACCGGAACACAGCAGTGCAAGCATTGCTACTTAGCGGCAGGATTAGCGAGTAAGATGGTGGTAGCGATCCGGACGGACCTAAAAATAAAATTACACAGACAGACATGAAAATGGCTTAACTATAAAAGTTCCATTCTCAGCAAACTTAAAAACTTAATCATTCCATATTTTTATGAAGTAGTCTGCAGCAAAATGACAGCGTAGGTGGCAACCACAGAAGCTGTAGACAGAAGAAGAGTGGAGTCCAAGTTGAAGAAGTTTGCTGCGTGGAACCGGATGGGTCTGGTGATAACCAGGGCACGGAGCTGCTGCAGTGATGAGTGCACTTCCATGCCTGTATAAAAAAGATCATTAGATGCCCACAATAGTTAACAGTGGTGGAGTGAAGAAAGAAGAAGAAGGGGAAGACCCAGATTAGAATCTGCACCAAATTAGAGAGGGCAAAGACTGGCTGGAGAACGGGAGAAGTGGCAATGACTCCACCGGCAAGAGTCCAACTCTTTAAGTAAGGTGCATTGGGGTAAATTCGAAATTGGGGGAATTTCGAAACTCGCGGATATCCACTAAACGGGGAACCGTTACATAATCTAGCAACGCTTACCCAGAAGCTCCAATGTCTTTGGCGTCTAGATAAGCGTTGCCAGGGGAACAACCGTTTAGTGGATATCCACGATTTTCGAATTTCCCCCAATTTCAAATTTACCCCAATGGAGTTGGAATGAGGAGATGGATGGATACGCGAATATGAGAACGAAACTGTAAATTGACATAATAAAGATGGAAAGTTATGTTGACTCTGAGCCTCTTGTAGAAGTATTTGTGATCAGTGACTTCTCAATTGATATGGACAAGCAGGCAAAGCTGCTAGTGCTAGTAGTATGTTGGTTATGAGGATCTCAAATCTGACCATACAAACATTCACAAATGCATTGGCAATTCTGAAGACTGCTTTGCTCACAACGACAGACAAACCTTTTTAATAACAAGTACGCGGTCTAACATTGACGATGTGATCACTCTGGCGACCAATCTGCTCACAATGGTAGACTATGCTGGTCAAATCACTTACTGGTCTTCTTATTGACAAGTGCGTGGTCCAATGCGCTCACGACGTGACCGCTCTGGCGGCCGCTCTGCTCACAACGGTAGACCATGCTGGTCAGAACAGCTGCGCAAAGCACCAGCCGCAGGAAACTGGTCACAGCAGGATAGCATCCGGAGTTGTACAGGGTGTACTGAAATGTGTAATAGAATAAGGACTAGATAAATTCAACAAATTAATTGTACGAAGTAACTCCATAGTAATAAAAAAAACTACGTAACTAAAATAGGCAAATGATATTATTATTTTTTTAGCTTCCTACATTTTTTTTTTTTATGTGAATAGGAAGGCAAACGAGCAAGTGGGTCACCTGATGGTAAGTGATCACCACTGCCCATAGACACCCGCAACCCCGGAGGGATTGCAGATGCGTTTCCAACCTAGAGGACTAAGATGAAATGCCTCTTGTGCCCGTAATTTCCCCGGCTGTCTTACTCTCCACACTGGAACACAGCAGTGCAAGCCCTGCTACTTAGCGGCAGGATTAGCGAGTAAGATGGTGGTAGCGATCCGGACGGACCTTGCACAAGGCCCTACCACCCGCAATATATATATAATTAACTCCATAGTAATAAAAAAAACTATGTAACTAAAATAGGCATGATTTTATTTTTTTAGCTTCCTACATTTGATGTTAACTGAGCTTATTGGTGATAATAAACGTAGTGAGCTCTCAGTTAGAACAAATTCTCTCATTTTGTCAGAAAGCCAGGCAATGACGACGATGATGATGATGATCGGGGATTCAAATGTGAACATAAACTAACAATAATATCGATCAATCCGTGTTGCTGTGGCCCTAGACTGGCTGTGGTTTGACTTTGCAGCTCTTGCAATACGTATCGGCAACAATCTGTTGAAGATTTTCGTTAGGGCATCATAGCAAGCATAGGCTAGATTACGAGAAATCTACCCTCCACTTTGTACGCGTAGAATTAACAATTGACATGTTTATCGCCATCCCGCGGGAAAGATGTAATTTTCCGGGATAAAAAGAAGCCTTTGTTTTAATCTGGGGTACCAGCTCTCTCTGTTCCAAATTTGATCCAAATGCATCCAGTCGTTATAGCGTGAAGAAGGAACAAAGCACACGCTAACTTTCGAACTTATAAAATAGTTAATGTTGCCCCCAGAGCTGGCGCTTACCTCTCCCAGCGAATTTCTCTGGCTGTAGAGAGGTAATGCCGCCAGTGTGTTGGGGTCTATGCCGCAGGAGGGCCTTTTAGATGGTGTTTTCTTTTTATAGTTAGGTATATTTATTTAGCTTTAAGTTTTGTATATTTAGTTAACTTTTAGATTTTATCATAGTTTAATTTTTTTATTATAATAATTAATTAGTAGGATAAATACGTACCATCGATCCCGCAAATACTCTAGCCATGACATTGACGAATGTTATCATTTGCGAAAGCGTGAATAGACAATGTAGTAATATCTGAAATTAAAACATTATTTTATTATTGATTTTTATAACCTTACATCTTATTAACACCCTTGTTAGCTTCACTTGTCTTGTAAGACAAACTAAGTAATACATTTAAATCCTGCGACCACCTTTTTTAAGTAGTCCAAGTGACTTCAAATTAGGCATATGCATATAGTGCCTACAATAAGCTAGTACCTACACAAGAACGGAATACCTATGAAAAACGAAAAGACAGCGCAAATAAAATAACAATACAACACAGTACAAATACTCTTTTTTTAACACCACAAATCAGTACAAAACAATACAGAAACAAAGAACAAGATAGAAAATAAGCGGTCTTATCGCTTAATAGCGCTCTCTAACAGACAACCGATATAAGAAATAATAAGTCGGAGACAGTTTAAGTAAGTGGCGGAAACAAATAGACAGGAGAAACGCAGGGATAATAACATAATCTATTTAAAAGTTTCTTTAACTTTATAAAATTCTTATTAAGAGCTAGAGTCGTTCGTAATGGACGATATTCTTCTTAACTTAGTATTAAATAGATTCGCACTTATATACTAAGTATTTTAAATTTTATTACTTACGTTAACTATGACGACCGGATAGCCTAGTGGTTAGTGACCCTGACTATGAAGCTAGAGGTCCTGGGTTCGTCCCGGTAGGGGCAGACGTTGTATGATGAATGCGAATGTTTGTGCCCGAGTCATGGATGTTGTACTTATGTATTTAGCTACATTATATAAGTATGTTTATCCGTTGCCTAGTACCCCTGTACTATACAAGCTTTGCTTAGTTTGGGGCTGGGTCAATTGGTGTTATTTGTCCCAAGATATTTATTATAATTTATTTAGTTAACTTACTCATTATAACATAAAACAGCCACTTACCCGTACACCGAAGAAGTTGTTCAAGAACGTAGCCTGCTGACTCAACATTAAGTAATAGCTCCCCAGTCTAGCTATCTCTCTCGCACCTCTTGTCTTCAACGGAGTAATCCAAACTACACTCTTCACTTCAACAACCTTAGCCACCTTAACACGACACAGTGAGTCCTCGGCCAACATAAAGTGATCCCTCACCACATCAGCTATAGTCTTCAATCTATAACCAATGTGCATGGAGTGAGAGTTCAACTCTAGAACGGTCAACATGCGGATGAGAAAAGTGAAATAGGCCACGATGTACGTCGTTGGGCTACCCCAGCCGAAGCTGAGAAACCATGCGGTGTAGTCAGAAACGGAGGCCACTAACCATAGAGCTAGAAATACCACAACTGAGCTATACACTTTCCTGGTGATGTCGCGGTAGTATCTCATTTCAAAATACTTGTCTATATCGTCATAGGTTTCGTAGTACGCGACGCACGACTCTCCACCATACTTGTACACAAAATACAAATCAATGACGTACAGCGAATAACCGAATATACTGCCGGATGTCTCAGTGATCTTCACAGATACGTTCACATCTGACAGTTCTTCGATGAAAAAATGGTAATACATATTGTACAAATACATGAGACCGAAGCAGAGTAATATGAAAGTCATCTTTAAGTATGGCCAATTAGTTGTGGTTAGGACGTTTTTGCGGGTGATGTTGTGGAGAGTGAATATTTTAAGGATGAAATTTAACCGGCGAAGAGTGGCGTAGGTGTCCATGTTGCGGGGTTTCACGGCCATTGTCAAGACAAGACTGTACACAGTAGGCTGTGTGGCGTTGTGAGTAATTGCTTCTTACGGCGTGTTTGTTCGCACGACGTTTATAAGTGCTTTAATCTAATTAATTGGAGCGATATATTTTGGGCTTTCTCCCACATCTTGGCAAACGATTTTGACTGATACGCGTTGCGCAATTTTGTTAAGTGCGAAACAGTTTGTAGTTTCGTCCTGCCTGTCTGCAACTTGGAAACCATTACATACGTACATCACGTCTTTATCCCTTACGAGGTAGACAGAGCCTAGAGTAACATAACCTTAAGGCCACTTTTTGCATGATTAAGGGCGTATAGGTGGAAAGGGAAATCAAAATAATGATGGGTTGCTAGCCGCATTGTCTATAACATGATTCCTAAGACTTTCGCCCATTCCCTCGATGGGCTTTTACCATCTGCGCGGGAAGAGGAGCAACTGGTAAATTCTAAGTTTTTTCTTTACTCGTATTTACTAACTTCACTTGAGAATTTATGTAAACTCCTACATTTTTTTTTCATAACAATCTAATCATAAGTTTTTTTAATAGGTTCTGGTAGCAGTTCTTTTCTATTAGGGTTGCGCAGTTCTAACCTAACCTACTGGGGCCTTACCATGACATCCCAATGCAACCCAATTCCGACCCAGTTCATTGCAGTTTAATCCTACTAATATTATAAATGTGAAAGTTTGTGAGTATGTTTGGATGTTTGTTACTCTTTCACGCCAGAACGGCTGGACAGACCTGGATGAAATTTGGAACATAGATAGATTATAGTCTGGAATAACACATAGGCTACTTTTTATCCCGGAAAATTGCGTAATTCCTGCGGGATAGCGATAAACGAGTTCTATGCAGACGAAGTTGCGGGCAACAGCTAGTGTATAATAATATTCAATTTTATGAATAAAAACAAATTTACATAAAAAATATTACGATGATAAATAATAGTGTAAAAGATGGTTATGTAGAAAAAAACCGGTCAAGTGCGAGTCGGACTCGCGCACCGAGGGTTCCGTATCATTATCTATAAATATCTAAAACCAGTGTAAGCAGAGCCCTGTTCCAAAGCAAAATGTACGCAGTGTGGGGTTACTTTATATTGGTCACTGCTATATACAGACATACATACACATTTACGGTTTTCGCAATTATTCTTTAATCTGTGCTATAAGACCTACCTTCATACCAAATTTCAAGATTCTGCGTTCTCGGGAACTACCTTGTAGGTTTTGATTCCCTTGAGAGTTGAAAATTTGCGGAAATTTGCGGCATAAACGGCTGTATCTTTTGATTGCGTTGGCTTAGAAGTTTGATTTTTTCACAGCTTCAAGGGACAGTAGACCTGAGTAATTGATATAAATTTCAGCTTCATACCTCCACGCGTTACTGAGAAAAAGGGTCTTGACAGACGGACGGACAGACGGACAACAAAGTGATCATATAAGGGTTCCGTTTTTTCCTTTTGAGGTACGGAACCCTAAAAATATAGAAAACAAGTAGAGTATGATAGATATTTATTGTAACGGACATTATGAAATCGAATGATATCAATGCAGATCATTATGAACAGAGTAGTTATGGGCAGTGATTATTAAGAAATATTTTTTTAGGAAAACCATTTTCGGACTTCCGATAATCGACCTTAAAAAATTAGTTCAACATTGGCGCACCCGCATATTTTATATTATGCCGTAATATCAATCTTTGCTGTCACTTCGCATTTATGCTTTTGATGTTTTTTTTTTTTACGAAACACAAAGACCTGAGCAAAGTAGGTACTCGCAAAGAATTTGCTTCGGCAGGCAGGGAATCGAGTTTTTTGCGTCTGCATCGAGCCGTTACAGCCGGCAATTAGATTTAATTGGCAATTAACGTGTTTTCTACCCTCGCCTGGCGAGAAAATATGGAATTGTTGTGAGCTTGTAGAAATGCAAGAAGGTTCCTAATACTGCTACCAGAATGTCTAAAAAAGTAACATGAAAAGTAGGTAACTGCCGCCACCTGATCTGTTCTTTTCTCCAGTCCATTATGGTTGGCTGGTAGAGATCGCTCTGTAGCGATAAGGCCGCCTATTGCTACCTTGTAATATTCTAATGAATAAATAATATTTACCTTGCTACTCCGCTACTCACGTGCAAGATAACCAAGCCTGTGTGAAATATATATATAGTAGTGTAGTTTATTTATAACTGCCATATTTTCCGTATGAAAGAGAGAGAGAATGGGCGAAAATAATAGGAAACACGTTATAGGCGATGAGGCTAGCAACCCATCACTATTTTCATTCCATTTTCCACCTATACGCCCACAATGTTGCTAAATGCAACACAATGCAATGAGGCTCATGGTCTATTTTTATTGTCTTGATTATTTTCTATAAAATTGTGTATATTCTCTTTTATTTGTGTGTCTTGCAAAAAGGAATAAATGTCTTCTTTCTTTCTTTCCTTCTTTCTTTAAATGTAGCCTGTATGTATGTTACCTTAGGCTCTGTCTGCCCCGTAAAAGATAAAGACGTGATTTGTGTATGTGTATTTTCCATTTTTCTTGACAGATATTACATTAAATTTTACTTTTTTTTAAACACTAGAAACCCAGCTCAGAGAATACAGATCTCGATACGCAAACAACCACACTTAACCCCTTGTATTATGGAACTTAATTTGCTGGCGTAAAGAAACCCTTGTATAAGAGGTTAAGCGATTTTTCGAATTGATTTTCCGCTTCAAAAGAACTCGGCAATTAACTAGGTAAACAGGAGGAATGCGGGGCGAAGCGACTCGCGGAAATGGAACGTATGTGATAGGGGAGAAGGGGGAGGGGGGTATCTTGATAAAAAACACTCTGGACTTTTTCACCTATATCACGGCTAAAAATAAACAAGGTAAAGTTTCTTCCATGCTGGTCTGGGAGTAAAGAATAAATTATTTGAGTAGTTTTCGCGTGAAACCGTAACAAACAAACTTACATTCGCATTTATAATATTAGTAGTAGGATTTCTCACAAGCTGCGGCTGCAAAAACGAAAAAACTCCGTCTCACTTGCGTTAGAACTCTTCTAACTTTATATACATATACATACATATATCACGTCTTTATCCCTTACGGGGTAGGCAGGGCCTTAGGTAACAAAATCTTAAGGCCACGTTTAGCATGATTAAGGGCGTATAGATAAAAGGGAAATCAAAATAGTGATGGGTTGCAAGCATCGCCTATAACATAATTTTCCTAAGACTCAACCAATCCCTCGATGGGCTTTTACCTGCGCGGGAAGAGAAGCAACTGGTACATTCTATGTTTTTCCTTTGCTTCCAGACCAGCATGGAAGTTGGTGGAGAAATAAAATTGTGTTTATTGTACAGCTACGACCAGGAAAGCAAACGAGCAAGTGGGTTACCTGATAGTAAGCAAGCACCACCACCCATGGACATTTGCAATTATGTACAAAGTTTCATCTATACAAGCTGTGGTGGCCTAGTGGTGTGACCTGTGTCTCATCAGAGTTGTGGGTTCGAATCCCGGATTCACACCTCTGAGTTTTTGTAATTAAAGTGCGAAATTACATTTGAAATTTACCATGAGCTTTTCGGTGAAGAAAAACATCGTGAGGAGAAATACACACATCTGCGAAGAAATTCAATGGTGTGTGAAGTTCCCAATCCGCACTGGGATCGCGTGGGAACTGTGGCACAAGCCCTCTCATTCTGGGAGGAGGCCTGTCCCCAGCAATGGGAGACGATGATGAGTACCTAGTAACGGTAGTGCTGGAGCTAATCCACCATCTTACTAAGTAATCCCACCGCCAAGCAGCAGTTCATATGTTTAAAGTTTCATCTATAACTCTATAATTACAAATATATTTTTTCTAAAATCGCATGTAACAGCTCATCCCCACTTTTAAGTCATTTTAATTACAATCGTACGTGTTAACGCATAATGTTTAAATTCCAAGCGCAACTAATAGCGCATACCACGTTTTGTAAAGTGAATCAAGTAATTATTCACCCTTGCCTCACATCTTACACCTAACCCCATAATTGTCAGTCTTCCGCATAGAGGAATTAACTTAATAGATTGGCAATAAAAGCAATTCAATTTTGGCAACACATCAGTTTATTTCCACTGACATCGAACTAACAATAATATAAATTGTAATAAATTTATTAATGAAAATAATACTAATGGGAAATTAAAAACAAATTAAACTATGATTAAATTAAAATCTAAACTTTTTTTTATGTTAGAGAGGGCAGACAAACGAACTAGTGGGTACCTGACGTTAAATGATCACCACTGTTCATAGACACCCGCAGCGCTTTACGCGATGCCAGTGCGTTGTCGATCTCTGTATTGAGATCACACCACATTATAAATAAATGGTTAATGCCTAAGGTAACAAGACCTACAGGCCACGTTTAGCATTATTGTGGGTGTATGGATGGAAATGGGAATCAAAATAGTGATGATAACCTTATTGTCTAACTCGCTCGCAATCGCCAACGTGTTCTCTTTGACAGTTCATGTATGGGCTGGCAATTGGCATTGGAATCAGCTAGCTGTCACATTCATACAAGAACTGTCAAAATGAACACGATGGCGATTGCGAGCGAGTTAGGTAATAAGCCTACCGAACTGACAGGCGTACGTCAGACTACCTACCTACATCACAAAAACATTCCGTGGAACTTGAAAAATAAGCCGAATTGGACCAGCCCTTCTCGAGTTTTACGCTTAGCAGCATCACTACATAGTATAAAACAAAGTCGCTTTATCTGTCCCTATGTCCCTATGTATGCTTACATCTTCAAAACTACACAACGGATTTTGATGCGTTTTTTTTAATAGATAGAGTGATTCAAGAGAAGGTTTTTATGTATAATTCTACGCAGACGAAGTCGCGGGCAGCAGCTAGTCTATTTATATAAAAACTAGCTTCTGCCTGTGACTTCGTCTGCGTAGAATTATACATAAAAACCTTCCTTTTGAATCACTCTAACTATTAAAAAAAACGCATCAAAATCCGTTGTGTAGTTTTGAAGATATAAGCATACATAGGGACATAGGAAAATAGGGACATAGGAACATGGGGACAGAGAAAGCGACTTTGTTTTATACTATGTAGTGATGTAGTGATAGTAATTATAATATATGACGTTACTACTCTATTAGGGTGTCAGCTCTGTTTCTAAGACAAACAAACAACCCCATAATTGTCAGACTCTCGTAATAAAGACATGTTAACGTGGGCAAAGCGATTACCATCCATTAGCAGATATTAATATATCAACCAGGCGCTTAAATGAAAGATTACTTCATAGAATGGAGAATATTAATTAGTAAACCATATAGAAATAAATAGAAAACATAACATTCAATAACCAGTTGATTTTCTTCCCGCGGAAATGGTAGAAGCCCATCGAGAGGACGGGCGAAATTCTTAGGAATCATGCTATAGGCCAGAGATGGCGAACCATTGGCACGCGTGCCACTGTTTGCACGCTTCAAAATATTTTTGGCACGCTAATAATAAAAAGGTTTATTTTTGTCCATTAAATCACCAACTTAAGATTCTTTTATTATGAAATAGGGCGGAAAACGGGCAATGTGGTCATATGATGGTAAAATAACAACACACTCTTAAGACAACAGGGTCTTTGATGACAGGTCAGAGCCAAAATATTACTTTATTTGTGAATAAATGGCACGTCCACCAAAAAAGGTTCGCCACCCCTGCTATAGGCGATGCGGCTAGCAACCCAATTTTGATTCCCATTTCCAGCTATACCCCCACAATCATACTAAACGTGGCATGTAAGTCTTGTTACCTTAGGTTACATCTACCTCATGTATGTGTGTTGTAGTTACACATTTTTTTTCCGAACTAAACGGAACTGCACAACATTGCGGCGTACTCGATATATGATCATAGTTATTTATAATTAATAAACTCAATGAGATTCAAGATTTAAAACTTTGCTCACGTTCGGGATTGGTTTATAACTTCTATTCAAACAAACATATTTACAAGATCTAAAAGTTGATACGAAAAAACCTTAAACTACCTTAATCTAATCCTAAATACCTACCTATATTTACAAATATCGCCCAGATCGTTGCCATGGGGCAAGGTGCCCATAATGCTGGCTACGTTTCCTCGATGGATAGCAATGCCTATGCGTTGCCCGAGGAAAGAGGCTCTATGGTCACCTGTGGATTTTGATAATTTTTTTTTGCTTGCGCCGATCTTATAAAGTCGCCATTGACAGCTATACCTCTGAACTGTCAACAGTGGCGCTAACTGGTGAGCAAAGAAACGATAATCGCCATTGCATCGCGTTAAGACGACATGGTAACTCCCCTGTATTCTCCCATAGTGCATTATGAGCGATTTGGACGTACAACATCGTTTTGTTTTGATATAAATGTTTCCCGTGCGAATCTAATAAGTCCGCTCCGACGATGCAGTTTCGGAGTTTATTTCGTATAAACAGGACAGTAAACTGAGCTATAAACGTCTTTGTACAGAACGAAGCGTCACAGAATATGTACTCTACGGTCGAATATGTACAGAACATGCTCGTCGGTTTCGGGTAGATACTCCTGATCTGCCCTTTTTTCAAAACAGACACAAATCACAAAAAAATAACCTAAATATGCACAAAGGCGAACTTTTCCCCTTAAGGGATCACTACCAGTTAACCTTTGAGTAAATGGGAGGAGCATTAAGCGAGAGACCGACGAGCGAGTTTAAAATATCCTATAGTGAAAGCCACAATAGAGCGTAAATCTCAAAATACAATAAACATTTCATAAATAAACTACTAATTTTAATTATTTTGTCGATTGTATTGGCTAACGGTATACGCTGAGAAGTGCTTAGGGCTTAGTGCTTAGCCTTGCTAACATTGGATTTTACATTAACACGTTCGCTGCGGGGCTCAACTTGAAAGACTTTTGGCTGGTGCGGTTGAGATCGAATCAGCCCAATCTGGAACTCTTTTACAGTGCGGGTGAGGCCGAATCGCTCTCAAATTTCAGTAGTTACTTAGATCCTTCATAACTTTGCCAAGAATAGGACCAGGGTTTTTTTTTTGTGTTGTAGTCATTGCTTAGTAAATATTTTAAATACACTTAGCTTCGCCCTTGGTTCTGACCTCTGGCTTAAGAAAAAATACCTAAAGAATTTTTGAGATCTTTTAGACCTCAAATCGCACTAAATTTTATCTGAGACTAGAGCAGGGAATGGCACTTATAGGTAAATTATCGATAAAAGAATGATCATCTTATCGAACATCTTTAAAGGCGTTTAATTGTGTGTTATAACAAATATTTGTTCCTGGGTCATGGTTGCTTATCTATATAAGTATTTATTTATCTATACATACATTTGTTAATTGCCGCTTAGTAGCAATAGTACAAGCTTTGTTTAGTTTAGAGGTAGGTTTGTATAAATGCTCTATCAGGAAGAAAATAAATTTTGGTTTATGTTAAATAAAACCCATTCATTTATAACATTATACAGTGCAGATACTTATATGTATGATAAAAAATAATAATAGAAGGATACACTGAAATAATTATGTAAAACACGCGTGGTTCAGCGTCGATAACTAGCACCGCACTAACGTCAAGCTGTCGACTCCCGCGTCGCCCGCCCCCCGCTCTGTGCGGCCTTGAGGTCAAATTCCTTGAGGCTAAATAAACCTCAACCCGCACTGTGTGAAAAAAATATATGCCCAGTGCGTTCGAGGCTTATTTAGACCTCTAACCTTTTTTCTGTATAAAAGAGTCAGCGTTTGAGAAACATAAAGAAATGTATATTTGTCTTTATCATACGCCTTGTAAGTAAGCGGCAACAGCTCCCGCACGAGAGAGATATCACAACTTTTAGCCCCGCACCGACGTAATGTCGAGCTTGAGGCGGTTTTACCTCAACCCGCAGTGAACGTGTTAATTAGTACGGAACCATCAGTGCGAGAGTTCAATTCGCACTTGACCGGTTGTCTAGTCTAAATGGTGTCTCCCAGCAAGCAACAGCAACAGAAAAACAGCGTTGCGGTTTGCCGCAACATTATGCTGAGTGGGGTCCACTTTACACCATATCGGTACTATTCCTTAGTATATTGTATTTCTCCTTGTTTTATATCTACGTGTATCGAATGTGTATAAATAAATGTTTCTCTCTCTCTCTCTCTCTCTCAACGGCCTAGTCCTGCCCTGGTACTTTTTTGCAAGTGAACTCGCTGTAACAACCGCTGTGTCGAGTGACAGGAATTCTCAGTTCGTTTGGGGACTGCTCCTTGTCACGAGATATATCACAGAAGTATAACCGACGCGGCATCTAATAAAATTCGCGGAGCGTTCTATTAATATCTCCTTGATTCAACGCCATGGCTACGAGGGATCGATTAGCCAATATTCTGAACATTTCAACATTACCCTACATAGCCATACATACTCGTAAATCACGTGGCAGAATGCAAAGCGGGTGGAGGGGGTAGCCTAAACGATCACAGCGCTCGCTACGGCTAAAATTGTCATTTTTGTCGCTGACTTGAGCTGTCAAATCCATATTGCAGTAAACATTTTCTAATCGTTTTTGAGATAAAAATATGGTCCTGGTAAGATGTGCTGTTGTGAATTGTAATAACACCAAGAAGAATAGCGACTGTAAATTTTACCAATTTCCAAGACCATGGTGGAAACGAGACCAAAGAAATATGTGGATATTTGCCGTAAGAGAAAAAAGTAAGTTACCTAACCTCTAAAATTTTACTTAAAGTACGTTATCATTTGACACAAGTATTAAATTGAAAAGTTACGGTGAATTGTAATATAGTAAAATAACAGAAGATTTCATTAATATTTTTCACAATATTTACTTACTTCTTGTTTGACAGCGGTGACAATATTGTTCATAATGGCCGCCTGTCACGTGGCGCTGTCGTCGCGCTCGGTGCCAATCCCTTACCTTTAACTCTGACGACAGAGCCTTTTTTGCGGTGGGAAAAGGCGTTACGCATAGGACCGCGCCGTACGGGCGGCGCGGAAGTTATGTGGGACTCTCCTCCCCGGCCCCCCGGAGTGGAAGGAGGCGGGGGAGACATACCCACTAAAACCCACCGGTATACCCTCGCTGCCATTGTGGGGCGCCGCGGGTGCCCACCGGCCGCCCTAGCCTATATGCCGGGGCTCCAAGAATGGGGGGGGGGGGGAATAATTTGTCCCCCGCCTAGGCTTCTAATGGCTAGCAGGGGATCGCCACCCCCCCGCCAGCACGCACCACTAGGAGCCGCCTTCCTCCCGGGCAGGCAGAGCCTAAGGTAACAAGACCTAAAGGCTACGTTTAGCATGATTGTGGCCGTATAGGTGGAAAGCGGAATCAAAATAGTACTGGTTTGCTAGCCGCCCAAAACATGATTACTAAGATTTTTACCCGTTCCCTTGCTGGGTTTTTAACACCCTGCGCGACAAAAGAAGTAACTGATACATTTAAGTTTTTTCTTTCCTTCCAAACCAGCATGAAGCGAAGGAAACAAATAGAATATTATATTTTATTTCTGGTTTCTCTAAATGGGTATGGCCGCGAAAAGTTGTACTTTTTGAATGAAGCATTATGTTATATTTTCTTAAAAAAAAATGGTTCTTTAGATTATCACAAAACTATGGGGTATTTTTATCTTGCTCATTGCTTTATGTGTCGAAATAATAAAAACCTTGTAAACAATCGTGGTTGCCGCAGCAATCTGATCAAAAGTTAGTAAGGCAGTCAAAAATCGTGCCTTTGGCCTCCCCTTTACATACAAATAATTCTCATAATTTTGAGGGAAAACATTTTTGATATATAAAGTTACTCATAGCTTAATCTTCGATTAAAGATCTTTAAACTGATGAAACAAACATTCATGCATCTTAATATGTTGATATCAAAATTGAGTTTCAAAACCTAAGTCCACATAATTTTCCAATCGTAACACACTTAAGTTTTTAATGCTAGGATTTTTTTCCTTCTTTTTAAGGCAATCCCATGTCGTTTTATTTGCTAGAGCAACACCATAGCTAGTATGTCAAAATAACGCACATCGAGTCGTGGGTACATTAGTCGGTTTAATTTAATACTTTTCGTTGGAAAAAAAGCGAATATTGGAACAAGGAATACTTCGGAAGGACATTTTGTCAAGTTAAGTGTAAATAATATATTTTATCGTTGTTCTATTCAAAAATATGGACAATATTCTATTTAACAGAGATTCATTACAAGTGTAGCATCCAAAATAGCGGTGATAAAGCAATTTCTTTTTTCTTCCAGTGTGTTTTCCGAGTGTGTTTATTTATGTGCGTTATGTGTGTTACGCTGTGTGTTACGTGTGTTACGATGTGTGTTACGTGTGTTGCGATGTGTGTTACGTGTGTTACGTTGTGTGTTACGTGTATTGCGATGTGTGTTACGTGTGTTGCGATGTGTGTTATGTGTGTTACGTTGTGTGTTACATGTGTTATGCCGTGAACTCATCTTAACGAATTTCTGCTACTTTCCAGTGTGTTAGTGTGTTATGTGTGTTACATGTTCCAGTGCGTTAAGGTACAACTTTTGACGGCCATACCCAAATACCGTCAGTTTAACCTCTTTATGCAGTGTAAAACGACGTAATACAGCTAAAGCGAATTAAATTTGGGTTACGGGCGAGTTAGACACAAACAATGGCCGCAAAAATGCAGTGCATGCCGCAAATGCAGGTCCTACGGATACCACTCTACTGACACAGTAAACATATTATGACAGTATGCTGACGCTGACGACACTAGTGTTTTTTTTATACGACAAGACAGGCAAACGAACTAAAACGTCGCCTGATGGTAAGCGAGCACCACACATGGACCGCAACACTAAATGATTGCAGCGTTCATTACTTACCTGCATTGCACGGTCTCATTGTCTAAGGGAAGACGGGCCCAGCGTACGGGCCCTCCCCTTCTTGGCGCGGTGCGGAAGCCGGGGCCACCGGGGCGGCGTTTGTGGTGAAACCCTAGTGGCATCTCACTGCGTCCGCATCACACCGGATTGAGGCAACGCCGGGGAGTTTTTAGTTTGGGTATACCCCTTCGGGGGGGAGCCCCATATAACCCTAGGCATCCAGAGATTTCCTCTCCTCTCTCGTTATATATTTTGGTGAGTACTGCTTCTTCTCTGTGTACTGTTCTCTTGGCAGTAATATTACAGGATCTGTGTAAGTGTTTTGTGTCGACCTGCGGCTGAATAAGAGCATTTTGTACTGCACAGTAACGTGGCAATTTGCGGGGATATATTAAGCTGCTATAGCCCAGTTATACAGATAGCGTAAGCAGACAGTTTTGTTTTAAGCGTTAAATTGGAGTAAAGTATTCCATGTAATCATAGAATTTACCAGTTGTGATATGTTAAGGCCAAACGCCTGACGCCCGTATCGCCAGCACGTCTAGCACGAGAGCGCACAAGAGTCGCGTCTCGCGCGAGATAGATTGCCCGTCCTTTTCTTACTGTACCAAAAAGAAAGAGACGGGTAGTCCAACTCGCGCGCGACGCGACTTTCGTGCGCTCTCGTGCTAGCGGGGCAGGCCGCCTCGACGTAACATCGCGGGGAGAGCGGAATCGCGCCCGGCCGTCAGCTGCTCGCTAATCACTTCGCTCGAAAACTGCACGCTGCCGCATCTGTGTCGCGTCGCGCTAGCACTTGTTTATAATTTATAAGTTCGATCTTTAATTATAGTACACATACAGTCCGCTTATTATTGAAGGAACCATCAAGCCTAGATTACCCCTCTAACGTGTACTAGGGATCTAGACACCAACACTCTCGTCCCGTGCATATGGTAAAAATCCTTCGAGAGAACGGGCGATCTTAGGAATCATGTTACAGGACATGCGGATATAGACCAACCGCCTCAATGAGTCCTCGCCCGCGCGGTGCAAGGGCGCGGGGTAGGACGACAGGGGTAGGACTGAGAGAGGTGCGGGCGGTAGTGCGCCTGCCGCCCGCACCTCTCTCGGTCCCCGCGGTCGTCCCGCCCCGCGCCCCTGCACCGCGCGGACGAGGACTCATTTAAGATGTCGGTCTATAGCAATTCATTTTGTTTTCCCTTTCTACATAAACGTCTACATTATGCTAAACGTTGCCGGTCTTGTTATTTTAGGGTCTATCTACTCTGTAAGGGATGAAAACGTGATTTATATGTTTATGTATGTATGTATGATAAATTTGAATGAAAATAGTTAATATGTAACCCCTTATTCATAAAGTAACGCTCTATAGGCTTCTCAAATAAATTTTTAAAAAGAAATAGCGCCATCGATATTGTCGATGATTCCGCCAATGTCGAGGTTGAAGAAGACAGTGTCGTTATTTATTTAACCGTTCTTCTTCTTCTTCTTATTTGTGGCGTATCAAGTCGTTATAGCGACGACAACTTCGCCAATGTCAAAGTAACAAAAATATATTTAAAAAATGTCGGCAACGTTGTACGGTAATGGTCAAAGACCCCCTCCCCCCCCTGTCGGGCTCTTAGCCAACGGTCAATGATATCCTTCAGAAACTGCCAGGAAATCATTAGCCGATGCCCAGGGCGCACCGGACCAAGCACTGCTCTTCTCCCCGGACGGATCCAAAAACGAACCGCAGCTCTTGACCACACGTGGAGGTAACCCGACTCGCACCCCTATTTAACCGTTGTTCGGTGGCTTATAGGCTTCTGCTAACTTAGCAATCGTTTTGTCCTTATCTGTCACTTTGACATTTACCTACCTTTCACAGTTTAATATTTTTTTATATCCCCGAAATATTACAAGTTCCAAAACGCACTCGAAACGGACGTGAGTTTGCATTGCGCAAGATATCCAACCACTTCGACACCACATAAAATAACTGAAAACTTGAAAATAAACATGTCTGTAAAAATATATTTTTAACGGATCTCAGATCTTTTTTTACTGCTGAACGGTTATTTTTATTGACAAGAATGAAGTGTCGTCTATACAACCTTTTTTATGATCACAGAAAGCGATAAAATTATATTTTTAGAGTTTCACGATTCCAATCTATAGCGCAAATATATAAAAAACGGCCAGGCGTGAGTCGGAGGCTGTTGTACAAATAAAAAATAAACATTTATTTAAAACAATCAATTTATAATTACAATACATAAAATTAACATCGACACTCAAAATTAACCTAAACTTAAGGTAGGTATAGGTATTATACCTATTGAAAATATATTATTGAAAAAGGTGTATTATAAATAGTGTAATAAAATGAAATGTCATACTAGGTTTTGTAATAATTATGGTTTTTATGGAAAATACATTTCAAAAGGTAGGTACAGGCAAAGGTATATTTTGATCACACAGCGCATATGTAAATAAAACCACTTAATTTGTTTGCAATTGCCAGTTACTATAACTTTTTATTTAACTACCCAATATGTCATTCATTTGATATCAACTACATAACTCGACGCGTTTCTGAGATAATCATTCCTAGCAGACGGAGAGACAGACGGACGCAGTGTTCCTATTATGGTTTCATTTTCTTCCTGAGGTTCATTACAATTCTTCAAAAAAGTAGAACAAAATATGTATACCAGAACAAAATATGCCAGAAACCAGATACAACATACCTACCAGAAACCAGGTACAACATACCTACCAGAAACCAGACACAACATACCTACCAGAAACCAGATACAACATACCTACCAGAAACCAGATACAACATACCTACCAGAAACCAGATATACAACATACATTTCCCGTTTTATAAATAAGTCTATAGGTACTTTGCTATGGCACGGAGGATAACTTTGACTTTATCGTAAAATTTTAAGCCCTCCAAGATAACTCCTAGACTGGGTTATATTTCCAAAATGGCCGGCCACAGATGGAACAGAAAACTTCAAAGTTATAAGTTTAAGCGTCCCGTAAAAGTTGGGAAAGTTCAGACTTGAGAATATTTTCTTCACTGCTCATATCGCTGGCTTAGTATCCTTTAAAGTTGAGATGCATTCCATGGGAACTCGGACAACTGGGGCCTTACCATGACGTCTTAGTGCGATTCAAATCCGACTCAGTTCAATTTTTAATATGGATTTGACAGCGAGCGAACCTAAATTAAATAATAAAAAAATAAATATCATGGAACAAATTACACCAATTGACCCGGCCCCAAACTAAGCAAAGCTTATTGTATTATGGGCACCAGGGGAGCGGATCAGAATACATAAAGTTTAAAATGTATAATGGGTTAAAATACATACCTAATGGTTCAAAATATATAACGCAATTTTCTGTAAAACTATTAGCTAAATAAACTTTTTTGATACCGTAATCTATAGATTGGTTTAGGTTAGGTTAGGTTTGTTTTATAACAATCCTGTTAATTTGTAACATTCTCTGAAAGTCGCATTATATATTATAAACCATTATGTATTTTAACCCATTATACATTTTAAACTTTATGTATTTTAATACGTACCCGGGCACCAGGCAACGGATAAACATACTTATATAATGTAGATAAATACATACTTAAATATATACAACATCCATGACTCGGGCACACACATTCGTATTCATCATACAACTGTATGCCCCTACTGGGATTCGAACCCGGGACCTCTAGCTTCATAGTCAGGGTCACTAACCACTAGGCTATCCGGTCGTCCGGTCCGGTCCGGTCGGTAATTGAATCGGAATTGAGTCGATTAAGACGCTATTAACCCCCTGGTGTGATATGCCTATGTAACAATCGGGACACAATACATGCATACATATATCACGTCTTTATCCCTTACGGGGTAGACAGAGCCTTTTTTTTTAACGGAGAGGAAATCTTTATGGATGCCCTAGGCACGGGGATGCCTAGGGTTATGTGGGACTCCCCCCCGGAAGGGTATACCCGAACTAAAAACTCTCCGGCGTTGCCTCAATCCGGTGTGATGGGAGTGGGATGCCACTAGGGTTTCACCACGAACGCCCCCCCGGTGGCCCCGGCTTCCGCCAGGACCGCGCCAAGAAGGGGAGGGCCCGTACGCTGGGCCCGTCTTCCCTTAGACAATGAGACCGTGCAATGCAGGTAGGTAATGCACGGGGTAGACAGAGTCTAAGGTAACAAAACCTTAAGGCCACGTTTAGCATGATTAAGGGCGTACCTACACAAGTATGCAAAATTTCAGCTCAATCGGATGAAAGTATCTGCTTCAAAATTAAGTCGCAAGATTCCACCCGGACAAACATACACACATACGTTGCAAGTTAATATAAGGCTTGTAATAATAAAAGCTAGAAAATATAAGTTGTTAGCATCTGAAAAAGGCGTAGGTAATAATAAATATTGGTATACAAATATTGAAAAGTAAATAAAATGCTCAATAGGTCGTAATAAGGCAAGTTCAACCGGCACATGTCGAAGAATAAGCAATAAATACTTTATTGGAGTTTTAGTGATGTCGAATCACAAGTTCAAATAGTAAGTAGCAAAAAATTACGAAATACACATCGAATTTATCGAGAGCGACTCAATAAATAACTCACACACACACACATATCACTTATACTTTGTCGGTCCCTCGTTTAATGCTCCTCTCATCTACTCAAAGGTTAACTGGTAGAGATCCCTTATAGGGATAAGTTCGCCTTTGTGCATATATTAATGTTTTTTTTTTGTGAATTGTATCTGTTTTTTTATATTTGTACAATAAAGCATTTACTTACTTAGTTACTTACACTATAACGTCTATATCCCTTACGGGGTAGACAGAGCCTATGGTAACAAGACCTAAAGGTTAGCATAAATGTGAGCATATAGGTGGAAAGGGGAATCATAAGTATTAGTGATGGGTTAACCGCATCGCCTATTAACATGATTCCTAAGAGTTTCGTCCAATCCCCACGATGGGCTTTTACCATCTGCGCGGGTAGAGACGCAACTGGTACATTCTGTTATTTCTTTGCTCCCAGACCAGTATGGAATCAATAAATATATTTAGTGGTAAAAAATATAATAGGTATCTGAATGTTTTTTTACGATTAACTTCAATCTTATAAATATATAACTAAAATAACTCAAAGGTGACTGACTGACATAGTGACCTGTCAACGTACCTACAGCCCAAAACACTGGACGGATCGGGCTGAAATTTGGCATGCAGGTAGATGTTATGACGTAGGCATCCGCTAAGAAAGGATTTTGATCAATTCTGCCCCCAAAGGGATAAAATAGGGGACGAAAATTTGTATGAAACTTTGTCAATTTTAAACCGATTGTGCTGAGGCTTTGCATGCATAAAGCTACTATGACGTAGGCATCCTCTAAGAACGGGTTGCGAATTTCTGCGGGATAACGATAAACGAATTCTATGTAGGCGAAGTTGCGGGTAACAGCTAGTTCTTTTTATATACAACCAGAATCCAAGACAAACGAGTTTGCGTGTTACCTTGATTGCAAGTAATAACCACGGCCCAATGGACACTCGAAGCATAACAGATACGTTGCCAGCCAAGAGGGCAAAATATACTCAACAAACTAATATAAAACAAACAATACTGCTGGGCAAAGGCCTCTTTCTCTTTCCATCCGTCTCTGTCTTTTGCGAGGCTTCATCATTCCGACTCCGACTAAATCGTCCACGTAAGAAGATGACGTTTCGAAAACTATAAAAGAAAATATAAAACCATCAAATCAAATCAAGTCAAATCAAAATAATTTATTGCAAATCACATCACCACGTAAACAAGTAGCGTTTTTTTTATATTTTGTTCTGTCACTTTGTCCGCGTGTTTATTAAGGGTACCCATGGCAAATTACAGTTTTCTGGTACTTACAGTGACCGAGCTAATTGGATAGATGGACACCTAAAAGGGATGGACTGAATGAACCCTTTAACTTTGTCTTTTAACACAAAGTTTTCTATCGAAGTAAAAAAAAACAAACTAACGACTTTGAAATAAAACTGGTATCCGCAAAGCCTATTTTTAAATCCTATCTCAATCCATGCAAAAAGTTGATAGCTTTTACGCTCCCGACCATTTCTGGCGGAAAAAGTATTTCCCTGCATTTTACACAGTTTTTTAGATACACCTCTGTTATTCCGTTTGCGGAACGCAATTGAAATAGTCAAAGTTGACTAAAACTTCTTTTATTCTTGAACAAATAAGTTTCTGTCAATTTATTTTTTTAACATAAGCTTTTTTTGCTAGCCAAGTAGGTACCTACAGTCATTGTCATCCGTCCCACATATGTACCAAATTTCAAGTCAATCGGACCAACCTTTGAAGAGTTCCCTCCTGCAGAGACGGTCCTGGTTGGGTCACCAGAACTCCACTGACAGATTATGGGATTGTCATCTGACATACATAAGTATGCAAAATTTTGGCTCAATCGATTGAAGATTTCCCAACATTTCACCTTCTGATAAGTAGTCACCATCTTACCAACTTCATCATCATACATACATAAATCACGTCTTTATCCCTTACGGGGTAGACAAAGCCTAAAGTAACAAGACAAGATAGTGATGGGTTCCTAGTCGCATCGCCTATAATTCTTAATATTTTAGCCCATTCCCTCTATGGGTTTTTACCGTTAGCGCGGGAAGAGAAGCAACCAGTAGGCTTATTGTCTAACTCGCTCGCAATCGCCATCGTGTTCATTTTGACAGTTTATATATGGGCTGACAATTGGGCTTGTTCCCATACATAACCAAGTTACATAACTGTTACTGGTGAAACCAATGTAGGATGATTAATTTGGATTAATTTAGGTTTAGGTGCGGCGGGGTGGCCCAATCCTAAGCCGCGAACAAGTTTGTTTTAATTTAGAATTAATAGTCTTTATTTTACCTAGGAATGTCCTGGTAATCTATACTAATATTATAAAGAGGAAAAATTTGATTGTTTGTTTGTTTGTTTGCATTGAATAGGCCCCGAAACTACTGGACCGATTTAAAAAAAAAATTGCCGTTAGAAAACTACATTATCACTGAGTGACATAGGCTACTTTTTACCGCGGGAAAATACCTATTCCTACGGGAAAATCAATTTATCGCGGGCGAAGCTGCGGACGGAAGGCTAGTGTAAAATAGTTATGTACACGGGGTACAAGCAGACAGTTGGCATCGGAATCAGCTAGCTGTCAGATTCATACAACTGTCAAAATGAACACGATGGCGATTGCGAGCGAGTTAGACAATAAGCCTATTGGTCCATTCTACGTTTTTTCTTTGCTCAAGCCAGCGTGGAAGTTAGCCTACTTAACACATAAACCATTTGACCGTAGCACTGAAGCACAAACAAAGAAAACATTTCAATAAACCCCAATCATTTCAACCCTAAACTTCGCCTAGCATTGAATGCGAACAATAACAGGTATTCATTAAAGTGTCATTGGCATTCGCAATAAATTATTAATTAGCAAAGTTCCGCGGTGGATGGCGTTTTCATTTTCTGAACGAATAAACAGACAGGTAAATTGTGTTGAGGAGACAACGGCAGCAGGAAACACGCCTCTAAAATATTATTCATATGGGTACGTATTAAAATACCTACATAAAGTTTAAAATGTATAATGGGTTAAAATACATAATGGTTTATATAATATAATGCGATTTTCTCAGAAAGTTACAAATTAACAGGATTGTTATAAAACAAACCTAACCTAACCTAAACCAATCTATAGATTACGATACCAAAAAAGTTAATTTAGCTAAGTTTTACAGAAAATTGCGTTATATATTTTGAATCATTATGTATTTTAACCCATTATACATTTTAAACTTTATGTATTCTCATCCGCTTCCATTCATATTCTTATTTACTGTGTTAGTCTCAATCTGCGCACCTACGTCTATAGACCGACCGCACAGTATATATATATAAGCTAAAGCAGTAAGGAAACTACGAACAAATCGGTTGAAACGAAACACGCACACAGGCGCGCGCTTTACACGGCCCCTAAGCGGACCTGAGCCTGAGAGGAGTGGACGAGGTTGAGGTATTGTATATCGGTTTACCTAAACGTCGCATAAAATAATTTCATTACATGATAATCTAAAAGTTGTATAAACGTTGCATAGTGACGAACTTACCTTCGGTAATCTGAGCTGTAATAACAGACACTGCATGCCTATCCATATTTGATGATCTATATAAACGAGGTCATCTTACTTACGACTGTTACTAAGAACAATTACTGTCTATTTTTAGAGAGCAAGTTTATATATATATATATTTTAAATGTATTTATAGTAAGTTTATTCGTTCTTTTTTTATGTTTAAAAGAAAACCAAGTACCTAAGCATTTCAATTTGCGTCGTGAATCAAAATTATTTATTATTCTCAAAATTAATATTCAAATCACAATTGCGTTCTTGTATCATTAAAATTTCATCAAAATCTCAATGTATAACTTTTAATTTACTTCTTCAAAAAAAATAATTAAAACTATTATCTCATTAACAAGCGGCACCTACATAGCTGTAAATACAATAAAAAAAATTATTCATAACAGTTTTTAATAGGAAGTGATTAATTCTAAGCCAATAAAACCTTAAACTCTTTGTTGTTGTTACAATCCTTCTATCTTCTGCATACCAAAACGACACCATCAACTCCCTGCTGCTTCTATCACGACTCCGTCACCTCTCGACACCATGTACTACCCTGCAGCCTCCTGATCTTTCCTCTGCTCATCCTCTAGACTGCTACATCTCCCGGCAGCATCCTTTAACCTCCTTTTTATTTTCAATTAAATTTTATTTTTTCCAAGTCCTTGTTCTTCATTTTTGTCTGCTTTTATTTAAGTACATATGTATTTTATTCTTCTTGTTTCCGTGTTTATTTACGGTTATTTATTTTTATAAGTATCGTACATTATAGTTCTAAATTATTTCTATTCAGTGTCTATTTCACTTCACTTTGTCCTTCTTGTTTTTTTTTCATAAATATTTAATGTCTTTTTATTTCACTTTTATCACTGGTCGGCGCAGCGCGCCGCCAGTGCAGCGCCAAGGCCGCACTGGCAGGGTCGCCATGTGAGGATGGGCGTTGGGAGACAACTAATGTAGACGAGTTTTAAGTTAATACTGTCCTTTATTATACAATTAGCCTACGCTTATATAGTACTACATACTGGGAGAGTGTGAGTGTGGCACAGCTCACACTACAGCGCGCGCCTGTGTGCGTGTTTCGTTTCAACCAATTTGTTCGTAGTTTCCTTGCTGCTTTAGCTTATATATATACTGTGCCGACCGGTGCAGGGGACGACGAAGGGGACCGAGAAGTGCGGGCGGTAGTGCGCCTGCCGCCCGCACCTCTCGGCCCCTTTTGTCGTCCCACCCCGCGCCTGCGCCGCTCGGGGGAGGACTCATTTAAGTGGTCGGTCTATAGTTTTCGTAGTCGTCGTAGTTTCTGACAGTCGAAATTTTCTTCTTGATTTTTCATGTTTATTTTTACGGTTTACCCGTTACAAATTAAATTTCTACACTGAAAATTAGAACACATAGAAAAATCCGAAAAATAAGCTATGGCCGGGAATCGTACCCGGATCCTCATCATTCAGTGATGCGTGCTATATCGCTGTATCACCTAGCAGGTGCGTACATTTTTAGTTTCTCTTTTATTTGTTTTCTACACTTAATGGACACTGAATGGAACTCAACTGTTGTTACAAGCGATTAAGATAAGCCTAGTTAAATAGACTTTCGAGGGATACTTAGTATTATGATTATGGGCCTAAGAAGTTTCCCAACGTTACCAAGACAAAGTAAAAAGATACGTCTCTAATAGTCTGTATCTTAATTATATTAGTATAACGTTATCTTTTTGTTAGCTTTTATGTTATAACCTCACTTCGTATTTTGTTTTGACGTGATAACGTCTTATAAATCGATGAACGCCGGCTGCACCCACGAAAAAGCATGACTCATTGGGTTACACTCCGCTTGACGTCAGTGTGCAAGCGAGAGCGCGGAACAAGCGATAGAGGCACGCTCTTCTCGCGTGACGTCAGAGCTAGCAGTTCGAATGTTTCTTTATAACGTTATCACGTAAAACTATCGTTCGGAAACAGACTTGCAGACAAACTGTTTTTGAAGTCAAAGAGCATGTGGATACTACAAATTATTATCGAACCTTTATAAGTTGTAAACAAAATATTGCAGTATTTTTTATTTACTCCAAACTTTGCAAGATTGCTGATCAAAAGATTGTGCTAATGACAATAATCAAGGATCGTCAGCAAAAATCTTGTAAGGACCCCAGAATACACTCTTCTTCTTCAGCGTGTAAACGCCCACCGTTGGTCATACGCCTCTCCAATCCGTCTCCATCCCGAACGGTTGCCCGTTTCCCTCTTCCCGACTGGTCCTGCTGTCTCCCTTATGTCATCGGATCGGGCAGGTGGTCTGCCTACACTTCTTCTGCCTAGCCGGGGGTCTCCAGTCCAGAAGGCGCTTGCTCCACCATTCATCGTGTCATCGGCACACACGGCCGACCCACGCCCACTTTAGCTTAGCGACTCTGTGCCCCTCGTCGACCACTTTCGTGCGCTGTCTAACCACCAGAATACACAAGGTATCTTTAAATGATTCATTATTTTCTGTTGTTGGAAGGGATACTCATGTTACAGTATTTCTTTTCGTTTGGTCCTCATTCCGTTCTTTCAGTGCATAAACTCCTGTAGCAGGCTTTTCACCGAATTTGGGATTTAAAATCAAGTCTCCCTTTAACGCAGTATACTTTGCTGCGTAGATCACAACTTAAAATATCCTGAAAACAATTTACAAGGCTATTCAGTCACCTCATCCACCTGCTATAGTTTTACGGATTAATTCCAAGGCAATGTATGTTCAAACGCAAATAACGCAACGGTTCCTTGACGAGTGACAATTTGTTTGAACTTTCTGAGCCTTATAGGTATACATTGCAGGAAAAATCTTGCCAGCGCGATGTAGGAATGGTTCGAGACCGTTATAGCGACATCTATCGGCATATAGAAATAACAAACAAACTATACGGTCGATCCGTTTGAGTTACCATAGAAAGTTCTCACAGTAAACGTCACATGATTTTCCTTGTCAATTCAATGTACAGTTTGACAACAAAAATAATGCTCCACGATGTACCTGCGCAGTAGACCAATTTTAGTAGCGCGGGAAATTACGATACACCAATGATAAAATAGAATTCTACGCGCGCTAAACTCTGGCGCTGTTATTGGTCGATCGATTTCGTACCAACATGGCGGCCGGGCCGTGCGCCAATGCCGCCATAGATTATTTATACGTTCGGCTACCATCGGAAACTGGTCTGCGCTTCTCTGCGCAAACGAATACTGCCGATGCGCATTATATTTGTTGTCAAACTGTAACGTCACCATGACATT
This sequence comes from Pandemis corylana, assembly GCA_949127965.1. NCBI lineage: Eukaryota > Metazoa > Arthropoda > Insecta > Lepidoptera > Tortricidae > Pandemis > Pandemis corylana. Next base: position 11,781,236 of record OX421867.1, on the reverse strand, counting down.
TACTGTGAGAGGGTACCACAGTGAGTCAGGAATCAATTTGATCGAGGGTACATTGATTCGTCGACCTACTGTATTGATGTCAATTGTAAATTATCCAGATATCGCGATCTCCTTTTCGTTTCAATAAATAAAGGGGATTTATTAAAAAAATGTTTTGTCGTTTTGTTTTGTTTGTGTTTAACGAAACGTCCTAATAAGCTTGGCCTTTTGTTTGTCGAAGTTTAATGTGCTTAATCAAGAGTCTTAGGGGAGATATTATTAACGGCAGAGACTTGAGACCTATTTTGAATTTAATTAGTAACGGGCCGAGCCGTACCTAATTTAAAATTAGCATAGTTATAGTGGAATTCATTTACTCACACAAAAAAAGGTAAAAACAGGAGCCCTTCGTTTGGTCGAACGATTATTTGGTCTACGTAGTGTTTGGTCGAATGATCGTTTGGTCTAAAATTTTTTTAGTAAAATCAAATTAGTAAAATCATTTAAGTAAGTAAGTAAATTCTTTATTGTACGAATATAAAGAAACAGAGACAAATCACAAAAAAGACCTTAAATATATGCACAAAGGCAAACTTATCCCTATAAGGGATCTCTACCAGTTAACCTTTGAGTAAATGAGAGGAGCATTAAGCGAGAGACCGACAAAGATCGGCAGACCGTCATATAGGTTGAAAATGGAATCAAAATAGTGATGGGTTACTAGCCGCATCGCCTGTCATGATTTCTAAGATTATCGCCCATTACCTCGATGGGTTTTTACCATCTGCGCGGGAAGAAGCTAAGCACATTCTATGTTTTTTCTTTGCTCCCAGACTAGCACGGAGAGCTGTTGTTGAAGCTATTATGCTTCTCTAGTTATGGACTCAAAAAGAGAAACAAGTTAACTCCTATGCCACCAAAAGTTGCCTTATGACTTAAGCCAAACAGATGATTAATTAACTTATATATAACATTTCGGTATCCGTTGTGCGAATTTGATTGATTGTGATAAGAGCCCTTTGTGTAGGTTTTATGAGACGTACACGTGAACGCGTACAAGATGTTTTCGCGTCAAGAACTACGGGCAGTTCTCTCATTTATTACGCGCCCCCTTTATTATTATTATTATTGTCCATACATACAATTCACAAAAAAATAAAAATAACATTAATATATGCACAAAGGCGAACTTATCCCTATAAGGGATCTCTACCAGAAATAAAGTGACAAAAAAAGAAAAAGAAAGTAAAAGTAGTGAGTGAGTGTTGAAGCTTGCCCTAAATCTTAATTTTTTTTTAATCCAACATTACAAAAAGGTAAAGTTTCTAAGTTTGTGAGGTAGTAAGGGGTATCTCCTGGTCTACTGAACCGAATTCGAAAATTATTTTACCAATAGAAAGCCACATTATAATGTGATTGTCATAGGCTATATTTAATTCTGGGCAGACGAAGTCGCGAGCAACAGCTAGAGATAAGTAAACTAAAAAATCATCCACATAACGCGGTCAAAGAAGAAACTTCCCTGAAATACTTTCCCCAGCACGGGGTCTGGCCGCAACAGATTAGTTTGCCAAACTTAAAGACAGACGACTTCATTACTTGAGCTTAAGATAATTAGTTATTTTCGGAAAGTTTCAGTTTCCATGATTAATTAAAGATCTGACCCAGATCCCAGATTCATTGTGAATGCCAGAGAAAAAGTTAGAAAAAGTGAAGTTGGTATGAGCACGTTAAAATTTAATTAACTTGTGAACTTCTATACTTGTAAACATAGGTCTAAGCATTCTTGTATAATATTTCTTTAGGATGGTTGAGATGCATTCTAGTAAACACTTCTAAAAAGGTTTTTCATTACATATCAAGTCAGGGATGACAAGGTGCCTGAGATTTTTTTATTTCAGCAGTTGGTCAAATCGATTGATCACTTCAGCTTGGCGACAAAAATTCGCATAGTAACAAGGTCACGTGACAGCTAGTAACAGATAGTAAAATTCGAAGGCTTACTCATCTCCTATGGGTGGTGTAGCAGTATTGCACGTATCACGGACTGATGAGGATCCGGGCTCGATTCTCGGCCATGGCTTTACTTTTCGGATTTTTCTGTGTTCTAATTTGCAGTGTTGTGTAGAAATTTTACTTCAGTAATCGTTTTTATAGTAATTTTGGGTTAAAACTGAGTCGCCTCTTTGTCGCCGTACACTTTGGCCATCGACCAATGTATGGAAGACTCATACATACACACATATATAAATCACGTCTTAATCCCTTGCTGGGACAGAGCCTTTTGTTTAACGAATAGGAATTATTTGTGAATGCCTTAGGCGCCTAGAGTTATGTGGGACTCCTCCCCGAAGGGAACCCAAACTAAAAACTCTCCGGCGTTGCCTCAATCCGGTGTGACGGGGACGCAGTGGGATGCCACTAGGTTTCAACACAAACGACATGGACATGGACATACTTTTCGCTTATTATTTGCTTTTTTTGGCAAAGAGCTGCGTTCTATCTTTCCTTCAATAACAGCCCTATAGTCTAAGAGCTGACACATTTTTTAACCTACGAATGAATAAGTTTACTTTGCTATTAGTCATGTTAAATCATGCTACCCATACCAAGTAAATTATGTTTGTCCGAGTGGAATCTTGCGACTCAATTTGAAGCAGATATTCAACCGATTGAGTTGAAATTTTGCATATTTGTGTGCCTAAGTTGGATAACAATACAATAGTCTGGTTCTGGTGTCTCAGCCAGGGCCGTCTCTGCAGGACTCTTCAACAGTTGGTTCGATTGACTTGAGATTTGGTACACATAATTATGTACGACAAATGACAATGCAAACACAGTCAGCAAAAAAAAAAGTGTAATGCAATTTTTATCAAAAACTTATTTTCTTAAAGAAGCTGTAAAAACCACAATTATTTCTTACTAGCTGTTGCCCGCAACTTCGCCTGCATAGAATTCGTTTATCGCTATCCCGCAGGAATTACGCAATTTTCCGGGACAAAAAGTAGCCTATTTGTTATTCCAGACTATAGTCTATCTATGTTTCAAATTTCATACAGATCTATCCAGCCGTTCTGGCGTGAAAGAGAAACAAACATCCATCCATCCATACGTACAAACTATCGCGTTTATAATATTAGTAGGATTAAATCGTCCTGGTGTTTTGTCGTTTTTCTTTTTTAAACTTAACACGTTAAATATTTATATCAGTAGATTTATTTATACAAACAGATTTCATAATCAAGATCATCAGGATCAACCTCTGCTTACGCTCTGTGCGTTATAAAACCTGAAGTTAACGATTGTAAATTCAATATAGAACTACAAAATTGGTATTTTTGGAACAAAAGGCCGTTCATTCGTAAATTCAGAGCAAAAATCGCATTGAAAAATCTGTCGCAGAAAATAAATTACTTATTGTATAATAATATTCCGGCAGATATTGAAAAAGCTCTGACTTTTGCTAGCATGAAAAGGATTAATGAAAATAATTTTATCTGAATAGTGAGGTAGATATACTTATTTTATACACTCCGACGTTTTTATGCCACTTGTGGCGGCCGTCCGACCAGTAGCAACACTGGACGACGCCGCCATCTTGGGTGAAAGGTCTGACAGTGACAGTAAGTCAGAAGAGAGTTTTCCCTCCCACGAAGAAATGGCAATATTGTGTCTTGATAAACATTAAGTACTATAACCGGAATTATACGTAGTACAAAGTTCGTCCGCCGTTTCATTTCTTCTCGAGGCGTAATCGACGCCAAAGTGGTGACCCCGAACGAGAAATTGAACGCGTACGGCGAAGCCCCACGCGGCCCGGCGACCGGCGACCGGCGACTCCTTCTACAATCCAGAGCTGTGTTCTTTCGCCGCCGATGCCGAATCAGTAATCTCCGGTTTTCTACGCACAAGCCAGCTACCGGTATCTTGCTGACAGTAGCGAGCGAGTTTCGACAGCGAACGATTTTGTTTTGGAATCATTCGTCCTCATAGTTAGCCCGGACTGCGAGAAGATCAACTATTAAGTTACAGTGCAAGTGCAGTGCATTCATCAGTTTTATATATTATTATTAAATAATATCAATCAGTGCTAGCGCTAGCGACAGTGAACGACACGAGACGAGAGGTCATTGACCTACGCTATTTGGACAGGTGACATCGAACATTTTTATTTTTATCGAACTATTACTATCATACTTACGTGATTCTATGTATACTTGCCGGAGGTGTGATCTTTTCTAATAAAAAAAAATAAAAACGCATGGTATGATGTTGTTATGGTATGATGTTGTTATGGCATGATGTTGTTATGGTATGATGTTATGCTGTTGATGTTGTTAAGTCTTAATTGATTTAACTACTAACATTATCTACTAATAAGTGTACTTTCTGGCAACTAGTGGTTAATAATATACATTGGAAAAACTATTATTTCAATTTTTGTGCTCTATATTATTATTTAATAATTTCTGTGTGTGCCTTGTGTAATTTAACAAATATTTAGGTTGTAAATTACTAATTGTGTATTGATTATTTTGGGTGGCAGTGTCTGTGTATGCTTTTAGGTCCAACATTTAAAACATGGCCGAGGCTGAATTGAAAGCACAACTGGAGGAACTGCGCAGCCAGAATGCATCATTACAAGCACAGCTTCAGACACAACAGGAACCAACTAGACAGAGCACATCAAACAAACAAGAATCTGCAACAGTGTCAACGGAGCAGGTATGCAGGGTTTCAGTTAAATTACCTCCATTTTGGGCTGATAGACCGGCAATCTGGTTTGCCCAGGCAGAAGCCCAATTTCATTTAGCAGGTATCAACAATGATATAACAATGTATAGTCACATCATCGGGATGATCGATCAAAAGCTGATCGGGGAAATCGAGGACATAATTATGAACCCCCCGAAAGATGAGAAGTACTTAACCCTAAAAAAAGAGCTTATCCGAAGATTATCAACATCGGAGCCCCAGCGAGTTGAACGCCTTCTGAGTGACGAAGAAATTGGGGACAGAAAACCATCAGCTTTCTATAGACATCTCCAATCTCTGGCAGGTACATCAAAAGATGACAGCATATTGCGTCAACTTTGGATGCGCCGTTTACCACACCAAGTGCAAGCTATTCTGGCTGCTCACTCAGACCTGAGTATGGAAAAACTGACAGAGCTTGCTGATAAAATCATAGAGGTGGTACCAGGTCCACCGAGAGTGTACGCTGTAGAACCTGTGGATAATGGATGAAGTGAACTAGCCTCACTCAAAGACTGTGTGATGCAGTTGAGTATACAAGTAGCTGCTCTTACAAGCACACAGCAGCGGGGCCGATCACGCAACAGATCCATGACGCGGAACAAGAGTCGCAGCGGTACCCCAGTACCTAAACTGTGCTGGTACCACAAGAAATTTGGCATCAACGCAACCAGATGCATAACTCCGTGCCAATGGAAGGAAAACCCCAACAGCAATCAGTAGCGGCGGATACTGATTGCTGCGCCATAGAACACAGCGGCCGCCGCCTTTTTGTTACAGATAATGCAACGAAACATCAGTTCCTAATCGACACCGGGTCTGACTTATGCTGCTTTCCCCACAACTGGCTCCGAGGACAGAGGAAACCTTCTGACTGGGAGCTTAGTGCGGCGAATGGTAGCAGCATCAAAACTTACGGTACGGTAAACCTTAAACTAGATTTTGGATTACGCCGGGAATTTGTATGGCAATTCGTAGTCGCAGATGTCAGCACTGCTATTATAGGATCTGATTTTTTGTCTCATTACCATCTTTTACCCGATTGCCGAACAAAAAAACTGGTTGACGGCACTACCGGTCTGAATACTGTTGGTTCAACCGCCATTAGCGAGCAGTCCAGTGTCAAGGCTATAGGTCTTCATAACTCTTCTTATGCACAAGTGCTCGTCGAGTTCCCAGACGTAGTCAGGCCTCCTGGACTTCCACGCACGATAAAACACAACACGGTGCACCACATACGAACCACTGATGGACCACCAGTTTCTTGCCGTCCCCGTCGTTTAGCTCCTCAAAAATTGACTGCAGCAAAAACCGAATTCGAGGACATGGTAAGGAACGGCATTGCAAGACCATCGCAAAGTGCTTGGTCCTCTCCGCTACACATGACTCTTAAAAAGGACCAATCGTGGCGACCATGTGGTGACTATCGCGCCCTGAACGCTAGGACCGTTCCTGATCGGTACCCCGTCCGTAACATTAACGATTTCGTCAACAACCTTTCCGGAGCTAAGATATTCAGCACCATAGATCTGGTAAAAGCGTACCACCAAATACCGGTAGCTGAAGAGGATATCCCAAAAACCGCTATTGTGACCCCGTTTGGCCTTTTCGAATTCCCTTTTATGACTTTTGGGCTACGAAATGCCGGACAAACCTTTCAGAGGTTCATCGATGAGGTCACGCGGGGTCTCGATTTCGTTTTTCCCTATGTGGACGATATCCTTGTTTTTTCTGTCAGTGAAACCCAGCATCGCGAACACCTAAAAATATTATTCCAACGTTTAGAAAACTATGGAGTAGTAATTAATACTACGAAGTGTAAATTTGGAGTCAGCGAGGTCGTTTTTCTAGGGTTCTATATTAGTTCGGAAGGTACTCGCCCGCCACTAGACAGAATTCAAGCTTTGGTTGATTTCCCGCCTCCGAAAACGGTGCAAGGGGTGCGTCGTTTCCTTGGCATGCTCAATTATTACCGTCGTTTTGTGCCCCATGCTGCCCAGTTTCAGGCTCCTCTGATAGAGGCTGTAGTAGCTACGAACGGCAAGGGTGCTAAGCCATTTATATGGTCACCCGAGTTGTTGGAGCATTTCGAGGCTTGTAAAGTTAGCCTTTCTAACGCAATTTTGTTGCAGCATCCAGTGCATAACGCCCCCCTTGGACTGTTTACAGACGCGTCTAGCTCCCATATCGGTTCTTGTTTGCAACAAAGCATTCGTGGTCAGTGGCAGCCCTTGGCCTTCTTCAGCAAAAAGCTTACTACAAAGCAAGCGCAATGGCCCGCATATTATCGAGAATTATTAGCGGTGTACGAAAGTGTACAACACTTTCGCCACATTCTCGAAGTACAGCACGTGGCAATCTACACCGACCATAAACCGTTGCTGTACGCTTTCGTACAGCGCCGAGAAAAACTGCCACCAGTGCAGTTGAATCAGTTATCTTTTATTGGGCAATTCACGACAGATATTCGCTATATCAAGGGAGAGGAGAACGTAGTCGCGGACGCGATGTCTCGAATCGAAGCCATATCCGTCGATGAAAATTACGAGGCCCTCGCTAAATCACAGGAAGCCGATCCTGAACTTGCGAAGTTTTACCAGGGTGAGTCAGGGTTGAATTTAACCAAATTAAAACTTCCCGGTACTGATGTTTTCATCTATTGTGACGTGTCAACGGGTAAACCACGGCCCTATTTGACCCCTTTGTTTCGTCGCGCAGCGTTTGACCGTTTGCACAACCTCAGTCACCCTGGTGTAAGAGCAACTATTCACCTGCTAACGGATCGATATGTCTGGCCGTCCATCAAAAACGACTCTAGGCGGTGGGCCCAGTCGTGTGAAGCGTGTCAACGAAGCAAAATTGCACGACATAATTATACTCCCCTTAGCAGCATTGAGCAGCCATCTGGACGTTTCATGCACATTCACATTGACATCGTGGGTCCCTTGCCTGTGGACAACGAATTCCGCTATTGTTTGACGGCTGTGGACAGGGTATCAAGGTGGCCAGAGGTTTGGCCGATGCGCTCCATTACCGCGCAAGAGGTAGCGGATACATTCATCCGTGAATGGGTATCTCGGTTCGGAGTGCCGTCTATCATCACAACAGATCAGGGAACTCAATTCGAGTCTGATCTGTTTCGCCGCCTTATGCAAACTCTTGCCGTAAAACGCATAAGGACTACGGCGTACCACCCTTGCGCTAATGGCATGATCGAGCGAGTTCACCGCCAGTTAAAAGCAGCTTTGATGTGCCATACTGAGTCCTGGACACATGCTTTACCTTTGGTCTTGCTAGGCATGCGAACCGCCCTCAAAGAAGACCTTAGATCCACAGCGGCAGAAATGCTCTATGGAGAAACTCTCCGTTTGCCTGGAGAGATGTTGACCCCTGTTCCTGGTGGCATAGACAAGATGCAGGATCCGGCCGATTTTGTGCATCAATTACGGCGGAAAATGTTGTCTTTACGACCTACACCAGCGTCCCGGCATAGTAAACCAACAGTTTTTGTCTCGAAAGCGTTGGACTCAGCGTCTCATGTATTTCTCCGCGATGATACTGTCAGACGCCCACTGCAACCTCCTTATACCGGACCTTACGCTATATTAAAACGCTCCGATGATAACAAGACTTTGACCTTGGACGTTAAGGGCAGGAAAATGATAGTGAGCATCGACAGGGTTAAGCCAGCATTCATTGAACAAGACAGCTCGGAAGAATCCACTCCTATCACAGAATCGACTGTTCCAGCAAGGCCGTCGTCGGACAGCCAACCTCAGCCTCGGCAATCTAAGACTGTACCAGCGGACACTGCCTCTCAAAAAACGCGATCGACAACAAGTCGGTCTGGTCGAACGGTTAGGTTTAACAAAGTCAAAGATTTTTGTTATTTTTAGATCTAAGTCTTATATCATTTAATTTTTGTTTTATTTCATTTTTTATGTGTGTGTACCCTTCTCCGTGGGGGGGTGGTGTGGCGGCCGTCCGACCAGTAGCAACACTGGACGACGCCGCCATCTTGGGTGAGAGGTCTGACAGTGACAGTAAGTCAGAAGAGAGTTTTCCCTCCCACGAAGAAATGGCAATATTGTGTCTTGATAAACATTAAGTACTATAACCGGAATTATACGTAGTACAAAGTTCGTCCGCCGTTTCATTTCTTCTCGAGGCGTAATCGACGCCAAACACTCATTGTTGTCAATGTTGATGGGGAAGATAAAATAAAGAGTACCTACAAATATTGCTCTACTGGCAATACGAGTAATACTTAAACGATTTGTGACCCGTTTATCAAAACTACACTTGTAAGTTACAACTTCACAAGTCTAACCTTGCAACATTGGTCAAAACCTTTCATTGATTTATCATCATCATCAGTCTGAAGACGTCCATTGTTTAACAAAGGCCTCCCCCTTAGCACACCATAATGAACGACAGCTTACCACCTGCCACCGGTTTCCCGCAACTTTCACGATGTCGTCGGTCCACCTTGGAGGCCTGCCAACACTGCGTCTTCCGGTTCGTGGTCGCCACTCGAGAACTTATCTCCCCCAACGGTTGTTCGTTCTACGAGCGATGTGGCCTGCCCATTGCCACTTCAACGTATCGCACCTCTATTGCAACAACGACGTAAATGCAAAATTTTCAATAAACGACTTAATGATAGGAAACGGTCCGAAATCGATCGAACTTTTTGGTACTACATTGACTTTCAAGTTTTTCCCGCAAAATACCACCAGAGGGCGTTGCGTCATTATTCTTTTGAGCGGCTATTGAAACCAACAATGACTGATTGGTCAGTTGTTCGCGGGGAGTGGAGAAAGTCAGTTGTCCCGCAGCTGTACATCGACGCAAAGGTAATTACGCCTCACTTTTTTGCGATTTAAAGAACAACATTGACATAAAGGTCTTATACGTCATTTTTAGCGTGTCACTGATGTATATTTAGATAAAATATTCTTTGCAATACTGACGTTTGTCGCAATTAAGTCATTGTTGTTCCCAAGTAAAATGTATCTTTATTAATACGACATTGACTTAAGTGTGTCATACGTCATTTTTTCATTTTACTAACATAAAAAATTAGATCAAATATTTAGCGTAATATCGACGTTTGTAGCAATAAGTCATTGTTGTTCCCAAGTAATGTATGTTTATCAATACGATATTGACTTATCTGTGTTAAACGTCACTTTTACATTTTACTGACATAAAATTGAGATCAAATATTTAGTGTAATATCGACGTTGTTCCCAAATAATATTGTGTCTATTTTGTTATTTTGTTACACTTTATTTTTTGAAATCTACTATTTAGATAGTTACTTTGATATGCCAATTAAAAGTGTTCCTTATGGTGATTGTTCGTTTTAAAATAAATAAAGAATATTAATGCAGAACTGAAGTTTTATTTCTCTATGAATTTATCGTTGGGTTGTTTTGCTTATAATTAGTTGGTAAAACTGCTGCTTATAATAAAAATATGTTACTTACGTTATATTTTAACTGCATATTTATTTAAACAATTTTATTACAATGCTGGTTTAATTTTTGATTTTAGTTAATAATAAATGTTAAGCATTTATGTCGTTATTGCTTGCCAAAAGTTGAATATTTTTAAATATGTTCGATGAACAACGACTTAAATGTAGGTACCTTCAAAATAAAACGGCAATAAACAAAAAAATAAAAGATTTAAAAAAATAAAATAAAACTATAAAAAAGGCTTATATAATAATGTACTATTTTATGATTCAAACTATTACTAAACACCTAACGAAAAAAAATTACAGTGATTACAGTGAAATAAAATTTTCAAATGCATTTTCTCAAAAAACACAAAACTTGCATTTACGTCGTTGTTGCAATAGAGGTGCGGTATGTACTTTTCGAGCTAAGTCGGTGACTCTAGTTCTTCGGTGAAACTCCGTATTCTGGATTCTGTCACGCAAAGAACTTCGAGCATAGCTCTCTCTCTTAGCGACTCTGAGCCTCTCCGAAAGTCCAGCAGTCAAGGACCACGTCTCAGAGCCATAAGTCATCACATAGATTGGTTGTACTAACGTAGCTAGTTTAGGGGACAATTTTGAATCCTATTAATATTAAAAATGTGAAAGTTAGTGATTATGGATGGGTGTTTCTTACGCCTTCACGTCAAAAAGGCTGAACAGATCTGCCTGGAATTCGGCACAAGGATAAACTATGGCCTGGAAGAACAGAGGCAACTTTTTGTTTTGGAAAGTTGCGCATTGTCCGCGGGATAGCGACAAACTAATTCTCTGCAGACAAAGTCGCCGACAGCTTAAATAACGATTGAATGTCATCCCAACAGACGTCAGTCGACTCTTGGCCTATCTGTATACCACATCTTGTTATTGACCACCCATCCTAATTGATTCCCTCCCCACTACATGCAGAGAGGAACGAGAGAATATATTGCTGTAATATGTTCGACGGTGTGATTTTCTTAACACTTAATTTGACTTAAAAAAAATTCACCGTCCAAGCCTCATCGTAATTTTAGAGCCCAAAAAATGATGTGTTAAAAAAATACAAAAAAGTATTCTTAGAACTTGGATACAATGGGACGCTACGACGTCGCCTGCTGCCGTATTCAGCCATTTTTACACTGTACATATATAAATCATGTGTTTTTCCCTTACGGGGTAGACAGAACCTAAGTTGACCTAAAGGCTAAGTTTAGCGTGATTGTGGGCGTACAGGAAAGTGGAATCAAAATAGTGATGGGTTGCTAGCCGCATCGCCTATAACATGATTCCTTAGATTTTCGCATTCCCTCAATGGGCTTTGACCATTTGCGCGAGAAAAGAAGCAACCGGTACATTCCATGTATTTTCTTTGCTCCTAGACCAGCATGGAAGTAATATATCCTGCTAATATTATAACAACCCAGCAGGTCACCCATCACTATTTTGATTCCTCTTTCCATACACCCACAATCATGCTAAGCGTGGCCTTTGGGTCGTGTTACTTTAGGCTCTGTCTACTTACTAAGGGATAAAGACGTGTTTTATATATGAGAGAGAGAGAGAGAGAGAGAGAGAGAGAGAGAGAGAGAGAGAGAGAGAGAGAGAGAGAGAGAGAGAGAGAGAGAGAGAGAGAGAGAGAGAGAGAGAGAGAGAGAGAGACATTTATTTACACACATTCGATACACGTAGATATATAATAGTAAGAAGAAATACAATTAGCAATAGTACCGATATGGTGTATATGTATGTAGGATATGACTCTCTCGGTTGCGTCTCCATCCGAACAACAGACCCCTGAGCAAATCGTACCGGTAGTGTACAAGCATAATTATTTTCCCAAGATCTTGTTTCGCAATCGTTTTTATTATTTCCCCATAATTCTATACCGGGCCGGAGTTGGCACACGCGCCTTTTAAGGGAGGAAAATGATGCAAAAGGTCACCAGAGAATATAAGGTAGAATTACTACCGTAAACTGGGGTGACTTTGATTCACATACACAAATCACGTGTTTATCCCTTACGGGGTCGACAAAGCCTATGGTAACAGGTATTATTTATTTAATTGCATTGTTTTTTCGATTCATTTTGACATTACATTAAATTCACCCTTTATTATTTCATTATTTATAAGCAGTGACGATCCCTAGCGGAGAATTAATTTAATTGTTCCTTATTGTTTCATTATTATTGTTGTTCATGTCATGTTTTTGATTTTGACATTTTTGTAATATTCAATTGATTTGTATCATTTAATTTTATTTTATTTACTCTTGACGATTTCAATCTAAATTCTTCTAAATTGACAATGAACAATATGATGTAATTTTTATTGAATAAATAATCTAATCTAATCTAATCTATCTACAGGCCACATTTAGCAAGATTGCGGGCGTATAGGTGGAAAATGGAATCAAAATAGTGATGGGTTGCTAGCCGCATCGCCTATAACATGATTCCTAAGAATTTCGCCCATTCCCTCGATAGGCTTTTACCATATGCGCGGGACGAGAAACAACTGGTACATTAAATGTTTTTCCTTTGCTCCCAGACCAGCATGGTTGTATGCCAAACATAAACAACGATGTTATGATAAGGTACCGACTTCAAGCAGTTAAAAATAGGTAAGTAAATAGCGCACACCGAAAGATATTTTGATTTGAATTTTTTATAACGTATTAATACAATTTATTATGAAATCTATAGTTGGATTTAGATTACAGTTGAAGGCGGTTCTATTATTTAATTATTATTTTTTGTTTGGCATTAAGTCCGTTTGATGAATGTGTTTTAATGATTATTTTCAAAGCTTTTCAAAGGTTTTAATGGAGATGTCATCTACAGGATGATGCTGGGCGCAGTGTAGATAAAAACAGAACCAATTGTATGTTTTGTTACTGTACGTACCTATTTATTGTCGGATAAATCAATTTGCCTCTATTCAAGTGCATGACGTAAACTGTAGGAGACTCGAGCTCTTCGATTTTTTAATACTGGGATTAGTTGGGATACATTTTAATTCTGCGCGTATCTACGAAGTTGCAGGCAACAGTTAGTACGCACGCGCACACGCACACACGCACACACACACACACACACACACACACACACACACACACACACACACACACACACACACACACACACACACACACACACACACACACACACACAGACACACTCGCACAAATCACGTCTATATCCCTTACGAATAGACAGAGCCTTCTTTTTTTAACGGAGAGGAAATCTTTATGGATGCCTTAGGCACGGGGATGCCTAGGGTTATGTGGGACTCCCCCCCGAAGGAGTATACTCGAACTAAAAACTCCGGCGTTGCCTCAATCCGGTGTGACGGGGACGCAGTGGGATGCCACTAGGGTTTCACCACAAACGTCCCGCCGGTGGCCCCGGCTTCCGCCAGGACCGCGCCAAGAAGGGCAGGGCCCGTCTTCCCTTAGACAATGAGACCGTGCAATGCAGGTAGGTAATGGACAGAGCCTAAGGCAACAAGACCTGAAAGCCACGTTTAGCATGATTCTTGGCGTACCTATAGGTGGAAAAGAGAATCAAAATTGATGGGTTGCTAGCCGCATCGTCTAGTCATCATCTCACCTCATCTCCAGCCTATATACGTCCCACTGTTGGGCACAGGCCTCCTCTCAGAACGAGAGGGCTTGGGCTAGTTAAAGGGATTGGGAACTTCACACATACCATTGAATTGCTTCGCGAATGCGTGAAAAGCTCATGGCAAATTCCAAATGTAATTTCGCACATAAATTCCGAAAACTCAGAGGTGCGAAACCGGGATTCGATGCCACGACCCTTTGCTTAAGGCCGCTGGTCAAACCACTAAGCCAGCACGGCTAGTAACCCAGGCCTTTTAACGTATCCTACCTCGTAACAGTTACAAGTGCGAGACGGGTTACCTCCACGTGTGGTCAAGAGCTGCGGTTCGTTTTTGGATCCGTCCGGGGGACGAGCAGTGCTTGTTCCGGTACAACCTGGGCATCGGCTAACGGTTTCCTGGCAGTTTCTGAGGGATATCATTTACCGCTGGCTGAGAGCCCGACAGGGGGGAGTCTTTGACCATTACCGTACAACGTTGCCGACATTTTGTCACAAGATTTTTGAATTACATTTTGATTACTTTGACATTGGCGAAGTTGTCGTCGCTATAACGACTTGGTACGCCACGAATAAGTAGAAGAAGAACAATTACACGGTGCAACATGCAACACGATACACCTTCTGTTCTTATATAAACTGTGTAATCCGTCAATGAAAGCATTCCAAGAAATCAATTAACGCGCCCCGATCGTGAGAGCGTTTTTGTATGGGCGCTGTATGGAAGAATGCTTATTGAGGGAGGAAATGGGATGTAAGGGATGTCCATTCACACTCAGATATTGTGAGGGTAGTTCATCTAATAGTCTATGGTTTGTTTTACGGTAATTAAGATCGTTTTATTAACTTGCAATGCAGCGTATGTAGGTACGTACCTATGTAAGTCCGGGTGGAATCTTGCAACTCAATTTTGAAGCAGATATCTTCAAGAGATTGAGCTGAAATTTAGCATACTTGTGGAAGTCGGATGACAATACAATAATCTGGTAGTAGAATTCTTGTGGCTCCGTGAGGACCGTCTCCGCAGAATGGAACTCCTCAACGGTTGGTCATATTGACCTGGAATTTGTTATATAATGTAGGACGGATGGCAACGCAAATACAGTCAACAAAAAGTACAGTCAGCAAAAAAAGCTTGTATCAAAAATGTTTTTTTTAGATTACATTATTCATAAAGCAAAGAAGGCAAACGAGTTAGCGGGTCACTTCATCTTGGAAAACAACAATAGGTACCATCAGAAAATAGCAGATGCGTTGCTAGCCTTGAGGGCTCAAATCGAAACTTCATGTGCCAATAATATGGCGGTGTTAGTCTTCACTCCGGACACAGCAGTGCAAGCACAGCACAAGTAAGATGGTGATAGCTATCCGGATGGACCTTGGACGAGGTTCTACCCGCAAAACAGGGGGTAAATACGACGGGATTGTAGAGCTGCCTTGAGGAGGCACTTCTTCTAGAACGGACTGGTGTAGCTCTTTAAAATTATAACAGAAAGTGCTCTTTAGTTTGATACTTCGATATATTCTTTTTTTTAACTCATTAAAATCCTTATATTACATATGCTTTCAGCAGAAGCCCTAAGCCGACTGATTCTTTCTCCTTGTTTTTAAATGCTACTTTTTGTTTTAACTTTTTAAAATACGAGAATAAGGAGTAAGGAGTCTTTACAGGATTGAACCTGTAGCAACCCTGGCGCCACCTAGTAGTTGACTAACACAAACGGCTACGACGCACGAGTAGCCAGCGCCAGTGACGTCACAATGTTCTACATCGCGCCAACGAAGTTTCTCAACGCGGATGCATAAATACAACTTCTAATTCTCTTCCTTCGGACTTCGGTCCACACCACAGGCATTACATCTCCTGAACAGAAATCTCTATTGTAATCTTCCATCGACAATACAAGAGTCTTGATCGTACTTCACGACAGGGATTTCCCTTCAAGAGATGGATATTTTATCGAAAATTGTCCCATAGGGCTACTTTTTGACGACCATCCGGAACAGCCTAGTTATAGAATCTGACAAGAAGCAAACTTATTTAACTAGTTCCGCAGTGCCTGAAGACAAGTCTATTTTTAAGTTTTTGTAATGT
The DNA here is from genome assembly GCA_949127965.1 of Pandemis corylana. Lineage (NCBI taxonomy): Eukaryota > Metazoa > Arthropoda > Insecta > Lepidoptera > Tortricidae > Pandemis > Pandemis corylana. The sequence continues at coordinate 11,765,297 of OX421867.1, read as the reverse complement.
ATTTTAATAATATAACAGTTTATAAAGCAATATTATTCAGTTTTAATAAATAGAACAACTTCATAGGAACAATTATGTTTTAACAAGCAGTGACAAAGTCAAGGTGTAAACAGTAAAGAGCGTTGATATAGCAACACGATATACGATCTCTTCACACCCTCTGAACTTTTAAGAATTTGGAAATTCTATTTGGAAATTCTTCTCAATCCAATTTTTCCACTCAATTCTTCCAATCTTGGACCAAAAAGCGGCTTAGTAAGCATATCTGCCAATTGTATCTTGGATGGAACTTGCTTCACGAGCAGTTCTCCATTGGTGACACACTCGCGTACAAAGAGATGTTTGAGCTTGATGTGCTTAGTACGTTTGTGGTACTCATATTTCGGATTGTGGGATAGCTTTACAGCCGATTCGTTGTCCAAGTAGAGTATAGGTTTCTCTAAGACGACTAAATCTTTTAATAGGCCATTTAACCACAATATTTCTTGTGCAGCTTCGCTGGCAGCGATAATCTCTGCTTCGGTGGATGAAATCGATACGATCGTTTGTCTTTGGCTTCTCCAGCTGATAGCAGCTCCTGATAGCAAACAGACCAATCCAGATGTTGATCGTCCAGTCGGTGGATCTCCTGCAAAGTCAGAGTCAGAAAAGCATATTAAGTTTCTGGGTGATTCCTTTGTGTGACGATAAACCAGGCCTTTGTCGGCGGTTCCTTTCAAATAACGGAAGATCCGTTTCACTAGCATAACGTCATTTTCTGTGGGTGTCTCCAGGTTTCTTGATGCTTTGCTCACAGCGTATGCGATATCGGGTCTTGTACCCACTGCCAAGTATGTTAGGGCTCCAACGGCCTGTCGGTAAGGAAACACTTTAGTGTTTTCTTCACTTACTTCTGTATCGGTGATACTATCTTTGATTATGGGAGTCGGCGTTGATTTGCTATTCAGCATACCGAACTTTCCAAGAACCTTTTTTGTGTAGTTTTGTTGACCAAGTGTTATTTCATTGTTTTCAGTTGTAATCTCCATGCCCAGAAAATAGGAGGCAGGTTTAAAAGTTATCTTGAATTTTGTTTTAAGTTCCTCGATAAACTCGTCAGCTGCAGCAGTCGTGCTTGACGCTACAAGTCCATCATCAACGTATAATCCAATTAAGACTTTAACCTGTCCTCTAATTCTAACGTAAAGGCAAGGATCTGCTTCGCTTTGTTGAAAACCAACTTTTTCTAAAAATTCGGCTATGCACGAATTCCAGCAGCGCGGTGCCTGTTTCAGTCCATATAAGCTGCGCTTGAGTTTACAAACCCGTTTGGTTCCGTCATGGAAGCCTTCAGGCTGTTTGACATAAATTTCTTCTTTAACTGATCCATTAAGAAAGGCTGTTGCCACATCAAATTGTAGTAAGTTTAAATTTTCTTTAGCTGCAATTGCTATGATTGCTCGTATGGTGCTAAGGCGAGCCACTGGACTAAATGTCTTATCGTAGTCCACGCCTTGTTGTTGGGAGTAACCTTTAACAACTACCCTTGCTTTAAATTTGTCGATTGAGCCATCTGGATTCATTTTCAATTTGTAAATCCATTTGCATGGTAATGCTTTCCTTCCTTTAGGCAAATTCACTAAGTCCCAGGTTTGATTTTCATGTAGTGAATTTATCTCGCTTAACATGGCTTCGAGCCATTTTTCTTTATAAGGAGATTCCAGGGCTTGTTTGTAAGTTTCTGGATCCTTAGGTAGATTCTCTACTCCAGCAACAGCTGCCAGTACAAAGTCATCATACCGTTGTGGTTGCTGTATCGCTGATCTGTTTCTCAGATTATAATGCCTCTGGTCAGGTTCAGGTTGAGTTTCGGCTTCATTTTCATGTTGATTCAATTCGGGTTCAAGTTGTTCTACTACAACATCATGATATTCATGATCAGGAGTATCGTAAAATTCTTGCTGTTCATCATCCGTGTTATATTCTTGATCAAAAGTACCGTTTTGCTGAGTGGAATCTGGACCGTTTGGAATTGAAATCAGTTCATCTTGAGCATCTTCAACAGTCAATTCGATTTTTGGATTTGAAATCGAAACAGAATGAGTAAGACTGTCTATATTGTCAACAGAATTTGAATAAAAATTTGTCTGGACAATTCTTACATCTTTGGAAATATATGACTTGCGTTTGGTAGGAACATATATTCTGTACGCCTTGCTGGTGTCAGAATATCCGACGAAAACTCCTGGAATTGCCTTAGGTGCAAACTTGGAACCCTTAGCACGACCTTTCAATAGTACAAATGCTTTAGTTCCAAAAGTGTGGAGATGATTGACGCATGGTTTTCTTAGGACCCATTTCTCAAATGGCGTTCTGTTTTCTATAGCACTATTTACGCTTCTATTGGATAGATAGTTCGCCGTGTTGATGGCTTCTGCCCACAGATGCATTGGTGCTTTTGCGTCAATAAGCATCGCTCTCGCTTTTTCCAGTAATGTGCGATTTTTCCGTTCAGCAATACCGTTTTGGTGTGGAGTATAGGGTGCAGATAAACGTCTTGCAATCCCTTGTTCCTGTAGATAGGCTTGAAATCTGCCGTTGACATATTCTGTGCCGTTGTCTGTTTGCAAGTGCTTAATCTTATTTCCAGTAAAAGTTTCCATTTCTTGTTTGTAGACTTTGAAATGATCTAGTGTTTCAGATTTCTTTTTCATGAAGTAGACACGTCCATATCTACTGTAATCGTCAATGAAAGTGACAAAGTATCGGTTTTTTCCGTATGAAGGTGTGACAGGACCACACACGTCACTGTGGACAATCTCCAAGCGTTCAGTAGTACGAGGAGTTGTTCTTTGTGGAGGGCTTGGCACACGAGTCATTTTTGACTGAATGCATGCGTCGCAATCTGACAGAGACTCTTCTTTATCAAAGTTTAGTCCAAGCAAAGTCTCGTTTTTGAGCGCTAGATGGAGGTCTTTGTCGTTCATATGTCCAAGCTTCTTGTGCCAGCCTAGTAAGGAACCTTTCTTCGTATTGTTTGATATTGTTTCAGACGTAGCTGCGTAATTTAGTTCGACGTTTTGCGATTTGACATAGTAGAGACCACTGTTTCTAGACTTTTCTGCAGTCATAAGCAAATCTCCTGTCTTATTGCGTACGAACGCTTTGTCTTTATCGAAAGTAACAGAAGCTCCATGTTCAGTCATTTTCGACACTGATAGTAGATTTTTGCAAAGTGAGGGAACGTACAGAGTGTTTTCGAGATTAATTATCCCATGTTTGTTTTTTAATGTTACTCTGCCTTCACCTTTAATTTCAGTAGAATGCTGTTCTGAAGCAAATTTAAGTTTTCTTGAAACACTCGTTATGTTTTCAAAATACTCTTGCTGATAAGTCATATGAGAGGTACAGCCGCTGTCAAGTACCCAGTCATACTGGTTGTTTTGGTTTGAAGCGAGGAAACACTCTTCAGCGTAGAGGGAGCTTTTAAAATTTGAGTCTTTATTTTTCTTCCAGCAGTTAGTACAAATTTTGTGATTCTTCTTCTGAAAGATTTTTCGTCCCGATTTCTTACAAATTTTGCAAGATACATAGAGTGCGTTTTCATCTTCAGTTAGTTGCTGCGGGCTGACCTCGACGTCACGGTGTCGAGCGTCGCTCTCTTCAATTATTTTAATCTTGAGTTCCTCTGGCTTTGGTAGAACATCGCGTGACTCCATAGCTACACGAAAGTTTTCGTATTCAGAGGAGAGACTGTAGAGCATTAGGATTGTTAGTAAATCCTCATTTATTTCTACGTCCATTTCTGACAACTTGTCTACGGTGTCCATGAATTTGTTTAGGTGTTCACGAACGTTGTTGTTTTCTAGTTTTGTCAGTATCAACCGCTTAAGAAGAGTCGCTTTTCGCGCGGGACCTTTACTCGCATGTATTTCCTTTAATTTATCCCATAGAGCTTTTGCGGACGTGCACTTTTTTATGTCTTTTAGTTGTGATGGTGCAATCAGCAGAATGAGCTCGGATTTTGCCTCTCTGTCGCCGTCAAGTTCAGCGGCGTTTGGAGTTGGAGATAATTGATCTACAACATACTTCCACAGTTTGTTTTTTACTAACACTGCTTCAGCTTGTATCGCCCATGTATCATAGTTGTCTTTATCCAAAGGTTCAATGTGATATGTTGTTTTCGGCATTGTCGTAAGTATGTTGCACGAGTTTAACACTTCACTTCAAATATTTAAGAGTTTTTATGGATCTATTTTCTTCTCTGCTACCATTTTAAGTTTTTGTAATGTATTTTAATAATATAACAGTTTATAAAGCAATATTATTCAGTTTTAATAAATAGAACAACTTCATAGGAACAATTATGTTTTAACAAGCAGTGACAAAGTCAAGGTGTAAACAGTAAAGAGCGTTGATATAGCAACACGATATACGATCTCTTCACATCTATAATCGGTGCGTGTTGCCAGTGATAACTTTTGGCTCTGAGACGTGGTCCTTGACTGCTGACCTTTTGAAGAGGCTTAGAGTCTCTCAATGAGCTATGGAGAGAGCTATGCTCGGAATTCTTTGCGTGACGGAATCCGGAATACGGAGATTCGCCGAAGAACTACATAGCTCGAAGAGTTATGTTCCTACGCGGCAATGGGCAAGCCACATCGCTCGTAGAACAGACAACGGTTGAGGGAGAAAAGTTCTCGAATGGCGACCACGAACCGGTAGACGCAGTGTTGGCAGGCCTCCCACTAGGTGGACCGAAAGTTGCGAGAAACCGGTGGATTTAGGTGGCGAGTTGTCGTTCATTATGGTGTGCTGAGGGAGGCCTTTGTTGTGAACAGTGAACGTCTTCAGGCTGATGATGATGATGATTTACCTAGTTGCAATGAATTTTAGAGTTGAATTTTTTAGCGAAAGCTTTTCGAAAAAAATACATCGTCAAGGGCTTAATTACAACAAAAACTATAGTCACGAGAAAAAATAAAGGGTCGCTTTCCATCGTTATTTTTGCTAGGCAGTGTAATTGATTCCTTCGTGTAACGCCTTTTCGCCTCTATTCCATTGCAATGAGGATGAAAATAATTCGTTACACAAAGGAATCAAATTAACTTGTTTTAATTAAAACCCGTAACTATGTTTTTTTTTTAAACAACTCTCATTCACGTTTCACAACCAACAAACTGTTATTTTGGTTACAGTGAATTTCAGAACGGCGTTTCTTTTGCGAAGGCTTTATTTACGTTTTGTTATTACTACATGACTAGCGAAATTCTTTTTTGTTTTTGCTTTTTTAAGATACTGAAGTAAAAACCTTAAGCAATTCGTTTTTCCAGTAGCTATTCGCTAGTGTTAATTTTATCTAACACAATATTACATTAGGTATCTTCCGTCCAACCCTCGGCGATTTAATTACACACAACAATTAGGAATCCGTTTTAATTTTGGCCCAAATGTTCTCGAGCCCTGCGAGGCAAAGGGCGGAGAAGGGCGAGCCTCTCATTAACCCACGCGCGCAAAGTAAGGTCAGGCGTTACCAACCTTTTGTACCGTAGATAGTTCTTGATTAAAGTTTTTACGACAGGTTGTATTGAGAAAATAAAGTTGGGATAATAAAAATATTTTGATTGATAACAAGCAAATTCCCCTGCTAGTAGATATTTTATTAGTTCTTTTATATCTGAATCAACTTATATCTCCAAAACCAAAGTTTTGACTAGTTCATAAGATTAATGAGAGCTGTGATTGTCTTCTAAGTTACTACTCGTATTTAAAATTCAGCACAATTTTTCACCACTTTCGAGTGGTATTTTCACACGTGCTTTCAAAAATTAAATATAAGTACTTTACTTAGCTAGTAATAAATACAGCAGTTTAGTTCATAAACGTTTTATCAGCGAACGCGCGCGAAAACTTTTTGAACACATTGGGACAGTAGCGCTGCGCCAGGCCAGCGTACATGGAGTCCTTGGACACCGGCGCCCGGCGGCTGATGCTGCTCCAGAGGTGGTGCCCCAGGGAACCGTTCCGAGCAACCCCGGGGGAGAAATACTGGAGCCACTCTGCACGTTTGATGGGGTAGAACAATTTGCTGTCGTAGATTTTTAAACCTGGAGAACATGAATGATAAAGGTAAGGTTTGTGCGTTTTGATCCCTCACGATTATTCTTTGAGACGAGGTTAGCCGGTTTTTTCTACCACGCCGGTTGCAAACAGGCGTACCGGCCAACCTGATAGGAACTTACCCGATGGTCCTATTTTTCCACCCGGAAAAAATGCTGCTATTATTTTGGATGCAATAATATTTTAATACAAAAATAAATAGGTTAGGTTAGTTAGGTATATTCCCGGAGGTTGGAAGAGCTCCGTGAGTAGGATTCCCAGCCACAGCTTTAATTTTCGGATTTTTACACACACACACACACACACACACACATACAAATCACGTCTTTATCCTTTACGGGGTAGACAGAGCCTAAGGTAACAAGACCTACAGGCCACGTATAGCAAGACACTGATTCACTTCGACACTGAGACACTTCGGATTTTTGTGTTCTAGTTTTCAATGTCGTTAGGAAAATTATAGTTCTGGGACTGGCTACGTCTGGCGCATGCACCCAGAGCACCCTAAGATGGCTGAGGCGGAGAAGGCCGGACGAGCTAGACGCGTTGAGGGGCTGGTCAAAAAGTGCGGACATGGCGAGTTGGAAGTCGGTCTTTGCTTTAGTGGGGAACTATTACGGGCTGGCAAAAAAAGTAGGTATTAAAGATCAAGGTTTATCGTACCATCACACGTAGACTCATTCATATCCCCGATACTAGTAGTACTGCAAATGTCTCTAAGGGCTTCGTACAACGCTTGTCCGCTGTCTATTTCCTCTTTGTGGGCTTCATCTTGATCCTTCAGTGCGCTGTATTCAATATATTTATAGAGTACTAATTCCAAAGAAATTCTTATTCACATATGAAAGGGAATCCATTAATTACGTGAGGTATTTAGGGGGAGGAGGGGGTCGAGCCGAATCTTACTAAATCACACTTGGGGGAGAGGGGGTCTTGGTAAATATCACGTAATTTTTTTTTGCAGAAAATGGTGTAATAACTGCTTGAAAATTAAGTTCAATTAAAATTGAATGAAAATAAAAAACGTATTTTGAATAAAATATGACAAAATCTGACACAATTATATTTGTCTGTAATATAAATCCAATACTTTTATACCCAAAGTACAAGTTTTGAAAAATCTCGTGAGATTGGGGTAGGGGGGAGGGGGTCGAGAAAAATCTTACGACATCTCACCAAGGGGGGAGGGGGGATCAAAAATCCTTAAAAATGCCTCACTTAATTAATGGACACCCCCAAATGGGAAGGGGGTGAAACTGAGATACTCGATTTTCGAATTTCCTAAAATACTTGTAGGTACCGTCCCTGTCACTCTCAAATTGATGACTATTCTCAAATCGACTTACTTTAGAACCAGCGGCGTTATCTTCCTTCCCAACCTATCTCTCCCCAGCGACATTATAGCCGACCCTATTCTCCCAGCATCCTCTTTAACCACCCAATTGCTTCCCAGACGGTCCGTAGCCTCCGTCACCATCATATCCAAATCCACCACCAACCCTCCATACCGATAAAGTGTGAGGAACTTCAGATATTCAGCCACCCGTCGATGATGCCGCTTCCCATGCGCAGTTAAACTGCTATTGAAGATATTTTGCAACGGCGTTTGCAAAGCATAAGTACTTATATTAACCCTATAAAAATGTACGTTGAGGTATCTATTCGCTTCTCCTAAAGGCCCTCTGGAACATTCCTTATCCGTCAGAGCTTTCGTAAAGAGAACGTACACCAGTTTGTTCGGATGCAATCTGGCCGCTGCCTCTATGCTACATGCGTCTCTGGTACCCAAGTTTCTTGCACAAGAAGTCTCGATAAAGAAGATAGAATCAGATAGGACAGCCTTCTTTTCTATTGACATTAGGTAGTCTCCGTTCTCGTGGTAGCACGACGTGTCGTCGGGGTAGAAGAAGTCCAAAGTTGAATGCCAGAATATGGGCAAGTCGTGTTCATCTTTATAATGTTCGACGAAGTAATGGGTGGCGGTAATGTACGCAACGCAGAATGTTATCAGCGCGAGGTAGAATACGCATTTTTTTATTTTTCTCAACATTATTGCGTAACTGTGTACGAGAATTTTATTTGAGCTGTCAACGGTGCGGCTATCAGATGTCTATGGTATCAGATGTTTGACGGGAATCGGCGAGGGTGGATAGAGGTGGGGTATTAATCCATAGAGATAAAGCGTGTTAATATAGGCCGAAAGCGTTTCGCCTAAAATGGCTTCAACAAATAACCATAACCAAATATTTTGAGATATCGTATCTTTTTTGCCAAACATACGTCAAAATCTATTACTCATAGTCCCATTGTGAAGTGACCTCTGGACACGTTGTGGGTCAATAGCTGTGGGACCATGGTTTTAAACAATAGCTGTCTCATGAGGCCTGACAACGTGGTCGTGGTCAGTTTTTTTTGAGCATGCTGACTGCTTCATAGTCCTGCAGTAGGTAAGGTGCATTGGGGTAAATTCGAAAATCGTGGATATCCACTAAACGGGGCACAATTCAAGAATCTGGCAACGCTTATCTTGAAGCCAAAGACATTGCACTATACACGATGATTTTTAATCGGTGATCAGAAGTTGAAAAATATTGACAACCAATCAAAATTTAATTTAATAGGCGAGGTCTTACGCGATTATCTCACTACTGAATTAATTATAATATGATATTGTTAAAACCAATAACAACTGGATACAATATGATCATCCTACATTAATTATTGAAGCAAAATGGATACCGATGGGGAATTCCCCGTAAGGCTTAGACTAGGCGTCCTCGGGTAACATTTTGTCACGGCGGCAGTGGGATCTCTGTCTTTGCAAAGATAAAACAGAGAGATCCCACTGCTAACATGGCAATATGTCACCCGGTGCGCACCTAACCTTAGATCTTGAGTCAATAATCACGACTTTGTTAGAATTGACAATGGCAACTTATTACTCAAAGTTTTGAAAGAGGTTGTAGTTTCATAGAACAAACCGTGACAATGAAAATTGGTCTAAATATTATTCGATATTAAAATTATCATAGAAAAAAAGAGTTTGGTTCGATGTACTCGTAACTGCGATTTTAACGTGACCTCTTTCAATTACTGAATTAGAAAAATTGGTTCCTGATCACCGAATAAAAAGCATCGTGTATGCTGCAAACATTTTAGTTCGAAATCAAACACTCAATAAAAATTCATTCCGTCTTTAATCCAACTTAACAAAAAAATATAATGCACCAATAAGTTATACACTAAGTAATCATAATTAGTAACAATTACTTCTAGAACACAGTGACTTGAAAACACATTTTTTAAGTGTCAGCAAAATATTTCAGTGTTACTGTACGACAGGTAATTTTAAATATCTAACATATTTACGAAAATAAACCTTGAAAATCAATTGTATTTATTTTATTAAATCAGGCGTTACTTTGCGGAGGTCCATTTCAATGAACAAAAAATAGTACATGACTAGGAAAGATAATGACTGACGGGTCTCATTGACAATTGTAACGTACCATCAGCCAAATATGTGGTCTGCCATCCTGGCCCTTCACCAACGCGACAATTGTCAGTGATCAGTGACAATTCGAAATGCAAAGCATATTCTCGTCGATTTTGTAATGTAAACTAAATTGTCACATGTCACAGACAATTGTCGCTATGTGAAATAGGATCCAGATGGTTGAAAATCTTTCACACGTCATAAAAGACCTCTAGCGTTATTTTTTCATTAGATAAGAAATTGGATGAAAAATGATAGACCACTCATTTGACCGACAGTACCAGGCGTGTGTCTCAGATCTGTTTCCGCCACCTACTTAAAACTGCTCCCAATTTATTTCTATATCTTAATGGGTGTCTGGTAGAACTCTGGTCTTTGCCTTTTCATTTATGTAATGTTATTGTACTGATTTGTGGTGTTCAATAAAGAATATTTCTATTGTACTGTCTGCATGGGCTCTAAGCCCTTTGCCTTTCCTATATGCCCGAAAAATCACGCATCGGCGGCGGTCACGCAAAAAAAGTAAGTGTGCCGATCTGTGTTGTAAGAATACAGGCGGCTGTGTGCATATTTCCAGCATTACACCATAATTTTTGACAGAGCGAGCGACTTGTATTCCCGTCTGTATTTTCACCTCCTACACGTTGCATTTCTCAACAGATTCTATGAAATTTAGTGAGCAGGTTAGATATTATACATTGTATGTATATCGATCAAATCGCTGAAAAAATAAGTTTTTTTTTAGAATTTCCAAAACCGAACTCCGACTAAGGTTTTAAACCCCACCGAGCTAGTCTATTCACTGTAAAAAAAACATTGAAATAAATTAGCCAAAACTCCAACTTAAAATAATCGTGGAATACTTACATTTTGATATTAGATGTTGAGCTAAATTGTATACAATCTACCTAAGACTTAATGTAATGACTTAAAGTTCAAATTTGTTCTTCAGATCAGCGATCGTGTTGTCAGAGCAGTTCTCCGCAGTCTTGCAATGTTGTAGGAGCTTGTTCAAAACTGTAATAGAAAATATTTGCAACATGAAACTACCGTGAGACTTAATCATTATTACACATAAACGGATAACTCACGTATAAAAAGTCGAGTGATGCTCGACATGTTTCGGACTATTCCGTAGTCCTTCTTCCTGGAGCGCTCGCCCCGGCGGCAGCGAAACGAACACTGCGCGCCAGGGGTGAGGGTAGTTGTGCGCCGCTGTCAGTTGCGTCGAGCAGCCGCGCGAACAGAGCGCTGGCGCGCAGTGTTCGTTTCGCTGCCGCCGGGGCGAGCGCTCCAGGAAGAAGGACTACGGAATAGTCCGAAACATGTCGAGCATCACTCGACTTTTTATACGTGAGTTATCCGTTTATGTGTAATAATTATTAGAAAATATTTGTTTCAAAAGATAATTTTATCGTAAACCGAGTTCCAAAATTATGCAAAATTTCAGCTCAATCGGTTGAAGATATCAACGGAACGAACGGTAAAACCGTAAAAGTAAACATAAAATAATCAAGAAATAAAATTTCTTGATTCATTTGATAGTACCTATCATTTGAAACAGCGCCTTCTCTCGTCCCTGGTGAGCAGATGTTCCAAGGGAGTTTGTAATTGTGTCGTACAGACACATCTTTCAAACAGATGACGCTTAGCGACAAAAAATAGCATAGTAACAAGGTCACGTGACAGCTAATAACAGGTAGAAAAATTCGAAGACTAGCCACCTGCTATGGGTGGTGTAGGGGTATAGCACGCGTCACAGAATGACGAGGATCCGGGTTCGATTCCCGGCCATAGCTTTACTTTTCGGATTTTTCTGTGTCCTAATTTTCAATGACATTTAGAAATTTGAAGATATCAGCTTCAAAATTGAGTGCAAAATTCCACCCGGACAAAAAGACTTAACCGGAAGACTTGACCGGAAGTTAGATACAAAGCTTGTAAAAATATACTGAGAGCCCTCTGTTGCTGATCAGATATTACGGGATGAAATGTTAAAATACTTCCATGCTGGTCTGGGAATAAAGAAAAAATATAGAATGTACCAGTTGCTTGTATTCCCGCGCAGATAGTAAAATCCCATCGAGGGAACGGGCATAGGAATCATGTTATAGGCAATGCGGCTAGCAACCCATCACTATTTTGATTCCCCTTTCTACTTCCCCCACGTAAAATGGCCTGCACTATAATTCAAAGAGGGGTGGCTTGCGTGAGACGAATAACAAGTGCACTGTAATTTGCACCATGTATCTATAAGACATAAGACTGATTAAAAGTTTGAATCGTACCTTCGGCTATCATCGGAATAGTTTGTTCGTTTCTGCGCGGCCGAAAATGCACGACGCGCCATTTCAGATGTGTACTACTGTACCGCTCAGAAATGACGGCATAGCGCTCAGAGTTATTTTATGATATAGTAACAGCCTTCTAAACTTCATTTACGCTGGTTCATGTCACATGTTTTATTTCCATGGGCTTGTAGTCTATAAGCCTTGTATTTGTACTTACTTTGTTTGTCATTAGTGGAGAGGAACATGGCCAGCGCCGAGAAGCGCTTGACCCTGGCGAGGCCGCTGAGGTACGCCGCCACGGTCTTCCCGGCGAACTTGCTCGTGTCCGCCGCGAGGATACGCAGCAGCTCTGACAGCACGTCGCTCTCCAGCGCGTTGTCGAAGATCGAAGGGATCTTATGCGGATCTATGATCTGTAATGGTAACAAAAAGAGTTGAGACCATTTTTTTTAGTGATTGGCATTGTTCATTTTTTTTAGTATGCTCCAATTCGAAAACCATTTCGAAGAAAACCATCAATTATCCGATTTATCTTCTCCGATTTCAAAAATACTTTATGATTGCAGATATTTTTGTAAAAGTACTTTGAACCTTTGTTTGACCGAACGACCGGGTTTTTAGACAGAATTCAGCATCGAATGTTTGCCACAAAAATGAAAAAAAAAAGTTTGGCTACGGCAACTGTCACGTGTCACTGTCAAATCTACAAAACCATAGACAAAACCGTTTTTTTTATAGCCAGCCGAACGAAGGCGATTGGGATTCTGTCTAAATTCACGAATTATCAAACAGCGAAAAAATATTTATTATTAATTAACAAAGCTACGTAAAAGCATAATATTCAAATTAGTTGCTTGAAATAGTCCATTTTATCAAATAAAGGTGTTAAAAGCACAGCTTAAAAAAATGAACAATGCCAATTAGCAGAGCCCGGATTTCTCATGGCAAAACAAAACACTATCGTAATCTGGCTAGTGATAGAAACATCATTTTATCGATATCAGCTTCTTTTTTTTGAAGAAAAAAAAATAAGATAAATGAATTTTCATGAATACCTCCGCTTTAATGGCACGAATAATTTCGTGCTTCATACATATAATACACTTAACTAAGACACATAATATGTCACTATAAGCCGCATGGCATGACATTCCATATCTTCTACTATATAAAAATAAGTCGGGTTTTCCTTCCTGACGCTATAACTCCAGAACGCACGAACCGATTTCCACGGTTTTGCATTCGTTGGAAAGGTCTCGGGCTCCGTGAAGTTTATAGCAAAGAGCGAATCCATCGCAGACGGAGTCGCGGGCAACAGCTAGTAAAATAATAAAAATGGATGTGTTGACATTTTTCATTTTTTTTCTATTACTTAAAAGACACCTCCAATTTTTTTAGTTATCATAGCAATTTTATTTACCTATAACATATATTTAACTAGCGACCCGCCCCGGCTTCGCACGGTATATTATGCATGTATTATACATATAAACCTTCCTCTTGAATCACTCTATCTATTTAAAAAAACCGCATGAAAATCCGTTGTGTAGTTTTGAAGATATAAGCATACATCGGGACATGAGGACAGAAAAAGCGACTTTATTTTATACTATGTAGTGATTCAAGCTTCTAGCATTGGGCATTCCGAATGCGCTGGTAGTTTGAAAAAAAAAAACAGTAAAAGAACCCTTGGCGGCCTGTTTGCAAAATACGCTTTCTGGTTTTGATTCTGAACTAAAGAAGCATATCTAAAGTATACTCACACTTAAATAATCACTTCTAGCGCGTTCATTCCCTTTCAAATACTTCCATTCAGCCATGAACTGTACACTGTTCACAGGCGGCACCATCTGCAAGCTGACATCTTTCTCCAACCCAATGACATCTGCGACCAGCTTCTCGGACTCAGGGCTGAGCCCTTCCACATCTTTGGCCACTGGCTTCATGTCACCAGTGCTGTCTATAATGTTGGGTGTGGTTTTGTTTGAATCATTGTTGTTAGTGTCGCCTTGGGAGAGGTTGTCTTCGATTTCTATGATCTTTAGTCGGGTCGGAGGTTTTTCTGGTTCAGTCTTGCCGAGTGGAATCTCGTGGATAGGTACAGATTTTAATGGCCTCTGAAACAGGATAACTTATAATAAATAAAACCGGCTAAGTGCACGTCGGTCTCGGGCACCAAGAGTTCCTTACAAATTGGGCAAGTGAATATAAAATCCAGTGTTAGCTGAGCTCTGCTTCCTAAGCAAAATGCAGGCAGCGTGTGGTCATTTTATATTAGGTACTTAAATAGACAGACATGTGTTAAAACTATTATTGAATTAAAGATAAAAAAAATCTCCCAAATCGCCGCCAATGGGGAGGGTGCCCAGAAGGCTGGCAGCATTGCCACGTTGTATGGCAATGCTTATTCGCTGAGCGAAATATTGGCCAGCCCTCTGGTCACGGGAGGCCTCTATAAGGCGCGCCGAGATATCTTTATAGACAAGGCGCGCGCTTGGCCCCCGTGGGCCCAGAGTATCGACTCCAAACGCCTCAAATATATAGCTGCCTCCAAGCGAGCTATACTTTCGGCGTTTGAAGTCCTCCGCTGAGGCCGCAGCAGAGCCAGCAACATTTTGGATCCTCGAAAGATGGGTCGGAGCAAGAGTATCAACACACGTTGCATCCCAAACTAAGGGCCAAGCCATCCGCCAAGGAACCGGTGTGTGAGTCCGACTCGCACTTGACCGCTTTTTGTATTCTATAGTTTTAAGTTATTACACACATACATACATACCCCGTCTTTATCCCTTACGGGGTAGACAGAGCCTAAGGAGGAACCTAAAGACCACGTTCAGCATGATTGTAGGCGTATAGGTGGAAAGGGGAATCAAAACAGTGATGGGTTGCTAGCCGCATCGTATAACATGATTCCTAAGAATTTCCCCCCTTCCCATGATGGGCTTTTACCATCCGCGCGGGACGAAAAGCAACTGGTACATTCTACGTTTTTCCTTTGCTCCCAGACCAGCGTAGAAGTAAGCGTTTAAGTTATTAATCGTTAAATAATAGCCAATTATTATTATTACCTTGGACCGCAAATGAGGAGGCTTCTTCACCGGTTTGATGACCATCACACCTTCACCCACTCCGTTCTTCCACTTCTCCTCTTCGCTGAGCTGGGGCACCGGCTCAGCGGGTTCGTCTTTCAACTCCACTATCTTGGGCTGCCCCGTGGCCCTTGGGAAAGGTTTGTTCTCTAATGTTGGCGTTGATGACGGTGACGATTTTGATTTCGACTGGAATTACATTAATAAAATTAGTTGAGTGTTTCGGGTGATAGGATTTGTGTATGGTTCATCTAATCCTGCTGACAAGTTGCAAAAAAAAAAACGAAAAAAGCAAAATTTTATTTTTGCAAATTGGCCGCCAAGGGCTCTTTTACACGTCTTTTTTTAAACTACCAGCGTATTCGGAAAACCGTCATTACCAAGAAGACTGCGCCGCTAGAAACATGGCAGAAAGTCATTTTTTCAAAATAAAATACAGTAAGAATACTTAAATTCTACTTAAATTAAATACATTTATAAAAGGGGCGTATAAGGTCTCCGAGCCTCTGCACGTCTAGCACGAAGTACACACGCGACGCGACTCGCGACTCGACAAATCTCTCCCGCGGCTGTCAATTATCTCGCTTTGCGTAGCACGATGTGACACCGCGACAAAACTAGTCGCCGCGAGTTGGTAAAGTCGCGGGCGACATACCGGTGATGCCATGTGTATAAAAAAATTGGCCAAGTGTTTTATTCTTTCGTGACAACACCGAATCGGTAATAGTGCGACCCCATTTCGTTCGTTCTTTGAGTGAAGTTTTTGCTCGATAAAAGACAAGTTTGTCTATGATCTGAAAGATTTTGTCAAAAATGTCAAAACAAATCAAATGATATGGCAGGCGCCTAGAGGGAAAACCTAAGTTATTTAAATTAAATTTCTCTTTTTAACGATATTCATGACTTACTTAAGATTTTATTATCATTTGGTATCATTAATTACTTACTTACTATGCTTCAGTTTGCTTCAAAAGCAGTGAGTAATGATTTTGATGTACCCAAGTACTTGTGTTATTATGATGAAAACTTACGAAACTTATAAAATTTCAGTGTAAGAAGCGATTAAATTATCTGTAAACTACATGTCTGCGCTGCGACGAGCAACGACGCGTCACGGACATAGGCGCTGCCCCATATCACTGTGATAAATTGAAAATGATTGAAGATCTGCCAAAGACCCTCATGAGCTCTCGTAACGATCCGTTAACTTCCACGATTGCGGTGACGTCCGGCGTTCAGCGTTTAAACGGAAATACAGAAATCGGACTGCTAGCACTAAGGCGCGCAAGCCAGCAACGGTCCGTAGTCACTATGGCAGAAACCAACGACGGACGATGCCGACCTGCCCGTTGACGCTAGCGCTGCGGGAGACGAGCACGCGAGCCCTCCGCCCCCGTACCACAGCAGAAGCCCGAGAGCAGAAAGAAAGAAGCCCCGGTAGGACCCTAGGGTGTCCTACTGACCGCCCGTGATGGTCGCCAACCACCCTTCCGGAACCATTCCGCGGCCCTTAAGCTGAACCGCCCCTTCAGAGAACTAGAAAACCTGTAGAGTACCTACATCGTAAGCGTAACTGCGGCGTTGTAGCATACCAAGTGCAGATAGATTGTACGACGCCCTTCAGGCAACCGTGTATGTTGTTGCATGTAAATAAATCCTTTCAGTATTGTAAATATAAACCGTTATTTACTTCATCTCTTGAAGCCTATCAGCCTGAGCTTACTCCCAACCCTCCCAGCTGGGTTCGATTCCAGGCCAAAAGCATAACGTCGGCGGGTCTCGCGGGTGCCCCGTCACGTGTCTGTGAATCTTTTGTCTGCCTTGCTCACGTGACGCCGAAATTGTCTCCTTCCAAAGACCGAAGTGCAATCTTTATGGCCGGGTACTGTAAGTCGGTCCACTCGGTGCTCAAAGGCTGAATGCCGTGCCGAGTGAACCCGCCTTCAGCAACTGCTAGCGGAGTCTGGGCCCGAAAAAAGTATTGCCTAGTGGAAGCATATACCTAAGTATTATATTATACTACTATAGCTCGGGACTTCGTCTGCGTAGAATTATAACTTTTGTATTATTCTAAGCATACATAGGGACAGACAGAGACAGACAGACAGCGGAAAGCGACTTTGTAATACTGTCTAGTGATTATGTTCTGAATTTTATTGTGTAGGTACATATAGTTAAAAAAACATTCAAACAAAAAAATATTACTTGAGCTTATAAAAGTTTAACTTTCATCTCATTTTAGTAAAACTAGTTCCCACGCCAATTCTCCCGGCACAAACGCTTGAAATGAAACACGATGATGATCTTATTTAGTTGGATTGGAAGCCGCTTTATAAATTCCGTTGTTGGTGTTAGAAAAAATGGAGTGTATCGAAGGTGTTTAGTAGTCGCCTAAACTTGTGTAAAAATGTTCAGTTTCATTTTCTATCCTAAATCACGTCTTTATCCAATACGGATTAGACAGAGCCTAAGGCAACAAGACTTAAAGCCCACGTTTAGCATGAATGTGGGCGTATAGGTACAAAGGGTAATCAAAATAGTGATGGCTAGCCGCATCGCCTACATATATTATAATATTCTGATCCCTACAATTTTCACTCATTCCCTCGATGGGCTCGATGGGTCTATTTTCTAGGTCTAATATTTAAAAGAAGGCTATTTAAAAAAATGGATTGTTACTTGTGAACATAATAGTGTTATTTTACGCATAAATGCTATTAATACGCGTTGATAATTTTAAAACATAAACATATTTTATGAAGTCGCGTTCGAGTCGCGCATCTAAAGCCGCGAAGACATATATCTCGCATATTGACATTTAATCGCGACGAATTTGTCGCAATAAACACCGCCGTGCTACGCTTTTTGAGAGTATCTCGCACTTGGCTGTCATTTGACAGCCATGACAAATAATCGCGACGCGACAAGCTATCTCGGTACACGTCGTGCTACCGGTTCGCGACACAGCATTATGTCGCGCTTCTATGTCGCTCTCGCGCAACTCGCGCCTTGTCGTGCTAGCCGTGCTGCGCGGGAAGAGAAGCAACTTTACTGTTAAATTCTATGTTTTTTCTTTACTCCCAGACCAGCACAGAAGAATGTACTTTGCATGCCTCGCTAAACTACCAATGGCAGAACAAAAAATGTTCTATTAATAAACATAACGCCAGTCAAAAATCCATATGCTAACTCATTACTTGCTTTGTTAATACTATTACCACTCACCCCCTTTGTTCCCATCCGATTCTTAATAACCTCCAACTGTTTCCTCGCAGCAGCATTATGGGGTTCATATTTGAGCACTTCATTCAGATCGCAGGAGGCAGCCCGGAGGGAGCCGAGGCGCTCTCGCGCGGTGGCGCGGCGCTGTAGCGCCTTCACGTACGTCGGGTCCAGACGGAGGGCCTCCGTACAGTCGGTTTCCGCTTGGTGGAGGCTACAACAAAGGACATATTGAATTAGGAATACAGTAAAAAGTAAAGTCATTTATCAATATATGGGTCTAAATAATACTGCTAAGTTTGTCATGCGAAAAATTAATTTGTTTACTCTCATTTATATATGTGACCCTTTTTTTCAAGTTGTGTAAGGTCAAGTTTAAAAGTAAACACGGATGAAAATGGTCATAGTCAAAAATTGAGATTGAAGTTAAAAAAAAAAAATCAACCATATCCATAATTTTGTTACATTGTACATTGTACTGTATACAGACTTTGCCTAGATATCCCGCAAAATAAAAAAAAAAAAAACGGTTGTCTGCAGTCATGATAGTTTTACGTGATAAAGTCTCAAAAAACATTCGAACTACTAGCTCTGACGTCACGCGAGAAGATCGTGCCTCTCTATCGCTTGTTCCGCGCTCTCGCTTGTGCACTCTGACGTCACGCGATACGTAACGCTTACGATACGTCATGCTTTTTCGTGTGTGCAGCCGGCGTTCATTGATTTTATAAGACGTTATCACGTCCAAATAATTCGTAAATGTTATTTGCAATCATCAAATTTATATCCATCCGCTATATTACCTGTCTTTCTTGAGATAACAGAGCCCTCTATTGGCATAGTAAATGGCATCATCCTTCACCAGTTCGATGGCCCGGTTGTAGCAGCCAATAGCCTCATCCCATTTCTCTTGCTTGACAAAACCGTTTCCCTGGAAAATGATAAAATGATGTTAGTTAGTTAAAATTTTCTCCGTGAAATGAATATAAAGTTAGTGCAAATTGAAGTGAACAGTAGACAATTTAATTGAAATACAATACATACATACATATATCACGTCTTTATCCCTTACGGGGTAGACAGAGCCTAAGGTGACAAGACCTACAGGCCATGTTTAGCAAGATTGAGGGTGTATAAATGAAATAGATGATAATGTTTAGAGATGTCACGAATATTCGGCTACTATTCGGTATTCGGCCTATTCGGCCCATTTTTTGGTATTCGGTATTCGGCCGAATAATACGTACTATTCGGCCGAATACCGAATACCGAATTATGAAAAAAAGACGTCATATTACTCAAGATTATATGTGTGCATTACCAAATTACAATACTTTAGTAAGTAAAATTGCTCAGTGTTAAGTTGTGATGGATAAAAACAAGCTTTTTAGCATTTGTTGGTAGCAAACGATTATGCTTTTCGTCGCATACACGCTACTCCCAGGAGAAGAAAGATAAACTTTAGCAAATTTCGAGAGAATTGGGTATTGTTTTTCGTTTGCTGACCACCACTTGTAAGGATCAGCCTATAGACAAGCACGTATTTTGTGCCGAATATTCGGCCGCCGAATATTCGGCGCTTCGGCCGACAGCGTTGCCGAATATTCGGTATTCGGTATTCGGCCAAATCACTATTCGTGGCAACTCTAATAATGTTATCAATAATGAATTAGTACATCTATTGTAATATTATAAATGCGAAAGTGTGTCTATCTGTGAGCTCTTCACGCATAAACCACTGAACCATAGTTGAACTTAGGTATTGAGATAGGATAATATAGGAAAGAACATAGGATTGTTTTCACATTGGACAATCACAAAGATAGATAGAAAGAAACAATAAAGTCTATACAGACAAAGTCGCAGGGAACAGCTAGTTATAAAAAAGGCTTAACTCACTCTCTCTTTCTCATGATGGGCCTCCTCTCTCAGCTTCTCCAACTTAGCCTGTTGGCTTTTCTTTCCATCCAAAGAGGTGGGACCCACATCCTCCATATCTACTTCCTTGCAAGCTTTGTCCTGAAAAAAAACACCATTTCCAATAGTTTACACTTGACCGATGAGACATGTTAACTTTAACAACAAACACGGAACTTCCAAGTTAACGTAACAATAAGGTGGCAGGACGGACAGAATGCCATGGGCTCTAACTCAATGAGACCCTAAACTGGCCGGGCCTACACCACAGAAGGGACGTTGAATATTAAGAAAGGTCCCTATCTGACGAACTCGTCACAGACTCTGTAAACACTGATATTCCCAACTGTAAATAAGGTGTTTATGAATGATTTCAAATGGGCAGTTGTAAAGTCACCCGCAAGGCTACTTCATGCTTCACTATGTCCCAAGATAATGCCGAAACAAAGTGCTGTGTGTCAGTTCTCATCCAAGTTTGCAAAAAAATGTTTGAAGCATTAAGATATTCAATGAGATAGATATCAGTTATTGTCATACCTGACTTATTGTTAATTCATCTGATCACATTCTTTTCTAATTGGAGTGGGTAGAACACAATAAATAGAAAAAAAGATTAATTGTAATATGTATCCATTTTGCATTCAAATATTAGTTAAAGTGTAAATAAAGGCACTTACAGCATCAAAACTCTCCCACGACTTATAATCAGAAGATGGTATACGCTTTTCGACTGTCTTTTTTTTCTCAATTGGTTTTTCCTTTTTAGCCTTGCTTCTTACTGGAGGTAAGTCCTGCCCTCAAAAATTAGCAGTTGGATTAATAATCCGCAATCGAGGACCACTTAGAAATGTAGAAATATAGAAAATAAGCATAATGAAGACAAACAAACCGCCGTGTGACAACATTCGAGACAATGTCATTACTAAAATCATTTTCACAAGATTCAGTGACGAATCTACCACTAGTCGCGAATGAGACACTAATGTGCGTAGCTAACAATACTGGCTAATGATTTACATGAGAATTAAAACCGTAAATAGCTCTGAACCTGCTCAAATTCACCGTTCAAGGCGGCCTCTTTACGTTTCATTTCAACCTCCCAGTTCTGTAAGTCTGTGAGGTATGTGTTTAATGTTTTTACGTTATCCCGGACTTGCCGTTGAATCTCGAAAGCTTTGTCCATTTTTTTCTTTACTTCTACAGGGGTGGGAATGGGTTTTTTTGTTACCTTCGGTCACAGAATAGCGTTGTTAGATCAATAGCAAACGGTTGTCAACCTCAAACAATTTTTTCACGTTGTCATGGCGCTAGCTTCGTTCAGAAATCGGAAATTAGGATGTCCTATTTTTGAACAGTAATTAAGTTGCTAATATTTTCACTAAGCGGTAAATGCTAAAGTATATTTTATAAATCATTGAAATTCTAAATAATAATTTTAACAATATTTTATAGGACAAACATTTATTAAACATGCAACAACATTTTTTTAATGCTGGCCACATCTCGTCAAAAACTTTTAAAGTTTGCCGCGAAAGCCATTAAGTTTTCTTTTTAATATTTTTCTTAATATTTATTAAATGGCTAGGTGTACTTTATTGCAAGTCAGCAACATATTCTTATCAAAAAAAGTTTTCATATAATAAAAATACAAAACTGTAAAAAACATTCGTGCCGCATTAAAAGGGTGAAATTTAAATAAACTATTTAGGATTGGTCCGCTCCTTTTTCGTTTCCGGAGTCATTATAAGCGCAGTTCAACACCGCATGATATACATAGTTACACCACAACACCGCATAACCTACCTAGTTACATAGTTAATTACCAACAAAGATAGTTTCTTAATTTTTACTTTAAACAATTCCACATGATTTTTAAAGGCACAAACGTTAATGTTTCGGCCTTGCATTCGACCCAGTGTTCCACTTCAGTCATCGATGACGGGGGCTCACGATCAGCGATGATGAAATTAATTACTACGTGATATATTGATTATTGTAGTTAAATGTGTTTATGTTCGGAAATTCGGTGTTTAGGTAACCAATTTGACTTTCGAACGTACCATTCGTTCGGTGCAATTTTAAAAGCAGCTTTTTTTAATGCAGAATGGGCAAGCGTTTACAGCGCATACAGACAGACGGACGGACAGTAAAGTCTTAGTAGTGCCGTTTTTACCTTTTGGGTATGGAACCCTAAAAGTGGTACGCGGGAATCAGTTGAATGAGTGCCGCGAAAGACGGGAGTCCTTTGTGCAGTGAGTGGGCGCCTTTTGACTGATGATGATGATGACACTTAAAAAACTGGTTAAGTGCGAGTCGGACGAAGTCATTCAAAATACTTAGTAAACTTAGTAGTTAGACGCAGCTAGTTGTTGCAGATAAAAGTTTTTTTTTTTATCAAAACCATTGGAGACGTCAGTTTGAAAAATTATCAGCCAAAAATCAGGTCATCAAAAAAGAGAATTATTCAATAGCTCGTTTACAGTTTTAAAAGCACAATACAAATTATGAACACAGTTAGAAAATGCAACATAACACCAAAAAGGTAAAGGCAAAATAGTAAAAAACTTTTTCAGAACTAACAATTTGCCTCCAAAGTTAGACAGTCATGTGAACCAAATTACTCCGAAGGTCAAGCACCTTGACCCAGCCCGGGCTGAAATTGAATTAAACACGCAAACACATCGGAAAGCAATAACTTCTCCGCTGGTGGGTAAATTATGGCAAAATTGGACGCATTAGGCGTAGGCGCATGCTTTGTGGAGGCGCTTGCGTTAGGCGTGGGGCACATCTGCGAAGAATCGGGTTGCCAATAAATAAAAGATTTATTACATACACACATACATAAATCACGTCTATATAAATTATATTACAGGGTAGACATAGCTTAGGCCTAAAGGCCACGCTTAGCATGATTGTGGGCGTATAGGTGGAAATTCGTTTATCGCTATACCGCGGGAACTGCAATATTACGGGATAAAAAGTATCCTATGTATGTCGTTTCCCGGGACTGTCATTTTAACTGTACCGAATTTCAATAAAGTCGGTTTAGCCGTTTTGCCATGAAAGAACAACAAACATCCAAACATCCAAACTTACAAACTTTCGTCATTATTATTTGATAATATTAGTACCTAAGTAAGAAGTAATAATTATTACCGTGTAAATACTTTATATTCTCCACCGCTAGTGCGCACCCAGCATAACCTTCTAACACCATGATTCCGTTACAAAGTTACGCAAAAGTTAATTTATTAGAATAGTTAGTTCGTAAGTGATAATTGAAACAATTTTTCTAACACCTTAATAATTTAGCTGTAATTTAATGTAATGGGAGTAGTTTAGGAGTTAATTTTTATTTCTGTACTTATCTACATCAAAGGGCTTGTTGGCAACCCAACAGAGTACATTTTTATGTCAACATTATTTTATTATGGCAACACCGTTGCCCCTTCTTCTGCCTTCAAGATCTGAACTTAATGCACTGTGCTAATTTGTGTAATTATAAAAATAAACTATTTTACGTGAATTAAAGTGTTTCAACGTGTCTCCATCAACCAACCAACCAAACAGGAACTGCTACAGGGCTTTATTGCCAACTTCGCTAAAGTATGCTTATTTACTTACTTCGTTGAGAGTAAGACAGCCGGTGAATTTTCCGGCACAAGAGGTATTTTATCCTAGCCCTCTAGGCTGGCAACGCATCTGCAATCCTCTAGTGTTTAGCCTCTAGTGTAGCTTACCATCAGGTGACCCAAGCTCTTTTGCCTTCATTGTCGATTAAAAAAAATACTTTGCCCGCGCAGAATTCAAGTTAATAGCCCCGAGTTGACTTATTCCCGACATTTTCAACAATTACCTTTAAATATTCAACCAATTTACACAACCTTGACAAATTATAGCTTTCCTCGTGAATCACTCGCTCAATTAGGGAGTTTCGGAGGCGATAAATCGATCTTAGCTTATGGCTGTAGCTAATTGGAGTCCCACTAACTCAAAGCGGCGGCAGACCTAGACGGGGATGGCGGGACGAGTTGGACACCTTAAGGGACTGGACACGCACCGCAGCAGACCGAGAACAGTGGAAGCGTTAGGGGGAGGCATTTGCTCAGCAGTGGGATACAAATAGACTCATAATAATAAGTTAGCTAGGTTTGATTTCCAGAAAACGTACCAAAAAAGTACCCAAATGTCGGTCATCCAGGTACTATTGTTTTGATACGCTCATTGACTTGACTCATTGTCTCAACCCGGAGGTTCTACAATTTTTTTAAGCCCAAAAAAACCCCATTCTCTGCCCCATGGAAGTTTAAAGTTACCATAAACGAGGTAACTGTATCAAATTCTGCCCAAGTACGGCAGAGCAGTAATTGTATTAAAGTAAGACAAATGACAGTCGCCGCGAAATGTCATCTAAATGGAACATCGGCCTTGGCTCGTTTTTGCAACGAGATCGAAAATCACGTAGCTGTTTTGCTGAAACATGTTCGCATTCTCTAATTAGATATATTTGGTAGTACTTATCATTTTTGAAAAACAGCGCCTTCTCTCGTCCCTGCTGAGCAGTGCCTCTAGTGTTCGTTTTCGTATATAAAAACAACTCTAACGCGTTCACGTAAACGTCTCAATTACTATGGAAAAATTGGCAGCGCCACTTGCGGATCGAATGGGCAACAAACTGATCTTATAGTACATAGGTATTTGAAATTTTATTGTGTTTCTGCATCCAAAAATACCGGTATTATTGCGTTCCATTTCGTTCTTTGGTTTATCATTTAATTTTTAATGGGATAATTTAATAATACTAAGTTGTTACTTAAATACATGATTGGGAACTACATAAAGAACATAATTTATATATTATATCAATATAATTTATAATTTATATCAATGTAATTATTTGGCAATATCGGGGGTGTTTAAAAATACCGGTTCCGACCCCTGATTTTAAGGCAAACGCGTACGAGACTCTTCCTTGCTGGTCTGGTAGTAAAGAAAAAACATAGAATGTATCTACCAGTTGCTTCTCTTCCCGCGCAGATGGTAAAAGTCCATCGAGGGAAAATCGAGTGAGCGAAAATCTTAGGATAGGCGATGCGGCTGGCAACCTATCACTATTTTGATTCCCCTTTACACCTATACGCCCAGAATCATGCTAAACGTGGCCTTTAGGTCTTGCTATCTTGGGCCCTGTCTGCCCCGTAAGGGATAAAGACGTGATTCATGTATGTAGGTATGTATGTATGCGTACGAGACGTTGTAAATAAACTTTGTTATAATAATAAAAACGCACCTCACAATTAAGTACAATTTAGATAAAACCGTTCACAATCACGAAGTTTTTGCGAAACGTATCACTAATGATGATATCACTGTTCCGGATACCGCATCGTAAACACTCAGGTGTTGACCGGTGGCCGGCCAATCAAGATATAATGACATCACATTATAATCTGTCACGAATTGTAAATGGTTCTGCTTAATTTATGAAGTTGAATGTGGTATCGTTTTGAGTGATCGCGATTCGAGCTCGGGGTCATACTAAACCTAGCCTAGGTTTGGAGCTAATTTGAACATCGTATACATCGTATAAATATAATGTTTTTGGAAGTTTTGAGTCGCCTATTTAGTAGTTTTTTTTGTGTATTGTAATGTATTGTGTATTGCTATTTAATAGGATTCAAAATGGAATTAAAACAAATTAAACTATTAAATTAACAACGTATTAAAAACTAAACTTAAACTAATCTTAAAATAAAATAATTAAAAAAGGAGAGGCCCCCGTGGCATAGTTCCGCAGACGCTGGCAGCATTCCCCCTTTGGACAGCGATACTAATACTTTATTTAACTTGCAACTACTTCCATGCTGGTCTGGGAGCAAAGAAAAAACATAGAATGTACCAGTTGCTTCTCTTCCCACGGAAATGGCAAAAACCCATCGACGGAATGGGAATGGGCGAAAATCACAGGAATCATGTTATAGGCGATGCGGTTACCAACCCATCACTATTTTGATTCCACTTTCCACCTCTACGCCCTCAGTGTCTTGCTAAACGTGGCCTGTGGGTCTTGTTACCTTAGGCTCTGTCTGCCCCGTAAGGGATAAAGACGTGATTTGTGTATGTATGTATGTTACTCTGGTTGAAATCTCGCGAGTCGATATTGTAAGATATCTTCAACCGATTGAGCTAAAATTTGGCATACTTGAGTCGGGAATTCTTCAACGGTTGGTCCGGTTAATTTGAAATTTGGTACACAGGCTAAATTCCACTACCGTACTTCGCGGAACCGTATGTCCTTCCATCCTCAACATCTTGATGGTTGGCAGTCAAGCACCGTGCGTTTTAAACGCAATTTCTTTCCTCGAACGGTAAAGATCTGGAACCAACTTCCTGCTGCAGCATTCCCTGAGCGGTACAATTTAGGGATATTTAAAAAGCGAGCCTTCCTGTTCCTCAAAGGGCCGGCAACGCACTTGTGATTCCTCAGGTCTTGCAGGTGTCCCTGGGCGATTGCTTTCCATCAAGTGACCCGTCTGCTCGTTTGCCCCCGCTCATATAAAAAAAAAAAAAACACAGAAGGACGGATGACAACATAACAGTACAGTCAGCAAAAAAGTTTATAATATGAATTATTTTTTGGCAGAATTATACTGGTCTCTAAACTAATGAGAAGCACGTAGCACAAAACCTTAGCATCCGGTTGTTTAATTGGCCGTTGATTATTACAATTTAAAAACTTCTTGCGCCGCGCGTGATTTGGCAAATTAAAACGATATTATGACAGCTCCCTATTACATCTGATTAAACGCAAAACAACGCAAAAACCATAATAACACACAATTTTCTACATACTTAAAACATGGCACTTGATGTGCGCACTAGGATCATACTTTACATCGCACGTATGTTTCAATTATGATTTAAGGTGTCTAAACGTTAAACTATACCTATAATGAATTGAAAAACACATAATGTTATAGGTGATATGGCTATCCCATCACTATTTTGATTCCCCTTTCCCAATTATGCTAAACGTGGCCTTTAGGTCTTGTTACATACTTGTTACCTAAGTAAGTAAGTAAGTAAATGCTTTATTGTACAAATATAAACAAACAGAAATCAATCACAAAAATACCTTAAATATAGTCTAGCATAGTATAGCCTAGTCTGTCTTCCCCGTATTATATGAAGACGTGATTTTATGTATGTATATATAATATATAGTTATGTACGCAATCTAATCATCGCATATACAACACTTATAATAATACTATGAGTACCTATGTTAAACTCTGGGTACCAGTAGTTTATAACATAATTATTAATGAGAAAAAAAAACGAGTCACTTTTTATACAACTACTTATGTCCTGTCAATCGTTCAAAGGCTAACTAGAAGAGATCCCTTTTAGGGATAAGTTCGCTTTTGTACTGCGTTCACTGAAACTACTTCATTTCTTGTTATGTAAATAGAGCAGCATAGGACGTCCACCAACGAGGACGAATGACCTGTGGGATTTTTGTCTAACTCGCTCGCAATCGCCATTGTGTTCATTGTGTTATGTTTAGTTTTAATTTTATCTGGGTCCTACTGAAAAACAGCGTTGCGGCTTGCCGCAATATTATGCTGAGTGGGGCCCATTTTACACCATATCGGTACTATTGCATATCTACGTGTATCGAATGTGTGTAAATAAATATTTCTCTCTCTCTCTCTCTCTCTCTCTCTCTCTCTCTCTCTCTCTCATTTTGACAGTTCTTGTATGAATGTGACAGCTAGCTGATTCCGATGCCAATTGTCAGCCCATACACGAATTGTCAAAATGAACACGATGGCGATTGCGAGCGAGTTAGACAATGAGCCTACTGGTTAAAGTTGCAGGTTCGCGGTGGATGCAAGCCGCTTCCAACCGAGGCAACTGGAAGTCTATGGGGGAGGCTTATGTCCAACAGTGGACGGCTTTGTGCATTTGTTCTTCTTCTTATTTGTGGCGTATCAAGTCGTTATAGCGACGACAACTTCGCCAATGTCAAAGTAACAAAAATATAATTAAAAAATCTTGTGACAAAATGTCCTCTCTGTCGGGCTCTTAGCCAACGGTCAATGATATCCCTCAGAAACTGCCAGGAAATCATTAGCCGATGCCCAGGGTGCACCGGGACAAGCACTGCTCTTCCCCCGGGACGGAACCGCAGCTCTTGACCACACGTGGTAACCCGACTCGCACCCTTTTGTGCATTTGTGTTGTTCTGCATTCATCCTTTTCTTGTGTTTTGTATGTATGTATGTAAACTCTTTATTGTTTAAAATAAACAAGACAAATACAGTTGACAAGCACTGAGATACATGCAAATAAATAAAGAATAAAGAGTTATACATACATAGATACTTTGTACGTGAGCGAGTGAGAGCCTAAGGTGCCCTAAAGGCCCCGTCTAGCATGATTGTGGGTGTATAGATGGAAAGGGGAATAATAATAGTGATGGGTCAACATGGTCCAAGCTTATCAAAAACGCATCTCGGCATGCTATTCTCAACTTCAGAGATGACACGGCGACCTTAATATCGCCACGTGCAAGGCCGGTAGCGATTAAATCGAGCGATATTTTGTAATCGATCACGACGCTATTGATGCCCGCGTTTTACGATATTATAGCTATATCGATCGTGGGCGGGCGATATGGGGGGTTATTCTGTTTTACATTAGGTACCTAAAATATATTTGGAACTGCTGTTTTTCTTTACACCCAGACCAGCATGGAAGAAAGTTGCTTCTCTTTCCGCGCAGACGGTATAAGCCTATAGAGGGAATGGGCGAAAGTCTTAGGAATTATGCTATAGGTTTAGGCGATGCGGCTAGCAACCCATCACTATTTTGATTTCCTTATCCAGCTATACGCCCTTAATCGTACTAAACGCGGCCTTAAGGTCATGTTACCTCGTAGAGATAAAGTTGAACTGCCGTCAAGGGTCAGAATGCGTCTTGTTTTTGCCTCTAAATAGATTATTCTAGTCTTTTAGGCCAGTATGAATGGACTGCATTCCAACTGCAACGTTACGTATAATATAAAATCATTTGTGTTTTGGAGATTAGCGAATACAGACATTAATGAACACATCCATACATACATACAGACTGAAATGTATGAATAAGAGAACACGAACTTGGACAAAATAGCACTTTAATTACCTAGTCATCTGTATGGCGTTTTTAAGACAATAGACAATATTCTTATTTTTTTAATTTTAAAAATAGAAACATAAAGAAGTGAATACATATAAAAGGTTGATTGGTCGGCAACATAGACAGACAAAAATCATAAAATAAATAAATAAATATCTTGGGACAAATTACACTAATTGACCCAGCCCCAAACTAAGCAAAGCTTGTACTATGGGTACCAGGCAACGGATAAACATAAATATATAATGTAGATAAATACATACTTAAATACATACAACATCCATGACTCGGGCACAAATATTCGTATTCATCATACAACTGTCTGTCCCTGCCGGGATTCGAACCCGGGACCTCTAGCTTCATAGTCAGGGTCACTAACCACTAGGCTATCTGGTCGTCGTCGTCTTTTTTGTGTTTTATTGCTCTTCCCTGATCATTAGCAATCTATTTTTGATGAATTTATTTAATGTACAGACACAAACTTTCTACTGATTTATTATTATGTATAGATGAACGGTAAATGTAGGTATGTACAAAATGTTGGATACCAATTAATTCCGGAAATAAGCTCGCATCAACAAAAAGGACATCTCAAAGACACATCGCTCGCAAATTATCGCCTGCCAAAGAATAGGCCCCCAAATTCTCGACCACGGAAGTTCAGTCAAGGCAATGTCAATGAACCCTGACCTGGTGCATAAAACATAACTGCTATTACATATTACCCGACTACGATGACAAACGAAACATTATTAACATTCCTCAGTTAGTGAGTTGTTAATTATTCTGATATGCGTATTATATCCTCTATAATTAAACTAGAATTTTTATGTACGTTAATAATATTTCTAAAATGATATTAACGATTTTGCTAAAAAAAATATTTTGTTTAAGTATGAATATTAGTTTTTGGATGCGATAAAACGATGTATCTAGGTCTCCTGATTTATTTTCGTTAGAAAAGGCTAACTGGAAGATATTCCTTTTTAAGGATAAGTTCGCTTTTGTACTGTGCACTTTAACTTCTTCATTTTTTGTTATCTAAATAGCGCAACGTAGGACGTCGACCAACGAGCTGGACGCAAGACCAGTAGGCTTGTCTAACTCGCTCGCAATCGCCATCTTGTTCATTTTGACAGTTCATGTATGGACTGACAATCGGCATCGGAATCAGCCAGCTGTCACATTCATACAAGAACTGTCAAAATGAACACGATGGCGATTGCGAGCGAGTTAGACAATAAGCCTGGTGGTTAAAGTCGAGCGTTGCGGTGGATGCAAGCCGCTTCCAACCGAGGCTACTGGAGGTCTGTGGGGGAGACCTATGTCCAACAGTGGACGTCCTACGCCTGATATGATGATGAAATAATATATACAGAAAAAATAATTGCTGTTCGTTTGCCTAGCTAAAACTCGGGAATAGCTGTACCGATTTGAATAATTTTGGTTTTGAAATATTTGAGGAAGTCCAGCCAGGGAAGGTTTAGACGGTAAGATAACGTTAAAAAAACAAGGCGAGGCGAAGCTACGGGCAAAAGCTAATGTTCAATAAATATAATTTTTTTATTGAGATTCAGATAGAGCATATCGAAATCTACACATCACTATCACTACATAGTATAAAACAAAGTCGCTTTCTCTGTCCCCGTGTCCCTACGTCCCTATGTCCCTTTGTATGCTTATATTTTATCTTCAAAACTACACAGCGGATTTTGATGCGTTTTTTTTAATAGCTAAAGTGGTTCAAGAGGAAGGTTTTTATGTATAAATCTACGCAGACGAAGTCGCGGGCAGAAGCTAGTAAAATAATAATTTTCAAAGCACCCAGAAAACATCTCCTCTCTTTCTTTTTTAGAACCCAATGACCAATGACTTTACAATGGTTCATCGAACTTTAATGATATGGCAGAATATATCAATATGACAAACTTTGCGATAGCATCTGGACCGTTACACCGGTAGCCTGTCAAACTGTCATATTGACAATGTGACATGCCCGAATAATAAATAAGTCCTAAAATATCACAAATACTTGGTGGCCGAATAGAGGATATCATGTTACGAATAAGTTTGGAAGAATGCGGTTTTTTCAATGCATACTTTGTTATTCATTATTGACTAAAAAAAGCCGTGGTAGCCTAGTGGTTTGACCTGTGGCCTCTCAAGCAGAGGGTCGTGGGTTCGAATCCTGGTTGTGAGTTATTCGGAATTTATGTGCAAAATTACATTTAAAATTTGCCACGAGCTTTTCGGTGTAGGAAAACATCGTGAGATAACGTTCACACATCTGCGAAGCAATTCAATGGTGTGTGTGTGGTTCCCAATCCGCACTGGGCCCGCGTGGGAACTATAGCCCAAGCCCTCCAATAAATGGAGGAGGCCTATGCCATGGGGCACGCCGAAACACGCGACAATTTATACAAAAAAAGGCTGCACAATGTACTGAAATTTAGGCGAAAACGGAATAAAAGGGGCTATATTAGAATTGACTTCACAAGGTTTGGTGAAAGAGTAGGTTTTTAGTCGACTGCGCGACATAAAATTTAGATAATGTGTTCAAAAGTCAATACAGAATGATGATGATTTCAATAGATAACAATCGGATGCCTCATCTGCAGACATATCGAAATCACCCCCTAGCTACATGTTCAACGATTTTTGATAATTTGGCAGTTTCTACAATAAAAATAAAAATATTAATCATCTAAGCAAAATTTTAGCGGACAGGTAATAATATAATATTAAAAATAGAAGTCATAAAAAATATTTGTCCTCGCTTTCCTGTAATACATGCATACATACATACATGAATCACGTTTTTATCCTTTACGGGGTAGACACAGCCTAAAGTAACAAGACCTAAAGGCCACGTTTAGCATGACTGAGAGCGCATAGGTGAAAAAGGGAATCAAAATAGTGATGGGTTGCCAGCCGCATCGCCTATAACATGATTCCTTAGATTTTCGCTCACTCGATTTTCACTCGATGGACTTTTACCATCTGTGCGGGAAGAGAAGCAACTGGTACATTCTATGTTTTTTCTTTACTCCCAGACCAGCATGGAAGAGTAATTTCCTGTAATTGTATTTTATTTTCAAAAATGTGAATTAGAGAAAGTGGTGACTTTAATTTATTTTTACTATTTTATAAAGGAGTCTAATAAAAATATACTTGCAGAGGTTAAAGTCGAAGTCAAGAAAAAAATAAACAAACATGACTAATTCTAACAAAAACTCTCAACATGTTAACTAAAACTAAAATAATGAACTAATCGTTGGATATTTATTATTTCCCATACATTTAAAATGTACAACAAATAGAGGTTAATAAAACAGCTAATTTTTCAAACATAAACAATGATGATGATCTATGGTCATCGAATGATTAACGATTTATTAATCAAATGACAAAACAGGGTCGTATCACACTTTGAATCGCTCGCGCTTGTGACAGCAGCGGAAACTATAATTCGTAAATGTTCAACTATACCATTTTCCGGAATAAACAATAGCCTATGTGTTAATCTAGGGTATCAGCTATCTCTATGTGGAAATAAATAAATAAATAAATAAAATAAATAAATCTCCGTTCCAAATTTTATCCAAATCCATTCAGCAGTTTTTACGTGAAAGAGTAACAAACATTCATTCATCCATCCATACTTGCAAACTTTCGCGTTTATAATATTAGTAGGATTAATCTACTCCTTCCATGCTGGCTGGGAGTAAAGAAAAAACATAGAATTTACCAGTTGCTTCTCTTCCCGCGCAGATTGTTAAAGCCCTTCGAGGGAATAGGCGAAAGTCTTAAAAATCATGTTATAAGCGATGCGGCTAGCAACCCATCACTATTTTGATTTCCCTTTCCAGCTATACACCCTTAAGGATTTGTTACCTTAAGTTCTGTCTACCCCGTAAGGGATAAAGACGTGATTTATGTATGTATGTAAAAATGCTAGAAATTACAATTACAATTGTAGTTTGTTTAAAAATCGGATACAACCTTTACAATAACTTTGGAGGTATCGTGTTATTGTTATGCTACAATAGCATTGCAGCAACCATGAGCGAATTCTGTCATTTTGTATTCTTACTAATTAAAAAAAAAATAGGCTATGAGATTTATTTAAATATGGTACCTACTTATTTTCAAAATATACAATTGTACTTGTTCACTTTTGTAAAAAAGCCATTCACGCATCAAATAATTTACAATTCCAGTGTGTATTATATTGTTTAATTAAAAACATTTCTACTTATAATGATCAGAATGTAATACTTTGATTTACAGATCCAGTGTCTATTATATACATACACACATCTATATTCTTTACGGGGTAGACAGAGCCTATGGTAACAAGACCTAAAGGCTACGGTTAGCATAATAGTGGGCATATAGGTGGAAAGGGGAATCACAATAGTGATGGGTTGCTAGCCGCATAACCTATAACATGATTCCTAAGATAGCCCAATCCCCTCGATGGGCTTTTACCATCTGCGCGGACAGAGAAGCAACTGGTATATTCTATGTTGTTTATTTGCTACCAGACCAGTATGGAAGTGTCTATCATATTGTTTACTTAAAAACATTTGTTGTGATCAGAATGTAATACTTTGTTTTTACTAACAATTTAAGTTCCAAAATACACAGTTACAATTTGGTGCTGAAACCAGAATGAACGACATCTTTCATCCCGCAGTCTTCGAAATACTCAAAACAATAATTATTAAAAAATCCAGCCATTTCACATACCACCCAAATCAACACAACAGCACCAGCACAACCATAAACCCGAGACCTCTCCCACCGACCACCGCCGTACTCCAAAGGGTCCAACGTAAACCAGCCCTCTTAGCACCTTCTGTTCCGATACCCTGTCATTTCTAATTACTGTTAAAATGAAAAATGGCTTCGGCACCTAATCAATCGTGCGCTTGCGCTTGCAGTCGAGAAAATTACACCAATTTTGACATACCCTCTTTTCCTTTAGAAATAAGAAACGTTTTCGTGTGCCGCGGTGTACATTTTTGTTTACCAATGGCTTATTTTTATGTTGTGTTTGGGATAGCCTTACGCGCCACTACGGTCACGAGTGTATCACTCAGTATGTAGGTTGGTGTCAGTATCGTCTGGGATCCATGATTTAGCTAATTGCTATTATTGCTTTAATGTGGGCTATCGCGTGTGAATTTACCACTAGAGGCGCTAGTGTCACGTGAGTCCAATAACATTGAATGCTATTTCATACATACATAAATCACGTGTTTATCCCTTACGGGGTAGACAGAGTCTAAGGGAACAAGACCTGAAGGCCACGTTTAGCATGATTGTAGGCGTAGTGGAAAGGGGAATCAAAACAGTGATGGGTTGGTAGCCACATCGCCTACAACATGATTCCTATGCCCAAGCATATAAAAAAAAACTGCACAATGTACTGAAATTGTAGCGAAACGCATTAAAAGGGGCTATATGTACCTATTTAAAATTTAATCTTATTATTAACACAAACACGTTCAAGTCGTATATTGTGATAGAAAACTTACACTAAGCCTTCAAAGTCCTCCATCAGGCAGTCTGCCTCCGTGGCATGGTGCATATATGTTATTTTTCTTCCATGCTGGTCTGGGAGCAAAGAAAAAACATAGAATGTACCAGTTGCTACTCTTCCCGCGCATGGTAAAAGCCCATCGAGGGAATGGGCGAAAGTCTTAGGATTATGTTATAGGCGATGCGGCTAGCAACCCATCACTGTTTTGATTCCCCTTTCCACCACGCCCACAATCATGCTAAATGTGGCTTTTAGGTCTTGTTACCGTAGGGATAAGGATAAAGACGTGATTTTTATTTTTTTGTGAATTGTATCTAGGCGATTCTTTATATTTCTACAATAAATCATTTACTTACTTACTTACTAAGCATACATAAACCTACCATTGAGACCTTCAACCAAGTCATCATTTTTTTTAATCGATACTTTTTCCAACTACCAACATTGGCGCCCGTATTAAATATTTAAAACAGTTTTTTCGTTCAACGACCCGTAGACAGGTTCCGAGCTTTCGACACAGCTTTTTCTGAGCTTAACTTTCTAGGGTTCCGCCGACTGGCCTAAAATGGTTCTAAAGCTTTCTTGTTAATCCTAGAATTAATGAGAGCTTTAAGCTTGGCAAAAGAACTGGCGAATATGCTTTCTAGAAAGCTTTAACCTTTTTTTATTCAGCCTAGATCATTCGATGGTTTAAATGAAACTGTTCTTAGAGCTACGAGTCATTGCTAAACCTGCAATTTATTTTTCTATTTCAGCAACAAAACTAATAAATAAATTAAATATCTTGGGACAAATTACACCAATTGACCCAGCCCCAAACTAAGCAAAGCTTGTACTATGGGTACCGGGCAACGGATAAACATACTTATATAATGTAGATAAATACACACTTAAAAAATAAAAAAAATAAAAATATTTTTGCAAATTGGCCGCCATCTTTTACATGTCTTTTTTTAAACTACCAGCGCATTTGGAAAGACCATCATTGCCAAGAATAATGCGCCGCAAGATACTTAGCAATACATACATTCAACACCCATAACTCGGGCACAAACATTCGTATTCATCATACAACTGTCTGCCCCTACCGGGATTCGAACCCAGGACCTCTAGCTTCATAGTCAGGGTCACTAACCACTAGGCTATCCGGTCGTCCTCCGCATCGGAACTTCCTCTAAATATCTTCTTCTTCTTCTTCTTATTGGTGGCGTATCAAGTCGTTATAGAGACGACAACTTCGCTAATGTCAAAGTAACAAAAATATAATTAAAAAATCTTGTGACAAAATGTCGGCAACGTTGTACGGTAATGGTCAGAGACCCTCTCCCCCCCTGTCGGGCTCTTAGCCAACGGTCAATGATATCCCTCAGATACTGCCACTATAAATATCCTTTTTTTAATCGACTGCCGAGCTATCATTTCAGTAGCGCCCCCTAGTTGTCGAAAATACGGAACCTCCATACTTATCGCACAATTACGCCTGCACGATTTTTTAAACGCACACCGTCTCTATTTAATGCGTAGCTACATGTAATTGGATTGACTATGATTTAATTAAACTGTTTACGATGACTGATAACATACCCACTTATTAGCCTTTAGGCTTACTTGCATTTCCTTTTAACATAACATTGTTACAACAGCTGTAACAGGGGTACTGTAGTGGCTCCGCCAAGTCAAGCAAGGCACGGCCGTACCGTCATTTCCGAAGCTATTCAGACCATTTTCAACTTCTTGTAATTTAGTGCTGGCTAAAGCTAGAATCTTGAGTTTTATGTGAAATAGGATATTTTTTCCGCAGCCGTTGTAAGTATAGACGACAGGGGCGCGGGGTAGGACGACAAAGGGGACCGAGAGAGGTGCGGGGTTTCTCGGCGGTCGTCCCCCTCGAGCCCCTGCACCGTAGGAGCGAGGACTCATTTAAGCGGTCACTCTATAATCACTAGATTAATGGATCACTACAGTTCATCAAATCTAAGAGGTGCCGTTTGACGTTTCATCTTTTTCAAGCCGAAGCTACTTTGTGTAGCCGCAGCTGACACAATTTGAGTTATCCTTTCCGTAAAATCATGCAATTGTGAAGCTTTTTATTTCATTTTATTTACTGGATGTAAATTTTTTTTCTTTATCACTAAATTTAACATTACATTTTTCAAATGAGAACTGTCAAACGGTAACTGTAGGCGACGCACCTATTTAGGCAGCCACCTTTTTTTATCAAACTATTTTATTTTGGCACTGGCCACAAATAAACTTAATTGCATGAAGCGCTAAAAAAAAAAACAAAAACAAAAGAGAGCCGTGTCTTTGCTCTTGTCAGCGCTGCGTGTTGAATTTTAAATTTAATGTAAATTGTTTTATTTATTAGTTTCTACAGTCTACAGTACCTATCAGATTTTATGCAGTGTAGTGATGCCAACCTAGTGACTAGGCTGCCGGTACGTTAAACTAGGGTAGGGTGCGTAGGCACCTGCGGGGGAGGGCGGGAGTTCCCAATCCTGCATTGCACAGGTGTCGCAGGGAGGTAGCCCCATCCCGGGGTGGGCCCGTAGGGCATCGCGGTTCACGAAAGTTCTCCCGTGGTGTCCTACAATAGTGCCAAGTTTGGGAATCCGTGTGTTTTTTACTGGGTATGCCTGACGCCTCGGGAGAGCCCCAGATACCCCTGGTAATCCCGTACCGGGCCAGATGCATAAGGCGCATTTTCCACACCATAAAAAAAAGGGTAGGGTGCGTAAGGCTAGTCACTTGGTGTAGCCCTAGTGCAGTGGTCGGGAAACTCTTCAATTAGCTAGAAACCAGAATAACCTTGATTTTCCGTTTCAACTTTTTCACGACGCTTCTCTACATTTTGTATAATTTCATTAAAAGGACGCCTCTCTGTCCCACGTCTCTTTTATTTTGGCTTGTGCCTTCCTGTTTACTCATACTTATTATTTGAAATTAAGTCATTGTGTTATTATTATAGTATATATTAAGATTATCACATGTTAATAGTTTAAACTTCATACATAAATTGTACGATGCCCTAAAACATGTCACGGAATAGCGCCAAGATTAAGATTATGATAAATAATTCTAAATAATATCACGATTTAGTATTTAATTGGGATGATTAGCAATAATAAACGGATTATAATGATACCATTTATGGCGTAATGCGTGATTTGCTACTTACAAAAGTATGCGGATTAATAAAATGGTGGTCAATTCGTGGAAGAATTTTGGAAGAAGAATTAAGTCATTTGTGATTTTTATTTTTAGAAAAAAAAGACACGCTGGTAGATTAAACAGTCATGTATGTATGGAAACTCTTTATAGTGCAAAATAAACAAGATAAATAC
Organism: Pandemis corylana; assembly: GCA_949127965.1. NCBI lineage: Eukaryota > Metazoa > Arthropoda > Insecta > Lepidoptera > Tortricidae > Pandemis > Pandemis corylana. Next base: position 11,727,108 of record OX421867.1, on the reverse strand, counting down.
AATTGACAAACAATCACAACAACAACACAATGACATGTTGACAATCTCATGTTTCGCTGTTTGTGAGTTAATACTTGGCTAGGTAAAAGTATAATTGCACAGCTATTCATGAATGCCATTGTATTCTTCCATGCTGGTCGGGGAGTAAATAAAAACATAGTATTTACCAGTTGCTTCTCTTCCCGCGCATGGTAAAAGCCCATCGAGGGAATGAGCGAAAGTCTTAGGAATCATGTTATAGGCCGATGCGGCTAGCAACCCATCACCGTTTTGATTTCCCTTTCCTATACGCCCTTAATCATGCTAAACGTGGCCTTAAGGTTTTGTTACCTTAAGCTATGTCTACATTAGTTTGTCTGTGATATAGGAGCAGCCCCCCCCCCGTAACTTCCTACCCCCGTAACCCATCTACCCCGTAAGGATACGTTGGTATGATATTCATACAAGAAATGTCAAAATGAACACGATGGCGATTGCGAGCGAGTTAGACAATAAGCCTACTGGATTCAAAGGCACGACCCTCTGCTTGAGAGGGCACAGGTCAAAGCACTAAGCTACCACGGTTTCTCAGAAACATTAACCGAATCAATTGAAAATTCCAATACGCTGCCTGTTCCGGTCGTCTTCAAAATTAATGGTCACTCCATTTACTTTGCGTTAATCAAAACCACCAATATTCAATACTTGATCATTATAATTTCAATGAATGAATAAAAAAATTGAATAACACAACACAGGAGCCTTTGGATAGATTACATCAGTTGTTTGTTTAAGAACAATACATTTAATTAAGTAAATCCTGTTCATGTTTTTGGAGTACAAAATCACGACTTCGGAATCAGAACAATGTCCGAGCTAAAACATTAGCTTTGTACGTCTGGAGAACCTGTCTTAAGATACCCGGTACTAATTGCACTGACAGCCTGATTTTGCAAATGAATATGGTGTAGGAAGTAAAAGAAATGGCAAGCGTGAGTCGACCATCGCTCTAAATGAATGCCGTACAGTTTGACAACAAATATAATGCGCATCGGCAGTATTCGTTTGCGCAGAGAAGCGCAGACCAGTTTCCGATGGTAGCCGAACGTGTAAATAATCTATATTGAACTTTATTTGCAAGCGCAACTGGCAGAGCATTGCTTGCTTTGCATTCTTAGCTCTGTCCCGCTTACACGATTTTGCCATTGTTGGTATGAAATCGATCGACCAATAACAGCGCCAGAGTTTCCCGCGCTACTAAAATTGGTATACTGCGCAGGTACATCGTGGAGCATTATTTTTGTTGTCAAACTGTACGTGCTGATTAAAAATAAAAAAGGATGAAGCTTGCTAATCTACCGAGCTAGTAAAACTAAATTATGTACCTACATAATTTATACAATGATTATATGTAGATGATTTTTTAATAAAAGCGTTGTTTGTTTCAACTGTCGTAAATTAACCTCTCCACAGACTTCCAGTTGCCTCGGTTGGACGTGGCTTGCATCCACCGTGAACCCGCGATTTTAAGCAGGTCATCCGTCCACCTCGTTTGTGGACGTCCATCCGCGGTCTTCACTCGAGAACCTTTCGGCTCCAACTATCTGTTTTCCGTGCTATATGGCCTGCCCATTGTCACTTTAACGAACTAATTAAAGATAATGAAGATGAACTTGATTATCATTGACGTTCGAGTACCTTGTCGAAACATTATGGTTTTAGTCTAGACATAGTTTTAAGGAAAAGGGTCCCACTGAAATCACGTCTTTATCCCTTACGGGGTAGACAGAGCCTAAGGTAAAAAGACCTAAAGACCACGTTCAGCATCATTGTGGGCATATGGATGGAAAGGGGAATCAAAACAGTGATGAATTGCTAGCCACATCGCCTATATAACATGATCCCTAAGATTTTCGCCCAATCCCTCGAAAATATTTGGTATTATGATTTTCTTTTGTTAATGTCTGTGTTTGTCAAAAAATTCTGTCATTAAAGTTGCTTTACTTACCTATTGTCCCTTGTTTACCTCTGCATATTCGTTAATTAAGCAATTATCTTCAACTACGTCGGCCATATTGTATGGAACCCTAAAACATAAAAAAGCGTATGTTAGACAGAGGATAATATAATTAGCGGTTACGAACTGTCAAAACTATCGGAAGATGATAACAATGTGATGATTACAAATATTATAATGAAGTTAACATCCACGCCTACATCTCATAATCTTTTCATTCCATGTATAATTGCATAATTGCTTGATTAAGTTGATGTGTTAAGTATATTAGATGTCTTAGAACAAGTATTTGTTTGATTGATAAATAACTACTTGTTAACAAAATTATGCTAAATGTTTTTTTTTTTTTATTTATTTATTTATTTATTTCCACATTTACAATTATCTTTACAGGCGATGCCTAATGCGACAATGTGACAAAAAAAAAACACTTAACTAAGTTAATTAGCGTAACTAATTTTAAACAAAGCTATTCTTGTGAATTCGCTCAAAGCACAAAAGAATAAGTCCAGATCCTCGGCAATAAGGTTCAGAGTGTGAAGCGCGCGCGTGAGCGGCGCCTCGCGCAGCAAGTTGGTGCGCCCGCGCGGCACGGCCAGCAGCGGCAGCCGGCGGCGGCGCGTCGCCAGGCCATTTGGAACACGGAGACTCACCTTCTCTAATACATCCGCATTGTATATTTTTCCCCGTAACAGTTTGAAGATATAGGTCACAACTGCTAGATGCCTCCTAACTTTCAGCTGAGTATATCCCACCATACCCAAAATAAATAAGGTCGGATACATCAACGGATAGTATGGATAAACACCGTATTGCCTTTTGTATATGTACCTTATAAACTTATTTTGTACCCTCTCTAACATTAAACTATATTTTTCTTCGTGCGGAGACCAGATTTCTGAACCACACTCCAACTGGCTTCTTACTAAAGCATTATACAATGCAGTAATAGCATTCATATTCGAGAATCCATTAGACATTCGCAATACAAATCCTAACCTTCTAAATGCTTTTTTACAGATATTAACTATGTGATCGCGAAACGTCAGCTCAGTGTTAAAACGAATTCCTAAGTCTCTTACTTCTGTGACCCTGACCATGGGTATCCCGTCCACTGTGTAATTATGTTGGATAGGAGCTCGTGCTCGCGAGAAAGAAATGGCCATACACTTTGAGGTGTTAAACTGCAGAAGGTTACTCTTGCTCCAGCACACCACTCTGTCAATATCTCTCTGCAGTCTCTCACAGTCTTCCGGGCACTTTATGGCGAGAGATAACTTAAGGTCGTCCGCAAATAACAAACATCTTGCCTCTTGTACGACATTCGGCAGGTCGTTTATCATCAGCAAGAATTCCAAAGGTCCAAGATTGCTACCCTGACTCACCCCTGATCTAGTAAAATATGGTGAAGACCTATGGCCCGCATACTCCACGAATTGCTGCCTATCTCTCATGTAATCTGCAAAAAAATTTATCAGATGTGGCGTAAAACCGAATACTGCTAACTTTTTCAACAAGATGTCATTATCGACTAGGTCGAATGCTTTTTTAAAGTCAAAGTATGCAGTATCGGCTTGACCCCCGCTGTCCACTGTAGGCGCAAGCTCCGTTACGTGACTGAGAAGATTGCTGGTTGTGCTTCTAGCCGGTCGAAACCCGTGCTGCGCGTCCGTGAGCTGCGAATTTACTTGTTCGTATATTGCTTTATGGATAGCCGATTCAAATACCTTTGCCGGTGACGATAGCACAGCGACCGGCCTGTACTCTTCAACCTTGGTTCCCGAGCCTCCCTTCGGTACCGGTATGACACGAGTTATTTTCCATACCTCGGGAAACACTGCCGACTTGAGGCACAGATTGAAAACATGCAATAGCGGCTCAGCCAAAACCATCCGACAGTCTTTAAATATGTATGGTGGAATACCGTCCGGACCGGATGATCTTTTTGGTTTAAGCCGCTGAAGAGCATGTCGCACATCTCGCGCCTCCAACCTGTCAATGTGCACCCGAGCTGCTCCGTTCTCGCCGCCCGCGTCTATTATTGCTCTTTGCATATCTAGCTTTGGCTTTTCCGAACTGTATACTGATTGGAAATATTCAGCAAATTCCTTAGCCGCTTGGTCACCAGTTAATGTTTCCCCATTTCTCAAAATCTTTTGTGTACTTCTACTACCCCTTTTGGATTTGATGTAATTCCAAAAAGATTTTGGTTCCCTCAAAAGAATATTCTGTACTCGATTCCTATACTGTTCGTGTGCTAGTTTTATCATATTTTTTACTCTCGTCCTACACTGAGCAAACGCTTCGTAATCAATACTAGAACCACCAGTTTTATACTTTTTGTGAAGAAAAGCTTTTTGTTTTATAGTTTTAACTATTTCCCTCGTATACCACTCGGGATATACGTATCTTGTATGAACCTGACCTTGCCTCCTTTTTGGAACACAATTATTTAAAATTGAATTTAATGTATCGTAGAAATAATTTAAACTATTTTCTAAATCCAGTTCATACAAAGGAGTCCAATCGAAGGCTGCCATTCGCGAATACAATAATTGGAAATCGGCTTTATTAAAATTCCATTGAGTTTCCGTGTCCGGCCTAGATGTGGACGCCGTCGGGGCAGCGGGCCGCGTGCGCGGGCGCACGCGCACCTCCAGCGGGGGATGGTGCGCGTCCACCGGCACGAGCGGCGCGCGCGCCGCTCGCACGCTCACTCCCTCACCCTCCGTGAATGTGCTCAACACTAAGTCCAGACAACGGTCATTGCAATTACCTATTCTGTTACTCTGAGCGAATCCGCAATAAGTTTGAAAAAAAATATAATAATATGTACAAACACTTGTTGAGCCAGAATACAAATTAAAGTCTCCTACCACAATTACTTCACCAAAATTATCACTATATTGCTCAATGATTTTAAATAATATCATGTACTCACTTTCTACAGAATTAGGTGGAATATATACAATACACATTAGAAACAAGAACCTGTTACGTAAATACACTGCGGCACCAACTAGTTCAAATACGCGATCATCAATGCTCACATCCCCCGGTACAGGTACCCGCCGCAGCTCGAGACGCGGTGTGGCCACAAGACACACGCCGCCTTGTTTCCGCCCGTCGGCTCGATCGCATCGTATAATACAGTATCCGGGCGGTGCTATCTCTGCATCGTAAATAGATTCGTTGAACCCGGTTTCTGTTATTGCGATCAAGTCAGTGTCACAAGATGATAAACCCATATAAAACTCCTCCAATTTGGTCCGCAACCCTCTAACGTTCTGATAATATATATTAATATTACCCTTTTTCTGGATGTTTGGATTTGTTTGAAGGTCTGCGAAACCACACCCATTCACAAAATTCAATGTTCACCGGCCAATGTTGCTGTTGAGATAACCAATCATATTTACTCTCTGGCACCCCTATAATAAACGAGGCGTAATCCCTTTCCGTTTTATGCTTAATTTTTGCAACTGTTACTGTTACTTCCGAGCCACATATATTTTTTACGTATTTTTCTAAATTTTCTTCTTTAGTTTGCTTTTGTAAACGCCAAACATGCAGATATTTCTTTTTTTCCATACCTTTAATATCATTAATAGTGGTGCTTCCGCCTTTTTTCACTTCGCTACTAGGATATCGTTTTTTTCTATTTTTTACTTCTTTCCACTCCTCCTCTTTTTGACCTTCACTATTGTTATTTTCTAAATCATCTTTAGGGTTATCTTTAGAATTGTTGCCGTTCCTTATTTCCGGAATTTTCTCGGATTTCGTGGCCGTACTTTCTGTAGATAGTGTATTATTAGAGTTATTTTTGTCAAGTACCCTCTTTTTATTTTCTTTTGTAACGTCCGAAAACAATATTGGTTTTGGCGACACCGCTTGCCCTTTATCTCCTTGAGGCCTTTCGGCACTATTTTGATCAAAAGTTTTCATAATAAGCTTTTGTAACAATTCATTTTTCTGCAACAGAATTTTTATTTCTTTTTCCATCGTGTCCACTTTGTTTGCCTTTTCTTGAACTACCTCCATTATTTTTCGCAATTCATGCAACTGGTTCTCTGTTTTGACAAACCTGTTATGAAGCAGCGCATACTGTTTAGTTTGTTCATCCAACCGCGACATTATTTCTAAGCGAAACTCCCGCAGCTCCTCGTTGGTGTCATAGTGCGCGGACTCGTCCGGGTTGCGCCGGCCGCCGCGCTCAGTGTTTACGTAGCCGTCTCCCTTCGCTGGTGTGAATGTTTTATCCATTATGGTGCTTCCTCGGACTGGTGTATCAGCATTCCCTCTCTTAGGAATAATCCGTATGCATTCTGGACACACCCAGGTCTCCTTGTGTTCCTGGGGTAACGCCTCGAACTTCTCCGTTGTGTATCCTAAGCATTTCAGGTGATATATTTTCTTACATTTTTCTTGAGAACATTCCATGAACAGAATGTCGTAAATAACGGCCGCACAGCCGTTGCATTTTGTCCCCATTTAATAGAAACAAAAATTTGGTGAATTTACACAACAATAAACACGTCTTAACACTCTGACAGCTGTCAAAACTTGTGTTATTTTATTACTCGATGCCGGAAAAGAGTAGATGTTTTTTTTATTGTTTTAAACTTTTTACAGGTACACCTATGTGACATACAAAGTAAAATTTCTTGATTTTAATAAAAAAAAACTTATAATTAAGTATTAAAAACTCCGAAAACTTTTAGTCAATATGTAACCCAATTGGTAAGTATGTCTGCATGTTCATTTTTTTAGGCTAAAATGTTATACCTACAGATTTGAATGAAATTTGGCATGTAAGTATTCACCCTGGGAACACATAGGTTATTTTCATCCCGGTTTTTCCATAGGATCAAAATTCATGTGCATAAAATCCCAAAATGTCAATCGCTTAATCTGGAGACATGATAACTTGTGCGGGAATTCAGTAAATATCAGAATTTCAACCGCCACATCTAAAGGTTCACGCATGCAAAGCCTCACAAAATCTCGTAACTCACGAAATGGTTAAAGTACCTTTTCAAAAGCTCTTTCTGTCTGTATTTTATCTTTATCTACATTAGCTTGTTTAGTCTCTAGAGATTTCAGTTTTATTTTGTTTTATTAAGCCCGCTATCCTAGGCATGTATTCAATTGTTTCTGTAACATCGTGTGTCGCAATGCATTGTGGTTCTCAAAGAGAATCTGATAGCTATAATTAGCTCGATCGATCCTTGTTTGGACTGTTGGGTGTGATGTTATTCGCGATCAAGATTTTACTAATAAAGTTGGGTTTAATTTTAGTTTATTGTGAAATGCTTTGTCTGCCTTGGCTCTGCCAACGTAATCTATTCCAGGTTAAAGTTTTTGGGTATAATAACTTCACATTTTACTTCCATCTTTGCGTTTATTATTAGTTTTGGACATAAAGTAAGGCTGCTTAATATATGCTACTGAGACACTTTCTGAAGGTTCAAAATTAATTAAACACTAAGAAAAATGCTTTGCCAAGTTGATTATTTTCAGTTTATTCAACATCCACCCAGCGCCGCGAATGTTTTAATTTTCTACACCAACTCTATTATCATTAAAAACTGTAATTACACGCGTCATGTAATTTGTATAAGCTTCCTTACCTTTCCGAATTCCTTTATCAACTGTAAGATCAAAAGCACAGAATCAATCAGACATGTTACTGTGAAGGAAATTTGGGTTGAAATAACAAAACTTGGCAATTAACAGTTTTGTTAAATCAAGACTTGACCTAGCCTAACCTCACGACAACACAAAAATTTACATCTAAACGCATCGGAAATGTCGATTATTCCATTCATAAACTTAACGATCGCATTCCTTGGTACAATATCAAATAGAACACGAAATACTTATAATATCTTATTATTTTGCCCTTTTTATGGATCACGAAACACAAAATTTATAACAACATTGTAAACAAATAAACATTTCCAATTAAATGATAACATAACTCTGCTACTTGAACTTGGGAACTATGCGTGCATCTCTACAATGTTATCCGTTCACTTCTCAAAATCCGATACCGCCATCTCAACCTTAGCTGGTGAGATTAAAGTGTGCTCTGTTGTACCGTTCGACGGTGTTAGTTTGAGAGCAATAAAGATAACGTTGTTAAAATTGGTGAGCACGTTTTTTTAGACGACTTATGAAGAAGTATATAAAGCAAATGTGGTGTGTTGGGAGGCATCAGTAACAGGGAATCCGTCATTGCAACAGCAGCCTGAGGGGTTAGGCACACGGACACAAGATGAATTTGGTAATATATGTTACGGAAGCGGTGATTAATCAATGTGACAAGTGTTTTTATTTCGAGTTGCATCACGGCGTCCTGGGAATTGGAGACGTTTCAACAGTCGCCGAGTGGATTATGCGGATTCGATGAAAGAATCAACGGCTTTTCACGCATTGCGTAATTTGACCAAATTGCGGAGTTTGAGCACTTGTCCAAATTATTGGTTCATGCTAATGGCGTTTAACTTCATTCCTGTTTTAACTTCATACGTACATATTTATGCCAATGGGCACTTATTATCTTTTTATTTTGAAATCTGTGAATGGTGTAAACGTAACTTTAACTTACAGGATTTAAAATTAGCTGCTACTACTGTTTATTAAATTTCTGTTTTGAATAGCTAGCCAATCGAAAAAAACGTTGATTGCTTATTTTTTAAATTCCACCCAAAAAAGATTAAATTTCCATGGCATAAAAAATGAAATTTAAACGGTAGATTAGGTATTCTTTTTTTCTTCAATTTCATAACAGATATTAAGTTTAATTCGCTGTATCAGGTAAAATTTGCACCGATAGGAGATCAGTTATCTCACAATTCACCGTCAGCACTTATTAAAAAAATATAACTTCAATTTTCTTCCGCAGATAATCTTAGCCGCCCTAGTAGCGGCCTGCGGAGCCGCCAAGCTCGACCGCACGTATCTGCCGCCCGCATCAGCTAAGACAGCTGGTGGGAGTCCAGGATCCCTGCAAACCCCTAACTCCTTCAGCCAGGGTTCGGCACCCAAGGGGAGCTACACCAACGACTTCCAAGGCGTCGTCGTTGACGCCGCTCTAGCAGGTACGTTTCAGTGTTACACAAGAACTAATTGTTCAAGCGAAAGGAAATAGAGACAACTAGATCATCGGTAAATTAAAAATTGTGATCATATGTTTAAAGTAAGAGGTAGTAATGTGAATACAATATAATAATTAACGAGTTAGACGCCATCTACCGTGAATTTTGCCAGTGAAATATGAATGGCCGCTATTTTAGCGATGACTTCTTGCGATTTAAAAATGGAACGATTTCAGTCTCGTCATAACGTAAAAATATGACACATCTATCTAATTCTAGCTTAAGCACCTACTTGAATGCAACGGAGAGTAATGGAAAAGAAACACAACGTTGCATTGACCGTTTATATTATTTAGTCCTTCTAGCGTTTCAATCGCTTTCAGTTTGTCGCATAAATTGGAAAAATTAACAACATTACCCATTAAATTTTAATAATTAAAATTGAGCAGCAAACAGTGTACGAGTATCTATCTACTAGACCAGTGTGACCCATTTCTTCAGTTTTAACGGCAGGACACTGACAGAACTAAACACTACTAGAACGACCCGTGCAGCAACATAAAATTTTATGATCATTGGTAGACATTTTCATGAAATAATTACAATAGCACTTATGAACACCAAGTATCCCCATGATGTTTTCTTCATTTTGGTCTCTACTTTTCGCTCAAATTAAGACTTTTTATGTTACGCTATAATGTGATGCTAGAAATATATTTAGAACAGATTGGCGTCACTTGCGTTCATAATATTTGTTAGTATTATAATAATTATTAATTTATGATGAGGTTTACATACTAGCTAAATAGGGCACAGTATTTTTGGAAAATAATCAGACGAAATTCAACTAAATTGGTTCAAGCTTATTCAAGTAAATAAATAGAAGAGTTGTTGATTTTTTCTTAATACAATGACATAAATAAAATATAAGAAGTAAACTCAAAATACCTTCACTCGAAATTTCTTTTTTTAGGTACCAGGGCATCAGGATCCGAAGAAACTGGCCTCGGCGGTCCTAGAAACTCTTACGGATCAACCGCCTCTAAAGTAGGAGACGCTGCATTCAGAGGCTCCCAAGGGGGCTTTAGATTCCCTGTTGGCACGCCAAACGATTTGAGAACCCAGTTCGGAGGCTCGAGGTCCGAACGTCCTGAAACCAACCAGTTTGGAGGTGAAACCGCACCAGATAGAAACAGCTTTGGTGCCCCTAAAGACTCTACTCCTGAACGAACTCAAATCTTTGGTGTAGAAACTCCTGAGAGAACTCAAAGTTTTGAAGCTTCAAGACCTGAGCGTCCACAGGCAGCTCAAGAACGCGCAGCCAGCACCCTTAGATTCGAAAACGAAGTAGGAGTAGATTCTTTTAACTACGCCTTTGAAACAGACAATGGAATATCCGCTGAAGAAACTGGTGTGGCTACTGACGGTGTGCAGGCGCAAGGAGCTTTTTCGTACACTGGCGATGACGGTAAAGTGTACAGTGTGACGTACACCGCTGACGAAGGTGGTTATCAACCTCGAGGTGATCATTTGCCGACCCCGCCTCCTATTCCGGTAGAAATTTTGAGATCTTTGGAGCAAAATGCTAGGGATGAAGCCAATGGTGTTGTTGATGACGGTGAGTCAAATTATTATAATCTATAATCTTTTTTCTTTTTGATAAAAGAAAGGCAAACGACTAAATTGGTTACTCAATAGTAAGTAAGTAAGTTATAACCGCTGTAGATACCAAAGGGATAGCAGAGTCGTCAACCTTGTTACAAACCTGAGAGTATTTACTTTCAAAAGGGTAAAACTGTGTTTAAGGTGTAACAGACAAGATGACATCCGACTCAGTGGATAAAAATTAACTAGGAAAGTTGCACTGCACTTACTTTAAAGGTTAAATGACACAGTGTTCACGACTAAATTCTAAAACAGATTAGAATCTACCATAACCTAGATAAAAGTAACCTAACTAAGGAAAAATGATTGTGGTACCAGAGGTAGATAAATTTTATAAATGATAGATAATAATTTAACGTACTCAGAAGGGTCATTTAACTTCAATAGATTTTCTATCTTTCAAATATTTGTATGGCATTCCTTTAAAAATTATGTCAATTGTCATAGCTATATTTTTTCGCAAGCAATGTTTCTAGATCATGTTTACACATTTATTGTTCTTATTACTTTATTAAATACTAGCTGTTGCCCGCAACTTCGTCTGCATAGAATTCGTTTATCGCTATCCCGCAGGAATTTCGCAATTTTCCGGGATAAAAAGCCTATGTGTTATTCCAGACTATAATCAATATATGTTTCAAATTTCATCCAGATCTGTCCAGCCGTTCTGGCGTGAAAGAGTAACAAACATCCAAACGCTCACAAACTTTCACATTTATAATATTAGTAGGACTAAACATAGTGAGACTTTGTCACAATAGTCTAAGTCACACATATTTGTAAATGCTTAATCTTCTTCAGTGCCCTTCAATAACAACAATACGCCGAAAGCTAATTAATTTCGTGTTCTCACATTTCCCACACTAATAACTAAATCAAGGTTCACTATTGTTTTTATCCTTAAACGTGTTTCTTTTATTTCATAAACATAGTATTAGATTGTTGCCCAATATTTAATAATAGTTAAAACATGAAAAACAGATGAATTGGTAAATTATACGAGGTATACTGATAAAGGGCGAAATATATGTGAATACGGTTCTATTGTTTTGAATGTGGTCTATTTGGGTCATAACAAGTATCTACCGTTCAAGATCTTTCCAATGTCACTTTTAATTAGTTGCCGACGTTAAGCGTGTGTCTAAGTTTTTAAAAAACTCAATAACACTTTCATAAATTAAATCAAACCTTATGTGTGTGTGAAGTTCCCCACTTCCATGCTGGTCTGGGAGCAAAGGATAAGCATAGAATGTACCAGTTGCTTCTGGTCCCGCGCATATGGTAAAAGCGAGGGAACGTGCGAAAGATTAGATTAGATTAGATTAGGTTATAGGCGATGCGGCTAGCAACCCATCACTTTCCACCTACACGTCTACAATCATGCTAAACGTGACCATTTTTGCTCTTGTTACCTCAGGCTCTGTCTACCCCGTAAGGGATATAGACGTGATTTTTGTACGTATGTATGGATGTATGTAAGTTCCCAATCTGCACTGGTTCCGCGTGGGAACTATAGCCCAAGCCCTCTTGTTCTAAGAGGAGGCCTGTGTCCAGCAGTGGGACGTATATAGGCTGCAGATGATGATGATGATTCTTATGTTTAAACATCAGACTTAAATTCAATAACTTAAAATAAATACACAACATTTTATTTCTTAATGTTATGTTATATCGACGCTTGAAAGGCGAAATGGGATAAGCGACATTTTTTGTGATATTGAGTTATATATATCTTTGAAATCAGCAGATTTTTCTGCGTCGAGGTTTTGGCTTTCCTGTAAAATTACCATTTTGTCGCTTATGACATTTTGCCTTTCAAGCGTATGTAAGAGAAGCCGAGTAAAAAATGTCCAATATAGTCAAATACATTTATTTGTGAAAATTTAAATAGGTCAATAAAATGATACCTACTTAACAGTTAGTATCTCCCAATATCAGACAGAATAAAGAGTACTTACTTAATCAATTAAATTTATATAATATACTAGCTTCAGCCCGCGACTCCGTCCGCGTAGAATTAGACATGAAAACTAATGTTGATAGTATACTCTGCAATAATTATTTATGTTGCTGCTCTAGGGCAGCTACGATCTTTTATGCAGCTACGATGTTTTAATTTATGATACCAACTATCTTCGTTGCGAATTTCATCCGAATCTGTCCAGTCGTTTTAGCGTGAAGAAGGAACAATCATACACACTCACATCGTCACAATCTTTCGCATCTATAATAATTAGTGGGAAGTAGGATGGATACAGACACTTTACAGAAATAAACCGGAATGCCTCACCTAAAAAGCTTTTTAACGCCATAATCGAATAAAGCTCTAATTCTATTTTCACTTCCTTGCAGATAAAAATCCTCTTCAAATAAGTAACCACTCAATTCATTATCGCTTTTAAAAATCACTGACAAAATCCGTAACGGGACAGCTCAGCATTATCCCATTGTGCTGTGATAAATGTATTGCCGACTGATATATCGTCAAACACCGTGACAAATGGCCAACAACTTTCATTTTTTATTTACAGGCTTGTACGATGCTCAGAAGTACAATGAGGGAGGCGATTACACAGAAAGCGACAGTGTTAATGGCAAACTGAATAGCAGGCCATCAGTTAATACTGGGAACTCCGACGTCGACGCTAGTGGGACGTTCATTAATCAGAATAATTTGCCGTTCAACCCGAACTCCAATCAGCGTGGCGGTGACAAGGCGTCTGCTAACCGCTTCCAGTCTAACTCAAACAATAACGGCAAATTCCAGGCTAACTCCGCTAATGGTAACCGCTTTGGTTCAAGAAACGAGTATCTGCCGCCGTTCAACAATCAAAACAGACCTCAAAATTTGAGACCTCAGGCTCCTACCGTCAATGCCCAAACATCTGACGCTGAGTCATCGTCCACTTTCCAACAAGAGTCTACTGAAGAAGGCTCTGGAGGATTCCAATCCAATTCTGAACATAACCAGGCTCCTACACGCCAAGGTCCATCGTCGTTTGATTCTAAGCCTAGTTTCGATCGTTTCAACGCTTTCAATCAAAACGGCGCTTCCAATGAGAATCAGTTCAATAAGAATAGTAACAGATTCCCTTCATCTCAGGGTAACAGGCAACAGTTTGCTGCAGCTCCAGTGAACGCTGCCTCTCATAGCGCACGTAACCAGTTCTCAGCACAATCTAGCTCTTCACCTCTTAATTCTCAACAATCCACATCAGTACCTGACATAGAGTTGTCTACTCCCATAGAGTCTAACTCAAATCAAGGTGCTGTTCAGTCTGCATTTGACTTCGGTGGCCAACCTTCACGTCCCGGTCAACAGTTAGGCTTCCAAAACGCTCAAAAAGAAGCTTCGCCCGCCCCCGCTAAACCTACCATTCCTGCTTTTACGCAGTCTCGGCCCAAGGCTTCTAATAGGCCTATTGGCGGGAACAGGAACACTCAATCTACATTCTCTACTCAAGCCCCACAAGAACAACAACAGTTTAATCAACAATCTCAATTCGGTAATTCAAGGCCACAACTTTCTCAGGGTCAGTTTTCTCAGAACTTTGATAGCCAATACGCTCCTAGTACTGAAAAGCCTCAGTTCGCTCAACAGGGCAATGCTCAAGATGACTCGTATTATTATAACCAGCCTTCAAGAACGTTCAACAGTCCTCAGACCCAAGGTTCAAGGTTTCCTAGCGCGCCATCTAATCAATTTGATAGAATAACTCAACGGCCTTCATTCTCATCTCAGACTACCCAATATTCTGAAGAGCCTAACTACCCGTCCACTCCCTTCCCAAGTCAGAATGGACAGCGTCAAGGCTCTACCAGATATCCAAGGCCACCTGCTTCCACCGAACCTACTCCAGCTGTTAACCAATATCAGAGTAACGCAATTGCTTCTACCAACAATGGGATAACACAGGCATCTGCTTCTTCGTTTGCCGCTCCTACGTCGCAAACTGGATTCACCAGCAGGCAACAGTTTAGTCAAACTAGGCAACAGTACCAGCAGCCGTCATTTCAATCCAATCGACCTTTCTCAGAGCCTAAGAACACCGCTTTTGGTATTCAAACAACAGCTCAACCGCAACCAACCCGTGGTCAGAGTCAATTCGAACAGCAAAATTTCGAAAAAGCGCAGCCTCTGAGCCAACAACCTTTGCAAGACGTGAAACAGCCCAAACTTGATGATGATGTTGACCAAGATGCCCCAGTGACCAACCAGCAATACCAAGGAGAGCTTTACGAGTACAATAAACCCGCAGAGATGGTACCACCCCCAGCAGATGGTTTTGGTCAGTTTGGTGTAAAGGTTCAAGGATCTCAATCAACCAAAACCCGACCCCAATTTAGTCAGACTACTTCAGTTGAACCTCAGCAGCCTACATCTGGCCCATCATTCAGTTCATCTCAACCAACGGGATTCGAGCAAACTGACACACAAGACGATCAATTCAACGCACGACCTCAATTTAGCCAGACTGCTGTTTCTCAGCCAGAAAAACCAACGTCTGCACCATCATTTGGTTCTAAGCCAATGCGTTTCAGCCAAACCTCTCAAGTGCCACAGGGCGATCAGTTTGGCGCACAAACCGCCGAACAAGAACAATCAACCGATGGCTTTAACGCTCAACCGCTTAGAAATTCATTTGGCCAACAATTGCAAGGTCAAAAAACTGAGAAACAACAAGCGAACAACCAATTTGGAGGCCAGAGAAGGCCGTTTAGCTCTCAATCTCAGAACAGCTTCTCCAGCTCCACCGCTGAAAGCCCAAGGCCTTTCGGTAGTCAAAATGGAAGGCCATCTTGCTGCAAAGCGACGTTTGGTCAGCAGCAAAACTTTGCTCAAGGTAGCAGGCCTAGTCAATTCGGCGGAGAGAGTCAGTACAGTCAAAGCTTCCAGGGTAGCTCCGGATTCAAGTCAGATCAGAGTCAGTCAGTTGCAGGTAAGGGTGAAATCTTCGGGGGGCCAAGAAAACCACCTAGTTTCGATGATTCAGGATACCACTATTAAGTTTACAAGTGCCATAGCATGGACTATTTTATACGCTCAAGATAGAAAAGACATTAATTTCCACAGTAAGAATTTCATCTAAAAAACATGATACATTTTCTTCGACAGAAAAGTGGGATTTTATGATTTTCTAACATGAGCGGTGATTGTGATACATCGTGGTGAAGTGTCGATAATCATAATATAATTAAAAATAATTATGTTTTAGATACGACGTGATAATTAATTGATAATATTTAACATCCATGCTCTTGCTGTATATTTTTATATAAAATGTGCTCTTAAAATAAATTATTCCTGTAAATACTAATTAATTTGTTTTATTTGCTATTATCCTTTACGTAAATTTGAGTTGGTACGGAGGTGACTCATAGATAGAACAGTTACTGTGTTCAGTCTTATGATGAAATTGAATGAACTCGTAAATTGTTAACACAATTTTATTAGGTATAATCAGGGATCGTAAAATGCGAGCAAAATCCATTGAAATTACCAGTTACATAGTTTTCGATGGTCCTAAATTGATGAAATAAAATATTAAGTCCTAAAATAATACAAAAAAGTATTTTACTGATGAAATTGAACAGAATTCGAAATTTAGTACCCTACCTAGTACTTTAATGAAGTTTGCTCGCATACATGATAGTATAATACGACGAAGGAGGTATTAACAGGAAATTCACTGTACAAAGTATCTTTGAAGTTTTAATTTGTATCGATAATAAGTCGCTATTGCATGTAATTGGTCACGATAACATAGTGGTAATTTTAAATACGACGCAAGAATCAACACGTAGATTACAGAAAAAGTTTTTAACAGTTCAATGAAAAAACCAAAGAAGTATGTTGCTTTTGTTTTAAAGGTTAAAAGTGCGTCAAACGGTGAACCATTTGACTGTAGGACGGTAATGATGACGAAATGAATACCATTTTAAGATCGACCTATGGCTAATGCGCCAGAGATGACTAACAATATTGGCAATTATCGAGGACTTTCAACATAGCACCTGTCCCTTTCAAAATATTATGTTTGTGCGAAGATGCTTGTTACAGTTTAATTACAGCCTAACCAGTTAAATCGTGAATCATTCAAAACCATTCACAGTTAATGATACGTCAAAGCGAGAAGCTTGTAAATAAGTATTTAACTGATCAATAAATCAAATCATTAAATGACAAACAAAGTCCGGGTTTCTTGCTACGTAAAACAGGGTAAATTTATTTATGTGTAATTAATACTTAAATAATATAAAATGAGCTTTTGCTTACATTATTAGTTAACACTATGTACTTGCTTACTTGCCCTTTTGGATTGAAAGCAAAATGATTGATAATTTTAAGAAACATTTTAGACGATACTCCGTGAAAAATCTTTTTCTCACAAGAAGACATTTATTCCTTTTTGCAAGACACACAAATATAAGAGAATATTCACAATTTTATAGAAAAAAACACAGACATGAAAAATAGATCATCAGCGTTTTGTGTCTTCGCAAAAGTGAAACGGTCGCTGGCTCAGCATTACGCTGCGTTAGACGCCTGCAGCACTGATTTTCAGCCAGAACCGTCTATGACTCACGAAACGATACACAGATAAAATATACTATAACAAGCAGAACGTCTATTATTTTTACGAATTTCCTATTCATCATTCCACATTCAATCTTCATTTTGTTATCATTACCAGCATCATCAGATTGATCACCTGTTCGGAGGTGTGGTTGACCACCCACCGTTTTGACGTATGTCGGTAATTCTTCATCGGTGGCGACCGTTCGTACAACAGTTATGGCGTCTTTAGACAAATCATTGTTGGTATTGCCAATTGATGTTGTTAATAGGATATAATAACAATTGGAGGTTAGGGTACTGTAGTCAAATAGAACTGTAATAGTTTTATTACGTCAATGTGTTTGCATGTGTTATGTAAACGAGCGTTTTAGGAAAAAAGTCCATATGTAATTTTTTTCCACAAAGATCCTCATGCAAGAAAAAATGTGTCCAAAAAATTCCATTCCAGTTTGTAATTTTAATATGTATGGAACGTAGGGAACAGGAAAAAAAACAGTAAAATCTGGAACACATTTTTCTTGTATGAGAATCGATTGCGTAAACGATTCTGAATAAGAAAAACCCAAAATATTTAAATTCTGGAAAAAATGTTCACGTGGACTTTTTATTGGAAAACGTTCAACCATACATTATTTTTTCAAACGAAAAAAACCGCATCGAAATCGATAAAACCATCAAACGTTTAAGTCAACAACAAAATTTATTTTAGAAAATAAAGATAATGTTTGCTTTCCAATTTATTTTCGCTGGAAATGGACCACTAATTACTAAATTACTAATACAAATAATAAAATATCATTTCATTATTTCAACGTAATCAAAATATACAGTCATTAGAAAAGGAGTTGTTGTAAAGGCCCCAGTACACATTGGCGTATGCTGGCCCATTTCAGGCGATCGCAATTGCCATTGCGTATAGTTTTGTCCGCCACTATACCATTACCCCCTGTACACAGTGGCGATCGCCTGAAATGGGCCAGCATACGCTTTTGCGTACTGGGGCCTTAAGAATTTTCGTGGTATCATAACCTATGGGTGTTTCTTAGAAATTTTGCCGCATTTGCCAGATAATTTAGACAGTCTACACATCCGATTATTTATTTCCGTCCCCTTTACGCTTTTATACCTACACCAACCATCAATCAAATTCAAATACCCTACGTAAATGTGCACACATTTTGTTACAATAATTGCATACCTATAAACATAATATTACCCTAATGCCTGTACTAAAACCTAATGGCTCTATAAACTCATGTTTTGTACCTTTGTGTCGTGATCTGTTAGTATATCTCGTCCTAGATAAAGCTTCTTCGTTTAGGTATGATGCTTTCCTAATCTGGTATGCGCTGAAATGTCAAATGTTTGATTTGAAGTGTCCACCTAGTACAAATCATAGCTAGATACTGTTTCTTATCACCGCCATAATGTAGAAGTCAAAGTCTTGTTGGTTTAGCAATGGGAGTAGGTGGGGATGCGTGTGAATTTGCCACTAGAGGCGCTAGTGTCGCGTGAGGTCCAATACACTTTTCTCTGGTTTTGGCGGGCGTTTTCACATCAATTATAATTTCTTTCATTTGCCTGTTGAAAAGTGATCTCCTTCGTAAAATTTTAGCAAATATTTATTTATCTGGGAGTAAAGAAAAACATAGAATTAGCCAGTTGCTCCTCTTCCCGCGCAAATGTTAAAAACCTATCCAAGAAACGGGCGAAAGTCTTAGGAATCATATGTTAAAGGCAATGCGGCTAGCAACCCATCACTATGATTTCCGTTTCCAACTATACGCTTACATCTTACTCGCTAATCCTGCCGCTAAGTAGCAGTGCTTGCACTGCTGTGTTCCGGTGTGGAGAGTAAGACAGCCGGGGAAATTACGGGCACAAGAGGCATTTCATCTTAGTTCTCTAGGTTGGCAACGCATCTGCAATCCCTCCGGGGTTGCGGGTGTCTATGGGCAGTGGTGATCACTTACCATCAGGTGACCCACTTGCTCGTTTGCCTTCCTATTCACATAAAAAAAAAAAAAAAAAAAAAAAAAAAAAAAAAAAAAAAAATACGCCCTTAATCATGCTAAACGTGGCCTTAAGGTTTTGTTACCTTAGACTGTCTACCCCGTAAGGGACAAAGACGTGATATATATATGTATGTATGACCAAATAGGAGACGTTTTGGAAAAAGGTCAGGTCAGGAGTACCCGATACCGACGAGCATGTATGAAGAGATTGATGACTGTGGATGAAGCGAAAGAAATATGTCAGGATCGTAGCAAGTGGAATAAAGTAGTCTCTGCCTACCCCTGTGGGAAAGAGGCGTGACAGTATGTATGTATGTATGTATGGATGTATGTTTTTACTACTTCTTACTGAATTTTGCTAGCATTTTACGATCCCAGTTCACAATACATTGTACGTTCTCCCGTCTGCTTTTTGACCTCCAGATGAATCCAGACCAATTTTTGTAATCTACATCGATGTTTTATTCATTTAAAGTCTGTTAAAGGCCGCAGTTCCTTAAGCAGAGTCGTGGCATCATCTAGGTCATCTCCTTGCATTTAGGTTACGCCTCATTAAAACCAGTATAGCTATCATGTCAAAACAATGTAACGTCAATTTGATCCGTAATGAATGACTGTCGAAGATTTAATCTGATCAGAATTGATCTGTGGGTACAGTCGACTGCAAAAGTAGTCATTTATTGAATCAGGCGTTACTTAGTGGAAGTCTATAATATCAATGATCAAAAACATTTATTTCCCTTGCCATTCCAAGTTAAGTTAGTGAGTAAATAAATGTTTTATTGTACAATTATAAAGAAACAGAGACAAAATCACAAAAAACGACATTATATTATCCTTTGGGTAAATGAGAGGAGCATTAAGCGAGAGACCGACAAAGAGTGAGTTTAAAATATCCATACAGTGAAAGCCACAATAGAGCGTTCATCTCAAAATACAACAAACAATTCATAAATAAACTACTAAATATCATTAAACACAAAAGTCTGTGTAACACTAATAATTATTATTTAAATTCTTGAGACAGATAATTTATACAAACTCTGATAAACAATAAACGTCTACTGTGTTTTAAAAATGAAAAAAAAAAAACAAAATTACATATTTTGCTCTTTTCGTATTTTGACCGACGCCTGTAAAATTAACCTTAGATAGAAACATTACATAAATCAAGTATTTATCCTTTACAGGGTAGATAGAGCCTAAGTTGTGGGTGTATGTGACGGGTTGCTAGCCGCAACGCCTATAAAATGTTCCCTAAGATATTGGCCCATTCCCTCGATGGTCTTTTACCGTCTGCGCGAGAAGAAAAGCAACTATGTACATTCTATGTTTTTTCTTTACTCTCAGAATAGCATGGAAAGTAATCATAGCTGCGACCAAATCAAATAATATCAGAAAACGCTTTAATATTAAATAAAGTTTTATTCAAAGCCTCTAGTGTATGTTTTGATACGAAAAACGTACCGAACGCATCCGCGTAACAGTCTCAATTTACTATGGGATAATTAACAGCGCCACTAGCGGAATAAAACGGCAACAAACAGGCGCTGCGCCAACGCACGGCTCTTGGAGGCTACCATCCTCCGATAACATACAAGGCAGTGATTGCGGAGGTTCCCACCATATCGGCCTTTGGGGGAAGCCTGTTCAGAAGTAGACGTCTTTTGTCTCATAGTATTTGACATACTGGTCTGGGAGTAAAAAAAAAAGAATGTACCAGTTGCTTCTCTTCTCGCGCAGATGGTAAAAGCCCATCGAGGGAATGGGCGAAAATCTTAGGAATCGTACAGGCGATGCGACTAGCAACCCATCACTATTTTGATTCCCCTTTCCACCTATTCGCCCACAACCATGCTAAACGTGGCCTTTAGGTCTTGTCACCTTAGGCTCTGTCTACCCTGTAAGGGACCAAGACGTGATTTATGTTATGTATGTATTTGATAGTTCGAGACGTGTTTTGCTATCGAAAACTTACACTAAGCATATATATTTGATTTGAACACTTTCGCTGCTGCGATATTTTCTTACGCCAACTATACAAAGATCAATCATGATTAGGTCAGTCTAGTGTTTGAAACAATGTGCATGCGTTATTGCATTATGTTCTTAATTAATCGTTTTAGAACATCCCACACAACTACAGTTCCATACATATGCTAACGGATGTGTATTCACGTAACACCATAGAACCCTATCGCAGTAAAGTGACATATCACTCGAGTCTGAGTGACGGTTTTGAGGTGGCATGTGTATACATTTTCCTATATTGTACATTCAAGCCCGTCGAAGCAATGGGCGAAAATCTTAGGAATCATACAGGCGATGCGGCTAGCAACCCATCACAATATTGATTCCCCTTTCCACTTACACGCCCACAGTCATGCTAAACGTGGTCTTAAGGTTTTGTTATCTTAAGCTCCGTCTACCCCATAAGGGATAAAGACGTGATATATGTATGTTCGTATGTAGGTAAGTATCATTTCATCACGCTTGACTGTATGGACTCAGTTCCCTTTAACTTTGTCTTAGAAAAAAAAAAACAAAAAAAAAACTAGCCTAAAACCGTCGCCCTTGCACTTGTCCAACTCATCAAATACATTTTATACTTAATCAAGACTCGAACCCGGTACTTACCAAACCGTATTGCACTCACGATCGTCGTGCACCGCTTGACCCGACCTGTCTCATTCTGCCCAACATCTCGTCAACGCGCAAAAAGTGGGCAGGCGCTAGTGGGACTATTTCTCCGAGGGTTCCGTACCTCCACAAAAAACAATCCACATGAAATAATTATTTTTAGGGTTCTGTACCTGGCCTCTAACCTCCCTCTAACAGAAAAAGTAGTCAACCAAGCTCCTTAAATTAAAGAATAAAAAATAAAAAAAACTGAAAAAGCAGCCCTTACTGGATCAAGCTTCTAAACGACACTGAAAATAACACAGATAAATCCCAAAATTAAAGAAATGGCCGAGAATCAAACCTGGATCCTCATCACTCCGTGTTGCGTGCGGTATACTACACCACCTGTGCAAGTATCACTATCACTACATAGTATAAAACAAAGTCGCTTTCTCGGTCCCTATATCCCTGTCCCTATGTATGCTTATATCTTGAAAACCACACAACGGATTTGGATGCGGTTTTTTTTAATAGATAGAGTGATTCAACAGGAAGGTTTTTATGTATGTAAATGAAGTCCAGTGTGCACTAACTTCATTCATATTAATTTTATTGTTGCTGCACATATGTCGTAGGACTATCTGTGGTAGTCATTGACAGATGACAGATCGGAGGTTAGACGGGAACTGTCACTGTCACTTAGAATAGAATAAATGCAAGTAATCCATGTAATGAGAGGAGAAATAACAAAAGTTGATATATAAGGAGAAAGGAAGTAATTGGTGGAATAGTAGCTTTAATGTTGTTTCTCTTTTCAGCTAAGATATAATATTAAGATGTTGTACATAGCTAAGGTTAAAAGTGCTAAGTGTTAGCGAATAATAAAACATCTCTTTTCAGAGCAACGCATTCTGTTTTTATTTCACCGCTTCATCTACAATTACAAAATTTGTGTAGAACACACATTATATGTATAATTATATGCAGACGAAGTCGCGGGCAGAAGCTAGTTTAGAATAATAATCAATTGTTAGGGTTTCAATTTCAACCTTTTTGGCTGTTGGTGGCTGGCTGGCGCTAGTACATTGCCACGCGCCGCGCCACTGAATAAAAAGAACAATAAGGCGGCTGTTACTTCTTTTTTAAATTGTCGGTGCACGGTCGGTCTTTTATGCGGATTTATGTGTAAGCTATTGAAAATATTAATCAATGTTTACTGTCAATGCCCTTCTCGCATCAGCTCCAGAGTGTGACGTATTTGCTGATCGTTGACGGAGTGTACGAGGAAGGGTTCTGTGACGTGATGAATGCGCGTCCATTCACTTGCACCTAATTTATTTTTGATTTTTGTATTTGTATGTATGTATGTATGTAAAAAATTGTTTTGCCATTTTGTCTCACTTAGTGCCACAGTCATGCTGTCATGCTTTGTAAGTTTTATTAATAAATAAATAATAATATTGACGGTCTAATCCATGCCTTGGTCTACGGATCCCTAAAACATCTTTAAACACAGACAAACATGTGATGCGCAAGCGCAAATAATTAGTTTATCGGGGCAATATCGATCGGGACGTTGGGTAACGAGTAACGCACACATCTACTCTGAGCTAAGAAATTCCAAGTTCGTTTCGTGTCGTTTCGCTCATAGTAACAATCATTAACAAGAGAGTGAAAGGGACGGTATGATTCGAGCTTCGAATTTCGAATTTCGGAATAGCCCATGCAAGTTAAGGGCCCATCGGACAAAGGCTGAATGAAAAACGTCAACTTTTAAAAGGTTTTTTCTGGCAATCGCTATGTAATGGCAGTAAATTTAAAAGGTTTTTGCTTTCGGAATTTAGACGTGTTGATTTATAGATTTTTTATAATAATAATGTTACATAATATTTAATAATTGCTACAGTAAAAACTTTGCCAGAGATCCTTCAAATCAAATGTTTGTAAATATTTTGCAAACTACTCATTAAGTTCCGATTGAACTTGGCTGCAACTACCATGTTATAATTAATCATTAATTAGTAAGTAAATAAGTAAGTAAATGCTTTATTGTAAAAAAGACATTTAATATATGCACAAAGGCGAACTTATCCCTATAAGGGTTCTCTACCAGTTAACCTTTGAGTAAATGAGAGGAGCATTAAGCGTGTGACCGACAAAGAGTGAGTTTAAAATATCCATATTATTATAGTCTCCTTTAAACATAAATATTATGTAAATATAATTAAGAAAGTAAATGCTTTATTATACAAATATAAAAAAACAGATAAAATTCACAAAAAAATAAAAATAACATCAATTACACAAAGTAGGTATGCTTTCTTTGAAATCATTGGACAATTTTATTAAAACACAAAAGGTATTTTCCCGCGGTAAAAAGTAGCCTATGTCACTCAGTGATAATGTAGCTTTCTAACGGCAAAATAATTTTTAAAATCGGTCCAGTAGTTGCGGAGCCTATTCAATGCAAACAAACAAACAATCAAATTTTTCATCTTTTTAATATTAGTATAGATATTAATATTGCCTAAGCACGTGTTTTCCAAATTGTTTACCAATCAAATAAACAACAATGAAATAAAATTAAACTTAAGCCAAGAAAAAAATCCAATCCAATCTTATTTGCCAAACTTTCAATCAACATTAGCAATTAAGTGCAAAAACACGTTTCTGTTTAATCTGAATCGGGTCTGACGGACACTTAACTAGGAATCCTCGGCAGTCAAAGGTTAGGGCCGTGAGTTCGGTTTTAAGTAACGCGATGTGAACGACATAGCCCCGTATAAATAGGATGCGCTGCATCACCACAGCACATTCGTTGCCCACCACTGGACCAAACAGCTCGAAGATGAAGCTGGTAACAATCCACTATATTCCACTAAATTCGTCACGCCTTAAGCGTCAGTTTCCGCCAATTTTCTGGGAGCTAGTAATTGCTTGTAATTTTACCATTAAATTTTATCTTGACCCCTTTCTGTAGCATCCTATGAACTGTAACCTTTGGCTCTCAAATTCATTTGTTTTAATTGTTTCAGCTTATAGTGCTATCTTTGATAGCCTACAGCTATGCAGCCAAGTTGGATAGGACGTACCTGCCGCCAGCTAGCGCTGCGAGTGCTGGAGGAAGCCCAGGGTCGTTGACCGCCCCTGGTCAGGATTCCAACTTCGGGCAACAGGCCCCTGGGTTCCGAGGAAGCCAGCCTCAACCAGGCCGTGGGGCATTTAACCAGCAATCTGGAGCTCAACCTGGTCCTGTTTCTGGTCAAGCGCCAGGATTCGGTCAATCCGGCTTAAACGGCCAGGCCGGATTAAGTCAGCCAGGCTTCGGACGTCCGTCTGGTCAGCCCGGTTTCGGAAATGCCGGACCTAACCAACCTTCAAGCTTCGGTCAACCTTCCGGCTCCGGAGTACAGCCCGCTGGATTAGGAGTACAGCCGTCTGGTTTCGGCCAGCCTCAGTTCGGACAATCTGGACCGAGAAACCAGGGAACTTTTGGACAAAGCCAGCAACCTGAACGTCCTCAAGCTGCATCTGACAGGAACGCTGAAATTTTAAGATATAACAACCAAAACGACGGTGAAACTTTCGCGTACGACTTCGAGACATCCAACGGTATTTCTGCTGAAGAATCTGGCGTAGCCACCAACGGCGTCCAAGCGCAGGGTGGATATTCTTACACTGGTGATGATGGTCAGTTCTACAAGATCACTTACACGGCTGACGAGAACGGTTATATGCCTCAGGGTGACCATTTGCCTACTCCTCATCCGATCCCAGAAGAGATTCTGAAATCCATTGAAGAAAACGCGAGAGCCGCCGCGTCAGGGACCCAAGAAGGTGAGGAATGTTTTCATTATGCTTAATATGGTGTCATAAATTGGTGGAAAAATATTTAATTATTATTATCGAGGGAATGGGCGAAAATCTTTAGAATTCTATTATAGGCGATGTGACTAACAGCCCATCACTATTTTGATTCCCCTTCCCGTCCATACGCCCACAATCATTCTAAACGTGGTCTTTAGATCTTTTTACCTTAGGTTAGGTCTACCCCGTAAGGGAAGACGTGATTTAAGTATGTATTTATGTATGTGTGTATGAAGAAAAATAACGCTATTTCGGTTCGATACGTTTTCTACACATTTTTCTTGGAATTTAACAAATATTTTATTAATCTGAATCAAAATCATCGGCGCATCATTTTTGTGCCTTTTTTTCATAAATTTGGGTCCTCACAAATGTGGCACGAAAATTGTATCGATAATTCAGGTAATTTTGTTGTAACGATACTTTGAATTACTTTTATTTTAAAACTAGCTTCTGCCCGCGACTTCGTCTGCGTAGAAAATATACATAAAAACCTTCCTCTTGAATCACTCTATCTATTAAAAAAACCGCATCAAAATCCGTTGTGTAGTTTTGAAGATATAAGCATACAAAGGGACATAGGGACATAAGGACATGGGGACAGAGAAAGCGACTTTGTTTTATACTATGTAGTGATGATACCCTGACAACCTTTTGTATCAGCTCTCGTCCATAATTTAGGTTTGCGATTAGTTTCATCTTAAAATGAAGTTATTCTTAGTTCACATCGAAGTCACGAGTTCCATTACCAAATACCATTTGCAACATCGTACATTGTTATTTAGTATCGTTACTATTTTGTCATTTTAGCCATTATTTATAATGAGTTTATACCCGAATAATAGCCGCATCGAAGCTTTATTGCGTTAAACATACTGTAAAATAAAATCTGAATCCGTTGTTATAGACGAAATAATGTGGAAATTTCTTAACAATCTTGTAACACATATTAAAATTTAGCTATCATATTGACACGCCTGTATGTGAGATAATTTAATGTGGCAACATTTCTGTTTTGTTGTTCTTTTTTATTTTCAATGACTTAGCCCTGATATGAATAATATTTAAGTACAAAGTCTAGGGAGTTGTCATAAGAGTTACTGCCAAAATTGTTATTTTCTTTTTCCTAATTGACACGAAAAAAAACTGATTCAATGATTTACTTGTATTTGTAGTTTTCCAAATGACATATCAAACTATATCATCGATCTCTTTTAACAAAGTTTTTCTTTATAGGAGCATACAACCCGGATGAAGACGACTCTCCTCAACAATCCTACCAAGGGCAACAGCAGCCATTCAGAGGTTCCAACGGATTCGGACCATCAGGATCTTCAGGACAACCCCAAAGACTGCAAGGCTCCCAGGGTTCAAACCAATATAATCAACCTCAAGGCTTCAAACAGGGATCTAATGGACCAGCTTTCAACTCACAAGGCCAGCAAGGTTTCTCTGGACAAAACCGTCTTCAAGGTCAAAATGGCGGTCAGAGTAACGATCAATCAGGCTATGACTACTCCCGCCCACAAAATCAGGGTCGTCAACCTAATGGCAACTTCATCCCTTCAGGTCCTTCTAAGGGCGCTGGTACTCCGAACACACGAAGGCCCTTCCAACAAGGTCAGAATCAGCCTAGCCAAACGGAGTCTTTCGGCCCAACCAGGTCAAACCAAGGCCAATACCAAACCCCTGAGCCAAACCAGCCCCAAAGGCAGTCTGGAAACCAAGGTTTTGGTCCTACTAGACCGCAGTTCAACCAAGGCACCCAAGGTCCCAGCCAGCGCACCCAGCAACCCGGAAATCAAGGATCTAGTCCTCAGTACAACCAGAACCAAGGATTCGCACCTTCTCGACCTCAGTCTAACCAAGGTTTTGCTCCAAACCGTCAAAACCAGAACCAGTCTCCAGGATTCCAGGGCTCGCAAGCCGCTCAGGGCCAAAGAGGCCAACAAGCTATCCAGAGTCTGAGGGGCCAGGGTAACGGTGCTTCTCAGGACCAGGATGGTTACGAATATAACAGACCTCAAGGCGCATTCAACTCTGGCAACCAAGGGCAATTCCGTCCTCAGTCTCAAGGTTCCACTGGAGGATCTCAAGGTGGTTTCCCTGGATCTCCATCTCAAACCGGATTCCGGGGTACATCTGGACCAAACCGTCCAGGTTCGTCTCAGGGTCCTTCCCAAGGTGCTTTCCCCGGGTCGAATGCTAACCGGCCAGGAGCCGGATCTCAAGGTCAGCAAGGAGGTTTCACTGGTACCCAAACACCTCAATTCCCTGGTCCCAGAGGTCAGCCATCTCAGGGTCAGCAGAGGCCTGGCGCTCAGCCTTACAACCCTCTTGCCAACCAGACCTTCAATCAGCAGAAACAGGAAACTTTCGAAGGACCACGCCAGCCCCCAAGCTTCAGCTCTGAGGATGGATACAAATATTAATTACCAAAGGCCAGTAGCTCAATATTAGATAAGAAAAGGCATTAGAAAATGAATAAAAAAAAATAGAAGATAATTAAAAGTTACGAGTGCTTTGTACATATCTTTCTCATTTTGTACATAGCTGTGTAATTGTAATGTTATTTAATCACTGTGTGATGGAAATGTAAATAAAATAAACGATTCGAACATTGATTTATTGTTTCTTATTTCTTCTAATATCCTCTAAATTTATTTTATTGTTGTTTTTATTATCCTTGCGTTTCTCCTGTCTATTTGTTCCCGCCACCTACTTAAACTGTCTCCGACTTATTTCTTTCTTTTATTGGTTGTCTGGTAGAGATCGCTATTAAGCGATAAGACCGACTATTGTCTACCTTGTTCTTTGTTTCGGTATCGTTTTGTACTGACTTGTGGTATTCAAGTATTTGTTGTACTGTTAGTATAATATTTCTGAACTCTTTTTCTTTTAACACCGGGTATACCAAACCTAATATACTCTGTTGCAGTCAATCAGCCTCTTAGATATTTCCTTAATTAGTATACGCGCGCTGGGACCCCACGGACAGGGTCTCAATCCCGAATGGCGGGAAGTAGTATTCGGAGCCGAGACCTTTATTTATTCACCTTTAATTTTTCGGCCGCCTCTGCTGCCGCACCGGCTCTATTAGCTGTTCCGTGGACGTAGGAAGGGGCCAGTGTGTCTGCACAGGTAGCGTCCAACACCACCCGACCCATCTTCCACGGAATCAGTGACATGCCGTCCGGTTTGCCGTCGTCTCTGGCGATACCGGGTGGCTCAAGTAGCGCCGGCAAGTTGACGGTGGTAAGAGAGCGACGGATTATGTCATTAAGTGCGGCATGTCTAGAGAAGCGGCCTGCAAATACAATCAATTTTGTAGTAGATTTAGGTTTAGAGGTACATTTGTTGGTACTGGTTTGTAACAATATCAACTTAGTGTAAACTTGTACCGCTCGAGGCGCAACCTTTCCACTTGTAACTGAATCACGACATTCACTTGTTTCCTAGAATATCCTAGGCTTGACACAGTTTACAATTTACAATAGCTTACAATTGTACGTTCGAGAGGATACGTAATACATACAAATTGTCCGCAACCACTTATCGTATGAGAGATGTTGTGATATTAAAAATCGAAGAACGGCTGAACCGATTTTTTTTAACTAATCGCCGCAGTCTTAGGAAACTTGCGCCAGGCATTTTCGGTCTCCGGAGCTAGCAGGGCGCGCCGTTGACAGATACCTACGTCAAGAATGACGACGATGATGATGATAAAAAGAAGCTTCGATCGTCACCCTAAAGGTGGACTTCCAATCCACGCATCAATGGCGTCAGTTTGTCACGGAGTGACCAGACCAGATGTGGAGAGGGAAGAAAACTCAGGAGATGATGGATATGGAGGTGGTTGTTTATTTAGATTAGTAAAGGTAAAGATAAATATTAAGATTAAGGCACCTGAAACAAGGTATAGCACAACTTAATATACAAATACAGTAATTTATAAAAACCGTTAGCCCAATAAATATAAAACTTACGAACAGTGCCTTTGGAAACAATGAAGAACAATTATGATGATAGCAATGTAACTGATAGAAAATCACAGCACAGGATAAGATTGGTTATTTATTGATATGCACTAGACAAAAATCCTAGTACTTATTTTAAAATTTAGGGTGAATAGGTATGGATTATGCCAGATCTCATTTTGTAATAACATAGAGTCATGAAAGATCGAACGATACGATCGATATGAATTCTAAATTTTGAATTTGAAAATAGAGAAAAACATGAAACTGAGGATGGAGGATGAAAACAGACAAGGCTGGATACCGCCTTGTTACAAGTTGATCCAGTTTTTCGGAAGTTATACATACTAGCTTTTGCCCGCGAATTAGACTTACATTAAGCAGCTGCGACCTTTGACATGTTTATCGCTATCACACGGGAACTCTTTCATTTTCCGCGATTAAAAGTATCTAAAATATTGATCAGGGATATTTAAGATACCACCACGCAAAATTTCATTCAAATCGGTCCAACAGTTCCGGAGATTACCGAACACAGACATATGTAAACGAACACATCCATATAGACAGATAAAATTTATAAAATCTTCTTTTTTATGTTTTATTACTCATCCCTAATTGCTACTCCATTTTTGATGAATTTATTGAATGTAGACACGAACTTTCTACTGATTTATTATATTGTATAGAGTATAGATATATAAGATAGACAACGCATTCAAATCGGTTTACCCGTTAAAGAGATGTCACACGCACACACATGGACAAATAGACTACAAGCCCATGGAAAAAAAAACATGTGCAATGAACCAGCGTGAATGACGCTTAGAAGGCTGTTACTATATCATAAAATAACTCTGAGCGCTATGCCGTCATTTCTGAGCGGTATGGAATTTTTTCTTTTTTTTCCATGGGCATGTAGTCTAAAACTTATAACACTCCCTCAAAAATTAAACTGAGGGAGAGAGTGAATCTGATTCACACATCATTACTGATTCATTAAAAAGCTCACCTCAAATTTCAAAATAATATCAGGCCTTAGCTCTCAGCATCCTAAGCACATAACTGCTATAATCAGTCGCTCAATCTCCATTATCAGCATCACACCGGGCCACTTAATTAACTCGAAATAAAGGCCACTTAATTTCGAGTGTGTGAACTCATACACAAATCACGTCTTTATCCCTTACGGGGTAGACAAAGCCTAAGGTAACAAGACATACAGGCCACGTTTCAGTGGCGTAACTATAACGTCTGTGGCCCGCGGCAAATTCGTCAGATGGGGCTCCTTCCTCAATATAAAGAAGTGCATCAACGCCCTTTTGTGCTCTAAACCAAGCCAGTTGGGGGCCCCGTAGAGCTAGGGGCCCTAGCATTTAGCCACCCCTGCCACCCTATAGTTACGCCACTGCCACGTTTAGAATGATTGTGGGCGATTAGGTGGAAAAGGGAATCAAACTAGTGATGGGTTGCTAGCCGCATCGCCAATGACATGTTTCCTAAGATTTTCTACGCGGAAAGAGAAGCAACTGGTACATTCTATGTTTTTTCTTTGGTCCCAGACCAGCATGAAAATACGTAGATGAGATTACGTAGTGTGATTAATAGAATACATACAATACATAACATGGAATTCCCTTTCAACTTTCACGCCCAAAATCATACTAAACGTGCTATTTTAGGCTCTGTCTACCCCGTAAGTGACTTATTGGCAATGGAACAGAGCCTCTTAGACAATGTAAACAACTCTTAGCCCTTATCCGATTTCACTTTAAAAAAACCTCAATCAAATTCATAAAGTGGCTGTCAGTACATCGGCGCGCGCGCACAATCGTTACAAATTACGATTATCCACGCACAATTTGAGATGATCGATCCTTTGATAATCGATACTTTTATAATGCTTGATGAGAACAATACAGCTCTAGGTCAAGACGCGGGCGTTTCAAGTTTAACAGATTGTGTCAAATTAAAGGTATTTTACTGATTGTGTGGGTGTACTTAATGGGGTAGATGAATGGAGAATGAAGCCTTCGGATAAAGCTAGTGTTGCGCTGTTAAACGAACTATTAGAGTTGCTTCCATGCTGGTATAAGAGCAAAGATAAACATGTATAGTCTGTTTCTTTTAAAATGACGAAAATGCAATTAACGCGGGATTTTACAACTTCTTTTGTTGCTGAATATGAAAGGAAAAATAACAAAGAGACGCAAAAAAACTGACCGCAGTATGGCACGTGTACTGGAGTAGCTCAGCCCTTCTTGATCTTTGAAATTAAAGATTTTAATTTTTATTTAAAATATGATTATTAATACACAAAAAATCAACACTTATACATATTACATATTTATATGGCTAACATTCAATATAATTTCAAATATGATATTATGATTATATTACCTGAACTGGACCCTTTTAAGTATAATAGGTGTATTGTTTTCCAAATACAATTACAGTGCGGCTAACACTCAGGTAAAAATGTCTTATACCTACTATAAAAAAATTGAAAAAGTGATATTGACACAGTATATAATTATTATTTTAGAAACGCACGTCGTCTAGTGTAATACCGACCAACAACATCAAAACAATCAAGATTGTTTGTTCACGGTATACTTTGAGAATATGGATATACCTGCATAATGGTTTTACAACCCCACTTGAAGTTAACAATTGAACAATAGATGTTGGTTTTAAGTACTTCTCGTCATTTTAAAAGAAACAGACTATACCTGCTGTTTCTCTTCCCGCGCATCTATTAGCTCATCGAAGGAATCGGCGAAAATCATTTTATAGGCGATGCGGCTGGCAGCCCATCACTATTCCGATTCCCTTTTCCACCTATTCGCTCACAATCATGCTAAACGTGGCTGTTAGGTCCTGATCTCAGGCTCTATCTACACCGTAAGGAATATAGACGTGTATGTATGTATAATTATGAAAAATATGAATACAGGACAATACAAATGCACAAAAGCGTACTTATCCTTAAAAGGGATTTCTTCCAGTTAACCTTTGAACGATTGATAGGTCATAGGTATTAAGCAAGAGTAGACAGAAAAAGTATACGAACTGATCATACATACATACCGTCACGCCTCTTTCCGAAGTAGGCAGATACTACTTTGTTCCGCTTGCTACGATCCTGACATACTTTTTTCGCTTCATCCACATTCATCTCTTCATACCATGCACGTCGACTTCGGGTACTCCTAACCTGAACTTCCAAAACGCCTCCTATTTGGTATGTGGTACTACTTATCGAAACCTAAAGTAATCTTAAATGCCTAGGTAAAATAAGACGTGATTTGGTGTGTTGCATATTTAGCAAAAAACTTATCGAACCTTCACTATTCTTAGAGGAATGCATATTTCAATCACAACACTGTAATCAAAAGATTCTTTGCACATTGATCACGATGCGAACTATAATTTGCTCTCGACTCAATCACATAAACTAAATGCCATGTTTGTTTAGTCATTTTGCCACAGCCTTTCTTGTCTATAAGATTTAGGAGATTTACTGAAAATTAGAACACAGAAAAATCCGAAAAGTAAAGCTCCTCAAATCCTCGTTATTCCGTGACGCGCACCCCTACACCACCCATAGCAGGTGGGTAAGCCTTCGGATTTTTCTATCTGTTACTAGCTGTCACGTGACCTTGTTACTATGCGAATTTTTGTCGCCAAGCGTCATCTGTTCGAATGATGTGTCTGTACGACACAATTACAAACTCCCGTGGAACATCTACTGCTTACTAGGGACGAGAGTACCTAATGCATTTTTCTAATGATAGTTTATATAGGATAGTTGAGCGGATCACTGTATCCGCTATTATTGTAGGCATATTGACCACTTTACATACATAATTTCATACATATATCATGTCTTTATACCTTACGGGGTAGACCGGGGTAGGTAACAAAACCTTAAGGCCACGTTTAGCATGATTAAGGGTGTATAGCTGGAAAGGGATCAAAACTGTGATTGGTTGCTAAGACTTTCACACATTGCCTCGATGGGCTTTTACCATCTGCGCGGGAAGAGAAACAACTGGTAAATTCTGTTTTTTCTTCACTCCCAGACCAGCATAGAAGAAACACAATTACAATTGATACTCTAAAGTTATGTGTCTTTGGTAAATAAGATAGTACCTAATGGTTTTAGTAAAACAATAAACTCAGCAGTTACGCTAAGTGCACTTAGCAGAGCAACGCTTGCTGAAATAAATATAGGATTTGAAATTATTTTAATTGGTTACAAATGAGTCGTTTAAAAACAGCTCCGTGTGCATCATCACCAATTTTAGTCCCCAAAAGATCCTGCTTACGATCACCTGTAATTAAAAGAACATCGTTAATTTTTATAGCGCCTTATTCCGACCTATATCCTTGTTGGAATCTAGATCAACTAATTGCCCGATTGCAATATTAGTATCACGATATAATTTAAAACACCTACTCTGATTTACATATGAGAGGTCATCGCAAAGGTTTGTTGAAGGTCAGTATCGATATGTGGATGATTATTGAAAGCTCGTAGGTTAAGCGAAGCATTCAGTGGGTGTGCCAAATGATGGCGGCGGACGAGATGGAAACAACACAACACAATACAATACAAATATACATTGTTGAACACTACATAACAATACAGTTAGTTCCTTCTCGCATCTGATTCCTCGAAGGTCCAGTTCCCGGCAAACGGTCACCGTGGGATTAGTTTCTCTCTGACGGTGTCCCGTCATTTGCGCTTAATTTACAAATTCAAATCAGGGTAGTCTAGCTACGCGGAATTGATCTTTTTCAGACAACGCGTCAAGTCATATTCGTCAACCCGCCCCCTTATCGGAAATGGTGATTTCGGGGTGCGAGTCGGGTTACCTCCACGTGTGATTAAGAGCTGCGGTTCGTTTTTGGATCCGTCCGGGGGGAAGAGCAGTGCTTGGTCCGGTGCGCCCTGGGCAACGGCTAATGATTTCCTGGCAGTTTCTGAGGGATATCATTGACCGTTGGCTAAGAGCCCGACAGGGGGGGGAGGGGGGTCTTTGACCATTACCGTACAACGTTGCCGACATTTTGTCACAAGATTTTTTAATAAAAAATTTTACATTGACATTGGCGAAGTTGTCGTCGCTATAACGACTTGATACGCCACAAATAAAAGAAGAAGAAGAAGAATGGTGATTTCGTAAACCAGTATGAACTGGGATGTGTGCCTGGTGATAGCTACCTCTGTAACTCTGTAACTGGCGTCACTGAAAATCAGGGTCACGACATTATCCCGGATCTTAGCTGAGTGGCGGCCATTTGGCTGGTTGAAATAAGTGTCTATGTATAATATTCTGTTTGTGTTTCTGTATCAGCTAATAATGTTTTCTTATTCTTATTCTTATATACTTAATTATTACCTCACATGGGCTACATGGGTCACTCCCGTATATGTAGTGGAAGATGAGGTGCAGAATTCTCATTCCGCTTTTCATCTGAGCAGTTTATAAATATTTGAGTGACTCCTGTATTTTATTTTTTCATTGATTTGTTACCCTTTAAAGGTTTTGAGTATAGAGCTACTTAAGATGGTTTTGGGTCCGTTTTTCTATCTGATATTACTGGCGGTGATTGTACTTAAAATTGTCAATGTTACAAAATTTTGTAATTAAAATGTATTTTGATTAATTCCTCCTTTCTGAACTACATTGAACGAATATTGCCCAACGTTACTACAAACAGTGAACTACAAACTATTAACAAAACCAGCTCTTCCCAGCTTAGCCTTTCTAGTTAAAACAATTAGGTTCTAAATGTCGATTCCAGACCTTTTCCTCGCAATGAAAATATTTTGAAACAATTTTTATCTCTTGCATAAAACCGTCCGCAACAATTAGAGTCCATCTCTGAGTATTACATGATTAAGCAATAGCGAACCACGACACGATCGGTCCATCTTCAATTTCTAAGTAGATCGATGGAGTATAAATATAGTACAATGTTTTAATTGCTATCATAACATCTCTTGTATCGCATCAGAGAGGTAGCTCAAGCAAAAAACATGAAACTGGTGTGTAATATATTATAATATTGTGCATAATTAAAACAACTGTTTCATGATCTATTTCATTACTTCAACTTAATAATTTTCTCTACACTTTTTTAACAAATTAATCCTTTATTGAAAATACTTTATTGGAAAATATTATCCAGTTATTCGCAAACTTAACCATTGCCTTTAAAAAATCATAATAAACTGAATCCACTTAAAAAGTGAAAAAAAGAGCATCTGACTAATTGGAAATCCATAATACCCGAACTTTCATTGTACATTGTTTTTTCTCTTTCAGATAATCCTTCTCTCCGTCGTAGCCTGGTCTAGCTGCGCCAAGTTAGACAGGAACTACCTCCCCCCCTCCAACGCCAGATCTTCTGGAGGCTCTCCCTTCCTCCAAGCACCTAACTCCGACTCCAACCTTCAAGGCAACAATGGCAACTACCAGGACAACGGCTTTGGCCAATCGACTGACTTCAGCCAAGGAAGCGGTCCCCAAGGAAACTTTAACAACGATTTCAACCAGAATGGTTTCGACAACCTGAACAATGACAACTTCAATGGCAACGATTTCGCTCGTGCTGAGAGGCCCCAAGCTTCTTTTGAGAGGAATGCTGCTATCCTGAGACAAGATTCCCAGAATGATGGCGAGACGTACTCTTACGCTTATGAGACGGAGAACGGTATCACCGCCGAAGAGAGTGGTGTGGCCACCAACGGCGTGGAAGCCCAGGGCAGCTATTCCTACACTGGTGACGACGGTCAGGTTTACACTGTCCGGTAAGTTCTCTTGATTTTTTGGCTTCGTAATCCTATTTGAAACTGCGAACAAAAAAACTGAACTCAAGTTTTGAAATCAAAAAATAGTACTCTACTTGTGTCTGACCAAAAGTATATTTTGTAAATAATTATAAAAGTATAAGTAAACACAAATCGAAACTAAAGCTAACTTGTTTAAAAATTACTTAAAAATAATAAAACTGACGCTAATTACGCTGTCTGACTTAGTGTGAATTGTACATTCTTGTTGCACTAATTGCGTCAATTTTGCATTAGAATCTTTTAAGGCAAATACCCAATATCGCCGTAAAAAATGAATGAAACATGTCCAAACCTAACTTCATTGACATTTCCATACTCATGAATCCAAGTGGGAAATTGCAAGGCATAATAACAACGTGGTCCTTTTATCATTCGTCATTATCATTTTGACAGAAATAAGTTCAATAGGCTTTCTTCATGGATCTTCACTTCACCTACTTATTTTCAACCTTCCTGTCCACAGATACACAGCCGACCAGAACGGATTCGTGCCCATTGGTGACCACCTTCCCACTCCTCCCCCGGTACCTGAAGAGATCCTGAAGGCTTTAGAGCAGAACGCGCTGGATGAAGCCGCTGGAATCTACGATGATGGTGAGACAAAGACAATACAATTTAAATCTCATGTGAATCTTTTGTAAAGGGTTGTAAGGTAAACAAATCAAACTTGGGCGCCTAGTGCTAAAATGGGTAGGTAATTAGGTGATGAACTTGAACAATAAAAATAACCAAACAACTTAAACCTGTGATAAAGTACAAAATTAATCAATTCAACTACGTTTTCGATTTTATACAAATAATTTCAATTTATTAAAAGCTACTACATTATCTCTGACTTAAAAGGGATATTTTTATCCCGAACAACGACAGTGGAATGTCAAGGACCTTATTTTCCCATTCTAGGTTCGTACGCTGAAGGCAAATACGGAGACGACAGTAACCAGAACAACTATAACGGAAACGTCAACAACTATGATAATGGCAATGGCTTCAACAACGGCAACAACTTCAACAATGGCAACAACTTCAACAACGGCAACAACTTCAACAAAGGCAACAACTTCAACAACGGCAACAACTTCGATAGCGGCAATGATTTCAACAACGGCAACAGAGGCAACAACCTTCGCGACTTCAACGGAAACGACGAGGACTCCGTGGTCACCAACGCCGCTGTCTTCAGGACCAACCAGCCTTCCAGAGGCTTCGATGGAGCTACCAAAGCGTACCTCCCACCCGTCCAGAACCAGAGGGCCCAAAGCAGGAACGGCCTTGGTCCCAGGTCCAGGACTAGGCCCAGCTTCAACGCTAGAGACGGATACAACTATTAGACGAATTTTGTTAGCGAATGGTAATGGAAGAATTGATTAAATGAATACTATTTATTGAGAAGATTTAGTTTATTTTGGTTCTAACAGCACTTTAACCTACTTATAAAAAGGCCTAGTTTATTGTTGTTACTGTTGCATGACACTTTATCCAATTTCACCGAGCTGCCATCTTGTTTAAACAACTTCAGAAATTGGGTAATAGTTATTTGTCTCCCAAGGGAGCAAAATGATGTATTTACGGCGAGGGCGCTACATTGAATCCAGAATCAAGAGCGTAATGAGGGATTCAAGTGTTAACGCCCAAGATGAGAATAATTTTGTTTCCGAGCTTATACAACTACACCGAACATAAAAAACTTGAAAAAAATAATCCTAAATATAATTTAAGAGCTACCAGCATAAAAATGGCGTGGTTTTAGAATTATCAACTTCAAAAAATTGCATTTGCAAAAAATAACTTCGAAAAGCCTTGAACAGAAAAATTGCACTTTGATCCCTCTCGACGGGGAGCAAAGCTAACTTTTCTGAATGAGAGGTGTGAAAATAACTATACCTACTATTTGTTTTATGTTTATTTTGCACAATAAAGGGTTTACATACATACATACATTATGTACGTTTAAGTGTTTAACATACCACAACTATTCTTTAGGTCACAGTTCATCATTCTAATGTAACATTACGAAATAAACTTTACCGCCAACATTCAGAGAATAATGTTAAATAATAATCGTTCAAACATTAATTGTTTTACAATACACAATTTAAAATCAAGGAACTTGAGAACAATGATGTAAGATAAAATAGAGTGGTTATGAGTGGAGAAATAATTTTTAAACCCACGCGGATTGATTTTATTGTACTCAAAATGGATACCAATTAATGGGTCTGCATCGTGAGTTAGGTTTCAAATCGAATATTAAAGGCTTTGACGTATACATTAATCACGTCTTTATCCCTTACGGGGTAGACAGAGCCTTTTTTTTGTGCGACGGGAAAATGCGTTACGCATACGACCGCGCCGTGGGGACGGCGCGGAAGTTATGTGGGACCCTCCTCCCCGGCCCCCCTCCTGAGTGGTAGGAGGCGAGGGAGGCATACACGGGGTAGATAGAGCCTAAGGTAACCTAAAGGCCACGTTTAACATGATTGTGGGCGTGTAGGTGGAAAGGGGAATCAAAATAGTGATGGGACGCCGCATCGCCTATAACATGATTTCTAAGATTTTCGTTCACTCGATTCGAAAGGCTTTGATCCATGAGAAGAAGTTTAATCAAGTAGGTTAATGACTTGAATGCATTGAGATTTCTATTGCACTTTTGAACGCGGGCGTTGCAAAATTTCGATTGTTAAAAAATCAGATCAGAGGCCTTTTCATGGCGTCTCAATGCAATTCAATTCCGACTCAGTTGATGTTTTAGCTGTCGATTTTAGTATGAATCTGACAATAAGCTTTTGCGGTATCAAAACTTTGGAACTTTACTGTTCATTTGCGTTTCTACCTTACTGTACCTTCGAAATAAAAAAAATGATTTCGACACAAGTCATTTTTTTTTAATACAGCCTAAGGTAACAAGACTTAAAGGCCATGTTCAGCATGATTGTGGGCATGCTGGTGGAAAGGGGAATCGAAATGGGTTGCTAGCCTCATCGCCTATTAACATGATTCCTAAGATTTTCACCCATGGGCTTTTACCATCGGCGCGGGAAGAGAAGCAACGCGTACATTCTTTGTTTTTTTCTTTACTCCCAGACCAGTATGGAAGAAACTACTTTATTTTTAACTAGCTTCTGCCCACGACTTCGTCTGCGTAGAATTATACATAAAAACCTTCCTCTTGAATCACTCTATCTACTAAAAAAACCCGCATCAAAATCCGTTGTGTAGTTTTGAAGATATAAGCATACAAAGGGACATAGGGACATAGGGACATAAGGACAGAGAAAGCGACTTTGTTTTATACTATGTAGTGAAATTGCAAAGACTTATTTCACTGACATTTAATTGTTACCAATAGTCTTTCCTACTTGATTGAGAGCAAGATAAATAGTTTGTTGATGATACAATGAATACCGCAGATAGCCAGCTGTATAGAAAATTGCATAATATAACCATAAAGAAATTAGATGGTTCTAGTAAACTTTAAGAAGTGAAGCAATTTGAAGTGTCGGGCCGAAACTAATATTTACAACTGAACCTCATTTAATTTCATGTTTTAATTTTGACCTTCCATGCTGGTCTGGGAGCAAAGAAAAAACATAGAATGTACCAGTTGCTTCTCTACCCGCGCAGATGGTAAAAGCCCATCGAGGGAATGGGCAAAAATATTAGGAATCATGTTATAGG
The DNA here is from genome assembly GCA_949127965.1 of Pandemis corylana. Lineage (NCBI taxonomy): Eukaryota > Metazoa > Arthropoda > Insecta > Lepidoptera > Tortricidae > Pandemis > Pandemis corylana. The sequence goes on along the minus strand of OX421867.1, from coordinate 11,686,743 downwards.
CGATGAGGCTAGCAACCCATCACTATTTTGATTCCTTTTTCCACCTATAACGCCAACAATCTTGCTAAGTGTGGCCTGTAGGTACCTGTTATCTAAGGCTCTGTCTACCCCGTAAGGGATAAAGACGTGATTTGTGTATGTATGTATGTATGTTTAATTTTGTGTAGATATTTTACTGCGGTCAATTAAGTTTTTAATTTCGGATTTGTAGTTAAAAAGTCGAGACAGCGGGTCCCTGGGGCTCGGCAAAGAAGCTATTCAGGGAGCTGGACCGCAGACTGACAGGGACTGCGATCCCCGCTCGGGTCGTGGCTGATTCAAAGGGTTTCCATGCAGTTCAAAGAGGCAACGCGGCCATAATGGGAACCTTTGAACCAGACACGAAACAGGGGGGAATTTTTTAGGTTTTTAATATTTTTTAATATACTTTACTTTAAATCAACTTTCTTAGTTTTAGTGTTCTCATTTAGTTTTTAATAGGTAGTTAGTATTTTACTAAATTCATTTGAATTTTAATGTTAAATAGGTATATTATTTGTCTGTGCATTATAGGTATGCATTGAATACCTAGATAGTTAGTTGTAACCAAATAAAAAAATATATTAGAAAAATTCACAAAACAAATACCTAACAAATAATTGCAAAAAACAATGTAACAAAAATTACAAAATCTTTCTGAAATTCATGCACAAATTAAAACGCAACTCGTCTGAACTCATTTTTCTACAGCTTACAGAAGGTACTTCCATGCTGGTCTGGGATTAGGGAAAAAACATAGAATGTACCAGTTGCTTCTCTTCCCGCGCAAATGGTAAAAGCCCATCGAGGGAATGGGCGAAATTCTTAGGAACCTATCAATATTTTGATTCCTATTTCCACCTATACGCCTACAATCATGCTAAATGCCTTTAGGTTTTGTTACCTCAGGCTCTGTCTACCACGTAAGGGATATAGACGTGAGTTGTTTATGTATGTGTGTATGTATGTTCTACTGGTTGTACAGTACAAGTAACTCGTGAAAGCCTTCATAAAGGTGTTGCATTTGCAAAAAATCGTCTCAATGCTTATCTCTGCATCGACTTTCGTTGTTAATAGATCACCGCCGTGTCGTGTAATACTGGCAATTTCATAAGAGACGCGAGCAGACAGACTCAGCGGGAAGCAGGTGGAAAACTGGTCACGATATTCACACGGGCCGACGTGAACTATTTGGGTCGTCCGTTTAATGTAAATGTGCTTCTTTTCTTGTAATTGTTACGTAAGCTTCTTCATGACCATGTTACCATCATCGACACAAACCCGCGACTTAGTATGCGTAGAAATAAAATTTGTGCCAATAAATTTGCTAAATATCTTCCTTTTTTTTTGAGCAATCTTTTCTATTTATCTCTTCGCAAGACCCTTCCTTTTTTTTTTACTACGAACTGACCAGTGATTGACCTCTATCTCACTTGGTGGAAGGTGCAGATGAGGCCAAAGGTGTAACTCACTGGTTCAGTGATAGCCTATTCACTATAGCCTTGAAGAGCCCTAGGTTGTATCTGTCCGGAAATACAGACGATGGGAGCGAATTCCATTCCCTAGCAGTTCGCATTAGGAAGGATGAATCAAACCGCCTCGTGCGGGCCAATGGTATGTTGACAACAAATGGGTGAAAACGCTCCCCCCGCCTGGAAGTCCGTGGATTTCAATGAATAATAGGCACAGTGTTTTGTGCTTTTTAGGGTTCCATACCCGAAGGGTAAAACCTCACGGACTGTATTACATTTTTACTCCGTTCGTTGAAGTTCCACCAATCAGGGACCTTACCATGATGTCTTAATGCGATTCAATTCCGATTCAGCTTAGGTTCGCTCGCTGTCAGATCCATACTAAAACTGACAGCTAAGCCCTGAACTGTGGATTTGAATCGCATTAAGACGTCATGGTAAGGCCTCTGATCCCATTTTCTGCTGCAGAATTGTTGTTATTGTGAAGTTTCTCCAATAATTTCTTGATTTGGTTAACTATTGTAAATTCTCGTGTCAAAAAGACAATGGCTGGTGCTCCGGCCTGGGCAGGCAAATGATACACAAGCCACCTTCCATGCTTTTATATCCATTGTCCACGCACTCATTCATAAGTGTGTTAAGGCGTAGTTCTTCATTCATATCATCATCATCATTATTATATTATCAGCATCATCTTGTGCATGAATCTTGTAGGTGGCTTTTTTAGATATGTGTACATGTATGTGTCTATTTATATCTCCATTTATTATAAATATGTGTTTCATGTATTTCAGTACTTAGTATATTAATATATTTATATTCTAAATTGCACCACCTGCTCAAATCTGTTCTGTTCTCCAGATCATTATGGTTGCCTGGTAGAGGTCGCTCTGTAGCGATAAGGCCGCCTATTGTTACCTTGTAATATTCTGTATACCTTTTTCCTGTTTTGGTTGTTATATGTGGTGTTCAATAAAGAGTTATTGTATTGTATTGCATTGTATATCGAATTTCAATTTTACCCCATTAAGGGAATTTTAAATGTAACATTTATATAACTTATCTATTCAAAAGTCTACAGACATAGTTTCAAGCGTCTAGCTTCAAAAATGACGAACTTCCCATGCAGATTTTCATTCCATGTTGGCCTGGGAGTAAAGAAAAAACATAGAATGTACCAGATGCTTCTAGTTGCAATATTTCACAAGTGCAAAATTTCTTGGCCCACCCTTTATTTTATATCTCAACAAATACAATACAATACAATACAATATATTTAATTGTTAAACATAGGTGTACAGAAAAGGTGTTACAATAAGTATAGGATCGTCCATGTTTTGCCTGATAGGGCGTGCAAATAGTTAGTACCTACTTATTTTACTTAAATTAAGTACCTAGATTTAAACAATGTATTTAAACAATACAAACGCGTTCGATACCAAAGATTACGGAAAGATTTCAGTTAAAAAGTGTTAATTCTCGCTGTGCCTTTACAAGTTCATAGTTCACGATCGCTAGCAATTACAGGAGACATATTGAATCGAGGCGGCATCGTGCCCGGCCCGACCTCAGACAATGGTCAGAAGACAATTGGGTTGATGCAAGAAGGCTCCGAGTCAATGCCAATGCGTACGCGCATTGCTATGGGATGTTTACTTTATTTTAATGCCTTTTATGGGGTAGTTCGAATTGATATCGAATTGGAATTGATCGTGGATTGTAGTAAAGTTCGTGAGGTTTTATAATGTCAATCGGGTTTGTCTTGTTGCATTCACTCTTTGGTTTGATACTTCAATCGGCCGAGTGAGAGACAACAACACAAACCCGACTGGCATTCTATACGCTAGCGGACTGTAATGCTTTATATCTTGGTACTCTGTGACTAGACACAGTGTCCCTGCCTTAGCAAGCAGGTTCAGTGACAGCTCTTGATGGGATGCTCGATGGACTGTTCCTCGGTCGATGAGGAGCACAAGTAACTGACAAAGGGGTGGCTCATTGTGATCAATTACAGATTGCCACATTGCAGAAAAAAAAAATGAGAAAAGAAACTCTGTGACTGCCGGTGCAAAGCTGCTATGTTTGTGCGAGACAATGTGTAAAATTGCATTTATGCTAACACCTTTCAAACTCTGTAAGAGAATTTTGAAAATGAGCTGTTATGTTTGTTTTGGTGATTTTTAACCCCCGACGGAAAATGTGGGTGTTATTAGTTTCACGTCGATGTCTCTGTGCGTGTGTCTATGGTATCGTAGCTTGTAAGTCTCATAAAAAAAACCAAAAAAAAAAAATACATAAAAATATTTCATAAGCTTCAATAAAATTAGGTACCCATTTTTTAAATTCCATTGTGTCTAAGATCATTACAATTATTAGCAGTAGACGTCATATTTATTTTTGGGTTTTCTTTGCTTTGAAATCTCTAAAGAACTTACAGATATAACCGGTGCCGGCAGTTTTTATAAACTTAATATAGGTAACTTTTTCCCAGATAATTACTTACCTATACAAAAAAATGTAAACGAGTAATATGCGTTTAATTTTTTTTTCTGCCACCCCGGCGGTGAAGGGACTTTCGGGGGAGATGTAGTATGGCAACTGGCCACTTTCAGTGTTTAGCAGTAACACAATAGTTTACTGCTACTATTGCTTGTATCAGCGACAACCTAAGCAATAATAACTGTATAAAAATAAGGTTACTCAATAAACAATGGTCCTATTCTATCATCATAGCTGGTGTTACTTGCTCTCCGTAACCCTCACTACTCTTAACGTCTTTATAATATTACAGTAGATACTAAGTAAATTTCTACACGACACTGAAAATTAGAACACGGAAAAATCCGAAAAGTAAAGCTATGGCCTGGAATCGAACCCGGATCCTTGTCATTCCGTGACGCGTGCTATACCCCTACACCACCCATAACAGGTGAGAAACCTTGTTACTATGCGAATTTTTGCTGCCCAGCGTCTGTTTGAATGATGTGTCTGTACGACACAATTACAAACTCCCGTGGAACATCTACTGCTCACCAGGGACGAGAAAAGGCGCTGTTTATCAAATGATAGGTACTATCAAATGAATCAAGTTTTTTTTTTTTCTTGATTCATTTGATAGTAGATACTAAGTAGGTAGGTACCTAGTTATTATCAAATGAAATAAATTCTTTAAATTCTATAAAAGTTTGACACGAGTTTCGGTATATTTTCTAAGACCCATTATTATCTACCCGTGATTGTGTTAGTCTTATGAAATATCTGTAGCTTTTTAAAGGTCTTCCATGCTGGTTTGGGAGCAAAGAAAAAACATAGAATGTACCAGATGCTTCTCTACCCGCGCAGATGGTAAAAGACCATGGGTAAAGTTTTGAGGTGCCTAGTTGATAGTAACATAATAGCTGACGCATTCACTTCATCTGATCTCATAATATCTTCAGCAATATAAACCTTGGCAGAGGCAGGGCACATGGGCTCCGATTCAGTTTAGGTACTTTAGGTTCACTCGCTGTCAGATCTATACCAAAAAAAACAGTTAAAACTTGAACATACATACATACACATACACAAATCAGGTGACAAGACCTAAAGGCCACGTTTAGCATGGTTGTAGGCGTATAGGTGGAAAGGGGAATCAAACTAGTGATGGGTTGCTAGCCGCATTGCCTGTAACATGATTCCTAAGAATTTCGGCCATTCCATTGATGGGATCTTATCATCTGCGCGGGACGAGAAGCAACTGGTGCATTCTATGTTTTTCCTTTGCTCCCAGACCAGTATGGAAGTAACTGAACTGAGACGGAATTGAACCGCATTAAGACGTCATGGTAAGACCCCAAAACTCTTTTTAGAATGAGAGAGCTTGGACTTCACACACACATCAAATTGCTTCGCAATAATTATGCATGTTTCCTACAATATTTTCCTTCACCAAAAAACTCATAATAAACAAATGAGATTTCGCATAAATTATAATTAGTTCAGAGGTGCGAGCTCGGGTTCGAAGCCGCGATCTGTTTGAGAGGCCATAGATCAAACCAATAAGCTACCACGTCATTCAACAGTTAGTACATTTCAAATCTGAAATTCATCGATGAATCATCAATTTTTCCACTTTTTCTATCACAAATTTTTACCATTTCAGAGTCAACAGGCCAAAAGGGTAAGCAGTGGATAGGTATATTATCGATATCCTTCCACGCTAGTCTGGGAGGTAAGAAAAAACATAGAAAGTACCAGTTGCTTCTCTTCTCTGGAAACGGCTAGCAACCCTTCACTATTTGGATTCCTATTTCCTACTGTACACTAAACGTAGCCCTTAGGTCTTATTACCTCAGGCTCTGTCTATCCCGTAAGGGATAAAAACGTGCTTTATAAATATGTAGGTATATCATCGACATAGAGTTTAGTAACACCGCGCTACTTTCATACATTATGTCACATATTGGGGCTAATTCTCGAGCGTTTGTCACCTCCGTGCACTGCGGGCCACGGAAATGTCAAGGCAAGTATAATTTCCATATCATGACCACCGCAACAATAAAGTGACGAAACACAAAAATAAACACTCTTAATAACTTGCTTAGGCTTGACAGCAACAATTAGGGTACTGTCACGGTGTACGTCTGTCTGTCACGTCCGCACGTACGCTTAAATAGTCATTAGAGGTTAATCTTAAGGATGGTATAAATAACATTTTTTGACGGGAGACGACACACATCTCATTTGGTTCCTGTAGTGGATACATCGATCGAGATGAAGACTTTTCTGGTTGGTATTGTTTATAGTTTTGCGTGGTGTGAAGTGTACAGTGCGATATTAGAGTTAATAAACGAAAGTGTATCAAGCATCATACAACAATGGATTGGCAACAATAAAAAAATCGTTTGTATTGACATAGATCCCGATGTTACGTGTACAGAATGGTACGATGGGTACTAACAAGTGTTTTCTCTTTTGAAGACAGTTGTACCAAGCACCCTCATCTCCTTAGCAGAAGATGAACCTTAATTATTATACATATGAACTGTTCCACAATCCCTGTTATTAACCGTTTGCATAAAGGTGGCTAACATTATGATCGACAAGGAGGGAATAAGGATGGATATAAACACGTTCTATGTCTACAGGATCACAGAATTTAAAATTTCCTTTGTATTTAGATAATTATTTTACTTTCAGTTCGTATGCCTGGCCGTGGGCTGGGCTTCCGCCGACAAGCTCGACAGATCCTATCTCCCACCACCAGGGTCTAAGTTCTCTGGAGGCACTCCGGGAGATATCCAAGCACCACTCGAATACCCGAAGCTGAACTACTCAACTGGACGACCCCAAGTTGAAGGAGTGCCTGAGATAGAACTTGGCATCAACCGCCGTCCTGGAACAGTCCAAGGTTCCACCCAAAGACCAGACGGTTTCACATTCTTTCAAAATTCCTACGCGGTCCCCAAAACAACTACGTCTTATGCCATTACCCAGACGACTACATTTCCACCAGGTGATTACGAGGAATTAGATCAAAGCTCGGGTTTCTTGAATATCTCAACGGGTGCTCAACAAACAGGGCTACCTAAGTACCCTCAATCTTCAGGACTGAACTATCCGCAAAGGCAACCGATTAGAGCTCAATCACCAAGCCAAGGTCCAGACTACAACCAGTATCAACAAGGACAAAACTTCCAATCTACTTTAGCTCCATATGGAAGTACTACACAACGACCACAGTTCGTTAATAATCAAAATCCTCGAGCGTACTTACCACCGGTACCATCGTCTAATTACAACGGGCAAGCTTTCGCTGATCAAGATAGCGTCGGCTACCCATCAGGACAACCTCAAGGCCCGAAGTATCAAGATGGACAAAGATTTACGTCAACAACAAGACCAGGCTTGGTAGAAGGAGCTAAACAAAACGTATTCGTTGGCAATCCAACAACGACTGCACCACAGTATGAAGACGAACGTTATAGCTCCACTGCAGGGCCCTTTGTTAATCAACAAATATTTGGATCGAGATTGCCAACTCAGCAAAATCAACGTTTTCAGGGAACCCAAAATTTACCATCATCAACTGCTTCACCTGGACAATTCACCACATCTGATGGACTTCAACAGAACATTTACACCGGTCAAAATGTCCCTTCATCGACTTCTATGCCACAATATCAGTATGGACAACGTTTTACAACGCCGGGAACAAAAATACCTCAGAATAATTACCCTGGTAACCAAAACCCTTCAACTACTACCGGTCCTCAGTATCAAGAAGGACAACAGTTTGTCACCCCTGGATTAGTCCAACAAAACCAGAACACAGGGAATCAAGATTTACCCTCCACTGCATATCCTCAATATCAGAATACTCAGCGTTATACTACACCTGGAACAATTCAAGAAGGATTTATTCCTAACCAACAAAAGTTTGGACTTCAAAATCCTAACCAGGACACTCAATACAAATACGGTAATCAAAATTTCCCATCATCTACTGCTGCCTCTCAATTACAAAACGGTCAGAGGTTTACGACTCCCGGAGCGGTACAACAACAGCAGAATCAGTATCCTGGAAACCAAAATTTCCCATCATCCACTACCGCACCTCAATACTCGAACGAGCAACGATATACCACACCTGGATCTATTGAACAAATCGGATCTCTTGCGCCCGGCCAACAAAACCAGAATCAGTATCCCGGAAACCAGTTCTTCCCGTCTACTACAGCACCTCAAAATCAGAATCAACCCCCTCAGTACACTCAACAAAACCAGTATCGAGGCAACCAGAACATTCCATCGTCCACTGGAAGACCTCAGTATCAGAATGGACAATTCGTTACACCTGGATTGGCTCAACAAAATCAATACTCCGGTGGCCAGAATATTCCTTCCACTGCCACCCCGCAAATTCAGAACGGTCAACTTATTCCTGGATCACAACAAGGACTTGGATTCTATCAAGCAAATTATCCAGATTCCCAAACCATTGTTGAAAATGGTAACCAGCAATATCCTTCTACAGCTGCACCTCAATATCAATCAACACTTTCCCCAATTTCTGGGTCGAATCAAGGATTCATACCAAATCAACAAAATTCTCAATACCCTGGTCGTCCTGGCTACAACCAGCAATTCCCTTCCACTATCTTACCTCAAGGATTACCACAACAATACGGTGACAACGGTGTACAAACTTTACCTGGTACTGGAGTTACATATTCTTCTGTACAAGGTACACCAAGCACTCAAACTTTACCTGGTTATGCAAATAAACCTTCTTCTCCTACTAACTCTCAAGTTTATGGTACCACTCCTTCACCTCCTGGTTATTACAATCAACCAATTCCTAATTTGCCGACTGGGCCATTAGGTTCCACAGGAATTCTTGGGCAGAACAGACCAGAAAGGCCAAATGCTGCATCTGATAGAACTGCTGAGATCCTTAAGTATGATAATGTCCTCACTCCCGAAGGCTATTCGTATAGCTATGACACATCCAATGGAATTCATGCTGATGAAACAGGAATAGTGGATGATGGAACCAAGGCGCAAGGAAGCTTTTCGTACATTGGTGATGATGGCAAGGTGTACAGTGTTATTTATTCTGCGGATGAAAATGGCTTCCAACCTAGAGGTGACCATTTACCTACTCCTCCACCAATCCCTGAAGCTATTCAACGAGTTATTGAACAAGCCAATAGGGATAAGGAATCAGGACTTTCGGATGATGGTGAGAATCTACTTTAATTAACAGCTTAAGTAATTTGATTTAAACAAGCTAAAATTAAAAAAAAACAAGGTTGAGACCTCTTTTGGATCTTGCAAATAAAAACAGTTATTAAACAGCTAATGTAATAATCTTAATTGTTCAATCGTTTCATTCAAACAAATAATGCAAAGTTGCATGTTCTGTGATTCTGTTCATTTTGATTATTAATATTTCTTTTTTTTTAATTCACAGGTTTTTACGATGAAAATAAATATGGACACATAAAATATGATGGATCTGTGAGCTCATTTAGGCCGCGAAATAAGACTACATCGCTGAAAAACGGAGTAGACATCCCGAACAGTTATGAGAGCCGTATCGGTGGAAAAAACAGAAATCAACAGAAAAATAAAGAAGGTAAAAGGCCAAATTTTGAAGAAGACAATAGTGAGTTCGATGATGAAGGACAAACCAACGAGAAAAATGCTGACGACATCAATGACAACGACAATGATAGGCGCATTTCTAATACATATCCCGCAACTGATCAAGATCTTACGAACGCAAATCGTCGTAAAATGCAAAAGGGAAAAATTAATGGCGATGAAAATACCGATACAATTAAAACAAAACAGCCTGTTGCTGGAAAAGACGTAGTTCGTCGTCCTGTTTCTAGCAATATGAATGAAGATGGTGTATTTGAAAACGTGTTAGTAACAGATGTTGAAGAGGATAATGAGAATATAGATGGATCCCAAGATTATAACGAAGAATCAGATTTAGTTAATTACAGAGATGACCCAAACTCGAGAACTGATTTTCATGGTGTTAATAGATATCTTCCGAATCCCAAAGGATCCAACAGATTTAATCAAACCGATGGTAAACGCCTTTTAGTTCGACCTAATGGTATTAAACAAAAAAATAAGTTGATGAATAAATCGGAAACAGGAAATCGTAAGAATCAAGCAACTCAAGATGTAATTCCTGAAACTGAAGATGAAATTAGGAATGACGGTCGTATTCGTATTCCCTCTAGAAATAAAATAGGTCAGAAAAAAATAGAATCATCAACAATTTACCAACAAGATTCGACTGACAGTAATGATGAATCAGAAGCAAATAGAGACGATGCACTAAAAGTTAACGGAAAATATGATTCTGATGACAAATTAGAGAGCAGTGACAGAGGTATTCCTACTCAGTCAGGTGAATATTCGATTAATAAGAAAATAACAGGTAATCCTAAACGTCCAAATGTGAATGAGCGTACAGGAGTTTCTAAACATAAAAACGTCAAAACCATATCGGATGAAGAAACTGGTTATGAATATGTTCCACCGCAAAGAAAATTCAATTCTGAAGGTTCTACCAAATTCCCATCGCGAACCTCAGTTACAGGGAAACCGCAATACCCATCCCAAGGAACAACTGTTCGTCCATTCATGACTCCTAATGTGTATGGGGATGATAAATCAGAGGACAATGATGACGATCAATTGAATTTCGAACGCAAACCTAACCGTCCTATGTCACCAACAAAACTTAAGGACCAGAACAATCCCGAAAATCTTCAGGGTAGTGATAGATACAATGACAATACTCGCCTTGATATGGCTGAAAAGGGCTTCGAAGCTACTAGTAAACCCACTGGCTCATTCGGTACAACACCTTCACGACGAACTTTTAGCAGACCACAAACGACAGACATGCCTGGTTTTAAAGACGAAGACACAACTGGACAACAAATATATAATGACCAAGGACCTCGTAGACCAGATAATAAAGTAATCTACGGCGTCAACGTTCCAAACAAAGGAATTTCAAATACAGAAAGTTCGACTACATTATCACCTAATTCAGGATACGAATCATTTAATCAAAATCGACGCCCTGGTCAGTATCAGGACACCAACATACCAAATGAATCTTACTTCGAAGGAGTGAAAGAAGTGAAACAGTCCAGCAAAGATGGACAAAAGCCTACCCCTTACAGACCAGGAATTACGAACTCTAGAGGACAAGTCCCTAGCACGACTTTCAGACCAAGCTATACTTTTGGAGACAAGACTTTATCTCCGAGCGGTCCCATAGCCGTAGATGGCTTTGGGCGTCCAATTTCAAGCACCAATGCCCCCATTTACGGTACCACTTATGAACCTGTGACGCAAGACTCGAGAATAACCATTGAAAACCGACCAGATAAAACGGGACCTTTAAGACCCAATGAAAGACGTTTTGGTGTTACTTCTGCACCCACTCAAGGAACAACTGGATATCAAGGGTCTACTCCTGGGCCTTCAGAAGACTTCAGCGGTCCGAAACAACCTCAAAGATTTGACCCTGATACCGGTTACTATTACTAATATTATGTTACTTGTTGACTCTTTCTACACGACTACGCTATGAAATAAAAATATTTCCAAATCTTATTTATTTTCTTGATTCTACCATATTTATCATACATACATAAATCACGTATTTGACCCTTACGAGGTAGAGTCTACGGTACCAAGACCTAAAGGCCACGTTTAGCATAATTGTGGGCGTAAAGGTGGAAAGGGGTATCAAAATAGGGATAGGTTGCCAGCCGCATTGCCTATAACAAGATTCCTAAAACTATTGCCAATTTACGCATTAAACAGTTTACTTTAGCAATGAAGATTTCAATGTCAGACATTCATTTACTACCAAATGTTTCTTTTATTTCTTTGAATCAGGCGTTACCTACTTTGTTTTTGTTCTTTTATTTCTTGAAAGTATCTTCTAAGTATATCAAAAACTAATCGAAATGAAATATTGATTATTCGGAATTATTTTCCGACCAAAACTCCACCTAACAAAACAGAGTGACGTTACGTAAATCTAAATCAGTATAAAGAAAACCATAATAACAAGTACTTCGATGTTTTTGATATCCCACCAGACCAAACCTCAACATTTTGTTCAAAATAATAACCTAAAGTTGGGGGCGCAAAGTTACATTTTGAACATTATAATTAATATACTTCCAACCTTTAGATTTGGAAGCTAAGATCAAGTGTTTACATTACAATCGTATGTATTACAAAAACACGAAAGAACCGCTTTTCAACAAACGCATGATCGAGTCATTGAACTGATGCTGCAGTAGATAAAGCTCATTAAAAGCTTTTTGGTGCCATAAGCGCCATCTTTAGAGATCGTGCAGAACTTTTAGTAACGCACACGATTTGCGCGTGGCCACTCTTCGAGACTAAGCAGAGATGTTAGTGTTTTATTATTTTACAAGATGGCGTGCAAGTTACTGTTAAATAGTTATTGCTACCTAAAAATTCATACCATTTCAAATTGACAGACATTTAAGTAATCTAGACAAGTGATTATCTTGTATCCTTGTTTTATCAAGGAATTCCTCTTGGTTGTTTAGATGTGCATTGATGTAGAAATCGATTTTGAAATATTATTTCATATTGAAATTACTTGAACATGTTTGACTAGGCTCAGATAGATTTACGTGGATGTTTTATTCGCTTTAGTTTCAACATTGTTTCTCATGATCAAAACGCAGAATCGACCCAATTGTGACAAATACTTCTACCTATATTTAAAAGTTAGCAAAAAACTTAAAAGCAAATGCCTATGTCGTAAATAGATGGGTCCATCAGTTCATCAGGCGCGTAAAAAGCGGAATACATCTTACGCAATTGGTTTTTGTCCGTCTGACGGTTTTTGTGGAAGCTAATGCTCTGGGTCAAAGGGGGCCATTTATTGGTTCAGATCCGGTTGGTGTCAAGTTGAAGGGCAGCATTCAAGGACGGGAAGCTTAAAAACTTTTACACTTTTTAGGATCCCGTACATAAAAGGAACCTTAAACGAGGGCTCTCAGATATTTCCTGGAATATTTTAGCACGTTGACTTAGTTCGACTAAAAACCAAAATTTTGGGGCGCACTTCACGCGGTCCACTTTGAACATCAATCAATGTGAAAACATTTGTCAACTGTGATTCAAAACCTACAAACCATTTGCAGGGATGTTTAGTAAACACTTAACTGTCCATCTGTCTGTTAACAAATGTTACTTCCATACTGGTCTGGGAGCAAAGTTAACATAGAATGTACCAGTTGCTTCTCTGCCTGCGCAGTTGGTAAAAGCCCATCGAGGGACGAGGGCGACAATCTTAGCAATCATTTTTCATTCAGCAACCCATCACTAGTATGATTCCCCTTTCCACCTTTATGCCCACAGTTATGCTAACCGTGGCCTTTAGGTCTTGTCACCATAGGCTCTGTCTACCCCGTAAGGGATATAGCCGTGATATGTCTATGTATAATTTTTACTATTTTGTCACTTGTTTCCAACACCATTAAACGATAGTTTCATTGCCTTGCAAATGTTATTTAAATTAATTCTCCATCATTAAAATAGACATAGAAAGCTTTGTTCCTAAATGCCAGACCAAATGTTCTATTGTCTTATGTGCCATTTAAATTATGCAATTAGCAAATAATCTCTACATACGTCTGATACATTTCTAACATTAAATTTACCAATCGTTATTTACCATTCAATCCTCTGTTATCCGGAACATAATCACACTGAAATCACAGTGCACGTCAGCAAAAGCAACTTGGCAGGCAGAGCGTATTGACAAGATATTTCATTTGTTAATATCAAGGCTAGAAAAATGAATCATTTCGCAAGTTTTGTGAACGAACGCTCTGAAATGATCTCGAGAACTTGAACTGTGACCTGTACCTTAAATGGAGGCAGAGAGCATTCTCCAGTGCATACCGTAACGAATATAGATCTTCAATGAAGTTTCAAGAATGTTTCTTGCAGTGACAGAGAAAGAGAGAGAGAGAAACATTTATTTAAACACATTCGATACACGTAGATATATAATGTGAAGAAGTACAATATGCTTAAGAATAGTACCGATATGGTGTAAAATTGGCCCCACTCAGTGGGACCCAGATAAAATTAAAAAACTTAACACAAGAACGCCAGTGGAAAGCAGTGCTTCGCTATGCTAAAAGAAATTGCAATTCATGTTTGAAGCGCATTGATTTTATGTTGACGATATATATCTAAATAATGATTCTAATTAAAATGCGATGCACGCAGTCTTCTAATACCACTAGACCAAGAACGTTATACTTATAGTATGAATCTAATACTTACCTTTAAACGGGATGAATCGCGAAAACAGCTCCAATGGTATTCATGAAATCGGGTACTAAATTTTGAACTGAGATGAGAACCTAAAAACCAACCTCTTCGCATTCTCAAGCCCTACAACACTTTGTTTAACTAGCTATATATTTGTGTGTACTCAATGTATTAAAGGTCATGAAACATAATGTCCCAAAATTAAGTCCGTATCTGGACACGATTTGTAATGAACTCTTTCATCTACCTATAAGGTTTTGGTGCTCGATTGATCATCGCGGAATGCTGGCACATGCCTGAACATGTTTGTACTATCTTTTGTGCCTTTGTTAAGTTAAGTTAAGCAGTAGGTTCTTTGTTAAATAATAACCAAGGATTCTAATAAGGTAACCAACTAGGCGTGGTATTCCGACGTTTATTTGGTTAGACAAGTTTATATCACATTTGACGATGTTATGTTCTGCTTTTGTTTTAAGCGCCTACGTGTCCTTCTTTAGCTTTGTCTTTGACCACGGTTAACTGATGGTAAAAAGATCTTGTTCTTACCTTTTTAAAATCCATTACTTCATCATTGGAGGACGGATGAAAGAAGAATATCTAAACAGATTTTTATGGGGAGTGTGACTGGGTGCGTTACGAAATTGGGGGCTTTTTGACAAAAAAATAAGGTCAAGTCAAAAATACCCGAAACCTACGAGCATGTATGATGAGATTGATGAATGTGGATGAAGCGAAAGAGGTATGTCGGGATCGTAGCAAGTGGAACAAAGTAGTCGCTGCCTATCCCTGTGGGTAAGAGGCGTGTCGGTATATGTATGTATGCCTATTGCTGCCGATCTTGCTGTCTAACAACTTTACATAGCATTTAGAGGCACTGTCTTATGAGAAATTAGTAATTATAATGCTTGTGTTTTCATTACTCTTTCAACAACTTATAATTTTTCCACACCATGGCTTTAGGATAATTCAGAACACACAAAATGCAACGCTCCAAGTATGGCGTCATACCAAGACCGCCGTCGGCGCAAGTCGAAATACCATCACAAAATTATCTTTACCCGCGGCAATATTTGGAACTAAAGCTTTTATCAAGGAAACCATAAGCGCACCGAGCGATGACAGCGCCACTTTATTGATAAAGTTAATTTTGTCCTGATTCCGATCTTTCGATTTGATGCATCGCATATCAAACTATCCGTCTGCATTAGATTAGCATTTATAATTTAGTTTCTGACGCTTCAGGACATGTTTTCTAAGATTATGATCATGCTCGATGAGATACGTACCTATCTACTCAATGTTCATGTCTTAAATTTTAAGGCAGTTTTTAATGCCAAGATAAATCAAGCTAGCTAGTCCCAAGCCCTCTCATTCTAAGTGAAGGCCTGTGCCCAGCAGTGGGACTAATACAGGCTGGATATGATGATGATGACGATGACGAAATCAAGCTCTGCAGTTGCTTCTGCATCCTACCTACATGGAATGGAAACGTCACTGTTGTAATTTGGATAACATCGTTTCAAAACGTGATATAGTTTTTTGATTGTTGCAGATGATTCTAAAATGTAACTTAATGACAAAACCTGTTTATAATTATAACTATTTACATTTTCAGCAGCTTTAGTAACTCATACTACTCTTTATTTTGATTATTTATGTATTAATTTGCTCAACGCACATTATTTCTACTGCTTTATTAAAAGTTTCCTCATCAAATCAGGTTAACTAGAAAACATATCTTTCCAAAGATAAGTTCATTTTTGCACTCTTTTCTATCAATAGTGTATTTATTTGTATTTATTTTTCTGCAATAAAAAATTACTATGCGCCCTCGACTCCGTCTACGTAGAATTCGCCTATCTATCCCGCAGGAACTATGCAGTTTTCCAGGATAGAAGCTATTCTTGCCCGGGACTGAAACTATCTCTAGTTTAGGCGTAGAAGCGTAAAAGACAGAGTTACTTTCGCATTCGTAATATTAGTATGGAGTGTATTTCTAATTCAGAAGAATTACCGTTCCATACAAAAAAAACAGCGACTCTGACAATCTTTATAAACTGGAGCTTCCAAAGCCTTACGCTAATACGCTCATAACCGAAACGTATTGACAAAATGGGAGTAAAATAAACAATCCGATTAGAGCCATTTCAAAACACACATTAGTAACAGTCTCATTTCAATTCGACGTAGATTAACATCGCTAAAGGCTATCAAATCTCTTTATTCTCTAAATGGTCTGCGATTTGCTTCACAACCCAGGTTTTGATTGATGATTCGTGCAATTTTGATTACTAAAATAGGTAAGAGATCTTCGTGATAACGCATGGAGGTCGTTTCCTTTGTCTGTGGCTGCCCAAATATTTAAAAAGCTTTACTTTGCCTTCACTACTACTATATTGAAATCTGTTCTTATGTTGAGATTCCGTAGTGTTTTAGGAACGATCACGAAGTTTGTACTTGACGAAATGCGCTGCACGGAAGATTTGTATGGAAGAACATCCTTATCAAATCAAGATGTACAGACAAATGATTTTTGCATAATATGAATTAGCTATATAACTGTTAACACAGTCAAATAAAAACAATTGCAAATCGGCCGCCAAGGGCTCTTTTATGTCTTTTTTTAAACTACCAGCGCATTCGGAAAGAACATTATTGCCAAGAAGAATACGCCGCAAGAAGCTTGGCAGAAAGTCATTTTTTCAAAATAAAATACAAGCTACTACAATACTTAAATTCATAAGATTCCCGAGCCTTAAATTATATTAATCTATAGTGGAGATGTATAAAGTCTCTACCAGTCAAAGTAAAACAAAGTATGCAAAGTAAGAAAGAGAAAAAGAAAATACCAATAAAAATAATTTAAGTTCAATGGAAGTGTAAAACGCCTCCATCGTCAAATAAGTTAATTGGAAATACCTCCAATGTTGAAGAGAAAAAATAAATAAATTATGAAATATACATAATTATTATCATGTCAAGTAAGTAACCGATAAGCTTTTGGATTCCGAAGGCAAGCTTACATCTGCTGCCCCCAATGTTGACTCTCACGCACCATGAACGAGATTTAGATTTGTATGAAATCGTTTGTTTATAAAAATTGATTGAAATTGATTATAATATCTTATATCTTACCTTTTTGTCAATTATTGTGTTTATTTCTTTATTTTTATACAACAAAGCGTTTAATTAGTTATTTACCTACTTACTTTTATCCTACAAACATGAAAATAGACAAATTCCACAAAGTATTTCTTTCTGAACTGCAATGACCATGAGACAAGTAATCGTGCATTAATTCACTAAATACCCATGATACAGTAACTAAATTTCACAAGTAACTAATCGCGAGTGAATTCGCTCACCGCGCATAGGTCATTGGGTCACTGAACAGGCTGGTCCGATCGGAGGCGGAGCACCAAGAGTTATTGGTTTGCGGAGGTGCTTCTGACGTAATCCGTGGAAGGACCGAGATTAAAAGCTAGGGTGATACATCGAAGGCTTTGCTGATAAATGTTTTCCTTACAACGGGAACAGACTATGCGAAATCAGAAGCGATGAAAATTATATTTTCTTCATCGATGATAGAATGCTTACGAATGTCATGGCACCCATTTTTTTTTGTTACAACGGATGCTTGTATTAGCCATCAAAGATTATTTTCTATCCCAAATAAGCATACACCACAATCTCGAGTGCCTGTGATTATCCATGCACCCTTGATTAAAATACAAATCTATCTAATCAGCCGACATCCACCCACTGCTGAGTAAAGGCCTCTTCACGCCACTTTGGACGGTCCCGTGCCAGCCTCATCCACAGTTTTCCAGCCGAATGACAGATGTCATCTGACCAACGGGCTGATGGTCTGCCCACTGACCTTCGACCTTACAAAGCGTTTCATCAACCGGCTCATAATTCTTTTTTTTTAAGAAACTTTCTTAATTACTTCGCCCGAAGCAAGGATGCGACCAAGGAAATCCACCAAATCTAGACCGCTTAAAGTTCATACAGCCTTGATGATCGTCTAACCTAATTAGTTTGATGGATAGTATAACACACGATTTATAAGCGTTGCAACTAGAGGTCAGATGCTACCAAAGGCGTGATTGCATGCGTACGCGCAAATCAAGTCAGTTTTTTTACGAAACGTCTGGCTTTATACGTACACATACCTACACAGATCACGTCTTTATCCCTTAAGGAGTAGACAGATCCATTTCCGAAATCTTTATGGATGCCCTAGGCACCGGGATGCCTAGGGTTATGTGGGACTCCCCCCCGAAGGGGTATACCCGAACTAGAAACTCTCCGGCGTTGCCTCAATCCGGTGTGATGGGGACGCAGTGGGATGCCACTAGGGTTTCACCACAAACGCCCCCCGGTGGCCCCGGTTTCTGCAAGGACCGCGCCAAGACGGGAAGGGCCCATACGCTAAGTACAAAAATCACTGGTAAATGGGAGTTTCTATGCTTAATAATATTTTTTTGAGGGAAGTGAAAGATTGAAAAAACTAGGCTTCGGTCATCGAGACTTTTTAATCGACTTCAAAAAAGGAAGGCTTTCAATTCTTCGCGATCTTTTTTATGTGTAGTTGACATTGTTTTATGTTTTTTTTAGGAAATTCGAAATTTTTATGTAGTTTTTTTTTTCAAAAATAAACTTTTTGAACATTTTCACTTTGTGGATTAAAAAGTTTAGCCTTATAGTATTTTGTCTGATTCCACATTATACCTTTATGTTCATTTAAAAAGCCATACATTACACATGAAATCATGCCTCGGGGCGTAGCGTTTGATTAAAAGTTCGACGGATGATACCTGCGCGGGCGCGGGTCCGAAGTGTGGTAATTTTCTTTTATTACACTTGTTAGTTTTAATGCCGGTTAATAAACTATATTAGTTGATCGTAAGACACACGATCTCATAAAATTTTTGGCCTTTGGGTCTTGTTACCCTAGGCTCTGTCCTATCCCACGGCGCCTCCCTAAACCAGGCAAGGGGAAAGAGGTCGGGAGAGAGAGCCCCAAATAACCCCCCCCCCCCCTCCCCGGTCTACCCCGTATACAATAAATGTAACCTTTGTTTAGCTTGCGCTCTTTGTCTCGTAGTATTTTAAAACAAAATGGTAATTTGAAATCACACTTTACAATACAGTATTTAAACACTAATTGTTAAATTTGCATACTTAATTTAATAAAACATACATTAAGAATATTAACTCCTTTATTTCATGATTCTATAGGTCAACAGCCTATATATTTACCTGCTTAAACATAATGTATTAAGATGATTCGTAATTAAGATTAAAACAGTCATACAGTGGCAGCCTTCCGTACCTATGGATTTTAAATGAGATTATTAGTTAAGTATCATATAATTGGTAGGTAATTACAGCAGAATAACAAATTCAACCGTTCAATCTTTTTATGACCTTGTTTTTATTATTTACTAGCTTCTGCCCGCGACTTCGTCTGCGTAGAATTATACATAAAAACCTTCCTCTTGAATCACTCTATCTATTAAAAAAAACCGCATCAAAATCCGTTGTGTACTTTTGAAGATATAAGCATACATAGGGACAGAGAAAGCGACTTTATTTTATACTATGGAGTGGTAACAAAATACCTATAAGTTTATCAGCTTCATACATACATACATATATCACGTAACAAAACGTTAAAGCCACGTTTTGCATGAATAAGGGCGTATAGGTGGAAAGGGAAATCAAAATAGTGAGCTCAATTTCGTCAAAGGCAAAGGCAAATTTCGGCAAAGTCGCCTCATTTTTTAACGTATCCAGAAATACACTGAAATTAACAAATAATCAGCTATACACGTGCGTAATATTATTCATTTTTTTTACTACAAGCCTTTATTTAACTTGTGATTTTTTTTATA
The DNA here is from genome assembly GCA_949127965.1 of Pandemis corylana. Classification (NCBI taxonomy): domain Eukaryota; kingdom Metazoa; phylum Arthropoda; class Insecta; order Lepidoptera; family Tortricidae; genus Pandemis; species Pandemis corylana. The sequence goes on along the minus strand of OX421867.1, from coordinate 11,666,498 downwards.
TACTACATAGTATAAAACGAAGTCGCTTTCCGCTGTCTGTCTCACGTCTTTATCCCTTAATGGGTAGACAGAGCCTAGTGTAAGAAGACCTCAGGGCCACGTATAGTTTGTGGGTGTAAAGATAGAAAAGGGAATCAAAATAGTATTACTACTAGCCGCATCGCCTGTAATAATGATTCTTAACATCCTAAATTAAGTGATCAATAACATGAAAAAAAAACAAAAAATATTTTTTGCGATATGGCCGCCAAGGGCTCTTTCACATGTCTTTTTTGAAACTTCCAGCGCATACGGAAAGACCATCATTGCCAAAAAGGATGCGGCGCAAAAAACTTAATAAAAACTCATTTTTACAAAATAAAATAGGTACATTAAGCTACTACAATACTTAAATTCTACTTAAATTAAATAAATTTATAAAAGGGATGTTTAAGGCCCCCGAGCCTTAAATTATAATATTATTCTATAGTAGAGTTGTATAAAGTCTCAACTAGTCGAGTCTCTAGTTGTCTTAAAACATAGCAATATGTTTAATATTTTATACTCTACATTCACTAAGTAAAGTGAAACACAAATTAATATGTTAATGTTGAGACGACCAAGGAATGCAGATGTTACTGTGAGTCACACAATTAATTTTGACCATTAACGTCTTACAAATTAAGTCTAAGGTGCCATGAATACTTTAATATTCCTCAGGTGATTGCAGATTTGTGTACAGCTCGTCTTTAAACTTTAACATGTTTGAGATAAGATTTGAATTCGATCCGGTATTGATTTTCCAGTCCATGCCTTGAGTTGTATGTCAGATCAATCTGTTGCTAAATAAAATACTGAACTAGTTAATATCAAAACGTATGATATGAATATTAAATAGATATACATACATACATATGTCACGTCTTTATTCCTTACGGATTAAACTGAACTCGGGACCGCACAGACTGGTCTAAAATGGAAGAGACCTTTACTCAGCATTGAGTAGACCAAAGTTGAAGAAGAAGAGAAGGAAGAACACTCATCCCCTCGATGGGCTTTTAGCATAATGCTCGTGAAGAAAAGCAACTGGGATATTCTATTTTTTCTCCCAGACCAGCATGGAGGAAGGTAAGTTAAGAGACAAAATACTCGTGTTAGTTCTTGATAATATACACTGGATCCAAATCCGTGATTAAATTGGGGAAGTTTCGGAAAAAGGTCAGGTCAAGTGTACCTGAAACCGACGAGCATGTATGTAGAGATTGATCAATGTGGATGAAGCGAAAGGTATGTCAGGATCGTAGCAAGTGGAACAAAGTAGTCTCTGCCTAGCCCTGTGGGAAAGAGGCGTTACGGTATGTATTGGCTAGGTCATTGCTATTGGCAATATGATCTGATCATGCGTCACCAATGACTAAGCAGCTGAACTATTACAAATAAACCCACATTATCGGAGATTTCTTTCCGGGATCTCAAGGACTTCCCTTCCCGTCGTGACGCTACAGTTAAGTAGCTTAGTCATCGTAATTGCTACTTGTCCAAAACGTTATGATTTCATGTTAATGCTGAATGGGTCTAATTTATCTAAGCGATAAGTTAAAGCTTTAGGCATAAAGGTGCGACCACACCGGTGCGTAAAAGACGTGACGACTGCGACACGTCACTGCGCATACGCGGCAGTGTGGTCGCTCCTTAATGTGATCGATAACAGCTTGAAATTTAGTAAAAGGGCTGGTTATTTTTGAAAGCGTCATCATTATGATCTCCAGTCTATATACGTTCCACTGCAGGGCATAGTCCTCCTCTCACAGTGAGAGGGCTATGAGGGTTGAAAGCATAATTATATGAAATCTCACTCGAAGGTGGTGAAAAATCGTGCTGTATTTGAAATACGCCTATGTCAAAGTATTAAAAAGTATATTAATCTTGTGACAAAATGTTGGCAACGTTGTACGGTAGAACACGGTGAAAAGACTCCCTCCCTCCCTGTAGGGCTCTTAGCCAACGGATAATGATATCCCTCAGAGACCGCCAGGAAATAATTAACCGAACCAAGCACTGCTCTTCCCCCTGGACGGATCCAAAAACGAACCTCGGTTCTTGAACACACTCGCACCCCCTCTCCATTAATCTTGTGAACTAGTCAAAATTTGAGTACAGCTGTATTTTTGAAGATATAAGCAGATTTACATTCGAGTGAGGTGCTCTCAAAAAATGGGCCTCTGGTGTTTCTGGCTCAGAAAAACCCAAATTTTCTCCACTTGAGAGGCCATAGCATACTACATCTATGAAAGAATTATCATCATCATTCATCAGCCTATACTAGTCTACTGCTGGACATGGGAGTTGGGACTCTACCCCACGCTATTGTCCATGATCCTCGGCTACACTCATCCAGCTCTTGCCAGCCTTACGAAGAGCATCGCTCCACCTAGTCTAAGGGCGTCCTACACTACGCTTGCTGAATCGCGGATTCCATTCGAGAACTCGTCTATCTCACCGGTTGTCAGTTCTTCGACTAATGTGGCCAGCCCACTGCCACTTCAAATTATGATTATAATTCTATGAAATCCGTTTAAAATTAACCACTGAACTAACTCTAAAGCTCTTTGTCCATCTGGTCACGATCCCCGCATGATGTCAAGTAAATCTTAACTCTATATGAAAAAGGTTTTACGTAACATTTTCAACTATTAACAATTGCAGTTTTAAGATAGGTAGCACAGAGTTGATATCTTGTTAAAAATTTAGCGCATTTGGAACGTTTTCGTTGTTAGGTTGCTAAATGTCGGCTGACAGCCGTGAGTTGTAGATGGGATTTTATCTAAAATCAATAGATCAATGTTTAGAGTACCTCAGTGATAGTAATGGCTCAATTTGCTTGCCATGGGAAACGTGTTACAAGGATTGTCAATTGTTTTTAGGGATCCTTACACAAAGAGTAAAAACGGAACCCTATTAGGCCCAAGACTCCACTGTCCGTCCGTCTACCTCTGAAACAGTGTTGTATTCTCTGAAACAGTTGCAATTTTTGCAGATGACGATGAGGACAGATTCTGCCCGCGACTTCGTCTGCGTAGAATTAGACTCAAGAACTGATGTTGATAGTATATTCTGCAATAATTATTAACGTCGCGACTCTAGGTGGCTAACCTTTGACATGTTTATCGCTATCCCGCGGGAATTATGCAATTTTTTGGGATACAAAGTAGCCTATGTGTTAATCTAGAGCACCAGCTCCGTTCTAAATTTTATCCAAATCCATCCAGTCGTTTCAGCGTGAAGAACGAACAAACATACACACTCACATCGTCACATCCATCCATCCATCCATCCATCTAGTAAATATATACAAGAATTGCACGTTTAATGGTATTATATCTAAAATTACATTCTTCATCAAACTTCAATGCTGGTCTGGGACCAAACAAAAACATAGAATGTACCAGTTGCTTCTCGTCCCGCGCAGATGATAAAAGTCCATCGAGGGAACGGGCAAAATTCTTAGGAATCATGTTATATAGGCGATGCGGCTACCCATCACTATTTTGATTCCTTTTTCCACCTATACGCCTACAATCATGCTAAGCGTGGCCTTTAGGTTTTGTTACCTCAGACTCAGTCTACCCCGTAAGGGATAAAGACGTGATTTGTGTACGTGTACGTACGTGTACGTGTATGTGTACGTGTGGCCTGTATGTGTGGCCACAATTTGCAAGATTGCGGGCGTATAGGTGGAAAATGGAATCAAAATAGTGACGGGTTGCTAGCCTCATCGCCCATAACATGATTCCTATGATTTTCGCTCATTCCCTCGATGGGCTCCTACCATCTGCGCGGGTAGAGAAGCAACTGGTACATTCTATGTTTTTTCTTTGCTCCCAGACCAGCATGGAAGAAATGTGGATGTGTGTGTGTGTGTGTATCAAATATAGTGCAAGGTTGTATTTTAAATGTAACATTTAAGATTACTACTGCTATTTAGTAATCCTATACTTTTATTACCACGACCTACGTAAACTTATAATAATATACTTAACTGCTCAATTACGTTGCAATTTATAGGCATTATTTAGAGATTAAAGAGGTTGCTGTTATTTGAAAGTCAGATTTCAAGATTAACTTTCGACACTAGAAGGGCGTGTGAAGCATATTAAATTAAGTATTTGTTGAAAATTTCATATTTCATACAAGCTATTTTTATTGCATTGTCATCGATCCTAGATAGCAACTGTAGTGTTCGGGTTATTTCGAAAATCGGATAGTTTCGAAAATCAATAAAAGCAGTGATATTCTTATTTCGTTGCAATAAGAGTCCCATTTTTAATATATTTTTTTTTTATGTGAATAGGAAGGCAAACGAGCAAGTGGGTCACCTGATGGTAAGTGATCACCACTGCCCATAGACACCCGCAACCCCGGAGGGATTGCAGATGCGTTGCCAACCTAGAGGATTAAGATGAAATGCCTCTTGTGCCCGTAATTTCCCCGGCTGTCTTACTCTCCGCACCGGAACACAGCAGTGCAAGCACTGCTACTTAGCGGCATTATAAGCTCCACACTTTGAACATAATTAGTTTTAGTCGTTAAAAACTTCGCAATTTTAGTCACACTCTTTGTATTGACTGAAATAACAGATTACATCTCAAAACTTTTAACAAGATCTGCGTTGCGAGACTTGCATCTTTTTACATTTACCCGGCCGATGGTACCCGAAACCCGAATATCGTTCTAGGAGCTCACGCACTGAATAGTTAAATAAAAAAAATATATAAATATCTAGGGACAAATTACACCAATTGACCCAGCCCCAACCTAAGCAAAGCTTGTACTATGGGCACCAGGTAACGGATAAACATACTTATATAATGTAGATAAATACATACTTAAATACATACAACATCCATGCCTCGGGTACAAACATTCGTATTCCTCATAGAAATGTCTGCCCCTACCGGGATTTGAGAACCCAGGACCTCTGGCTTCATAGTCAGGGTCACTAACCACTAGGCTATCCGGTCGTATTTAGTTACGAGGCTAAATTGGGATCTCTTAATACCATCCCCTCTCTAACCTCTCCCTATTAATGGACCACAAACAATATATTTCCACTACAACATCTGAATATTAAACGAGCCGTCCGCCCGATTCAGCCCCACCTTCCGCACGCTAAATCCTACAGGTGATGGATACGAATATATATTATTGTGTTTTTGATAGGTCTACCTTTTATTTCTAGTGACACTTTCAAACGCTTGCCTATAATTATGCACCAAAAATATTCAAAGGAACATGAACTCCTACCTTTAGCAATATAAAAGCCTTTGTGGCGGTGCTTGCATATCTACATCCCAATACGTAATCATCAATTTGTTAATAGCATCTTAACTATAGTGGTTGTATTAAAGATTGCTACTTACAGACGTTTCAAAATCATTCAGAGCATTCTCACGGACGGCCGGCGTGCCGAGTTGTGTCAGATTGATGAGTAAAAGGCTGTTGTGTTGGTTTATGAGCATCCTGTACAATCACCGCCAGATCTACACTAAACAGTGTGACAGCCAAGTTCTTCTTCTTCTTATTTGTGGCGTATCAAGTCGTTATAGCGACGACAACTTCGCCAATGTCAAAGTAACAAAAATATAATTAAAAATCTTGTGACAAAATGTCGGCAACGTTGTACGGTAATGGTCAAAGACCCCCCTTTTAGACTCTTAGCCAATGATATCCCTCAGAAACTGCCAGGAAATCATTAGCCGATGCCCAGGGCGCACCGGACCAAGCACTGCTCTTCCCCCGGACGGATCCAAAAATGAACCGCAGCTCTTGACCACGCGTGGAGGTAGCCCGACTCGCACCCCGACAGCCAAGTTCGCAAAGCGAGGCGAGACATCGGACGGATGAACCATTTCGGGTTACTCCTAACCCTTCAATAGCTTAAAATCCATTCGACCTACATACAGGTGTTGTAAAAATCGTATTATCGACAGTAAGTCGTCATTCATGTTTGACTACTTGCTGGTATCCCAGAAATTGGTATTATAATGGCTAACAGTCGCGCTAAAGAGCAGCAAAAAATGATAAATAATAACTTTAAGCAATTGAACAACTTCGCTGTGATTTGAGGAGCTTCAAGATAGCTCGGTTTCCATTTAGATCTGTTTTTACGAACTTGGCATTCTTTCACATTGCAATTTTTATAAGATAAGTATAACATTTGGGTTTCATAGCTCTAAAATATAGGAAGTCACCCTTTTGACATTATAGCGTTCATGTTCAACAGTTTTAAGCATCTAAGTACCTTTACGCTCTGAAATATACCTTTTGCTATTTTTACATAGTTTTGTTAATTTGTTTTTTTTGGCAATAAATTGTTTTTTCTTTCCTTCTTCAAACACTGTATCTTGTACACAAAATGTTATGTAACTTTTGATAGCTACACAGTCCAAAATGCTAGGATGGTTTTCAATATTTTTGGTAACAAATGAGTTAACCTGTCTTTGTAGATAAATTTCTTCCATGATTTTCTAGGAGTAAAGAAAAAAACATAGAATGTACCAGTTGCTTCTCTTCCCGCGCATATGGTAAAATCCCATTGGGCCAAATGGGCGAAAATCTTAGGTATCATGTTATAGGCGATGCCGCTAGCAACCCATCACTATTTAGATGCCACTTTCCACCTATACGCCCACAGTCTTGCTAAACGTGCCCTTTAGGTCTTGTTACCTTAGGCTCTGTCTACACCCTAAGGGATATAGACATGATTTGTGTGCGTGTGTGTGTGTGTGTGTGTGTGTGTGTAGACATATAGATGGCGGCACTAGAAGCTCAATTATTCATGTTACCACAAAACACTGTAACTCGAGATACAGTGTTTTGTCATAGCACGGCAGAACAGTGCCAGCTATCCTACTATTATGTGAGTGAGTGTGTACGTTTGTTTGTTCCTTCTTCACGATGAAACAAGAAGGCTGATTTGGGTCAAATTTAGCACGGAGATAGCTGGAACAGTCAGCGTCAAATAGTCCGTGACACTCAAAGTAGCCAAATAGTTAGCAACACGTCATTGTTACAGTTGAAATAAGGTCGTGTTGCTAACTTTTTGGCCACTTTGGGTGTCACAAACTATTTGACGCTGACTGTACCTTTGAAATCCCGTTAATCAAAGTCACACCGGTTTACAGCAAATATAGTGACTACAGTGAGTTAACAGATCTATATATGGGGAGTGTGACTGGTAACGTTGGGAGGGGAAGGCCTAGACGGACGTTTCGAGACCAAATAGGAGACGTTTTGGAAAAAGGTCAGGTCAGGAGTACCCGAAACCGACGAGCATGTATGAAGAGCTTGATGAATGTGGATGAAGCGAAAGAAGTATGTCAGGATCGTAGCAAGTGGAACAAAGTAGTCTCTGCCTACCCCTGTGGGACAGAAGCGTGACGGTATATGTATGTATGTGATAGTGACTGCAGGTACTAATTGAGCAGTTAACACGAATCGTTCAACTATCATCTACTTACGACTCCGACGGTCCGTAGTTAAACTTAACCTTTACATAAACAGTAGCTCAACACGGTTAAACTGTCAGTTAAAAATAATGGACCATCTCGTTAATTTGTGAGTTGACCTCAGAGTGACCCTTCGTTAGAACTGCTGCAATCTAATTTAATTTAAACATCACATTATAAATCACGTGTTTATCCCTTACGGGATAGACAGAGCCTAAGGTGACAAGACTTAAAGACCACGTTTAACATGATTGTGGGCGTATGGATGGAAAGGGGAATCAAAACAGTGATGGGTTGCTAGCCACATCGCCTATAAAACATGATCCCTAAGATTTTCGCCCAATCCCTTGATGGGCTTTTACCATCTGCGCGGGAAGGGAAGCAACTGCTACATTCTATGTTTTTTCTTTGCTCCCAGACCAGCATGGAAGAAAACATGACTGACATGATACGTACACTCACCGTAGAACCGTATCTCAATAAGGTGATATATCACTCGAGTTTGAGTGACGGCGGCCTGTCAATCGCGACAGGGTTCTAAGCGTGTACGGATGTGCTGTTAAATTCCTTTACGGTCACTAAGTTTACATTTTGTATAGGTCAGTGTCTTGTAAAGTACATCGATGATTCGAAGACAATAAAATCTTTTAGCGTTCGGAGAACTACAATAATAAAACCACAACTCCGATAAGATCGCGTTTATTTAGAATGCGGATAAATATAATTAATATCCGGTTGATAACCTCATAAAAAATACAAATCTTCTATTTTAAAATAAATGTATAGCTGGCTGTCTGGAATAACACATAGCGACGGGGAGGAACCAAGATCCCTTATCTTGTAATTTCGGATTAATGTAAGATAGGAGCTATTGTTATATACCAAATAGGAGACGTTTTGGAAAAAGGTCAGGTCAGGAGTACCCGAAACCGACGAGCATGTATGAAGAGATTGATGACTGTGGATGAAGCGAAAGAAATATGTCAGGATTGTAGCAAGTGGAATAAAGTAGTCTCTGCCTACCCCTGTGGGAAAGAGGCGTGACGGTATGTATTTATGTATGTAGGAGCTTTTGGTTCTCTCAATAGAATTCAAACTACAATAATTAAAACTTGTAAGATAGGAGATCTTGGTTCTTCCCGTCGATAGGCTACTTTTATCCCGATTTTCCCACGGGATGAAAACTTATTATTCACGTGAGCGAAGCCGCTGAAGAGAACTAATACGCAATAAAAAAATAGAGAGAAAAATATTAAAAATATCAGAAGTCTGGGAGATCAAACCAAATAAAAAGTTAAGACGCAGTCCTGTGAACAGCGAAGTGAGGCCGATGTAAACTACGCCTTGACGTGTGCGTGCACGAACACAAGTGCAACCAAACTTAGCCAAACAAATTGTTTGAGACATGCACACGGGCAGGCGGCAAGGCGTAGTTTTAACGTGTCACTTTGTCGTTCGCAGAGCACCGTGTTGAATTTTTATTTATGTTTGAGTCTGGGGTTTTAGACAAACACTAGAGGACTAAATACATCACTATGGTGTTCACAATTTTGATCTCTGAACGAAAACAGTTGCATTTTTAACTTTTTGGTACACGGCGGTCTTGACGCCTACCTCTAAGCGACAAGTATTTATAATGACAATATGTTATCGAAAATGTAGCTTCCCTATTTTGTTTTCATTTTTACGGTTGCCTGTTAGAAATATAAAAACTATACATACATACCGTCACGCCTCTTTCCCACAGGGGTAGGCAGAGACTACGTTGCTCCACTTGCTACGATCCTGACATACTTCTTTCGCTTCATCCACATTCATCAATCTCTTCATACATGCTCGTCGGTTTCGAGTACTCCTAACCTGACCTTTCACAAACTATAACACAGAAATATCTAAGACCAAAACTGTGGCTGGAAATCAAACCCGGAACAAAATCAAAGACGCGAGCTTGTTGCTAATGTATTAAAATACTAACTTTTAACTGCGAGACAACAATAATAATAATAAGCTTAATATTTTTCAGAATAAAGAGTAGCTGCAAGCGCTAATTCTGGATACCCATATCTCCCTGATTTAAATCTGCATTTTACCTATCCTGAACAAAAGCTAACTTTTACAATTATGTACTAACTAGCTGTTGCCCGCGACTTCGTCCGCGCAGAATTATTATAAATATAGCCTATGATACTCACAAATACTGTGGGTTTCTATTAGCAAAAGAATTTTCAAAATCAAAAGCGTCACTAGGAATCGAATATATAATTCCCGTTTTTTCCTTATCCCGTGGGAATTTCCAAAAATCCTTCCTTAGTGGATGCCTAAATTGTATAAGGTGTCTATGTGCAAAATTTCAAGTCTCTAAGTCCAGTGGTTTGGGCTGTGCTATCCCGCGGGAACTATGCAATTTTCCGGGATAAAAACTATCCTATGTCCTTTCCCGGGACTCAAACTATCTGTATAAGCGTGAAAAGGTAACAGACAGACAGAGTTACTTTCGCATTTATAATATTAGTAAGGATTACTGCAAAACACTTGAATAAACAAAAACTTAAACCACTCCCCAAAAAACAAAAAAGACGCGCTCCAAAAAAAACCGAGAACTTTTTCAAATGATGCTGGCGCTCAATCAAAACGAGTAATTAAAAAAAAAACTTATCACCTGCCATAAAAGGAGCCAATTGCCAAACTAGATCTTAAAATTGTTACACATTAAGGAAGGGTAACCTTATGGACCTTCGGAGAGTGCATTGCGACCGTGGATCCACAGCGTTCTAAGGCAACTTGGGAGGTATATAATCCTCCGAACGTCTTCAGCCGTCACAGTTAGACGTTCGCCGTCGTACCACACTGATATCAATTTCACATTTCGAAAATGAAATTGGTGAGTTAATTGCTATATTAAAAGTTGTAAAGGGTGTTCCGATAATGTAACTAGCTTATAATCACTAGCGGTGTCCTGAGGGAATTTCGATAAATCCTTTCTAAGTTATGTACAAAGTATTTGACAGTTGCCGTGTTTCGAATAAACAATGAAAAAGTACATTATTGGGGATGAGACCGAGTAGTTTGGACAGAGTGAGAGATGCACCTGTTGCACTTGCTCTCGGTCCTCACAACATTATTTTTCATTCATGTTTATTCAGAACACGGCAACTGTCAAATACATTAAGAAACGACAAGCACTCTATTTTCAAAATTATTATTTAGACAAAATTCTACCGTTCTAACATAACAGTTTTGGATGTGAGTTTATAATTAGAGAGTATATAATTAAGATAAAATTTACCGCGGAGTAACAAAGAATATATGACCAAACATCACAATAAACTGGGGTTGTTAGCTACCCTGGTCTTCCTTGTTCATATTCGCCAACAATTGTCTTTCGATTTTTGATAAAATGTATACAGTTAAAACTGTCGATCGACGGCAGAAAATTGTACGTCTTTATATTTCCCGTGTAGTTTTCTACACGCGGACAATCAAATTTGTAATTAGCAACAAAATAATTCATTGGATTAGCCACAATGGTAACTTCTTAAAGAGTTGCCGTAAAATTAAGTGCACACACATTAATGTCTAATTAAAATTATATATTTTATTAGTACTTATAAAGATTAGTACTGATATGGCTTTCAATAACTTGCTATAACTACTTAGCAATAATAAAACCAAATTGCGAGATGTTCAGATAACATTTTGAAATCCTTTAGCAATTTCTATTCATTAATAACCATCATCCCGAAAACTAATGCCTGGTTGTAGAAATCGTAAAAGTTCTGAAGCAAACTTTAATTTGAACAAATTCGAATGACCATTGCATATTGACATGTCTTTTGTCATTTTGTAACGAGCTGTCATCATTAAAGTCATTGTCGACCCACGCTTGGCTCATCAAACATGACATGACTTACACCAAACATTGTAAAGGCTACTCGTATTTCACCAGTTGTTATGGTATCAGTAAACGAAGGGTTTTCTATGGCTCCGCTAGTTCAAGAAGCTAATCCATGTAATCGATATTTTTTGGAGATCGATAATTTGGTCATCTGTTACGAAAATTAACTGCCGTATTGATCAGCTAAGGTGTCTATAAGACAAACTCACAACTCACGAATAAGATACCAACGACTGAATATACATAGCATGCACCAAAGCGTTCAAAAGAGCAACTGACTCCCAAATACACTAATATTCCGACTAATAAATCATTGTTGCTTATTACTGTGTCGCTCACCTATCTTTTGTTTCTAGTTCGTAGTAGCCGCCGTTCTCGGAGTGTGCGCCGCAGGGCGTCTTGACAACACCTACCTGCCTCCTGGTTCCCGTGGATCAGGTGGTTCTGGGTTCGGAGGTAACTTCGGCTCGGCCGCCGTCGGCAGTGGCTTCAAGTCCGCTGGTACCTTCGGATCTGGCAGCTTCGGCGGCGCTGGTGGCTTCGGACAAGGTGGACACAGCGCTGGAGGATTCGGACAGGGGGGACATAGTGCTGGAGGATTCGGACAGGGTGGAGCGGGTGGACATGGCTCTGGTTTCGCTCGTGGAAACGGTGCCGGTTTCGGACAAGGTGGATCCCACGGCGGCGCTGGTTTCGGACAAGGCGGTTCAGGTTTCGGACAAGGTGGATCTCACAGCGCTGGTTTCGGTCAAGGAGGTCAAGGATTCCAAACCCAGCACGCTGGCAACATCTATAACGCCCCGAACCAGTACCAAAGCACCCGCCAACAAAACTCCGCCGACGCTAACGCTCAGATCTTGAGATCCAACAGCGAAGTCACTGCTGACGGTTTCTCGTACGACTTCGAAACGTCCAACGGCATCCGAGCTGATGCGTCTGGCGTTGCCACCAACGGAGTCCAGTCCCAAGGCAGCTTTGGATACAAGGGTGATGATGGCCAGGACTACAGCATCACGTACACCGCTGACGAGAACGGCTACCAGCCCCAGGGCCGTCATCTCCCCACTCCTCCCCCAATCCCGGAGGAAATCCTGAAATCTCTGGAGCAGAACGCACGTGATGAGGCCGCTGGTATCTCTGACGATGGTAAGTTTCAAAAAATTGCTTTTTTCATTTGAACCAGCATCCCCATGACCTTTGGGCCATGTGTATAAATGAATTCCAGCATAGCTTGCATGCAATATTATGCTCTTGTGTCGAGAACAATTTTTTTTTCATTCAATCCAGTACATACTTCCGTGATTTAACAATTTGTTTACGATTACTTTGCATAGGTTATCAGGTTGATTTATCTAGACGACCTATGTGTAGCAACATGTCTAATTACGCGTCATCAATTAGGTCAGTAGTTCAAAAACTGATTTGAAAAATAGTGCAATAAGACACACAATATAATATATCGCCGTATAAATTCACAAAGAATCTGTAAAAATTATTGAGAAGATTAAAAACCATTAAAAATATAACAAAAACATGTGCCTCGATACAAAGCTATAAAATTATACGGACACAAAACAACATAATGGCAGGGCAACCGCAAAAACATTGCAAATTACCAATAATTAGTTCCGATATTGCAATCAATACTTCCTAAAAAAGTCCTATTACATCTTGTTGGATGGATAATGCTCCGTGTAAAAAATCTCGTGCTTATATCTCATTTTACGCCACAAAAAAAGTAAAACTAATCAAATTCAAAATTGACCACGCTAATGCTAACTTGGTTTTTTGGGATAATGATCATCAATCAGGTAACGACAGTGGAACTACGAATCCGTCACTAAGACTTTAAGATCTTTTTGCTAGATGCATTTTTGAAATGTCAGCCAAATCGCATATTGTACGGTTAGCAACATTATAATTATCAGCGTTCTTTCAACTGATGTTTGATCGTACAGGTGTTTCAAGTCTTTCAGTATTTCGAGGATCTTGCGTTACAGTATCAGGAGAACTATTAAGCCCTTTATTCCTACACGTTTGTTAAGCTTCCATAAATTTATTACCGTTGTTTTTCTCTGTTTTATTGGCATCCATTTTTGGTAGAAACAAATGAATGATGCATTTTTTAGTACCGTATATTTTTAAATTTGGCATGAAATAATGTAATTGTCTGCATGCTATTTCAGACTTTTTGTCAATTACATACATCAACCGCAAATGAACCTTGATTGTGTTCAGTAACTTGAGAGTGACCACAATTTTCCAAAAAAATGCATTAAGTTGCAGAAAGATCGCAAATAAAAACAAAGTCTTTGAGGCAAGCAAGACTATTGTTAACAGTAAAGTTATATTACTGTAATGGTGTGACTAATGAAATCTAACGTGAGCCGTGCACCAGTCCTTTGACTACTCTCCCCCCCAAACCCCCCCCCCCCCCCTGAACTGCTAAGATTTAGTTCCTTCATTGGGGTCTTTAGTGCTAAAACCCATTCTTATTTCATCAGCCTGGCCACCCTGATAGCAAAGAGGTATTTGCATACTTATTGTAACATTCGTAAATCAATACAATTGATGCTTTTTATTACCTCTTTACTATTAAAAACAAATAAGTAATCTTTTATGAATTCACGATTAATTTTACATATTTTCACGACCCAATTAAAATTGGGTGACTAAATTATTGTTACTTCCACTTGTTTTTGGAACATAAAAAATTGTACCAGTGACAAGAGAATAAATTAGCTTCTAGTCACGAGTATCCAAAGGAAGAGCAAAAATGTATTTTCTTTCTTCAGAGAAAACGCTTTGACACTTCTAGGCGGATATTATTGGCACCAATCCGCTGCGAAACGCATTAATATTTCCTGATATGGATCGCGACATGCGTGGATCATTCGATAACATTGACCAAAACAAGAAAAACAGAGCAGTCTCTGCATAGTCAATTGTAATTTTATTGTATTTAGTTTTTGTAAAAAATATCACTAGGTACAATACAATACAAATACTCTTTATTGAACACCACAAATCAGTACAAAACAATACAGAAACAAAGAACAAAGTAGACAATAGGCGGTCTTCGGCGGTCGGAAAAAAATAGACAGGATAAACGCAGGGATAATAAAACAAGCACGCACATACACACATACATAGATAGTATAAAACAAAGTCGCTTCCGCTGTCTGCCCCTATGTATGCTTAGATGTTTAAAACTACGCAACGGATTTTGATGCGGGTTTTTTAATAGATAGATAATTCAAGAGCAAGGTTTACTATATAATTCTACGCAGACGAAGTCGCGGACAGAAGCCAGTTAAGATTTAGTCCCCATATTGTTTATTTTTTTAATTTATATAATTTGTGCAAGTTCCTCGCTTGCAAGTAGCCCGTAGGCCGATGAGTAAGATGGCGTCAGTAGTTGCATCAACTTCGTGACTCCACTTGCAGCGATTTGTGCGCGTGAGTGTGCCATAGCCGGATGAAACGGCTGCTTCAGGAAAAGGACACATAAACATCACGTTTTATCCACGGGGTGGACAGAGCCTTGAAGTAACAAGACGTAACGGCCTCATTTATCATGATTGTGGGCGTATAGGTGGAAAAAAACTAATTAACCTTTGTTGCCCAGGGTGCACCGGCCTACGCGTAACCCTTCCCTCCGTGAGACTAAGAGCCTCTGTTAGAAGGGAACTGTAACGCTAGAGCTCTCGAGGAGGGTTTCAAAGTCGCACCTCACGGAGTAGACAGGGCCTTGGGTAGAACCCAAAGGCCACGCTTAAGCATGATTGTGGGTAGGCGCATAGCAGGACGTGGAAAGGGGAATCAAAATAGTGATGGGTTGCTAGCCGCATCGCCTATATAACATGATCACTAAGATTTAAGAGGAAATGGATTGGGGCCAATAATTTTTATAATGGTTTCATTTGGTGGGTGGTAGGACCTCGTATACATTTTTTAAATGTAAAAAAAATTGTAGAACTTATACCAAAATTGGTAATGTGTTTAGTGGTTCATAAGTCAGATATATAATTCTTACATTATGAATCATTGTGGAATCATGTTGAAGGCGATGCGGCTAACAACCCATCACTATTTTCCCCACCTATAACCCCATAATCACGCTAAATGTGGCCTTTAGGTCTAGTTACCTTTGACTTTGTCTACCCCGCAAGGGATAAAGACGCGATTTATATTATATAATGTACTAGCTTCTTCCCGCGACTTCGTCTGCGTAGAATTATACATAAAAACCTTCCCCTTGAATCACTCTATCTATTAAAAAAAACCGCATCAAAATCCGTTGTGTAGTTTTGAAGATATAAGCATACATAGGGATATAGGGACAGAGAAAGCGACTTAGTTTTATACTATGTAGTGATAGTGATGTATGTACTCGTGTATACTTATCTACCAATAACTTTGTGGCTTCTTTACAGCAACAGCGAACTCTCGAATGGTTCATCTGTTCCTTACTCAAACTGTGATACGGGTCAGTAACTAATCTAGACTTGCCCTGTATTGCGAAGTTGTGGGAATGTTATTGTCCCTTTCTTTCAGTTCAAATAATAGGTATACGATAGAGATGGACGCTACCTAACGTACCGTTAACGCTAACGTTAGCGTGTAACGTTATCTTATCTTATCTTATCTTATCTTATCTTATCTTACCTAAGTTAACGTAAATGTGTGAGACACTGAAACTTGTTCAAACAATATAAATTAAAAGTGGCTTTAAATCTTGATGTTAATGGAGTAGAATGTTGTAGGTACTTTAGTTTAGAAGGGGATACATACATAAATCCCTTACGGGGTAGACAGAGCCAGACGCGTTCATCCCTTATAGGCATATAAGCAGTGCTTGTAAGCATACGTAAATGTGCCCGCCACGCTTCGTACTAATACGGGTTTTGTTGTAATATGCCTACCCTCTGTCAGAAACCACTGCACGCCCCTGGACAGAGCCTAAGGTAACACCTAAAGGCCACATTTAGCATGATTGTGGGCGTAGGTATAGGTGAAATGGGGATCAAAATAGTGTGATGGGTTGCTAGCCGCATCGCCTATAACATGGTTTCTAAGATTTTCTCGGTGGGGTTTTACTATCTGCGCGGGATGAGAAGCAGCTGGTACATTCTATGTTTTGTCTTTGCTCCCAGACCAGCAAGGAAGAACTTGCTTTAGATATGGTGAAAAGTGATCTAGTATTTGGTGTTGATGTCCAGCGACACGTCTAACCAAATAAATTGGGATGCAAACATTAACTTATTTTCTAAAGTGGTTTTTGGTAGTTTGAATTAGCACATTTTACAAAGTTTTCATTTTTATTAAACAAAAAATAAAAACATGAGTGTTACTATAATGTTAATGTTATGAAATTATATCACTACATGCATAGTATAAAACAAAGTTGTTTTCCGCTGTCTGTCTGTCCCTATGTATGCTTAGGTCTTTAAAACTACGCTGCGGATTTTGATGCGTTTTTTTACTAAATTGAGTGATTTCAAGGAAGGTTTATATTATACTAGCTGTTTCCCGCAGATTACGCAATTTTCCGGGATAAAGTAGCCTATGTGTCATTTCAGACTATAATAATCTATCTATGTTCCAAATTTCATCCAGATCTGTCCAGCCGTTCTGGCGTGAAAGAGTAACAAACATCCATCCGTTAATCCATACTTACAAACTTTCGCGTTTATAATATTCATAGGAAGTAGAATATATTAGAAGGATTCGCTATACTCTCTAAGACAGCGAAGTTGTGAACTTATTAATTTCTGTAACATTTTTATTAAATACTTCTTCCGTCATTTCTACTATATTGATATCGTTAACAATTAAATGATCGATAGAAACATGTCCATTTTTACAACTGCTGCAAATAACTTCATTGTTCTCACATTCATCCCGTACAAGCTACAATTAAAGCTATTGGTATTTTTCTTTAACTAAAGCATTTTCTCATTTACCGCTTTAGGAATCGAGTTGCCGCTTTTGGAGTAACAATTGACTTCCTACCTTCTTTATTGGGATTGTCATTTTTTCAACATTCATGGTTCTTAACGTGCGCTTAGAATTTGAATTTCAAATTTTGTGACACAGCTTTTAAGCGATAAGACCGATTTTCTACCCTGACTTTTCATATATTTTGTCAAAACGACCCCAATTTGGTCACGGAACGTCTATGCTCTCTCAAAGCACCTACACTCCCCGTATAAATCTGGTTAATCTTCTTTCATCCATCCTCTCTACGTGACCAAACCAACTAAGAATATAAAGACAAAGAAAGTTCTCGTGGGATGCAGATGATTTCCACGCTGGCCTGGAGGTAAAGAAAATAACAGAGAATGTAACAGTTGCTTCTCTTCCCGCGCAGACGGTAAAAATCTTATAGCGGCTACAGACTCACGGGAGAAGTCTCACCGAGAAGTCTTGCCGAGAAATTACGCGAGAACCGAGAAGGCATCTATACTCATGCGACCTTCTCATTCGCATTCTCGATCGTCATCCGGAATGGACGACAGTACCGTATCAATGCCACGGTCGCACTGAGACCGAACAAGAATGTGATACCGTTCTCTTTTCTCGCCCGAGAAACCCTTTGAAGCGGGCAAAAATACCGACACCGATCGGAGAACAGGCGAGCGCGAGAACGAAAAGCGAGAAAGCGATCACATTCACGCTTCTCGGGTGTTCTCGGGGGTTCTCGGCGTGAGTAGCCGCTATTGGGAAACGTTTTATAGGCGATGCGGCTGTAGCAACTATTTTGATTCCTTTCAACTTGTAACGCCCACAATCACTATAAACGTGGCCGTAAGGGATAAAGGCGTGATTTACGTATGTATGAGATGTTACACAAAATAATGCCACGGCAAAGTTCAAATAATTAAATTTCTAAATGTCAGTGAAAATTATAACACATAGAAAAATCCGAAAAGTAAAGCTATGGCCGGGAATCGAACCCGGGTCCTCGTCATTCCGTGACGCGTGCTATACCCCTACACCACCCATAGCAGGTGGGTAGTCTCCGAATTTTTCTACCTGTTACTAACTGTCACGTGACCTTATTGTTACTATGCGAATTTTTGTCGCTAAGCATCATCTGTTTGAATGATGTGTCTGTACGACACAATTACAAACTCCCATGGAACATCTACTGCTCACCAAGGACGAGAGAAGACGCTGTTTTTCAAATGATAGGTACTATCAAATGAATCAAGAAATTTTTATTTCTTGATTTTTATGTTTTACTTTTTCGGTTTTACCGGTTTCAAATAATTAAGTGCGTTTCAACTTATGATCGTGGAGTCCTCGCACTAAACTTAGGTATTACGGTTAGTAATAAAATCGCTTTACTGCTCAATCGTGCGCAGCCTTTCTAAGAGTTGAAGGGCCATACTTAGGCACCATAGATATTTCGTCGGTGGAATGTTTTTCAAATTTGTTACGGGGTCAACCGATTTCGATTCATTTTTACAGGCTTTATACTAACTTGCAATAAATTAAATAAATATCTTGGGACAAATTACACCAATTGACCCAGCCCCAAACTAAGCAAAGCTTGTACTATGGCTACCAGGCAACGGATAAACATTACACAAACTTATATAATGTAGATAAATACATACTTTAATACATACAACATCCATGACTCGGGCACAAACATTCGTATTCATCATACAACTGTCAGCCCCTACTGGGATTCGAACCCAGGACCTCTAGCTTCATAGTCAGGATCACTAACCACTAGGCTATCCGGTCGTCATCAATGTATGAAAATGAATGAAAATGAAAATTTTATTTTGCAAATTGGCCGCCAAGGGCTCTTTTACATGTCTTTTTGAAACTACCAGCACATTCGGAAAGACCATCATTGCCAAGAAGAATGCGCCGCAAGAAACTATATATATGACGTACCTATTTAATTATGTTTGTCCGGGTGGAATCTTACGATGAACAATGCTACTCTGCTACACAATATTAGCGGATTGAGCCCTTCTTCCAGCAACTAAGCAATTGATGCATAGTTATTATATTTAAGTATTTAAATCTCATGGTTTTCCTTCCCCGTTAAACACCTTATGCTTTTGCACTACTATTATTTGTGTACGCATACATACATACCGTCATGCCTCTTTTCCATAGGGGTAGGCAGAGACTACTTCTCTCTCTCTATCTCTTCATAAATGCTCGCCAGTTTCGCGTACTCCTGACTTCTATGTGGTCCCGGGAACGTCCGTCTAGGCTATCCTCTCCCAACGCAATCACTCACACTTCCCATTTAGATCTGTTTATTTATTGTGTTTGTTGTTTATTATTTTTATAGTCTGTAGGCGACGCACCTATTTAGGCAGCAACCTTTTTTTATCAAACTGTTCTATTTTGGCACTGGCCACAAATAAAGTTAATTGCACGCAGCGCTGAAAGAAAACTAAAACAAAAGAGAGTCGTGTCTTTGCTCTTGTCAGTGCTGCGTGTTGAATTTTTACTATAAATTAAATTGTTTTATTTATTAGTTTCTACAGTCTACATAGTCTATTAAAGAAATAACGAGTAGGTATAATAAAATACATATTCAAACAATTTAATCGCAAGACCAGCCTTGTCAATAATTACACCAATTTAAATTGCAACGGAACAGAAATGGTACACATCGCATCATGGTATAATTTTGAAAATTAGTCCATCAATTTTGCAATTGCCTTTTACACACAAACAATGCAAATTCTACATCCAAATACATACATACAATATATGGGCATAATTCCACTTCAGACTAGAGCAAACCATTTATCTAGAACTCGACGGCGAAGGTAATTGTTTTCATGTTTAATGTATTTATAATCACGCACATATGCGTCTCTTTGTTACTGTTCTGAAAACTCGATAGTTCTTAGTGAATCATTTAAAAAATGTAAAAATAAACAACTGACGACCGGATAGCGCAACGGATAACCTGATTATGAAACTTATGATCCAAGGTTCGATACTCGATATATATGTAAAAGTATGTATATTTATCTACATTATGTTTACATCTACAATACAATACAATACAATAACTCTTTATTGAACACCACATATAACAACCAAAACAGAAAAAAGGTATACAGAATATTACAAGGTAATAATAGGCGGCCTTATCGCTACAGAGCGATCTCTACCAGGCAACCATAATGGACTGGAGAACAGAACAGATCTGAGCAGGTGGTCATCTAAGTATTTTACAAGCTTTATATTAACTTGCAACGTATGTATGTTTGTCCGGGTGGAATTTTGCGACTCAATTTTGAAGCAATCTTCAACATTGAGCTGAAGTTTTAGATACTTATGTAAGTCTGATGACAATACAATAATCTGTTAGTGGAGTTCTAGTGACCCAGCCGGGCTCGTCTCCGCAGGAGGGAACTCTTCAACGGTTGGTCCGATTGACTTGAAATTTGGTTTTTATTATGTGTTTATAGGACGGATGATAATGCAAGTATACAATCAGCAAAATGACTTGTGTTAAAAGATTAAATTTTCGATAGAAATTTAATTATTTATAGCCTACTACCCGTAGTGGAAGCATTATTGCAACTATGTGTGTACAAACACTTGTGTCAATCTGGAAAATAAATTGTCATACGAGTTCCCTGTGACGTAAGCAGACAAGGAAAGAAAACAGTTTTCGTGTCCCCACTGACTAGAGAGGGATAGAAAAGGCTTACTTGAAAAGAGACGGAAGGTTTCAGTTACACTCGTAGGAATAATAACAAGTTCAGTTACCTAAGTGGTCCGATTAGTTTTGCATGTCTAGGAAAACTTACCACTGTTTTCAATGACGATAAAGTTTCCTAACAAAGGAATTCTTTTGTGCAGAATCGTTATGTGTTAACAATTTTCGCGTTTCGCAAAGCATCCGTTATAATATTAACGGATCGCAGTCCCACGGTTGGGAAACGTGGGAATGGATAACAAAGGGGGCACTATGGGTCAGGATCTTGCATGATTTGGCTTGGAAGTCATCAAAGATAATTAAGAACATATTTTTAACTAACTAGGTGTGAAATCACATTAAAGTAATAAGTCTCTGTCAAAATTTTATATAAGCTTTTTATGGTGACTGTACTTGCATTGTCATCCGTCCTACATGTGTACCAAATTTCAAGTCTATCGGACCAACTGATGAAGAGTTCCCTCCTGCGGAGACGATCTCCTGCGTAGAACTCCACTACCATTGTATTGTATTGTATTGTCATCTGACTTACTCGGGTCAGCGTGTGTCAAACACCTCAGCGTAATGCTGAGCCAGTGACCGTTTCACTTTTGCGAAGACATACAACGCTGATGATCTATTTTTCATGTCTGTGTTTATTTTTCCTGTTTATCACTAGTACATAGTATAAAACAAAGTCGCTTTCTCTGTCCCTATGTCCCTATGTATGCTTATATCTTCAAAACTACACAACGAATTTTGATGCGGTTTTTTTTAATAGATTGAGTGATTCAAGAGGAAGGTTTTTATGTATAATTCTACGCAGACGGAGTCGCGGGCAGAAGCTAGTTTTCTATAAATGTGTGTATATTCTCTTATATTTGCGTGTCTTGCAAAAAGGAACAAATGCCTTCTTTCTTTCTTTCAAAATTTCAGCTCAATCGGTTGAAGATATATCAGCCTCAAAATTGAGTCGCAATATTCCACCCGGACAAACATACATACATACGTTGCAAGTTAATAATATATAAAGCTTGTAATTGTAAAAACTGACGCAAGAATCCTGATAAAAATCGTCAGGGGTATAAAATTAGTTTTTCGCGGGGGTCATTGTCTCGAAGGCCGATAGCGCATTACCCCCGCGAAACATCCGGGATTGAGTCGCGAGATTCCACCTAGACATGCATATTATATTGCAAGTTAAATAAAAGCTTGTAATAAATAATGGAAGCTGATGATCATAAAAGCAATGATCTCTGGCACGCAACAGTTCCGCGCGCGATCATCGCGGTGCTTTGTTGCGCGCGCGCAGCCTTGAGCTTCGCGAGCAAGCTGCGCGGCCATTAGAGCAGCGTTACTATACGTCAGTTCGTTATCTTATTTTAACAAATAATCGAGAATTTCACTTCCAGATATTTTTATTTTTTTCTACGGTTTACCAGTTAGAAATTATATTTCTAAACAATACTGATAGAATACATAGAATAATCTGAAAGGCATAGCTATTTCATGTAGGAGAGTATTTCAGCTTTGGGAGGTATAAGGGTCCCGCATCCCGGATTGATGAGGATCCGGGTCATAGCTTTACTTTTTGTATTTTTCCATTGTAGACTAGGTTATCAATATTATTTAGAAATAGTTCATTTTAGTCAACACTTGAATTCCATTTACATTAAGCAAGCAATTCTAGCATATTTATTTATTTTGTGAATACCGGCAAGGGTTAACGATTATGAAAGTTGCTACCCGGGGGCGAAAAATTTTACCAAACTTAAGGCAAATATATTCGAAAATGACATCAGTAAGTTTTTATAGACAGTGATATTGAAGCATACGATGTGTTGACTGTATGATAGTGAGTTTTGGACGAGGGGAATTAGGAAAACCAAGCTAAAACACAAACTGAACAGCTCTTGCTTTTACTGATACGTAACAACTGACATATGACAATAATACTTCAAAAAACAAAATGGTTAGAAAAAATACAAAAAGTATCAAAACTACAGTTCGCGACAGATATTGTCTCAACATGATCTTGAGACAATAATAAGTGTTTGTTCAACCGCCAGTTTAATGGCCACAAAAATTATAACGAAACTATATCGCAGAAGCTTCATTCAAATATTATTTCTTACCACACCAAATGTAATTGTACATCCTTCAAAATCGCACTTCTTCTATGTTACATACAGTCAATTTACCTTGCAACATAAATTGACCCTTTTAAGAGCACGATAATCATTTTCAATCACTTAAGTATGCTATTTAACGTAGACTATTTCTTTGATCTTCATTTAATTTTGACGACCGATCAGCCTAGTTGTTACTGACCCTGACTTGAAGCCAGTGGTCCCAGGGTTGAATCCCGACAGGGCTGGCCCCGGATATAGGCACTTGAGCTATTTTAGCCCTCTGGGCTGGCGGGAAACGGGAGGGCGTGCTAAGGGGGAGGCCTTTGTTCAACAGTGGCGTCTTCGGGCTAACTATGACGAGGGGCCGGCAACGCATTTGCAATCCCTATAAGGGTGTCCATGGCGGCCAATCACGTTAGCCGCCCTTTAGTCCGAGAGCTCTTCAACAATCGGGTTAATATTGCCGTCTCACTCTTATGGGTTTGATTGAACCGGCCGACGTTACCCGAAACCCGAATGTTGTTCTATCTGGACTGTACGAGTTCTCTAAGCCGAAGAACTTCCTTCTACAAACTGGCCAAACTACTAAACCTCTTTTCTTTCTCAGGTTCCTACAACGGAGAGGGTGCTGGCTCAGGATACTCTGGTCAGTCATACTCAGGAGCCGGCCAGTACTCTGGCGCCGGGCAACGACCTTCCAACCAATATGGCGCACCCAACCGTGGTTTCCAGTCAGCCAAGTCCAACTTCGGAGCTGCGTCCCGCCAGTACTTGGCTCCTAACGCCGCCCCCAACGGCTCTGGCAACTTCAACTCGAGAACCGGCTACCAATATTAGAAAGATACCGTTGACACTGAGATATGACTTGAACTACGGTTTGTACTCCTAAAGTTTTACCAGTTTTGATTCAATTGTAATTGTAGCCTAAGCGCTTATACATCGACTACATAAACTGCTGCGACGCATGAGCTAGCGTCAGTGATGTCACAAGTTCTACATCGCGCCAACGAAGTTTCCCTTCCTTCTCTCTTTCTTAACATCTGCCTGGAGAGACATGTCTCTATTGTGGCTTTTCTCATAGTCAATGCAACATCTAATGAAAACAGTTACAAAACAACACTGATTCATACGTGGTTTACTTTTAGAATCGTTTGTTAGTCTTCTGGAGTTCTTAAGGAGTATTCAGGGATACAAGCCGGTGAGTAGTATCAAAGGACCGAAACTTTTGATGAATGTACAAATTGTGGTTACCAGTTCGGCGATACTATTTTGTCAGATTTCAATGTCAATTCTTTCCGGAATTAAAGTAGAATAATCATTTGATAACTGATGGTGATGACTCTTCGCGCTTCTACATTATCCTCTATTTTTTCATTCACTTGGCTCATTTTGCAAATGATTGCTAGTCTTTTCAAATTTGAGGTGATCGCAATTTTTACCTCACTTACTTCAACAGCATCGTCATCAGAAATCAAAACCAATGGACAAAGCTGTGAACTGTTGATGTGATTTATAACATTATTACTGTTACCATTATCTTTCTATACTTTTAACATGATCTCATTTCCATGGAGTGTTTCTTTGTCAAAATTGATTTCCTCTTGTATAAATAGATGTAAGATGCAAATGGACAGTAATAGATATAAGAAAACGACAAAAAAAATGTTTATACGAATAGATATAAGGCATTGTACATATTTAAAACAATAAAAGTCGAACCAACGATATTTTATAAAGCACTTTGTAGTTTAATTGATAAAAATAGGCACTGTCATCACCCCATCATAAATCCAACAGTAACCAACCTCTTCATTTTAGGAACTATGACGTACATTTGGTCTGACTTTCATCATTACAATGTGATGTACTTAACCACATTCTACTATAGATACCAACAGTACGTACAATTTCAAATTCAAAGCGTTGGTCATTAATGAAGTCTGTTTAATTATCCACACAGGTCACTATACTAGATGAATCTTTACTTGCTATAAGTTATTTTGTAATGAGCTCAATCTCACAGATTAGATGCCTAACATAGTATCACTGCAATTTCAACGTACAGTGATGCGTCGCCGTTAAACATGGACGGCAGCAAAACTTATGTAGCTAATAGGGTATTTGCTGCAAGGTTTACATAGATAATTTGTCTCGTAGTATTTAGAACAGAGCCTTCAATCAAAATTAATGATAGGTAGTTCATCTTTCAAGGTATATTTGATATCTGTCTCGTAGTATTTAGAACAGAACTGCCTTCAATCGAAATTAATAATAGGTATATCATCTTTAAATTCTTACTAATTTATGTGTCGAAGTGTTAGCTTGGTGCCTAGATTAAGATTCTAAGTGATGAGATCGTCTATTATCTGCGCTAGTTCGTCGAAATATTTAAAATAAAATCTTTTCTTCTCACTTATTTAACTCAAATCAATATTTACGTTATGTAACTAATCAAAATCATTCCACAAACAACAATCTGAATCTCAATAAGTTAATATTTTTATGCAAAATAAGTATATTTTAGTGAACGAACACATTAATATCAAATGAATCAAGAAATTTTATTTCTTGATTTTTATATTTTACTTTTTCGGTTTTACCGTTAGAAATTAAATTTCTAAATGTCAGTGAAAATTAGAACACACAGAAAAATCCGAAAAGCAAAGCTATGGCCGGCGAATCAAACCCAGATCCTCGTCATTCCGTGACGCGTGCCCCTACACCACCCATAGCATATTTATCTAGCATTATTTATTTAGCACATTTACTTTTCGGATTTTTCTATGTGTTCTAATTTTCACTGACATTAGAAATTTGAACACATTAATTTAAATTATCCGATTTACATTAGAAATAAGATTGAAATATCGGTAAAGTCAAACACCTCCGTAAGCCGGCCTTGCTCCACTGGGTCTCATCTTGCCTTCATTGGGACCACCGATCGCAGGCGCATCTGTCTTTTTGCGGCGATTTGCATTCAATAATGGATTGATGAAACACTTGTTTGGACCTCAGTGTCCTAGATCAGAATGCGAAGTGTTTATAACTTTGTATGGACTGATAGAATATAAAAAGATACGTTGAACACTGCAGACTGGCCGTCTTTAAGTCTAGAATGAGTGAGCCTGGTAAATGCTACATACACAAATCCTCCCTTACGGGGTAGACAGAGCCTGAGGTAACAAGACCTTAAGGCCACGTTTAGCAAGATTGTAGGCGTATAGGTGGAAAGGGGAATCAAAATAGTGATGGGTTGCAAGCCGCATCGCCTATAACATGATTCCTAAGAATTTCGCCCATTCCCTCGATAGGTAAAATGGGGATTGGGATTGGGATTGGTAAATGCTAAGTTGTAAAATTTATACAAAATAATTATTGGCTCTGTCCATTGGACAATTTTGCCGTTGACAGAGTAAAAGACAGTTTTAAAACATGTCAGCCATTGTGCGGTTATACGGTCAAAAGACCCTAGCCTCCCTCCTGTCGGGCTCTTAGCTAATGGTCAATAATATCCCTCAGAATCGGCTACGAAATCACTAACCGATGCCCAGGGTGCATCGGACCAAACTGCTTTTCTACCCTGATGAAAAATTTTCACTTATCACATAATTAACCAACTTCCTGCTGTAACATTCCCTGAGCGATACAACTTAGAGATCTTTAAAAAGCGACCCTTCCTGTTCTTGAAAGGGCCGGCAACGTACCAGTGATTCCCCAAGTCTTGCAGGTGTCCCTGGACGATGCTGATTACTTTCCATCAGGTGACCCGGCTGCTTGTTTGCCCCCTCTTTTATAAAAAAAATACATTTTTATTTGGCAGTTGTGATGACGGTCAAATGAAACCAAAAACGTTAAAAAAAATGGCAAGAGCTTTCGGAGAGCTGTCACTGTGCTTTATGTCATGTCTAATTAATGCCTTTTTATTGAACACACAAACATACATAAATCACGTATTTATCCTTTACGGGGCAGGTTTTATGGTGTGGAAAATGCGCCTTATTCAACCGCCCGGTACGGGTTTACCGGGGGTATGTGGGGCTCTCCCGCGGCGGCAGGCATACCCACTAAAAACCCTACACTAACACGGATTCCCTATTCGGTCGTATGTGAGGCGTTACGGGAGCACTCGGTGTCACCGCGATGCCCCACGCCCTCTTCGCGGGACCTGAGCGATGCAGGTTTGGGCATTCCTACCGGGTTGTCTGTTCTATGAGCGATTTATTTAAGCTTACGGCAGGTTAATCCTTGCGTCACACAGAGTACGCGTTCAATAAAAGAACTCTACATTCACTCCAACGAAGAGAATCATTGCTGACATCTAGCGGATTAAACTAAAAGCAACGCAAACGTTAAGCGTGTACACAAGACAATTAAAATTGCGAGGTGCCGCCATCTGTTGTATAGATCCTAACTGCACCGCTGAGCGTCGAGTTGTACGAGCGGCGTTAGTTTCAGTGACCGCAGACTAGATGGCGTTTAGTCGAAAGTTTACTTACTAAGCGGCGATGATAAATATAAACCGAATTCAATCGGTATTGAAGTTTTTGTTAACTTTTTTTAATAATTGCCTAAATCGTGAAAAAAACTTTGCTTCCATGCTGGTCTGAGAGTAAAGAAAAAAACATAGAATGTACCAGTTGCTTCTTCTCCCGCGCAGATGGTAAAAGCTCATCGAGGGAATGGCCATAGGAATCATGTTATAGGCGATGCGGCTAGCAACCCATCACTATTTTGATTCCCCTTTCCAACTATACGCGCACAATCATGCTAAACGTGGCCTTTAGGTCTTGTTACCTTAGGCTCTGTCTACTCCGTACGGGATAAAGACGTGATTTATGTATGTATGCGAAAAAAACTAGTTTTGGTGACTACTAAACGTATATTAAATTATTTACAGGGCTTTTCGTTTACAACGTTTGTATTTCCTTGAGGCATTCAGCGATGGACTTTTACCATCTGCGCGGGAAGAGAAGCAACTGGTAATTTTTTTTTTCTTTTCGCCCAGACACCAGTAGGCTTATTATCTAACTCGCTCGCAATCGCCATCGTGTTCATTTTGACACTTCCTGTATGGGCTGACAATTGGCATCGGGAATCAGCTAGCTGTCACATTCATACAAGAACTGTCAAAATGAACACGATGGCGATTGCGAGCGAGTTAGACAATAAGCCTACAGCTTGGAACAATGAATACGCCATGAAATACCAGCACATCCCTGCAAATTTCCTTATAGGTATGATACCAATTTAGCATACAGACATCACGTCTGAAGGTAACATTAGACATAAACCGCTTACGACATATATAGCTAATTGTGGCTATCCTGATAACATCGGGGCATGCGTGCATGCCCTTGCGAAAATGAGCACATGTAATTTTTATTTATTTCTATAATATATGTCTCTAAGTAGGTTGAAAGACATAGGTTTAACAGCAATGAGATCACACAGCACGGATAGGAAATGCTATTTACGTCGCCTTGGATCGTAAGTAGCAATTTACCGCCGGCTACGCGATCGGAAATTTCCACATTCTGGCCCACGGATACGTAAAATTGTGTATAAATCTCGCCTGTGGCTCGTGCGTCAAGTTCCGGCGATCTGAGACACAATCTCGCCCACAATCGTGCTGAAGGTGGCCATTAGGTTGTTACCTTAGGCTCTTTCTACCCCGTAAGGGACAAAGGCGTGATGTATGTATGTATTTAAGAACTTGAAGTAACTAATTATTGCCACTTGTATGCAGTAAGTATGCTTTAGTGTAAGTTTTCGGTCACAAAATAAGATTGCATTGAAATGTCAAATACTATGACAGCAGTTTGTTGCCGCTTCGATCCGCAAGTGGCGCTGCTTTTACCGTTGTATTGAGACATCGACTTGAACACGTCCCCGACTTTTTTTTGTGTGAATATTACACAGAAGTCTTTGGTTTGATTCCCCTTTCCACCTAGCTCACAACCTTTAGGCCAACGGCCTTTAGGTCTTATTATCTCTGTTCTCCTGAGCTGTCTTTTTTTATATATTTAAGAGGGGGAAAACGAGCAGACGGGTCACCTAATGGAAAGCAATCACCGTCGCTCAGGGACACCTGCAAGACCTGGGGAATCACGGGTGCGTTGCCGGCCCTTTGAGGAACAGGAAGGCTCGCTTTTTAAAGATCCCTAAATTGTACCGCTCAGGGAATGTTGCAGCACGAAGTTGGTTCCAGATCTTTACCGTACGAGGAATGAAATTGCGTTTAAAACGCACGGTACTTGACTGCCACCCATCAAGATGTTGAGGATGGAAGAATTGTCTAATAAGGGTTAAAGACGTGATTTATCTACGTATGTAAGGCTCTGTTTGTTGTAGTTTAGAACTAATAACTAATCAATGTCAATTCAAATTTATATATAGAATTGGGGTGCGAGTCGGGTTACCTCCACGTGTGGTCAAGAGCTGCGGTTCGTTTTCGGATCCGTCCGGGGGGAAGAGCAGTGCTTGGTCCGGTGCACCCTGGGCAACGGCTAATAATTTCCTGGCAGTATCTGAGGGATATCATTGACCGTTGGCTAAGAGCCCGACAGGGGGGGTAGGGGGGTCTTTGACCGTGTTACCGTACAACGTTGCCGACATTTTGTCACAAGATTTTATGATTAAATTTTTTTACCGACATTGGCGAAGTTGTCGTCGCTATAACGACTTGTAACGCCACAATCAAAAGAAGAAGAAGAAGAAGATATAGAATAATCAGCTGTGTGTCAAAATTATATTTACTTCAATACAAACATTCAACGAAGACACTTATTATTTTTATTTCAATACGTTATCAGCACGAAAAGGCTCTTAAAAGCATTTAATAAGCTTATGATTTAGTGTAGTATGGTTGTATGTGAAGTCAAAATTTAAATTCACCTCTTAAAAGTGAATTTTTTCACGAATTTTCAATAAAAGTGCGGGTATGTCAGATCACATAAAAGGATCTAGTCTGCGTTCCCTTGCTGGGGTTTTATTAAGCAGTAAGCAAGATTGCGCTATTTGGAAATTCAAAATGAGGATGTACCTCATACATGAAGATTTGTGGAGTACTATTATGGGCTATTTAAAAGATGTTCCCGTAAGTACTAAGGATAGAGAAGATGAAGCAAAAATATGCTTGACTTTAGACGGCCCTGCAATCACACATGTACAAAACAGTACGACGGCAGAAGAGTCCATGGGTCATCGTCTAGCCCTTGAACATAAGCTCTACAGGTACAGTTTAACACTGTTTCATCTTCTGAACTATCAGAGGCACGTCGAGCCTCCATACACGCCTCCAAACTCCAATCAAAATGTCTCAATCATACACTATTTATACACGAACGTAGTTCCGTTTACCGTCGTGTCAGAATCGTTAAATAGACGAATCGATTAAAAAATCGTTAATTGATTCTATCGATTAATCGATCCAACACCATAGTGACCCGGAAGCTTATCATGACGTCAATCAGGGGTTCGTTTTTGTGATGCAGGATTA
Source organism: Pandemis corylana (assembly GCA_949127965.1). NCBI lineage: Eukaryota > Metazoa > Arthropoda > Insecta > Lepidoptera > Tortricidae > Pandemis > Pandemis corylana. The sequence continues at coordinate 11,635,792 of OX421867.1, read as the reverse complement.
AAGAAGACAATGGATACAGAAGATGCAGAAAAAAATGTTTGATCGAGTCATTCTTTATTGATTCTATGGAATACAAATTGCTTGATAAATTGACTTTAGTTTGCGTAATTACTTGCGTATCTGATGCGTTCTGGACTTTGATCTGGTCAAAATTATTTTTTAAGATCGTATCGTCGTTCTATTGTTTATTTTCAGTAGATCAGATAAGTCTACAATATTTATGTTCTTCTATGCTGGTCTGGGAGTATAGAAAAAACATAGAATTTACCAGTTGCTTCTCTTCCCGCGCAGATGGTAAAAGCCCATCGAGTGAATGGGCGGAAGTCAGGAATCACGTTATAGGCAATGCGGCTAGCAACCCATCACTATTTTGATTTCCCCTTGCAAATTTTGCCACGATACAGGCTGTGCCTATTGTGGAGTCATTAAACTTTCTAGTACTATATTTCGTTTCTATTTTGGCAAATAAATTTTACTTTACTTTACTTTACTTATTATGTGGCCTTAAGGTTTTGTTAACTTAAGCTCTAACTACCCCGTAAGGGATGGATAAAGACGTGATATATGTATGTATGTATGTATGTATTTTTGGGATCTTTATGTAATACCTTGCAGAGATCTTCCTAAAACCGAGTTGTATGCCTTGCTGCAGTAACCAACAAGATTTTTCTTCAGCTCACTCACTTATGGGCCCACAATCATGCTGAATGTAGCCTTTAGGTCTTGTGACTTCTGGCTCATTCTACCCCGTAAGGGATAATATTTGATTTAGCTATGTATGTAGAATATCAAGCTAAGCTACAAGTTCAAAATATCAAGCAGACGTTAATTTGAAAAAAAATTATATGGGATAGTCAACTGTCCAGAGTCCAAGTCATGCTCGCTATGTCGATGATGTTGTGAAATATTGAATGTTAGTATTTCTGGTTCTTGGGATCATGTGATTCTGATACGGAATTCGCAATGATAAATATGGCGATTATGTTGCGAGGCGGAAGGTTTTTTTAAGTACAAGTAATAAAATTTTAGGTGCTGAACGAATCTGTATGGGTTTTAATCTCGATTTGGATCGAACGATGCACTATTTTGTTTTTATAGTTTACCCATAGGTTTGACTGGTGTTGTGGGTGGTGCGTTGTGATTTAGTTTGATTGAAAAATGTTTATTATTTTATAGATTTTTTTCAGTGGATCATAAATACGTGTTCCTGTTTCAACTTGATTATATCTCCAGCCTACGCGATGCGGCTAGCAACCCATTACTATTTTGATTCCCCTTTCCACATATTCGCCCACAATCATGCTAAGCGTGGCCTTTAGCTCTTGTTACCTTAGGCTCTGTCTACCCCGTAAGGGATAAAGACGTGATTTATATATGTATGTACTATGTACGTCCCACTGCTGATCTTAGGCCTCCTCTCAGAATGCGTCATTTTGATTAATTTATAATTAAGATGTAACTCCAATGCAAATAAATTATACTTCCAGTTTCACGTTTTCGTATACGGAAAGTTAAAAACAAATGCAAAACAATGTAAAACAATGTATGTAGGTAAAACTGTTTTGTTAGCGTAGGCATGATTCCTAAGTTTGTTTATAATATATGGAACTATTGGTTTTTATGAACTTATATTGTATGTTACAATATTTAAATGTAACCGTTACCTAAATAAATAAATAAAAAAAAACAAATGCAATCTTGTCTCAATTGTCTCCAATAATTACGATGAAAAAAATAAAAAAGTAGGGGAGACCGAGGCGAGTTGAGACAGAGGTGAGTTGATACAAAGCCTTTTTCTCTGCACCTATGACAGTTAGCGAGGTCACAACTTCACACAAACTGTGGAGTGTAGAAAGAGCAACGAATTAGCGAAGTTACGAGCCCGATAAACTGTCACAGTTCAGAGAAATCGGCTTTGTATCAACTCACCTCTGTCTCAACTTGCCTCGGTCTCCCCTTTTGCCTTAAATTTTGCGTCGATTGGACTTGAGCATATAAAAGTTTAAAGCTGTTTCTACAATCAACTAGTTTAACGATTATATTCCTAATACAAAAAACCTGTTCACTATACCGTTACAGATCTATTAAGTCCTGAATCGAAGTTCAATGAAGGCTAATTGTGATAAATCTGTTGCCTATCTCATTTCATGACTCTGATTAATAGGTATCAAATCAATTCCATATTCAATAGACGTTGATGCCACGAAGCTTAAGAATAGATCGGGTTCAGTACTAAAATTTTATTAAAAAGTCAATTCGATTTTATTGTATTGTCACCTAACTTACATAAGTATAAAATTTCTAAAAGACACTGTAATTTAGAACACATAGAAAGATACGAAAAGTAAAGCTATGCCAAATATGTATGGAAGGCTTACCCACCTGCTAGTGGTGTAGGGGTATAGCACGCGTCACGGAATGAAGAGGATCCGGGTTCGATTCCCAGCCATAGCTTTACTTTTTGGATTTTTTTGTGTTCTAATTGTCACTGTCGTATAGAAATTTAATTTCTAAAGGTAAAACCGTAAAAGTAAAACAAAAAAATTAAGAGGCAAACATTCTTCATTCATTTGACATTACATAAGTATGTTAGTTAACCGACTTCAAAAAAAGGAGGAGGTTCTCAATTCGTTTGTTTTTTTTTACATCAGTTCGACTACTGGAAGTGGATCAAAATTCACTAGCAACATTTGATTAGAGACAGACAACAGGACAGGTGCAAGTAAATAAAATTAAATTTAAAAAAATCCCCGCGAATTAATCGAGTCATCAAGTAACCGCATCGAAATAGGTTGATCTATTTGAGAGCTATGATGCCACAGACACACACACACAGAGAAATCGACGTCAAATTTATAACATCCCTCTCTTTGTGATGGGGGTTAAAAAGCTTGTAAATAGTTTAGTATAGTATCATAGTTAGAGCGAAAATAACCAGTAGCAGCTAATAGGTAAGCTATAATTTAATTATTGTTTATGTTTATAGTTAGATAGTCAGCTCATTTAACTAATAATTCTTGTTTATGACTTGGCATATTAAATACAATTCGCATCAAACCTAAAAGTCATCCATTCTCGGAGCAATCGAGTTTTGTGTCGATTGCTAAATGCAATCTCACCTTATTTTTCCATCTCGTTACCTATCTTCGAGAAGCGAACGTGTGTTAATAGAGCTTGCCTTAGAAGTAGGTAGTTAAACACTAGTACTTTGTCGCAATAACCAACGATGTTGTTAACTTCCATGCTGGTCTGGGAGTAAAGAAAAAACATAGAATGTACCAGTTGCTTCTCTTCCCGCGCAGATGGTAAAAGCCCATCGAGGGAATGGGCGAAAATCTTAGGAATCGTCTAATAGGCGATGCGGCTTATCCCTTACGGGGTAGACAGAGCCAAAGTTAACAAAACTTTAAGGCCACGTTTAGCATGATTAAGGGCGTATAGGAGGAAAGGGAAATCAAAATAGTGATAGGTTACTAGCTGCATCGCCTATAACATGATTCCTATTTTCGTCCATTCCCTCGATGGGCTTTTACCATCTGCGCGGGAAGAGATGCAACTGGTAAATTCTATGTTTTTTCTTTACTCCCAGACCAGCATGGAAGAATAAAATTCCTGCTTCTATGATTAATTAGAATTTTAAGGCATGAATTGAAAAAATTAGTTTTAAAAATTTCCGACCCTAAAAAATTCCCTATTCACCAAATATTTGTTCTTTTGATGGACCGTGATTTGCGTCATCAATGAATTTAGGCTCTATTTGTAGTTCTAGGTCACGACTTAGATTTTTGGCTCTAATGTATGAATAGTAGCTTCTTGATTCGATTAATTCAGGTACGTTTTTGTGTAACGTTCGTACACGTTTTTTTCGTTGACTACACGTACTCTAGCTACTTTAAATTTGTTTATAATTACACTTTTTCTAACTGGGTCATCAAATATATGTCATCAATGCCATCATGTTCTATTTTAGGTATTTTATTAGATGCTCTTTTATGTATCTATTTATTTTCCTTTCTTGTTTCTGTGCTTACGTACAAATTAATTAACTGCATTAAAATATTAGCTTATAATCTACTTAATAATCTTTTATGTAGGTAAAGTCCTAATTTTATATAACTATAACTTGTAAGCGCTATTTTATCTGTGAGTTTATTTAATTATGTCAATTTAGATCACTGAGCTTTTCTAAGACTTCGGAGTACCCAAATTTTTAACATTACTGAATAACCACCAAATGTCATTAGTTCTATGAAATCTCATATCAAATGATACCTACCTAACCTAAAGAGTACGTATATATGTATAAAGAAATAATGACCGTGGTGCTAAATAATTTCACGGAAACTTTTCTACAGAACCCATAGATTCAATGGAACCCAGTTTGGGAATCGCTAGCCTACACTACTGCATGTATGCATGTAGGCCAGTTTCATTCACTATGAAAAGAGACTTGTATTTTGTAACATCATGATCATGAAGCTCAATAAATAACAATACCAAAAAAGGCAATCAAAATGTTCCAATTTCGAATTTTCTTCAACTTCTAAACGGCCAGTTGCCGTGAAGGTTTACCGTGCCACAGTATGGTTATGATATGTGTTTATTGTGTTTATGATTCTTTAGTCTTTTTTTTTAATTTTCTTTACTTTCTAAACGGCCAGTTGCAAGCGATGAAAGTTCACCGTGCCACAGTATGCTTTTGTTAAGGATATACGTATACGATGCCTCAGACTGTCAAAAAATTCCAATTTAAAATTTTCTTCTTTTTCTAAACTGCCAGTTCAAAGCCGCGAAGATTTTGATACTTTTTTTATTTCATTACTGGCAATCTCGGAAACCGGGATCTCTTCACGTCAGCACTTACAGTTAACAGTAACAAAATGCATCAAAAATTTTGCAATACAAGAACAATACTCATCACGATCTAGACAATACAACAGACTTTCGTTTCACGAAATCTATTCCATAATTAATTATCGAAATCCTTGAAAATGAACATTGCTCCTTATCGTTGATTGACGAGGTCGATCCGTCAAGTATTAAAAAAAAACTATGGTAACTAATTACTTGGGCATGCATATCATAACTCGAATATGGTCGTTTATTATCTTCTATAAAACATTACGTCAGAAACTCAGGATTAAGATCAGGTCAGTCGGTATATAATAGGTCAGATGGTCTCGCAGCATCACAGTCCAACTCGAGCTTCCCATTTGGTTGTTCTACTTCACTCCAAAATGAAACTGGTAAATTGCACCAATTATTATAACTTTAACTTGTTTTAGTTGAGCTTTAACACTAATTGTTCTTATTTAATCTAGTAACGACTTTTTTTGAAAATATGCAATTTAAAAAAATATTTTCGAAATTTAATTTTCTTTCAATTATTACGTTCTAGTAAACGAATAAAATTTGGGTTTGCTATTTTCAATGGATAATGGAAAATTCTTGCTGTGGTGTCAAAGTAGTAAAAAAATTAAAACATCCTCACCCTTTTAAGATTTTCGAGAATTTTATTTTCTGAAAAAACTTACCGCTAGATCCAGGACTAATTTCTTTTTTAGATCGAGAACTCGATTCACAGCAACATTACCACTGGTACCAGTCAACAGGTGCTTCGCCCTACCCGGGATTATGTAAGCATACGTGTGTACGAATTTATGTGTATGTTTGTTTGTTTCCAGTTCATCCTTGCCGCTCTTATTGCCGTCAGCTCAGCTGCTCGTCTCGAGCATCTGGAGCGAGGATACCTTCCTCCGGACCAGGGTAGCATAGACCAGGGTTTCGGTTTCCAAGGCAACGGTGGTCATGGCTCCCACGGATCCCAGAGCAACGGCTTTGGAAGCCACGGCTCCAACGGTTTTGGGTCTCACGGCTCCAACGGTGCTGACTCCAATGGCTTCGGATCGTCCCCTGTAGGCTCCAGGACTGGTCCTTCTGCGTTCCACGGTGGATCCAGCTTCAACGCTGCCACCTCTAACCAGTACCTGCCTCCTGACCATGGACCTTCTGGCAGCAGCTTCCCCAGGCCCGGTGGCTCTCGACCTCAAGGTAATACTATTGCAAATTTGCATTTACATTGATGATATAATCGTTAAGTACTTTATACCCTTCGTTAAAACTATTTAACTAATTCAAACTTAATTTAACTTCGTGTGATTTGATGTTAAGTAGTATAAAATAACCGATATTTATTCTAACGCTCTTTTCAGATGCCTTCGGTGCCTCCAGCAACCAGAACCAATTCGGTTCTCGGCCCAACTCTCAGTATGGCGCTCCCCAATACCAGGGCTCCAACGGTTTTGGCTCCCAGGGTTCCAACGGTTTCGGATCTCAGGGTTCCACCGGTTTCGGCTCTCAGGGCTCCAATGGTTTCGGATCCCAGGGCTCCAATGGTTTCGGCTCCCAGGGTTCGAACGGCTTTGGATCTCAAGGTTCCAACGGTTTTGGCTCCAACGCCCGCTCCCAGCAAGGTAGCAGATTTGATGCCAGCCGCCAGTACCTCGCTCCTAAGACCTCGTCTTCCTTCGACAAGATCCCTCAGCAGAGCTTCGATGAAGAGACCGGATATCACTATTAGGTGGTTACAACGAGCGTGAATGATGATCAGAAGCAAGTTTAAGTCAGCGCTCATGATTAGGCGTACCATATATTTAGTCAATTCAAATGTGTTCCAATAATGCTCACTGTAAATTTATATCAATCGCAATAAAGTATTGTATACGTAAAGTATGTTTTACCTTTTTTTTTGTCACACTCCTCACTCACCTCCACCTTTAATTTGGAGCATTAAAAAAGCCTTACAACAAATTTGAGGCAAAGTAACATGAAATACATGTCGCTAGTTAAAATGGGAAATGGCTTTACAATAACATAGTTGCCGTATCTGTTCTAGAAAGTCATACAAAATCAACAGAGTGCGTAAACGCAAAGAAAAATGAAAAATGCACAAATTTGTTTTGGCATCAGCAAAAACTTGCCGCGAACCTGCAAAATGTTAGACTAAGAATGTAATAATTGCTGGCTTCGTGTGGGGCGACACGTGAAACATTAAATACACAAAAAACGTACCAAAGTTTCATGCTTCATTAATCTTTTTGTGCGCATAAAAATGGCATAGAAACCAACTGGCCACAGTTTTATCGACACTGGATCGTGATTGGAAACCTATAATTATAAGAACAATAAAAATAAATCTAACAGACACCTAGAAACCTAACAAAAGCCTTACAGTTCTGACAAGTTTATTACTTACCAAATTACTGATTGAGATACTAATAGCATTGCACATAATTACAGAACATCGTGCCGTCTGTGATCCTAAAATGAGTATCATAATCAAAAATACGAACTTGCTGTTACATGTTGGCAATTCGTACTTAAATCTTTCTCTTAAGAGTAGACAGAGCCTAAGACAACAAGATCTGACGGCCACGTTTAGCATGGTTGTAGGCGTATAGGTGGAAAGAGGAATCAAAACAGTGATGGTTGTCAGCCGCATCGCCTATAGGTAACATGATTTTAATGATTTTTGGCCATTCCCTCGATGGGCTTTTGCCATTAAATCCTTTACACCGAGAAAGAATGCAGACAAATCGAATTAACTTCAAAGTCCAGAAGTATTTCAGCATCGTCCTAATTATCTATACTAATCTATACTAATCTATACTAATCTATACTAATATTATAAAAAGGAAAGATTTGATTGCTTGTTTGTTTGGATTGAATAGGCTCCGAAACTACTGGACCGATTTCAAAAATTATTTTGCCGTTAGAAAGCTACATTATCACTGAGTGACATAGGCTACTTTTTACCGCGGGAAAATACCTTTTCCTACGGGAAAATTAATTTATCGCGGGCGAGGCTGCGGACGGAAGGCTAGTCTATAATATTTTAAGAGGAAAAATTTGATTGTTTGTTTGTTTGCATTGAATAGGCTCCGAAACTACTAGACAGATTTCAAAAAATATTTTGCCGTTAGAAAGCTACATTATCACTGAGTGACATAGGCTACTCTTTACCACGGGAAAATTAATTTACCGCGGACGAAGCTGCGGACGGAAGGCTACCTAGTCTTCTATAAACGACGAGATGCCAAACAAATGAGAGATATCAATGTAATTTTGATAATCATTACGTTGTTGTCGTTGATGTCCACAAGGAATTTTAGTATATCACGAATGCTTGCAAAACTTATAAGTACATTTATAGAGCCCTAGTCCGTGCCTTAGCATCAATTGCTACACGTCACCACATCAATCTGTCGATACTAAAACCATTATCATCTCCATGACATACAGAACCAAGACATGGCCAATTTTCTTAACAAGTTTAAGTTTTTTCTGGTAGTTTTTCTTACTCATCGCAACACCTGTTGCTGGCATGTGAATTAACAGTTTTTTTGTTAAACGTTTAAGTATTACGATTTTCGCGAAGTTTTTGTTGGATTATGGTTAAAAAAAGGTTTATGTTCAAGTCGGATCCGCTCACAGTGGGTTCCGTATATTACAATTGCATGCAGAAAATCAAACATCTGTAAACATTAAGTTCACCTCATAATTGGATTTATCCTATTTCGCAGATGTAAGAAAAATATTTGAGAGATTAAGATTAATTAAAAAAAATATATAGGTATATTTGTTACTTCATTTTGACAAATCTCGATCAGAGGTAGGTGGCTATTATCTGTTTTTGGAAATAAATTATTCTTGATACAATAATCTCATAAAGTTGTAACAGAACATAGCAATCAACAAATTAAACAGTTGGTGGCACAGCAACGTCGTCTACGTAGTAAATTGTACGGGTTGTTACCACCCGTTCGAATCAACATAAAACAAATACAATAGACAAACACCGAGATACATGCACAAAGGCGGACTTATCCCTTTAAGGGATCTCTACCAGTCAACCTGAGTAGATGCGAGGTTTATTTCATTGTTTATAATTTATTACGTTCCTGTTATTATTTTTGACGATCTCAACAGAAATAGGTACTTATATTTGTGACATGCATGTTTTTCATAATTATGTAATTTTAGTTGAGTAAATTAATGAATCCAAAAATCTAAATCTATAATGTGTCATTCCATGGAACTTGCCAACTATGTAAACAAACCGCCATATTGTTGTCTCTGAATGATGAATTTAATAGTGATGTTTGTTTGCATAGTCACGACGTTCCATAGAATGACACTTTATAGTAGGGATGTATGTGTGTAAACATTTTTTCGTTAAAAAGACTTCTAAAGCTCACAGTTACTAGGTCTTATCTGTGGCAACCCCAGTGCACGTGCCCACGCCCTTCACCCGACCATGATCCGCTAAATGAGTTTCGTTAATCGTTCTTTTGTATCTGCGTTTGCGTTAATTCTAAGGTTAATTTGTGTTACGTCGTGTGTTATTTAATTGTTATTTATTAAATGGTTAATTCGCTTGAGGTGTGCACGAAGTCATTGATCTCTGTTGTGTTTATTGTTTCGTACGTTTAGTAGTGCATGACTATTGTCCCTTCTTAAGTACATTTAGCTCTTTCAATATCTTTAGAATTCTTAGTTTTTTCACTTCTGTTTTCTCATATTTTTTTGTAATAACATCTAATAGTGAGAGAAAAATCACTTGCTTACTTTCAGGTTTACTGTGAAAAACAATAATAATGAAACAGGGTGACACAATTCGCAAAGAGGTTATCCGGCGGAGAACAAAGTCATCGACATAGCATACCGGAAAAACAAGCTGAAGTATGTATGTAAATGTATTTATAACTCTTTATTGTGCATCAAACACATGGCAGTGGGTTGGCCATAACTGTAGAAGAACCGATAACCGTTGGGGTAGACGAGCTCTTGAGTGGAGACCACAACGCAAGCGTAGTGTAGTACGCCCTCCATCTAAGTGTAGTAACGATTTGCGAAAAGTGGCTGGCAGTGACTGTATGTGACAAGCCAAAGACAGGGTAAAATGGCGCGTTTTAGGGGAGTCATGTGCCTGTAGTGAATTGCTACATGCTGATGATGATGAAGTTAGTGAAACAGATAGCTATAAAAATGGAGGCACGAATCACTCAGTATTTGCTGTCGTGGTATGCGGGGTATGCCCGACATACATATATCAAAACGATCGTGTTCGTTCCCGATTGGCGTTCGATGAATTCGAACGCCAATTGAGACAGAACCTTGTGAAATAACCATGGGTATAAGGAAAAATAACCAAATTAAACTAATTAGGTCTATCAGTATCAATTTATGGCAGCGCTCTGTTGAAAAGGAATTACAGTCCAGGCCTGAGCTGGCAAAAGCTGGAGGTCGCGGCACAGGATTGTCCTAAGTGGACAAATATGCCGAGATCCTGACCCTGATCAGGTATTACAGGGTATAATGATGATGAATAGCGTCTACTGAATCAAATTGCATGTTAAATCGGTACGCGACGGAACACGTTATCCTGATATATTTCTTGGGGTTGTCGAGAAAATGGTAATTGTGTGGAAGACGAAGGAAAAGCCAAGCAACTGTGGCGTGACTGTAGTGTTCGATATCTAAATGTGAAATGTCTTCAAGACATTGAAAGTACGGTTTAAGTAGAGTATGCTGAGGCCGAGACCTTGTAGGAAAGTGACAGTATAATTCGATAATGATGGTGAAAGTGATCATCTTGTTGTGATTCGAACAGCGTTCAGACAAAACAAATTTATTCTTTGCTTTGATAGTAGAAAAATAGGTATTTATGTAGGACGTAGACAGTATGGCAAGGAAAATATTAGAGTATTGCATTGAGAAGGCTTGTTCCGCGATTTTTGAAATACGAAACGTCAAAAGGATAAAAGATCGATAATGACATCGATTGGGAGATAAAAACGGGAAAGTATTGTAATTAAGTACTTATGTGAAATCGTCTTGAAGCTACTTTTTAAAGTCGTCCCGGCAAATTTATATGAATCATGAGTCTACAAAGATAAGTTAAAATTTGAACACAGAGGAATTTGAAATCATAAGTAAACACATAAACAAAACCTTAACCCCTATTTAAACTACTAAACTAAAAGAAAAAAGAAATTATTTTATCTAAAACTAATAAAATAAACAAATACCCATTGGACATTATAAATTGAAACCAAGAAGGTAAGGTACCTAATAATACACGCTTAATAAATAAATTTTACTTAAAAGAAAATATAACAACGTTAATTCTGCTGCCTTAGTTACAGAAGAACGCAACTACGACCATCTTGAGTATGATGATGACACAATCAGTCACAGCGTGGATACATCCAATGGTTACGTCAAGCCAAAGTGGAACACGTTCACTGCCCGAGACCTTGGATGAAAGTAACAGTGACCTTGTAGCGAAAGTATCTCAGCGAGATCGTAATCGACTTTTAAGGTTAAATTTTGGTGAGAGATCACACATCTAGTAGCAATAGATTTAGATTTAGATTATTTATTCATTGAATAATAATTACGTCACGAATTTAATGTAAATTGACAAGTCAGGATAATGTAGATTAAAATAGTCAAGAGTAAATCAATATCAAATTTTTAATAATAAAAATCAATTGAACAGTACAAAAATGACAAAAACAGTTAGGTACAATTAAATTAATCATCCGCTAGGGATCGTCACTGTTCACAACAAAATAATAATAATAATCAAGAAAGGGTTAATATAACAGTAAATAAGTTTTTGTTCAAATTTTGCGTGACAAGAAAATCGTCGATGAAAGTTGGGGGGTAATAAAGTTTTATAGTAAAACGTTAATTACTGTACACATAACAAAAACAATATTTTTTTGCGCAAAACTCGCGTAAATAAGGAACTTATTTGTGATTGAAGTTGAACAAACAAGGGTCAATTTTACGCAAATTACTCAGTTACGTATGAACAGGTTTGCTATCGATACCACCAATTATTTAGTTTAATATTGCGAATTTAATATTTTGTTTAATACGGCAACATCTGTAAGCAATTTATACCACGCGGTTGGAGTACGGCAGACCTCGGCATCCGATTCTCATAGTCATATTTTTTTGTTTATTAGCCTGTAATGTTGTCCAACTGCTGAGCAAAGGCCTCTCCCCTAGATTTCCAACGCACCCTGTCCGAACATGTTTGGCCAATCGCTCGAGAACGTACCTAGGTCATCATAGCCATCCTGGGGCATCCACTGAGTGGTAAGCGTGCCCACCGCTCTGGTGCATGTGGCTGACGTGGCCGGCCCAGCCCAGCAGATGCAGGTTTTGGAGCGCAGTGTAGTGTTTGTCACTCGATACGTACTTTTGACACCTAAAATGCTGCGCTCCATAGGCCTATGGCAAACCTTCAACTTGGACTTCTGAATCTAGGTTAAGGAACATGTTTGAGCACTGGTTAGGTGTATAGCCATAATTATTACAGAAGAAATTCTGATTTCTGAAGACTCAATGGAGTGTAAGATAGCCGGTGAAAGTTTGGCAATTGGCACATGAGGGATTCTATAATACCTAGCCATGAAATGCCACTATTTTTTATATATTTCCTTACAATTTTATGTTGTTTCTACTCAGAACCACGAGCTCTTTCAATCTTAATGGGACAGAATGTCCCAAAGTTTTATTCCTTGTTAATAATTTCCATACACTTTGTATGGCGAATCGAAAAGGAAGAACATAAACAGCAATGTGGAAGTGGAAACAGCATGAAATTCGTAGATAGTAAAACATTGATTAGTGAATGCAGGTGGCCAGTTGTCGTTCATTATGGTGTCCTAAGAGGGAGGCCTTTGTTCAACAGTGAATATCTTCAGGCCGATGATGATGATGATGAAAACATTGAGGGGGTGGCATTATTTTTCAGAATTGCTCAGCTGGTGCAATCCTCTAGTGTTGCGATCCATGGATGGTGGTGCTGACTATCAGGTAACCCACTGGCTTCATTCCTTGTCCTATAAAAATACAGACACACAGGCTACACGCATTAAGCTTAAACACGTATTGTTTGTTGGCAACACCAACAAAACGTAAGGCGGCAACACTAGCGCCCTCTTCTTTCTTCTTACTTTTACCGTGCTCTTGTTAACAAACGAAATCTGAGCTACAGTTAAAATTAAATGTATATACGTATTTCGAACGCATAATGTAAATGTCTCCAAAATTGTCGCAGCATTCTCTCGTTACATTAGCACCAAGGTTTAATAATCGTATCATCGAGATCCGTTTTAGCAAAGTAAGAAGATTTTCGAAACCGTATAAAAGTGACCGAAACAGGTCAACGGGCACAGTTTGATTCTAGGTCTCATCGATTGGACTTCAATTCAATACTTAAACATGTACTTAGTGAGTGGCTTTTCAAACTTATTCTAGTGAAAAAAATCTTCGGCTAAATAGTGTTTGATACTTTAATAATTTTGTGACTTCTTAAGACAGACAGACAGACATTTTACGGCAATAGGGACAGTAATTTTGTTTCTCACAATCCTATTTTTTTTACAACAATCATAATTTTGCTGTTTTAACTCTTTTTTCTTACTTATGGCTCACCATCTATTATGATATGAGAAGACTTAAAGCACAACTCAGTCCCGCAATGCTGAGGATAACAAACCCAAAAAAACCATTGAAGTCTTTCTCTATTCGATCTGGTCTTTTGGTGGTCTGTTATTTCGGTAATCTCAGACCTTATGGTGTAACGCACTCAAAATCACAATTGCATTCATTATTCACAGTCAAACGTTAAAGGATGGGAGAAGAAAGAGATAGTAAATACTCGTTAGACAATATGACATTTGGCCAGATGGTTGCTTCAGGCTTTGTCTTTATTTGTCTTACTGTCTCTCTCACTCGGCCGATTTAAGGAGCAAACTTAAAAGAGAGAGTAACATAGCACGACAAACTCGAATGGCATTCTAAGATCTCACGGATGTACCATAATATTCATGTTTATACCAAAAGCACAGCATGTCTTTTCAATGTCTCAATCTTTCCAGTCCCAGGTGACATTCTTGGCGTTCGTCGCTCTCTGCTCAGCAGCCCAGCTCCCCAGGACCTACCTTCCTTCCCAAGGATCGCAGAGCTCCAACTTCCAGCAGAGCCAGTTCCATAGTTCCAGCAGCTCCAGCAGTTCTCATGGCTCCATTTCTGGCGGAGACACTGGGAACAGACGGCCTCAACAGGAGGCTGAGAAGAATGCTGATATTTTGAAGCAGGATACTGAAGTTGGAGAATCAGGTCAGCCAGTTTTAACATACGTACTTAGCTTCACGCCTCTTTTTCATAGTTTCCACCTTACTATGGTCTTCTTATGCTTTTTTCGCCTCATTCACATTCATTCCATCTATAATTTCTTTTTTGGCACCAATTTATACTTTCTTGATTGAGATTGGGTGTGAAAATAATAAAATAATCAGACTGTTAGTTTCATTTCAACATCATCCAAGTCAAAACTTATCGAATGTCAGTAAAGACACTAGTTTCGATTTTAGTGACTGCGTTCTTCTGTCCGCAGTTAATTATCTTGTAGTTAGTTTAATAAGAGTCTTTCATTAAACAAAGTACCACTTTTAATATAATTTCAGGTTTCCACTACAACTTCGAGACTTCCAACGGCATCAGAGCTGAAGAGTCCAATAACAATGGGCAATCGCAAGGTGGTTTCTCCTACAAGGGTGACGATGGCAATACCTATACCATCACCTTTACTGCTGGTGAAGGAGGATACAAGGCTCAGGGTGCCCATCTGCCTGTAGCTCCTCCTACTCCTGAAGCCATACTGCTAGCTCTCCAGCAGAACGCTAAGGACGAAGCTGCCGGTATCTTCGATGATGGTAAGTTTAAGGAAAGATGTTAACATTACAAAGCAAAACATTATAATATCGAATTGGTTGGAGGTATTGAGCAGGTCGTCTATAGTGTTATTGGCAAAGCCTTGGTATGATGAGCTTCAAGATGGGGATTCGAATCTTGGCAAGCGCTCCCAAAAATTGTTTTGCTTTTAAAAATCATAGATTTCACTGACCAAACATGTCATTCTGTTACCAAGAACATTAAAAAAAAAAGATGTTTAATGAGTAAACTATACTGACAAATCGAAATGATGGGACACAATGTCATGTTTATTGTTGCCCATCGAGGGAATGGGCGAAAAGCAGAGGAATCATGTTATAGGCGATGCGGCTAGCAACCTATCACTATTTCGATTCCCCTTTCCACCTATACGCTTACAATCATGTAAAACGTGGCCTTTAGGTCTTGTTACCTCAGGCTCTGTCTACCCCGTAAGGAATAAAGACGTGATTTATGTAATGTAACGTAACGTAATTCATGCATAATAAGATTTTAAATTCGAATGATCAGGAAAAAGTGGTTTTATGAATGCATGTGTCTAAATGGGACAACTTATGATAAAAAAATATGTAATTAGCGTAACTATATATAGGTAACTATTCTATATAATACTAGTCAATTCTTTATCGCCCAGGCATTATAATGATTTTTATTTAGAACGAAACTTAGGAACATTTTTTAATTCACTAACAATTTCAAATATAGTTACTCTATTTGATCATCTTTGTATTGATACAAACAAGTTCACTATCCGCATAATAATACCTAACGCCATCTATGTAGCAGCACGCAAACTGTTCAGTGTCTACGCAGAGCTGCGCGTGAGCTTAAACGAACTATACAGTGTAGTAGCGACATCTAGTAGAATGGTAACTTTTATGCTTCATATAATCGACAAGATTGAAGTGAAGTTCAAGTTAAATTTTCATCATTTAAATATGACATAACGAAACTTAAAAAGGTAAAAAAATAGTAAATTAATACAGTTTAGTTCCATTTCCGCTGTGAAAGAGATAAACCTAGAAACGGAATTAAGATTTAGTGCCCGATTTTCGAAAGCACAATGTGTGAAAATACCACCCGAAAGTGGTGAAAAATTGAGCTGAATTTGAAATAAAAGTACCTAGCATAGAAGACGACCACAGCTCTCATTAAACTTGTGAAAAAGTCAAAACTTTGATTACAGCTCTAGTTTTGGAGATATAAGCTGATTTATACCACTTTCGAGTGGTACTTTCGAGTGACTTCATGTAGCTCTTCACTAGCAAGATTTATCTTTGTAGAGCTTTTCAATATTTCAATGAGACTGAATAACCCTTACTATGTAATATGCTTCAGTTCATAATTTCTTCAATATTTAATTTTAATTCTCAGGCAAATACAACCCTGCTGTCCACGGTGGTGACATGGGTGGTTCAGGCGGTTCTGGAGCGTCATTCAACTCCTTCCAATCATCATCATCATCATCATCAGGCTTTGGATCATCCACTCACCAAGCCAGCTTCAACCCCAATACTGGATACAAATACTAAACTTTTGACAACGACGTGATACCATCAGCTTTATCTTCAGTTGCTTAAATTGTGAAGTCTAAATGATTGCCTTCTATTTTTGTGTCTTTCTTTCCTTGTTAATGTTTTTTTTATCTATTTAGCTTTGACAGTTCTTTGTTGAATGCTTTTTTATGTTATTAATTTTTTGAATACTAAGTCTTGATTTTAACGAACTTCGCATGGTCTACGGTTATGGATTTGTTAGTAAATGTAAATAATATAATGTTAAGTATTATGTTGACAAATGTGTGGAAATTTGAATATTATCATCTTACTTTCGTTTTGTGGATATTCTGTAATAATTCAATGTGAATAAATATTTATTTTGAGATTATTTCCGTCCTTATCTTTTTAATATTTTACACTTTACTGCACTACCATAGGTATACAAGAATCAGATACAATCGCTTGATTGTATGCTTATACACATTTTTAAGATAGATTAATTTGATTTGTGTATCAGCTCTTCGAAATTTACGATGAGTTACAAAAAATGCCACTTGAAAATACAATAACTGTCTGTTCTGGACTTCACCATCACTACATCACTACATAGTATCAAACAAAGTCGCTTTCTCTGTCGCTATGTCCCTATGTACGCTTATATCTTCAAAACTATACAACGGATTTTGATGCGGTTTTTTTTTAATAGATAGTGATTCAAGAGGAAGGTTTTTATGTATAATTCTACGCAGACGAAGTTGCGGGCAGAAGCTAGTAATTTATATAACTGAGTTAACTGCTGACTCAGGGTTAGTACTTAATGTTAAATTGTATAAAACTGTCCACTCTGAACCCGAACTAAGAGCAAATGTTTTGTTGCAAGCGGCCCTAGTTTTTCTATTTATAATTAACTAGCGACCCGCCCCGGCTTTGCACAGGTGCAGTCGGTGTTTTTCTACTATATTATGCATGTATTATACATAATAAACCTTCTTCTTGAATCACTCTATCTATTAAAAAAAACCGCATCAAAATCCGTTGTGTAGTTTTAGTTATACAGATCTAAGCATGAGGACTAAGGACTGACAGACAGCAGATAGCGACATTGTTTTGTATTAAGTAGTGATTTAAACCATGTCTCAATATGTTCCACGGGAGTTTGTAATTGTCTTAGACACATCATTCAAAGAGATGACGCTAAGCGAGAAAAAAACGCATAGTAACAAGGTCACGTGACAGCTAGTAACAGAAGGAAAAATTTGGAGGCTTACCCACCTGCTATGGGTGGTGTAGGGGTATAGCACGCGTCACGGAATGACGAGTCCGGATAGCTTTACTTTTCGGATTTTTCTGTGTTCTAATTTTTTGTGTCGTTTAGAATTTTTATGTCTCTGTATTTAAATCATGCAATAAGATATCAAGAAACAATTATATTACGATTTATTATATAACGAAATTGAGATATACATGTCTTGTAATAATCGGACCAGTTCCAACGGATGCAATTTAGAAATCAAAAGTATGTTTCCTTCACATTTGACTCCGATCTCGATATGAATGATATAATTATTTCCTGTTTATGTGATTAATGGTTTAATTGCTTCGAGAACACTTCCTACCATCTGTTCCGAAGAAAGTGTTTATGTTTCTGTTTCTGATGGTCTCGAATGGATATCAACTAATAATCGCTCAATTTAACCGCTATTTTCTAACTTTGCATTATTTCTATCTTTTGAAATGCTTTAAGTTTAATAATAGTTCATCACACGGCTATTCACTGCCTTAAAAACTACCAGTGAAAAGCCACACCGGTATTTTTTGATCGCTAAGTTCTGTAGGCTTATTGTCAAACTCGCTCGCAATCGCCATCGTGTTCATTTTGACAGTTCTTGTATGAATGTGACAACTAGCTGATTCCGATGCCAATTGTCAACCCATGCATGGGAACTGTTAAAGTGATCACGTTGGCGATTGCGAGCGAGTTAGATAAAATGAGCCTACTGGTCTTTTTTTTTAATTTGAAGCGGCGATGATGTTATTATTTAGAGTTTTTGTAAGTGCCAATTTATTTTTACTTGAATGCATTGCCTGTTGCAATCGTTTAATCACTTTTAGTATAAAAATAGGGATTTTTGAGTAATAAAAATTGTTTTTTAAAAATAGTATCGTTTTATTCACAGAATAAATAATTTCGCCTCACGTCACATCATGATCACCATTATGACTAAATTTATAGAGAGTATTATCCAGTGCGACAAACCACTAACATACATTCATTATCAGTGAAAATATTTAATATTACATTTTAATCACATCCATTGTATTTATCCAATGTATTTTTTACAAACAAATCATCTTCTATTTTCGTCTTTTGAGACTTTTCTATTTCAATAATCATGTCCAGTTCTGTTGCATCACTGGTATTGTCAGTTTTGTTTGTGATATTATTATGGCTTTCATCTTAACTAACCCAATGTCTTATACTATCGCCAGGTGTATCTTCGTGACGATGGTCCTTACAGCTACTATCAGGTGTTGGGTCTACTAACTCAGAACTTGTAGGGCTGTCTGTATCCAGCGTTGGCCTGCGCACGCGCATAGGGCTGTTGGGCGAAACCAGCGCCGGCGCCGGAGTGCTGGTCGGGCTTGTATTGACCTGGAATTGAGAAAAAAACAATTTATACAACGTGTCTTAGTTCTGGAATATTTCTGCAGATTTTTTAACTAAACCTTAAGGCCACGCATAGGTGGAAAGGGGAATCAAAATAGCGATGGGTTACTAGCCGCATGATTCCTAAGATTTTCGCTCATTCCCTCGATGGGTTTTTACGACGTGCGGGAAGAGTAGCAACTGGTACATTCTGTGTTGTTTCTGAGCTCCCAGACCAGCATGGAAGAATAAATGCATAAGTACAAGATCTAAAAAGAATACTAGTACTCGTTAGACCGCCTGGAGTTAGAAAAAGAGTTCGTCCCAAAACAACGATGGCAGTGCTTTGGTGAAAGGGGATTTCAATCCCTGGTAATGGGCTGGCAAGAGCTGAAGAAGGTCGCGGCGCGAGATCGTTCTTAGTGGAAAAATATTCTGAGAGACTTATGTTCCTAATAGGGATTACAGAATGAAATAATGATGAATGAGTAGGTAGGTTTCAAATAAAGGTGAATATTTTTTCTGATTGTTGATCAAGTTATCACGTTCAGTATCTATAATTATTTTAAAATGCTTGAAAACTTTTCTTAAAATCAATTTCAAAGACAGATAATAAACGTGAACAATTCAATACCAGTGCCCATTTCGCGACATTATCCTTCCCTCACCGATAGATAAATGTATACCGACCTATTGTCTGACAAAACCCTCATGCCTTTGATCCATTATCCTTCACAAACTTCCCACAATCATTAAACAACTGCAACACAAAATGCATCTATTTTGCACTGCGATCTTCCCAATTATACCAAGTTAAATATACCATCAGACCAAGGTAAAGACAGCTTTAATTGTATAGCATTGAGTTTTGCTGAACGTAAAACGATGCTGGTAGTTTAGTTTCCCAAGCCCCGCGATCTAGAGTGAGAGGTCATTGTGAAACATCGGAAAGGTCAGTGCAGTACAGGTGTGTATATTCACATAAATTACCATCAAAAACGCCCAAGCAATTTTGCTATCCACTTTATATTGACGATGTAATTGTGGATCTAATTTTGCACCTATAAGCTGATCAACAATTTATCAGGACAGTAATTTCTTAGTAATGGTTATATTTGCTTCTCATTTACTAGGTACTACATCCTGCTAAATAATATCTCAAATGTTTTTCGAAGGCACGAGTTCACCTATAGCTCACCTATACCAAGATGTTAAGTGGGTTCATATGCCCTGGGCGGTCTGCTATTTGACGTATTTCAATTGAAGATAAATACATACGTCCATATATCACGTATTTATCCCTTGAAGATAAATGTTTTAGAGTAAACCTCTACGTGATTAATGAAGCTTTCAAAGTGCATGCACTGTACATTTCAAGCTCAATGTAAGTTTTAGGCTTGTATTTTGCTCCATTTACTGCAATTTACTTTGTTAAATCAACCAAGTCTGGTGCAGAAATGTAAGCAAAATATCCTTAATTTTTCATTAAACAATTGTGTCAGTTTTGTGATAATAATAGAAATGAAAATGTAATCAAACGAAAAAAAAACATAAAGAAAGATGACAAAGAAATACACACTTCTTTTTACAAAAATAATAGTGCTAGTGTTTTTGATTCAGTAAAGCCCCATTTTTCCATTTCGTTCAATTTTGTTTTAAAACTCTCAGTTACCATTGTAATTATGTGTACCTATACCTAAATATCCAGAAATGTTTCGCTAAAAAAGTTTTTTTTTAGAACACTTAAACTTGACTCACCATCATCGATGATACCAGCGGCTTCATCCGCAGCGTTCTGTTCCAGAGCCTTCAGGATTTCCTCAGGAATTGGGGGAGGGGTGGGGATGTGGCCACCCTGGGGCTGGAAACCACCCTGGCCGGCGGCATAGCTGATGGAGTAGACCTGGCCGTCGTCACCGGTGTATTGGAAGCCACCCTGAGCCTCGATACCGTCAGCCTGGAATCATTCATTGATATTTTTGAGGTTGAGGAAAAA
The DNA here is from genome assembly GCA_949127965.1 of Pandemis corylana. Taxonomy (NCBI): domain Eukaryota; kingdom Metazoa; phylum Arthropoda; class Insecta; order Lepidoptera; family Tortricidae; genus Pandemis; species Pandemis corylana. The sequence continues at coordinate 11,614,833 of OX421867.1, read as the reverse complement.
AGGTTGGTTTGAAATTTTTTTATTGGATTCATTTAAAAAAAGTTAAAATGTAACAATTGAGAATTTAGCTTAAGCTTGCCACTATTGAAGATAAATTTTCTTTTGTAAAGCGATTGAATGATGACAGTGTTTTAAATAATCATTAAACAAAAGTTACGAAAGAATTTCAGCATATTTTTAATGGTTTAACAATTTCCAACAATCACTGTTAACACCAAAGTAATGACCAAGCCAAGAGCAAACAACATAACCAATTTTAACATTAAAACAATTAAAGTAACATCAAACTTAATGACCCCTCAAACCAGGTCAGTTCACCATCACAGCACCAGCGTTACACACTGTCCCAAATCCATCATCGCAATCAACAATCATCCTGCCAAGTCAAAATCATGAAGTTTCGCCATTCTTCATACCTTGCGTCACCCTTTACTCTGTATTTGGCAGCGTCATATCATTATGATAATCTTGTAACTTGCAACAATGACCATCTGCCAGTTTTTTTGCAACGCACACGTCAATATATCAATTTATAACGAAACGGCTTTCATATTTTTTCTCGTTTCGAAGGAATATTGTGTTGTGTCTACTGTTTTCTTTGTGTAATCACCGCATCAGACAAGGTAGAGTTTCGTCAAAATCTATCCTATAGTTCAAACAATAGGACAATATAAAAGCGAATTTTCTTTTGAAATATTTTGTTATGTTTCTATGTTTGTGATTTGAGCAAACTTGAGACTGTAAAAGTGTTAGAGCTTATGTTCAAAAATCATACTATGTAAATGTAAATAATTGTACCAACAAATGGTTTATGATTAAGTAAATAACTAATAATTATTCTGACAGATTGCAATACGAAATGTCAAGATTTTATTGATCATTAATTTGCAATTCCTTTGAAGATCGATGCGGTGAAATGTCAAATGTTTAATTTGTAGTTACATTTGCTGGATAACTTTTGATAAAGATTGGAAATAACAGAATTGTTTTATTGCGCACTGAAGTGTGATCCCTTGTTTAGTTACTTTAGTTTTAAAAACCCACTTCAACTATATAATATCCTTTTTTTTCGGAGGCATAATGCATTACGCACTAACCACCGCGCCATTGGGACAACGCGGCGGGGTGTACAGGCTCTGCTCCTCCATTCCTTCCTTCCTGTTTGGGAGCAAAGGAACGTAGAATCCATACCCATTAAAAGCCTCCGGTGTTCCCTCGCCTTTGATTCACGTTTAATCCTCTTCTAGCCATAGCATTAGGATAAAATTTCAAAGGAGATTGAAGTAAACAGGTGTAAACTGATAAGATACTCCTTGCATGAATCGTTCCAATATATCAGATAGAGGTGCCATTTTGACCTTTGCATTAGCCTGCCCTTTAAATTATTGCAGTAGGCTCGGCTGTAGGTCAGTTTGGACCGGATTCGGACTATTATTTTAGAGAAATAACAGATCATGGTGACACACCTAATACGCAATTATGTTCTAACACGGTTCGTGATGAAATAACGAAGATGAATAAAATGCCGTAAAGAAGTTTTGGTGGAATTGGAAATGCAATAGATGCGGGCTGCGTGAGAAAAAACTGGCATAGTCTTTTGCCGGCTACAATTTTTATAATCTATCTTAATCTTTTTAGTGATCAGCAAAAAACGTGACTTAATAATCAATGGTTACTTTGTTTGATAGCGACAAGTGATGCCAGAAAATCTTAACGGAGAAGCTTATTTACATAATAAAAATAGACTCAGACAACATTAATTCCACACTTAGGTGTAAAAACAGTTAAGAATGACGGAAGTATATGCAAGAAAAAACTCTAAAGTGTACAGCCGATACTGTCACGTACGAACAAAGATGTGAACTCCCTTTGTTACACCCCGCAAAGACTTTGACCTATAAACCGAAGGTTTTGAACTTTAGACGACCTGCGGCGTATTTCAGCCGGCTAAGGATCGCTTCAAATACCCACAATAAATATCAAGGGCACATTCTAATTGTGGTTTTCCTGTTAGATGAGGCTTCGAAGCATCACTGAAAGGTCAAGTGAAATAAAGTATATAACAACACAGAGCCTTTGCCAGTTGCAAGTGCTGATATTTGACGACCGGATAGCCCAGTGGTATGAAAAGATAATTGTGAAGCTTAAAGTCCCGAGTTCAATCCCCGGTTGGGTAGATATTACATTCGAAAAATACGAATGTTTTTGATTAGATTGCGACTAGGGCAATTGGTGTCAATAATATTTATTTGTAAACGCAAAAAGTTTGGAATGTGACAGAGACACAAAACAATTAATTGAGCAAACACGGTTTCTTACCAAAACAGATAGGGATCGTAGTATCCATCATATCATCGACATAGAAAGTAAAAAACGCGCAAAACGCCCATGCATGTGTCTTTTAAACTATGGGACAGATGGAGTGAACTGTTTTGCGTATACATTAAATCTCCGTCAGTATTATGAACTACGACATTGTAATAATTATGCTTCTCTAAAATCAATCTTTGTCTTCTATTTTTGTGATTAAAAAGGATTAGCAGGGGTTCTTACCTCACGACCCTGCTCCTCAGCCTTGATGCCATTCTCGGTCTCGTAGTTGTATCTGAACGAGTCTTCTTTCACGTCTGAGTCCAGGGTGATGATGCGGGCGTTCTTCTCGAAGGAAGACTGGGGGCGGTTGGACTGCTCCTGGTAGGCGGCCCCTGATGGAGCGAAGCCAGCGGCGGCTACACCCAGGATGGCGGAGATCACGAGCTGATGAAGATGAGATCCAATTTTAGGATGTCATTCATTGTGATAAAGAACGATGCTCGGGAATTAAACCTATGCACTGACGAGCAAAAATACTGGGCGACTTCCTATACGAAATATTTGCTTGTAAGTATAGTTTGAAATTCGATAGCGTCTGGTGGGATTTTACATGAAGATGTAAATCGATCGCAAGATAATAGATTTTAGTTCATAATTGAACCAAATACTTGATGATGAATTAAAACTATTATGACAAAGACGTTCGCTTATAATAAATCAATATATCAGGAAGTTATATTTTGATATGACACAAATACTGACTGATTAGTTTATGATATTAACTATACAGATACAGCTGTGAAATTGTTAAAGTTAGTCGATAAATCAAAAATTAGAAAGTTCTATGAAATGATATTACAAGTCGCATCATGAAATATACGCCTTCTAAAAGTGACTGATACAAGAGTTACGTGAACCCAGCCTCAGGTCAAACTTGGACAAGATCTAGACATCCGAACAAAGTTGAATAGGTAACATATCTAATAACAATCTTGCATAATTTTGAATGAGACCTGCCATTTCCTACAAAAGGCACGTCGAGTTTTATGTAACAGGCGACAAAATTCATGCAATACCTAATTAGACATTAATCTCTACTGTGTCACTGTTAATAAGCTATTGTTTGGTGAAAGCTTCTGTTATTTAGGAGTAATGATGCCTTAGGTCAATTATATCATTGTTAGTTTGAATTAATACAAAGTTGCACATGAATAGGTTAGATTATTATTATCACGCTTACACGGTTTTTTTAAGTTTAATAATAGATGAACAGTATAAACGATGATTTTTTATCGGTGATCAGGATTGGAAAAATATTGACAACCAATCAAAATTTAATTTAATAGGTGAGGTCTTACGTGATTATCTCGCTATTTAATTAATTATGATTATGATGTCATTAAAACCAATAACAACTGGATACATGGCCATCCTACATTAATTACTCGGGATGAAAATATTCATAGAAAAAAAACTGCAATTTAACTTAAAACTGCGATTTTAACGTGACCTCTTCCAATTACTGAATTAGAAGAATACATAATGTGCGGATATGGCATGCATACTTTTAATAATTTTACTTTTAATAATTTATTAGTAGTCTAATTTGTTACTTAAATTTATTATAACCCTTTAATATTTCCCTTAAAACATCACATAATATTTTTTTAATTTTTTAATTTAATTCTTCGAGCTAGAACCAATTGTTGTGAATCACTTGTACTCACCAGTTTCATGGCTGTGTGTGCGTGTGGTTTGTGCGGAGTCGAACCTGCGAATGTGGTGACCGAGAACAACCGTCTATTTATATTGGGTGCCGTTACCACACGCCTAGATACCTAATAATGTTACTACTTTTCCTATTAAATAAAGTTTCGCATGTGATTAGTTTATTGTGAATTTTGGGTCGGACTGAGCTTTTGCGACTGTCCTACGTTAATATTTGACAATGGTTCAGATTTGGAATATTGGTGGTATAGTGCATTGGGGTAAATTCGAAATTAGGGGAATTTCGGAACTCGTGATAGCCACTAAACGGGAAACCATTACATAATCTAGCAACGCTTACCTAGAGGCTCCAATATCTTTGGCTCCAATTTCAAATTTACCCCAATGCACCCTATTTTGTTATCTTGTTAAAGGGGCGAGAACGTTTTAGTATATGGTTTATATTCTATTTTATTACGATAAATTTCAATGTAAATGATAACGCTAAAAATAAATTAAAATTATCATTGAATGTTATTCGGTTTTACGATACTTATAATTTGACGATTACGTTTAAGCCAAAACTATCAGGTGAACTTAAAACTCGCAAATCACACTAAAGACAGAGAAAATCAATACGAATAAATATCAAAGAAAAAAGAAATACCTTCTGTCAAATAAGAAAAATATTTAAATTCTCATTTAAAGTCATTCGAAAAGTACTTCTTCGCCGTCCGTAATCAGATATTTTTCTTATAGCGTGTGTCTCAAAACTTTATCAAAATCGGTTCAAATACAATCTTCATTCACATTTCAAGTACGAATACAACAAAACATTTCCTAAACTTTATAAATATTTATGAAGTTTAGGAACACGTTGGGCAACAGTAGCTTAATCCCATCGCTCTATTTTTAGAAACTAATGGGTTCTAATGAAACTGTTTCGTCTGACCCTGACGCCTGACCTAACCTTACCGCAGAAATGTCAGTCGTACATCATAATCACCGAAGACATCCAATATTAGATCCAACCAAACTACTTTCTAATAACAGTCCAATACATCGAGAATTAAGAGGTCTGTTGTTACATAATAATAAGAAAGGGGATGAAAGAGACCACCTTAGTTTTTTTTATTGACTTATCATTATTCAAATAGGAAACGTGGTGTGATAAAAAATTGGTGTACAAGAAGGTAACTTACACATGTTTAGTCCAAAAAATGACATGCAAATTTAAGGTACAAATAGGTACTTGATTGATTAATACGATTATAACATCTATATGAGGAGTGTGAATGGTTGCGTTGGAAGGGGAAGGCCTAGACGGACGTTCCGAGACCAAATAGGAGACGTTTTGGAAAAAGGTCAGGTCAGGAGCACCCGAAACCAACGAGCATGTATGAAGAGATGAATGTGGTTGCAGCGAAAGAGGTATGTCAGAATCGTAGCAAATAATTGTGACAGACGTTATTCTACGTTTCATTTTCACTTTCGTGTATTTTTCAGTCTGTTAAGTATTTTGAAGAGTATGTATGAATTTTAATAAAGTATTGCCGTTTCTTCTATCTAATTCCTCAAGGAGGAGCATGAAAGAGACAACTGTAGCCCGGACCCACCGGTCGTAGTACACAACGACCAGCCGATTTCCTCTTAAGGTACCCCCTTTAAAAAAAACTTTGTACACAAATATCAAATATCAAATGTCAGGTCAGGAATACCCGAAACCGACGAGCATGTATGAAGAGATTGATGAATGTGGATGAATGAAAAAAAATAACGCCTACCAGTAACGCCTAAAAGTAACGCCTGACTCAATAGAATGTGGATGAAGCGAAAGAAGTATGTCAGGATCGTAGCAAGTGGAACAAAGTAGTCTCTGCCTACTCCTGTGGGAAACAGGCACGACGGTATGTATGTATGTTGTTTAGCAAAATACGTTTGGCTAAACGAAGTCGCGAGTCGTCGCCTTGTTAAGATGCGTTCCTCGTTAAAATAGTTAACCGTTTTCTCCTGTCTACACCAAAATTAACTACACCCTTAAAAGCGTTAATTAAATTTCAACAGCATTTCTTTTGGCGATACACGTTCCGCGATCATTTTTTTTACCCGGAAAGGGCAGTCTTCTTGTCCAGTTTGTTAAAACAACGTGTGGAAATAATTTGTGGTAATTACTGTGGCAATAGCGGTTTGATTGTAATCGTTAACAATATACCATGTCTCATGAATAAATTCGGGCTTTTAAAAATATTTACCGACTACACTGGTGCTAATATAACTGGTCCCCTTTAAAGTTGTAGTATCCTTTTATTTTGCTTGTCAGTGCTATTGCCCGCTACTTTGCCTCCCAGAACTTTGCATGTGTTAGAAAAAATAGCCTAAGTAAAATCATTTTTTAATGTCACTGACTGTACTTGTATTTTCGTCCTTCTTATTAAGTGTGTACCAAATTTCAAGTCTATCGGACCAACCGTTGAAGAGTTCCCTCCTGCGGAGACGATCCTGGCTGGATCACCAGAACTCCCCTACCAGATTATTGTATTGTCACCCGACTTACATTGTATACAAAATTTCAGCTCAATCGGTTGAAGACATCTGCTTCAAAATTGAGTCGCAAGATTCGACCCGGACAAACATACATACATACGTTGCAAGCTAAATCCGCCTGCCTGTCTTTCAGTCTGTCTGTTACCCTTTCACGTCTAAACCACTGAACCGATTTCAATGAAACGGTACAGAGATAGTCCCGAGGAACATAGGACAGATTTTATCCCGGAAAATTAAGCGGATTCTGCGCCGACGAGTCCGAACAGCTAGTCCTCCCTACTCAATAGCTGTCATCAAGAAAAGATAAGATCAGAACACCCGAAGCTATTTTTATTGTCTAGATATAAGCAACACAGATCACAATACAACGCGACCTTGACTAAACTATGTAACGGACGCAATTCCGTGCTTTTATTGTTCTGCGATGCTTTAAAGGTTAAAAGACGTGAACTTTTAGGTTAAAGTAACGAATCCCTTGCTTAGATAATATATATATACATATTATCTAGCTTCTGCCCGCTACTTGGTCCGCGCCTAATCAGATTAAAGAACTGATGTTACTAATTATCAGAGATCGGACAAATTTGCGTCATTGCTCGCAATAATGTGGACATGACTCCAAAATTAATCAAATATGTAATCATTTAATTAATTTCTTACTTGACATAAATTTTAATTCCTAGTCAATAAATACAAAAGTTTGTTAAAGTATAGATTTATTAAAGAAAATAATCAGTATTTTTTCCAAATTTTCTGCAGTCAGTCTATTTTTTTTACATCAAAAATATACTTAAGTGCTGAAAAACTCCGCTCGCACTCCACTGATGTTAATGGGGCAAACTTAACAACTGCCACTTTAATTAACATTTTGCTAATAATTTTATGCATGTGTAAATTTTTATCTCCGGGAGTTCAAATTATATTTCGAGAAATTAATTAAATGATTAATTATTTGATTAATTTTTGAGTCATGTCCACTTTATTGCGAGCAATGACGCAAATTTGTCCGATCTCTGCTAATTATAGCGAAGTTAATAATTATTGCCGAATATACTATCAACATCAGTTCGTATCTCTAATTCTACGTGGACGAAGTCACGGGCAGAAGCCAATTCTGCAATAATTATTTACGTAATTAAACGTGTAAATAAACGATTGTTAAGTTAGCAGAAGTATACAGAGCGTTTATGAATAAGGGGGCTAGTGTTCATTTAAGTTGCATGAACGTGAAGAACTTTTGAGCAAAATTTTGAGATAAAAATAGCCAGAACAAAAAACATTTTTTTTTACCTTGCTACTCCGCTACTCACGTGCAAGACAACCAAGCCTGTGTGAAATATGTATGTTTTTCATGCAATCCCTTTATGAAAAACATACATATTTCACACAGGCTTGGTTATCTTGCACGTGAGTAGCGGAGTAGCAAGTTAAAAAAAAATTTGTTCATTGAAACGGACCTCCGCAAAGTAACGTCTGATTCAATAAAATATAAAAATAGCCTGTTATTGTCACACTTTTAATATGGAAAAAGTTACATAATTATTTCTTAACAATACTGAAAACCAGAACACATGGAAAAATCCAAACATTGATGGCCGAGAAACGAAACCGGCCATAGCCTTATTGTTCGGATTTTTCCATTATTGCATTCTAGTTTTCAATATCGTTTGAACTTTTTATTACAAGTTATTACAAGCTTGTCCGGGTGGAATCTTGCGGCTTAATTTTGAAGCAGATATCTTCAACCGAATTAGCTGAAATTTTGCATAATTATGTTAGTCAGATGTCAATACAATAATCTGGTAGGGGAGTTCTTGTGACCTAACCAGTAGGCTTATTACCTAACTCGCTCGCAATCGCCATCGTGTTCATTTTGACGTTTATGCATGAGCTGACAATAGGCATCGGAATCAGCTAGCTGTCACATTCATACAACAACTGTCAAAATGAACACTATGGCGATTGCGAGCGAGTTAGGTAATAAGCCTACAGGATCGTCTCCGCAGAGGGGAACTTACCAACGGTTGGTTCGATAGACTTGTTATTAGGTACACACATTATTTAGGACGGATGACAATCCAAGTCAGCAAAAAGTACAGTCCAAATGAAAAAATAAAATTGAGAAACTTATTTCTAACGGATTAACCGTCCCTAGTGTATGTAGGTATGTATGTAAATCTATTTATTGTACATAAAACAAAACAGATGTACAAAGACGAAATTATTCCTATTAGGGATTTCTTCTAACAAAAACAATTCACATCACAGGGCCTACGGTAACAAGACCTAAAGGCCCCGGTTGGCATAATTTTAAGCATATAGGTGGAAAGGGGAATAATAATAGTGGTGTGTTGCTAGCCGCATCGCCTATGACATTCCTAAGATTTTAGCCCAATCCCCTCGATGGGCTTTTACCATCTGCGCGGGCAGAGAAGCAACTGGTACATTCTTTGCTCCCAGAAAGAAGAAAAAAATCGGGAAACAAAATGTCAAATACCTTAGTAATTAAAATAAAATAAAATCATTTTTGATACCGTCCAGTAAAAAAAAGATGTTCTTCATAATATGCAAATAACTATGCAGAAGTATGCTAATAAACCTGTCGGTCTGTTTAAACTTGATCTGATTTAGGATATAATATCGAATGCTCACAAAAACGATGACTTTACTATCATTGATTAATTGTCTGTCCTGTCATATTGACCTTTGGTTAGTTATAAAATATGTGCAATGGGGCAACAGATACATTAAAATCGTTGAATCGAAACTTGAAACATTTATCACCATATTAATTTAATTGTTGACTATTTAACTTCTTTATGTATCATAGCTTCTGCCGGCGACTTAGTTAACGTAGAATTAGATTGAAGGACAGTACATAGATACATACATACCGTCACGCCTCTTTCCCATCGGGGTAGGCAGAGACTACTTTGTTCCACTTGCTACGGTCCTGACATATTTCTTTCGCTTCATCCACAGTCATCAATCTCTTCATACATGCTCGTCGGTTTCGGGTACTCCTGACCTGACCGTTTTCCAAAACGTCTCCTATTTGGTCTCGAAACGTCCGTCTAGTAACCATTCACATTCACCCTATAGATCTTTTTAGTTAGTCTACTTTCATCCATACGCTCTAAGTGACCAAACCAACTAGGTAAGCATACTTTTTTCTATCTTAGTCACTATCCTCTTTCACACCAGCACGTTCCCTTATCACACTGTTCCTTATTCTATCTTTCAGTGATACACCTTCCATACTTCTTAACGCTCTCATTTCTACTGCATTTATTCTACTTTCATGCTTCTTCTTCATGCTTTTTTTTCATGTTTCTTGAAGGACAGTTCATAGTAATATTCTGCAATACTTGTTATTATTTACCTTTGACATGTTCATCGCTTTCCCGCGGGAACTATGCAATTTTTCGGGATAAAAAGTAGCCTATGTGTTAATCTGGTGTACCAGCCATCTCAGTTCCAAATTTTATCTTAATCAGTCGTTTCAGCGTGAAGGAACAAACATACGCACTCACACACATCGTCACAAAGTTTCACATTTTTTAATATTAGTAGGATTAAGAAAGCATTCCATGCTGGTCTGGGAACAAAGAAAAATTATAGGATTTACCAGCTGCTTCTCTTCCCGTGCAGATGGTAAAAGCCCATCGAGAAAAATTGGCAACAATCTTAGGACTCATGTTAAAGGCTATCTGAATCTGAATGAAATGTTCTTCCATGCTGGTTTAGGAAGACCAGCATGGAAGAAAAATGAAAATAGTGATGGTTGCTGCTAGCCTCATCGCCTATAACATTTATTTATTTATTTATTGTAAACTAGCTTCTGCCCGCGACTTCGTCTGCGTTGAATTATACATTAAAAACCTTCCTCTTGAATCACTCTATCTATAAAAAAACCGCATCAAAATCCGTTGTCTAGTTTTGAAGATATAAGCATACATAGGGATATAGGGACAGAAAAAGCGACTTTGTTTTATACTATGTAGTGATATATTTACACGGCATTACAGTTAAAAACCTGATTCCTATGATTTTCGCCCATTCTTGGGCTTTTACCATCTGCGCGGGTAGAGAAGCAACTGGTATATTCTATGTTTTTTCTTTGCTCCCAGACCAGCAAGGAAGCTCAGTAATCGGGTAAAAAGAGTTGTAATTATTTCGCTTATAAATATTTATAGGCGTCATCGAAATCGACCTTCAGTGGGAATCGCTTTTATGCGCACAATAAATTTTGCAAGATACATTTACGCTATAGACGTGTTTAATGGAACTAACAATTGCAAATCACAAAATCTTCTTGCTTTCAAATTCTATCACTATCATCACTACATAGTATAAAATAAAGTCGCTTTCTCTGTCCCTATGTATGCTTAAATCTTTAAAACTACGCAACGGATTTTGATGGTTTTTTTTTTAATAGATGGAGTGATTCAAGAGGAAGGTTTATATGTATAATACATGCATAATATACCGTGCGAAGCCGGGGCGGGTCGCTAGTCACTATCACTACATAGTATAAAACAAAGTCGCTTTTCCTGTCCCCAAGTCCGTTTGTATGCTTATATCTTCAAAACTACACAACGGCTTTCGATGCGGTTTTTTTAATAGATAAAGAGATTCAAGAGAAAGGTTTTATGTATAATTCTACGCAGACGAAGTCGCGGGCAGAAGCTAGTTAATATTATAAACGTGAAAAAGTTTGTGAGTATGGATGTTTGTTACTCTTTCACGCCAGAAAGGTTGGACAGATCTGGATGAAATTTGGAACATAGATAGATTATAGCCTGAAATAACACATAGGCTTCTTTTATCGCAGAAAATTGCGTAATTCCTGCGGGATAGCGATAAAGGAATTCTATGCAGACGACGTTGCGGGCAACAGCTAGTATTGAATAAATATCGGTTTTCGTACAATCATCCTACTAATTTTCCGTGCTGGTCTGGGAGTAAAGAAAAAACATAGAATTTACCAGTTGCTTTTCTTCCCGCGAATATGGTAAAAGCACATCGGGGGAATGGGTGAAAGTCTTAGGAATCATGTTATAGGCGATGCGGCTAGCAACCCATCACTATTTTGATTTCCCTTTCCAGCTGGCCCTTAATCATGCTAAACGTGGTCTTAAGGTTTTGTTACCTTAAGCTCTGTCTACCCCCTAAGGGATACAGACGTGATATATGTATGTATGTATCATTCTAATATTATATTCTACTAATCCTACTTCTACTAATATTATAAATGCGAAAGTAACTGTGTCTGTCTGTTACGGTTTCACGCCTAAACCACTGAACCGATTTTAGTGAAATTTGGTACAGAGATAGTTTCAGTCCCGGGGAAAGGCATAGGATAGTTATATCCCAGAAAATTGCATAGTTCCCGCAGGATAGCAATTAGCGAATTCTGTTCGCAGTCGCGGGCAAACGCTAGTTAAAAATAATAATAAAATGCCCACTCTTCTTTGCTTTAAGATAAAAGTCAAAGAACACAATGTTAGTAAAGAAACAGATACAATTCATAAAAAAATAAAAATAACATTAATATATGCACAAAGGCGAACTTATCCATATAAGGGATCTCTACCAGTTAACCTTTGAGTAGATGAGAGGAGCATTAAACGAGGGACCGACAAAGTGTGAGTTTAAAATTCCAGATAAAGAAAGAATAAGAAAGAAATAATAAGAAAGTCTTTATACAGTTTTAATATCATGCCATTTCATTAGAATATTAGCATACATATATGTAATCTTACCGCAGCAGACAAGTTCAAACGGCAAGGCTACCAGATTGTAAAGGAAGTCCGTGAGTGCTTAATAAACTTAATTCCACTTAATTGAGCGAAAGTTTGTACGTCAAGCTATTACGGATTAGAGTGAGCTTCGATTTTTAAATTGATTTGGTTCATAAGCTGTGTACTAACATTTTTACATACACATACATACTAATATTAAAATGAAACCATGTGGTCTGCCATCTAAAGGATGAACATCTTTTTCACATCATAAAATATAACATCGATAAGACGCGGCTGACAAATATTACTAGTACGACACTATCGATAATATTGCTAGTACCACACTATCGATAGTATTACTAGTACGACACTATCGATAGTATTACTAAGACGTTACTATCGATAGTATTACTAATACCACACTATCGATAGTATTACTAGTACCACACTATCGATAGTATTACTAGTATCCCACTATCGATAGTATTACTAGTACGACACTATAGATAGTGCCTATTACTAGTACGATTCATAACATAAATCACGTCTTTGTCCCTTACGGGGTAAACACAGCCTCAAGTAACAAGGCCACGTTTAGCATGACTATGGGCGTATAGGTGAACAGTTTCGGAGAGATCACGTCTCCTTGTCTGACTCCCCGCTGCAGAGGAATAGGCCTCGTGCTCTGGTCCTGTTGTGGTTTTATTGTACAGAGGCTTCAACACTTCGATATACTGGTAGTCAACTTGGCACTGCTGGAGAGCCTGCAGCACCGCCCAAGTCTCGATCGAATCGAAGACTTTCTCGTAGTCCACAAATGCAGCTAGCCACTAATTATCCTCTTTCACACCCGCACGTTCCCTTATCACACTATTCCTTATTCTATCTTTCAGTGATACGCCTTCCATATTTCTTAACGCTCTCATTTCTGCTGCATTTATTCTACTTTTATGCTTCTTTTGCCATACCCAAGTTTCGCTACCGTAGATTAATACCAATACAAGCACCCCTCTGTGGGCAGCCCGTCGCACCTTCTTCAACACCTTCTCACTGCTCACAAAGGCGCAGCGCCCCATTGACCTTATTTCCTGTATTCACTCTTCTTTCAATATCGCTTTCACACTTCCCATCTATCGTAAACGCCGAGCCCAGATATACAAACTCTTAGAAACTGGATTAAAAACTTTAAAATAATGTGTTTGTTCCTCGTATAGGTAGGTATTAAGATTTCATAGATGTTGAGAAAAGCTATAATGCTGAATGTAAAGGTCGAAACTGTTGAATCAGAATAATTGCGGTTAGCCAATGGCCGATGTTAATAAAAAAGTGCAAACACTGACTCTTTTCATAGATATTTGATGTAAACTTGCACAGATCATAAAAAGCGAATTTTAAATCATAATCATAAAATTAGTACCGTAAAGAAATTTGCACAGATCATAAAAGTATTGACATTGGATTTACTTAAACGTATAATTGAGCTTGAATTATAATAATGCATAATGGACTACAATTAGATATGAAAATTAACTTACAGGCTACAATTATTTGTTTTTGGTTTTGTTGGTAAGAACTAGATCTTGGAATTTAATTTCATCCCAAGTGAAAAAAAAAATAGTATTTTCTACTCAAAAACTTGGCACCCTTTCATTACATATTGTTATACATATACAACTAAAAACTAGAGATAAATATTACTATTGTTCGGCACAATTATCATTACAAATATTCACAGTCAATATTTAATTTTGAAATGTCGTTCATGGATCCCAGTTTGATTATCTTTCCCTAAACTTGTCGCGTCATATTACTAAAGAAACCTTTGACATAGAGCGATAGGATCGAATATAATAGTTTGCAGAATGACTAACTAATATTCAGTCAGGCGTAGCACTGCGCGATAATGGCGGTCCTTGGCGGGCGGATCGAATATTCTTAAGATATATGTTCAACTTGGCGCTAAGATAACACTTCTTCTTCTTCTTCTTCTTATTTGTGGCGTATCAAGTCGTTATAGCGACGACAACTTCGCCAATGTCAAAGTAACAAAAATATAATTAAAAATGTCGGCAACGTTATACGGTAATGATCAAAGACCCGCCTCCCCCCTGTCGGGCTCTTAGCCAACGGTCAATGATATCCCTCAGAAACTGCCAGGAAATCATTAGCCGATGTCCAGGGTACACCGGACCGGACCAAGCACTGCTCTTCGGACAAGATAACACTAAAGCACTACACTGCGAAGTTTGACAAATCGGTTGAATTCGGTTTACTCGGGCAACCCGCAATGTAATGTAATCAAATAAACATAGCTACGTAAAAGCATAATATTCAAGTTAGTTAGGGGTGCGAGTCGGGCTACCTCCGCGTGTGGTCAAGAGCTGCGGTTCGTTTTCGAAGCCGTCCAGGGGAAGAGCAGTGCTCGGTCGGGTGCACCCTGGGCATCGGCTAATGATTTCCTGGCAGTTTCTGAGGGATATCATTGATAGATAGATAGATAGATTTATTTATCACCCTTTTAAAAATACAATTAAATGTCAAACATAAGTAGTAATTCACAAATGGATCGTCAATTGTAATAAAATAGTAATCATATTTATAATAACTGAAATTAAAATTGACCGTTGGCTAAGAGCCCGACAGGGGCCCCGCTAACTAAAATTGACATTGTGAATGATATTTATAACTATCATCAGTTTCAAGCCATATGAAGAAGGTTTATTTAATAAGTGGATATTTCAATTAAACGTAGGATGCCCATAAGTTATGACAAATTATAGAATTTGTCATAATTAAATTTTGGTAAAATTAAAGCCAACAGATTCACTTCAATTCAATTATTATGAGCAAGTTTTTATACCAAGGGTTTAGAGTTCAGTGTCGAAATAAGCCCATTTTTCACCTATTTCTCGAACACATCGCCACCTTTTTAATATATAGCTAAATTAACACAAAGCCACAAAAGACCCGTCACATAAATCCTTATCAAATCTGTCTCGAGATCTTTAAATTTTGAAACCGGTAACGCAACCGCATGATGTGGGCGTTCTTATGGAGTTACGTTAGACCGCCTGAAGCGGTTACAATTATCGGTTTAGGTTAACGGCAGGTCAGAGCTTTTTGTTTTAAATTCTTTTTTTGAAATTATAACTATTCCGCATTTTATAATAGAGAGTGCTCCAACTGGTACATTCTATGTTTCTTCCAGCATAGAAAAATCAGTTGCAGTTGCTTCTCTACCCACGCAGATCGTAAAAGCCCATCGAGGGAATGGGCGAAAATCATGGGAATCATGTTATAGGCGATGAGGCTAGCCACCCATCATTATTTTGATTCCATTTTCCACCTACGCCCACAATCTTGCTAAATGTGGCCTGTAGGTACCTGTCACCTTAGGCTCTGTCTACCCCGTAAGGGATAAAAACGTGATTTGTGTATGTCTATGTGTATGTAATAGATGGAAGAGGTAATTTTTTTTATGATGATTATCGATCCACTTCTTCAAAATATTGATTTTCATTCATTAAGGATTTCATTTCAATCTGTGTATAGTGATTTATGAACAAGATAATAGAGAAATCTAATAATTTGATAGCCCTAAGCGAAGCGCAGCAATATGATGCATCGAACAGAGGAATGCCGCGATAGGTATCTATTACAATAGATGAGTGTCAGATGTGGGCAGATTTCGTAATCATTGTTTTAGATTAGTGTCAGGACATGATTCAGTGAGTTATGATCGTCAGATATCGTCCAACAGTTGACGAGACACTAGAAAGATACTGATCTTCTTTAAGAAAACATGTCTTTTCGTCGCGTAACTTTATTAAGTCAAGACGAATTGATAAATACCTTCTTTAAATACACCATTTTTAGTTCGGCTCATGTATTCCGTCGCTCTTTAGGATTTTTCAGTCAATATATATTTTAGTATACGTGAAGTATTTTAGGTTTCCATCACTCAAAATGCAACAACGCTTTACTTCAATGTTCCAGAGAAGATACTGACCTGGTGAGATTGCACACAGGTATCTCTAGTATGAGAAATACGACAGCCACTTAAACCAGAAATTGCAAAGTAATTAGAGGTATTTAAACTTCGTTTTCAAAATGTTAAACAATCGTATATTAATAAAAAACAATAACAAAAGAAACGTCTTAACAAAAGGAACAGATTAATTTGGTTAATTTTCTTATTTCTATCTAAATTCTGCTGATGTACCACACGATAAACATGGCTAATATACTCATAACCTTGCATTAATAATTTAGTTGATGCCAGTCTTTTGAACCAATACCTAACTACATTGCCTCTTTTCCTCCTCAAGGCTACAGCTTCTCACTTTAATTATAGCCCAATCTATCCTCTCCAGCATCATGATTTGCATCCTTCACTCCTAGGTTACTTGTAATTTCATTCAATATATTTTGTGCGGTCACAAACACAGATTTTAGAATGATTTGGTCAACACCTTACTTCACCATTTTCAAAAGTTTTCTTCGATACCAATGCTTTAATTATAAGCCAGTATTTTTAAAGCAAAGTCGTGAAACGTCTGAACTTTCTATAATTTCGAAGGTCCACTACATAATTTAATTTCATCCCATATCTTTGGCGTTTAAAACAGAAGACATTGACAACACTGTTATTGAAGAAAGCTTTTGATGAACACCTACTCTACTTCATGTGAAGGTTGTTGACCTAACCAATCTTTATTCACTGGTAGTGGTATCCAGCTGTTGTAGCAGTCAATTCATGCTGATGCTCTTGCTGGTACTCCTGCTGGTATTCTGGCTGGTATTCTTGCTGGTACTCCTGTTGATATGCTGGGTTCTCGTACTCTTGGCTTTGTACGTGCTGGACCTGGACTTCATGTGGCTGTTCCTGGACGTGGTGAACTTCCTGGAGTTGAGGAACTTGATGAATTTCCTGGAGTTGCTGAATTTGATGGGTTTGGTGGACTGGATGCCGTTGTCTGTGGTCTTGCTGGTGTTGGTGGTAGCGTTGGAGCTCGGTGTCTTCTTTGTAGCTCCCTGTCGATGGAAAGTGACCTTGAAAATTTGTTTAGAAAACCGTTCGTTTATGCAAGGTGTATTAGGATTGTTACGAAATATTGCCGTTGGTAGTTAGTTTAGGTTTGATTAAAACTCCTGCAAATAATTACAAGGGTGTTGATTCTGACTAAATTGATCACATCCTGAAGTTTTACGGATTATTTTATGCCACAGTGTCCAAAGCTGATAAGATATGGTACATTATAATTGTTAATTATTTGGGGTTTTACTTATGTTTGGGTTAGGATGTTTTTTTTTTTTTTTTTTTTTTTTATATGAATAGGAAGGCAAACGAGCAAGTGGGTCACCTGATGGTAAGTGATCACCACGGCCCATAGACACCCACAACCCCGGAGGGATTGCAGATGCATTGCCAACCTAGAGGACTAAGATGCAATGCCTCTTGTGCCCGTAATTTCCCCGGCTGTCTTACTCTCCACACCGGAACACAGCAGTGCAAGCACTGCTACTTAGCAGCAGGATTAGCGAGTAAGATGGTGGTAGCGATCCGGACGGACCTTGCACAAGGCCCTACCACCCGCGCGCATGTTTACATTAAGTAAGACATTAATTTATACAAGGTAAACTAAAACTGTTAAAAACTTCAAGCCACACAAATAACTATGTTCAACCTTCATCTTGTAAACTTACCATCATCAAATACTCCATTAGCTTGGTCCTTCGCATTCTGCTCAATGGACTTCATAATAGCTTCAGGGATGGGGGGTGGTGTCGGCAAATGGTTGCCTTGTGGTCTAAACCCGTTCTCGTCAGCAGTGTAAGTCACCGTGTACACTTGGCCGTCGTCACCGGTGTAGGAATACCCGCCCTGGACTTGAATCCCTTTACCTTGGG
Organism: Pandemis corylana; assembly: GCA_949127965.1. Lineage (NCBI taxonomy): Eukaryota > Metazoa > Arthropoda > Insecta > Lepidoptera > Tortricidae > Pandemis > Pandemis corylana. The sequence continues at coordinate 11,596,612 of OX421867.1, read as the reverse complement.
ATTGACCTCTTTCTTGGACTTTAATACCTGGTGGAACAAATTTGTGTGTAATAATGTGGAATAGGGTTTATTTGTAAATATTTGTCAGAGTGAAAGTTTAAGCGAACGCGAGAGTCACCTGATGGCAAGTGAACATAATCATCCATGGACATTCCGAACTCCAAAGGATTGCAGATACGTTGCCAGCGTAGAGGGCTAAGATAGAATACCTCATGTGCGAGAAATTTAAAAGGCTTTCTTACTTTCCATAGCAACACACTGCTTGGGAACAGGACGATGAAAACTTTCCAGTAGGACCTTTCCTAAGGTCCTACATTTTTACTGACTGTACTTGCGTTGTCAATGTTGTCATCCGTCTTACATTATTTTACAGTCCTGTGGAGACGGTCTTGGGCGAGCCACTAGATTTTCACTACGAGATTATAGTATTGTCATCCGATTTATACATATACGCCAAATTTCAGCTCCATTGGTTGAATATATCTGCTTCAAAATTGAGTTGCAAGATTCCACCCGGACAAACATTCATACATCGCAAGTTAAATAAAAGTTTGTAATAAACTCACCATTCTCGGTCTCATAGGAATACTGGTAGCTGTTTCCTTTATTTTCATTTTGGAAGCTTATTATCCTCGCGGTCTTCTCAGTAGACGGTCTTTGCTGCTGTTGCTGGTATCCATTCTGTACTCCAGAATGCACACTTTGTCCAGCGAACTGCGTTTGGCCGCTAGGGAACGCTACAGTATGCCCCTGAGAATAGCCGGCTTGTGATTGGCTGTAATCATTCTGGCTGTACTGCGATTGGTCGCCGTAGATGCCCTGTTGTTGCTGCTCGAGCGTTGATTGGTAGGCTTCGGCGTTGTTTGCGAAGTGCTCTGTTGATTGGGTCGTGTAGATTGGATTTGATGAGGCTACAGCTATGATAGCTACTAAGGTCGTGATCTGAAAAACATGAAACTTAATTTAAATCATTCTAAATTTCTAAAAGACACTGAAAATTAGAACACAGAAAAACCCGAAAAGTAAAGCTATGGCCGGGAATCGAACCCGGATCCTCGTCATTCCGTGACGCGTGCTATACCCCTATACCACCCACAACAGGTAAGCCTGTTACTAGTTGTCACGTGACCTTGTTACTATGGGATTTTTTGTCGCCAAGCGTCATCTGTTTGAATGATGTGTCTGTACGACACAATTACAAACAAACATCTACTGCCTTACCAGGGACGAGAAAAGGCGATTTTTTCCAAATGATAGGTACTATCAAATGAATCAAGAATTTTTACTCCTTGATTTTTTATGTTTACTTTTACGGTTTTACCGTTAGAAATTAAATTCCTAAACGACACTGACAAATCCGAAAAGTAAAGCTATGGCCGGGAATCGAACCAGGGTGCTGTCTGGAAATCGTTCTGTTTTTGATTCTTTGGGAAGTAAAGTAAGTAATCATTAGGTACGTGCCTAGGTCGCCATTGTAAACATAAATTAAAAAAAAATAGTTTATGTTACAACTTTAATGTAATGCTGCCAACGTCAACCATACATAACGAGCGTGCAGGTTCACCAGGGCTTCTATTCGGCGCTGACACTCCTCAGCTATTACCAACCATTTGCAGAGCCTAACGTTTTGCTGTTAGGCGTCGCCAAAATGACAGTTTGCCGAACACAATCCGATGAGAACGCGATGAGTTCTCAGGAAGCAGTCTTCTAAGAACGAAATTGACTATAATTTTGATTTTGAATTTAAAAGTCTGACTTCAGTGAGCAGATGAGTAATCTTGTCCCACGCGACGCCTGCCAGTAGTTTATAGATACACCCACTCTGAAGTTATAGCCTAGTGGTAAGAGAACTTGTTTATTAAGCTTGATGTTCCGGTATTTTATTGAATCAGGCGTTACTTTGCGGAGGTCCATTTCAATGAACAAAGAATAATTAATACATTTAACAATTAATAATTAATACAGGCTTGGTTATCTTGCACGTGAGTAGCGGAGTAGCAAGGTAAATTATTTACCTTGCTACTCCGCTACTCACGTGCAAGATAACCAAGCCTGTGTGAAATGTGTTATGTTTCTCATGCAATCCACTGCTGCCAATAAAACACACACAGGCTTGGTTATCTTGCACGTGAGTAGCGGAGTAGCAAGGTAATTTTTTTGTTCATTGATGTTCCGGGTTCGATCTCCGGTCAGGATATTAATAAGAAATAATAGACATTATTGTTTCCGAGTCTTTTTTGTCTATAACTAGACGTTGCCCGCGACTTCGTCTGGGCCGTCTACCCCGTAAGGGATAAAGACGTGATTTATGTATGTATACACATACATACACAAATCACGTCTATATCCCTTACGGGGTAGACAGAGCCTGAGGTAACAAGACCTGAAGGCTACGATTAGCATCATTGTAGGCGTACCTATAGGTGGAAAGGGGAATCAGAATAGTGATGGGTTGCTAGCCACATCGCCTATATAACATGGTCCCTAAGGTTTTGGCCCAATCCCTCGATGGGCTTTTACCATGCGCGGGAAGAGAAGCAACTGGTACATTCTAAGTTTTTTCTTTGCTCCCAGACCAGCGTGGAAGACATGACTGTATGTATCATATCAGCCGTAGCATGCCCACTGTTGGACATAGGCCGGACCATAGACCTCCAGTTGCCCCGGTTGGAAGCGGCTTGCATCCACCGTGAACCCGCGACTAGGTTTGATATTCCTTAGTCGCCTCGATATACATTATGTGTAAGTGTCTGTATACTGTATACGTAAGTAAGTAAGTAAGTAAATGCTTTATTGCACAAATATAAAGAAACAGAGACTAATCACAAAAAAAAGAACTTAAATATATGCACAAAGGCGAACTTATCCCTACAAGGGATCTCTACCAGTTAACCTTTGAGTAAATGAGAGGAGCATTAAGCGAGAGACCGACAAAGAGTGAGTTTAAAATATTCATATAGTGAAAGCCACAATAGAGCGTACATCACAAAATACAACAAACATTTCATAAAAAATCTACTAAATATCATTAAACACATACGTCTTGGTTAATGCTTCCGCGTGTCCAATGATAACTGGATAATAATATTATCTATACTCTATACTAATATTATAAAGAGGAAAGATTTGTACCTATTTTTGTATGTTTGTATGTTTGTAATCTTGCTAAATGTGGCCTGTAGGTACCTGTTACCTTAGGTTCTGTCTACCCCGTAAGGGATAAAGACGTGATTTGTGTATGTGTATGTGTATGTATGTTTGTAATGAATAGGCTCAAAAAGTACTGGGCCGATCTGGATGAAATTTGGAACATAGACAGATTATAGTCTGGAATAACACATAGGCTACTTTTTATCCCGGAAAATTGCGTGATTCCCGCGGGATAGCGATAAACGAATTCTACGCAGACGAAGTTGCGGGCAACTGGTAGTCATTAATAATATCATCATTATATCATATTATGATTACTTAATTAATTCTAAACAAAAGCTTTGTGTACTTATATAGGCTTTGTTTACAATAGTTGGTAACTTTATGGTGGTTAGCTTTGGTCTGGCATGTTTCCACATCCCACTGCTGGGCACAGGCCTTCTCTGAGAATGAGAGGGCTTGGCCTATAGTTCCCAAGGGTGCAGTGCGAATTGGGAACTTCACACACACCATTGAAATGCTTCGCAGATGTGTGCAGCTTTCCTCACGATGTTTTACTCCGAAAAGCTCATGGTAATGTACTTACATAATACAAATGTAGATTAGTAAACAATGTTTATTTTCTTTTTATATGTAGATAAATGAGATTATTGAATCGATTAATGAACACCCGTGATTTTTTTATTAACATTGTATACTTTCTTAACGGCCGGATAGCTTAGTGGTTAGATAATATGACTATGGAACTTAACGCCTCGGCTTCTATCCCCGGTCAGGGCCGATGTTATGTTTAAAAAATACGGACGTTTGTACTCGAATTTTAAATGTTTCATTTATAAATGCCACAAACTTAATTATCCCTTACACCACAAACACGACCCGTTTCGATCCCTCTACGGGATCATCAAAGTTTAATGAGCACAACTGTTACACAAGCCCAAAAACATATATATCACACAGGCTTGGTTATCTTGCACGTGAGTAGCGTAGTAGCAAGGTAATTTTTTTTTCAAAAAACCAGCACATTGAAAGCTTCCTCCTTTTTTGAAGTCGGTTACAAACCGCATCCATCACCATTCAGACCGCTAACTTCACTTCACTTCACATACCAGCTTCATTGTTCACAGTGATCCAGAAAAACAACAATTAAAACAATTGTTAACTAAAACAAAAGACAAGTAAGTATATCACGCCGTGTTACGAGTGTGTGCCGAAAATTTCACTGTTCTGTATTTATAGCAAAATATTTTGTGCGTACATCTGTGTAGAATTACACACTGTGCGGCCACGATGTGTGGAGACTTGGAATTGGGAGACTTTTTACAAATACAAATATATTTACAATACAATGTAGGGCCTTGTGCAAGGTCCGTCCGGATCGCTACCACCATCTTACTCGCTAATCCTGCCGCTAAGTAGCAGTGCACTGCTGTGTTCCGGTGTGGAGAGTAAGACAGCCGGGGAAATTACGGGCATTTCATCTTAGTCCTCTAGGTTGGCAACGCGTCTGCAATCCCTCCGGGGTTGCGGGTGTCTATGAGCAGTGGTGATCACTTACCATCAGGTGACCCACTTGCTCGTTTGCCTTCCTATTCATATATAAAAAAAAAAAAAACAATACAATACAAATAATCTTTACTGAACACCACAAATCAGTACAAAACAATACAGAATCAAAGAACAAAGTAGAGAATAGGCGGTCTTATGGCTTAATAGCGATCTCTACCAGACAACCAATACAATTTCATACAACCCTATAACAAACTAATGCGTTTATTTATAGGATTTGCATGGTTATGTAAAACTGCAGATAAACATTGAAATTGCCTATATTCTAATCAAACTATGCATTAGGGTAGCAGTCCCAACACTGAGACGTATGTAAGCTGAATATACATACACAAATCACGTCTATATCCTTTACGGGGTGGACATAGCCTAAGGTAACAAGTTCCCCTTCCTACCCTACCTAAGCTATACACCCACAATCATGCTAAACGTGGCCTTTAGGCCTTGTTACCTTAGCCTCTGTCTACCCCGTAAACAAATAAAGCATTAAAATAATAATAAGAAGAATACACCTACACAACAATACAGGTGCACCCCTGTTACATATAAAAAATACCATAAACCAATATATGTTAGAAATATACTACATATAAAATACATAATTATAAAAACTACATAAATATACACACACAAAAAATACTAAGACCACTTAATAAGTCCCAAAAATGAAGTTAAACCCAGGAGCGGTAGTGTTTTGTGATAGGTCCGCAGTTTACGTGGCCGCGGCGTGTTAGGTAACGTTGGGTAAGATGCACCGGCTGCTGAGTAACTAGAGCGCAGTTCGGGCAGAGCGAGGAAAGCGGTAGAGGCGGCAATTAAATAAATACGACCATAGTAACCTAATGCTGTGTTTCTTAACCTTTTACAGTCACGGATACACACACACAAAGAAAAAACATAGAATGTATCAGTTGCTTCTCTACCCGCGCAGATGGTAAAAGCCCATCGAGGGAATGTGCGCAAATCTTAGGAATCATGTTATAGTCGATGTGGCTAGCAATCCATCACTATTTTGTTTCCACTTTCCATACACCTACAATAATGCTCAACATGGTCTTTAGGTCTTGTTACCTTAGGCTCTGTCTACCCCGTAAGGAATAAAGACGTGATTTATGTATGTATGTAGGTATGTATGTATGTATGGACCATAACATAGGTACGTTACAAGTGCGTTGCCGGCTTTTTGAGAAAAGGGTACTCATTTTTTAAAGATCTAAGTTGTTTGCATATTGGTTTGAAGTAAGACAGATAAAGGACGGACTTGTCTTTGAATGAACAAACAACATTTTAACTATAAATAAAACGGTTTGTTGACGAACAAAGATTTATAGAATATAAATATGAAATGAAAACAAACAAGGAAAATATCTGGCGAGCCCCAAACTAGGCTAGGCCCGTATCTTGGGGTCTAGAACCTTGTTACCTATACATACATACACATACTTAATGTCCTGTCAATCGTTCAAAGGTTAACTGGAAGAGATCCCTTTTAGGGATAAGTTCGCCTTTGTGCATGTGTGTTGTCCTGTATTCATCTTTTTCTTGTGTTTTATGTACAATAAAGAGTTATACATACATACATACACAAATCACGTCTTTATCCCTTACGGGGTAGACAGAGCCTAAGGTAACAGGTAGGTACCTACAGGCCGCATTTAGCAAGATTGTGGGCGTATAAGTGGAAAATGGAATCAAAATAGTGATGGGTTGCTAGCCTTATCGCCTATAACATAATTCGTATAATTTTCGCCCAATCCCTCAATGGGCTTTTACCATCTGCGCGGGAAGAGAACCAACTAACTAGGTGCCTAACCTGGGGGTAATATTACGCCCTCGGAAGTAAAATTGGTTTTTCGGAGCGGTCACGAGCTGGTTGTTGTCTCGAACGCCAAGAGCTCATTACCCAAACAATGGGGTGGGGTAAATACCGTGACCCTAGTTAGGTCAGTAAGGGTAACGGAACTGAAAAGATTAGGAACTACTTTACTGAAATATCCATCCATGCTGGTCATATTCTTCCATGCTGGTCTGGGAGTGAAGGAAAAACCTAGAATTTACCAGTTGCTTGTCGTCCCGCGCCGACTGTAAAAGCCCATCGAAGGAACGGGTGAAAGTCTTGGCAATCATGTTATAGGCGATGCGGCTAGCAACCCATCACTATTTTGATTTCCGTTTCCACCTACACGCCCTTAATCATGCTAAACGTGGCCTTAAGGTTTTGTTACCTTAGGCTCTGTCTACCTCGTAAGGGATGAAGACGTGATATATGCGATGTATTGTAATGTTACTGAAATATTGGTTTATTGGTCAGTTCTACCGATTGCTAGGTGCATGTAACGCGAGGCGGCAACTTTCATTACCGCCGCGGCGGATTCATTATCCCGCGAGATATATCGAGCGTCAATGTCGATCGCCACCTATTAGGGTTCCTCGCTATTAATTCTACCAATAACTACTACAAAACTACTATATAATATAGCCTTTTTTATTCCGAATTCGCTACAATTTCAGTCAGTATGTTTTTTTTTAATTTTATTAAATTGTCGCGTAATTTCAGCGTGCCGCAAGGCATAGGCCTCGTCCGTGTATTGGAGGGTCAATAGTTCCCACGCGCGCCCAGTGCGGATTGGGAACTTAACACAAACCATTGATTTTCTTCGCAGATGTGTGCACGTTTCCTCAAGATGTTTTCTTTCACCGAAAAGCTTATGGCAAATTTCAAATGTAATTTTTGCACATAAATTCCGAAAAACTCAGAGGTGCGGCCCGGGATTTGAACCCACGACGCTCTGCTTGAGAAGCCACAGGCCTTCTAATATAATATCCTACTAATATTATAAAAACGCGAAAGTTTGTAAGTATGGACGGATGGATGTTTGTTACTCTTTCACGCCAGAACGGCTGAACAGATCTGAATGAAATATTGAACATAGATAGATTATTGTCTGGAATAAAACATAGGCTACTTTTTATCCCGGAAAATTGCGTAATTCCTGCAGGATAGTTAAAGGAATTCTATGCAGACGAAGTTGCGGGCAACAGCTAGTTATATATAAACGCGGTGACACCCTCATGCTCCCGCGGCGCCCCCCAATAGCAGCAAGGAAATACCGGTGGGTTTTTAGTGGGTTTGCCTCCCCCGCCTCCTTCCACTCAGGAGCGGGGCCGGGGACGAGAATCCCACATAACTTATTAGCAATACAAAAAAAACGTATAAATGCGAAAGTAACTCGTCTATCTGTTACGTTTTCACGGTTAAACCGCTTAACTGAATTAGTAGAAATTTGGTGCACGGATACTTTCAGTCCTGGAGAAGGACAAAGGATAGTTTTTATCCCGGAAAATCGCATAATTCTGCGCATACGTCATTCATAAATTCTCTGTCAATTCAAGGCAGGCCCAGACAGGTACTCGGCTAACCTAATCCAACCATTTACTGAATTATTCTGGACTTGCTTCTGCCCGTGACTTCGTCTACGTAGAATTAAAGTTAAGAATGTATTATACACATAAATCTTCCTCTTGAATCACTCTATCTATTAAAAACCGCATTAAAATCCGTCGCGTAGTTGTAAAGATCTAAGCATACATAGGGACAGACAGACAGACAGCGGAAAGCGAACAAGCTTCTTTGCTGACTGTACTTGCATTGTCGTCTATCTTACATAATATGTAAGATAGATATGTAAGATATGTAAGATATGTAAGATATGTAAGATATGTAAGATAGATTCATCGGACCATCATCGGACCAACCGTTGAAGAGTTCCCTCCTGCGGAGACGGTCCTGGGTAAACCACCAGAGTTCTACTACCAGGTTATTGTATTGTCATCTGACTTACATAAGTATGCAAAATTTCAGCTCAATCGGATGAACATATTTGCTACAAAATTGAGTCGCAAGATGCCACCCACACAAACTTACTTAACTTACATACTATCAAAAGAATCAAGAATTTTTATTTCTTAATTTTTTATGTTTGCTTTTACGGTTTTACACTTAGAAATTAAATTTCTAAGCGACACTGAAAATTAGAACACATAGAAAAATTCAAAAAGTAAAGCTATGGCCGGGAATTGAACCCGGATCTTCGTCATTGGCACCCCTACACTACCATAGCACATGCATAGCTTTACTTTTCGGATTTTCAGTATATGTATCACACGTAGCAAGTTAACATAAAGCTGGTAATAATAATAACTTGTAAATTACTGACATATCTAATCATTTTAATTGCTTTAGTTTAGGACTCTGACATTGTAGTTCTAATATTTGACATACCTACTCCGGATATACCTATTCATACTTTTAATTCTATTCTTTAATTATATTGTACTAAGATTAATGGCATTGTAATATTATAATATTGTATAATCGACACTCATTTTTGAAATAGTTTATTTTATAGTATAGTTTAAGTCTAGTTCCACATAATGTATTGACAATTCGTTTCTGTTATGTAACTTCGGCCTATCTCTTCCTCTCAAAATGCTGCGCCCAACAGGGTTTCATATGTTATATTGTGCATGTTGCCATCTTTCTACTGTACCTGTGACACGTGAATTGCATTAAATAAATAAATAAATAAATAAATTGTAATAAAAAAAGAACCCTTCCCAATCTGATCAACTCACGCGCAGCTCGCTTGGTAAGTTTGGTGTAACACGCCGTTTTGGATAATTGATACCTTGACGCTCGCTATTGAGAACAACTATTCGAGAGTGATTTATTGCCTTAATTAAACGATTGTTTTCGGGGATTTCGTTTTTTAACGCGGTGATGACGCATCACATCACTGATGAGAAGGTGAAGATTTTTTTGAAAGTTTTGACGGTCACAAGTATGAGTATAAACAGATTATCCACCCAGATTATAGTCTGCCTCCGTGGCGTCGTTCAAGGAAGGCTTGAGGAAGATATGTCTCACACCATCTCCTTAGATATTGTATGTGTGTACTTTTGTTGTATTTTGTATGTATGCATGTGTGTAATGATATTTAGTAGTTTATTTTATGTTCTGTTTATTGTACTTAGATATGTACGATCTATTGTGGCTTTCACTATCTGGAATTTTAAACTCACACTTTGTCGGTCCCTCGTTTAATGCTCCTCATCTACTCAAAGGTTAACTGGTAGAGATCCCTTATAGGGATAAGTTCGCCTTTGTGCATATATTAATGTTATTTTTATTTTTTTGTGAATTGTATCTGTTTCTTTATATTTGTACAATAAAGCATTTACTTACTTACTTACTTATTATCAGTGTCTGCAGACGCTGAAAAAAAAACAAATTGTTGGTTGTACTTTCACTTTTGTCTAAACTACATTTTGATTAGTTATATATTTTTTTTAGACTAATTAAACAGATCTAAATGGGAGGTGTGAATGGTTGCGTTGAGACGAAAAGGCCTTTTTTAACGGAGAGGAAATCTTTATGAATGCCCTAAGCACGGGGATGCCTAGGGTTATGTGGGACTCCCCCCGAAGGGGTATACTCGAACTAAAAACTTTCCGGCGTTGCTTCAATCCGGTGTGATGCGGACGCAGTGGGATGCCACTAGGGTTTCACCGACCCCCACCCCGCGCCCCCCCGGTGGCCTCGGCTCCCGCCAGGACCGCGCCAAGAAGGGGTGAGCCCGTACGCTGGGCCCGTCTTCCCGTAGACAATGAGACTGTGCAATGAAGGTAGGTAATGGGGACGAAAAGGCCTAGACGAACGTTCCGGGACTAAATAGGAGACGTTTTGAAAAAAATGACAGGTCAGGAGAACCCGAAACCGGCGAGCATGTATAAAGAGATTGATGATTGTGGCTGAAGCGAAAGAGGTATGTCAGGATCGTAGCAAGTGGAACAAAGTAACTGCCTGCCCCTGTGGGAAAGAGGCGTGACGGGTGTGTATGTTTTTTAATTAGCCTGTCGTGGTGCCCTACATCTGGACAAAGGCTCCTCAGTCTCCACAACATACGCACAACATACGCACCAAATCGTAAACGTAAAAGCGTAACCTCCCCGCTGCCTACCGTCACTTCGGCTGCCTACCCAGGCACGCCACTGTCTGCAAATACACATACCTAGTAGTTAAAACAAACGTTAATAATGTAAAGCATTGCAGTCCCACACTATGTTTGGATCGACGCAACAATGGCGAAGAAACAAATAGACATTTTGTTGGAGCCACAATGGGAATGCCGCGAGATGTCAAGTGTGAACTGCTCAAGCAGAGGGTTCCGTTACTATTAATTTAGATTACTAAACGACACTGAAAATTTTAACACAGAAAAAACCGAAAAGTAAAGCTATGGCCGGGAATCGAATCCGGATCCTCGTCATTCCGTGACGCGTTATACCCCTACACCCATAGCAGGTGGGCAAGCCTTCGAATTTTTCTATCTGGTACTAACTGATTCATCACAGACACATCATTCAAACAGATGACGCTTGGCGACAAAAAATCGCATAGTAACAAGATCACGTGACTGCTAGTAACAGATAGAAAAATTCGAAGGCTTACCCACCTGCTGTGGGTGGTGTAGGGTTATAGCACGCGTCACGGAATGACGAGATCCTGGTTCGATTCCCGGCCATAGCTTTACTTTTGGATTTTTCTGTGTTCTAAATTTGAGTGTTGTTCAGAAATTTAATTTCTTACGGGTAAAACCGTAACAGTAAACACAAATAATTAAGAAGTAAAATTCTGGATTCATGACTGTGATAGTGCCCGTTTATGTTAAGGAAAATAGAAATAAAAGGAATTTGTATTATTGTCTGTGTATTTATGGTTACTTGCTAGAAAAGTTTAGATCCCACCAAAAACATTTTCCGTATAATTGGCTGCCAAGACACAAGCTCAAAACGCTTTCGCTGTAACAAGTTACCAGATCCAACGCCTTTTTTTCGTCTTGGCAGGGGCACTGCCGTGCCCCCAGATCTTAAAGTGTTCATAAGTGACATTAAAAAATATAAAGTGTAAGTGAAGAAATAAATTTTTCGTTGGCCAAATTAATTACCTGTGACCTTTGAGGGTACATTAAGTATTGTTATAGTGTAAGGTAGATGAATAAATCAGTTGCGTCGTTGACCTAGTGTTGCCTTTGTCTCGCTCCGCTAATTAGCCCTTAAATATTACTTTACAGTTTGACAACAAAAATAATGCTCCACGATGTACCTGCGCAGTAGACCAATTTTAGTAGCGCGGGAAATTACGATACACCAATGATAAAATAGAATTCTACGCGCGCTAAACTCTGGCGCTATTATTGGTCGATCGATTTCGTACCAACATGGCGGCCGGGCCGTGCGCCAATGCCGCCATTGATTATTTACACGTTCGGCTACCATCGGAAACTGGTCTGCGCTTCTCTGCGCAAACGAATACTGCCGATGCGCATTATATTTGTTGTCAAACTGTACCAAGATTTAAACTGGTTGTCAGTTTTTATTTGAGAACCACGGATCCCTAAAAGTGAGACGAAACCAGATTACCTTACAATGGAACTGTAAATTAGGGACGATTCTGATTCAAATTATTTCTGCAGTTTGACAATAGAACATTTCATAAAGTCTGTACCTATTTGAAATATTTTATTTGCCAATCGGCAAAAATGTTAGGGATCACGTTACAGGCGATGCGGCTATCAACCCTTCACTATTTTGATTCCCCTTTCCACCTATACGCCCTCAATCATGCTAAACGTGGCCTTTATCTTATGCCTGTACCTTAAGCTCTGTCTACCCCGTAAAAGATATGGATGCGATTTGTATACTTAGAACCGACTAGTTGTTGCTTGTAACGTTTTCTGTAAAGAATTGGTCTCAAGGTATCTCGCGGTAAACGTGTTTATTTCGGGATAAAAACTGTCCTTTGTCCTTTCTCGGGATGAAAATTTCATTGAAATCAGTTCAGTGGTTTAGACGTGAGTGTAACAGACAGATAGACAAAGCTACTTTCGCATTTATAATATTGATAAGGATCAGGGAAGGCGAAAGAAGCCCTCAATAAAATAAAACACAATCAAACATTTTCATAACTTTATTGTTCTGTGTACAAAAGCTAGAACTACTTAAACTACTGGTATGCATTATCGGGTAGTATGGCACTGGAGTATTCGGTAGCGCTCAGTAGTATGGGCGACGAGCTTGGGGAGGTGTGTATTGCCGCGCAGGCGCGAACGATCTCACCGCTGCCACGCCAGAAGCATATTTGTTCTCATGGTAGCTACCTGCAGAAGGATGATCAGTTTTAAAAGCTATATCATCATTATCATCGATGTCTTTCACTTAAGTACCTACACAATTTACTTAGTTTTATAAGGAGGAAATATTTGATTGTTTATTTGCATCGATTTGGAAACTTCACACGTTAAATTGTTTGAAATTTGTTACATTGATTTTCTTCCCCGAAATCGTAGTAATTTTTTTGGGTCACAGTTACAAACTAAGTAAATAATTTTTCTACGTCACGAACTTGGCTCAGAATTACTTTTTTATTTCAACTGCATGATGAATGAATACTCTATGAATGAAATTATAATGGAAGGAAACACACAAAGCTTAAGTGACGGCAAAACCTTTTTTTATAGAAAAAAGGAGGCAACGAGCATGCAGGCTTGGTAGGTAAGAGATCCACCCATGACAACTAGCAACCCAAAGAGAAATTGCTGGTCTGTTGCCGGTCTTCAAGGGAACAGTAGAACTAGTAACTCCAAGAGAAATTGACAGTCCGTTGCCGGTCTTCAAGGAAACAGTGAACTCTTGCTAACTTAGTTGGGAACACAGCTGACAGGAGACGACTCCACAACATCATAGTGAGAGGTAAGAAATGTCGCAAAAAATTAACTGTTGCAGAACGCCCTTCAAAGGTGGTAACGATGAAACTCTAATTTACTTCGAGAGGTGCGATAAAGGAAGCCAGCGGTTGGTAACAGTCTGTGAAACTTGTGACACAGCTTCAATTTTAACTATCCTACATATACGCAATCCTCTTCCATTACGTAGGACTATTTCGTAGTCCTTCCTCCCGAAGCGCTCGCCCTGGCGGCAGCGAAACGAACGCTGCGCGCCAGCGCTCTGTTCGCGCGGGTGCTCGACGCAACTGACAGGGACGCCCAACTACCCTCGTTTTCATCGTCATTTTTATTACTGTCAAATGTAGAGCACACAACATGTCGAGCATCATTCGACTTTTTATACGTGAGTTATCCGTTTATGTGTATTTATGATTAAGTCTCACGGTAGTTTCATATTTAAAGTCTCTTTGCTTCTAAGAAAAATCTAGACTCTTCTGGAACATTTTATTTCAGCTTACCATCATCAAAGATGCCGTTAGCTTCATCCCTTGCGTTCTCTTCCAGAGCTCTGGCTATGGCTTCGGACACAGGAGGAGGGGTTGGGAGATGGGCACCCTGGGCCTGGAAGCCGTTGGCATCAGCTGTGTACCGGACCTGATAGACTTGCCCATCATCACCAGTGTATGAATAGCTGCCTGATGCTTGGATGCCGTTAGCTTCTTGGCCAGATTCTTCAGCTTGGATGCCTGGAATTTTAAAAAAGTTATGTAATTAGGTACAACTTAGAGCTCTTCAAATAACGAGTCTATTCTTCTCTTAAAGGGCCGGCAACGCAGTCTTAACGCTCGTTTCTTATGAGTGTATGGGGCAGTGATTGCTTCCCATCAGATCGCCAGTTTGCTCGTTTGCCCCATATCATTATAAAAACCTAGAAATTAAGGTTTAGATCATCAATTGCCAAATGCGACAACTCTTGGATTGTAGCGATAAAGAATGGAATAAGTAAGGTAGCACAGCACGAATATTTCTTTTGTAAGTTTTATGCTTATTGTTAAAGTTCCGGTTACGTTAAGTGGGGCAATAGATGATGCCGAGAGCATTTAGTGAAAAAGTTCAATGTTTATATTTTGTAACACGGAATCATGTTATAGGCGATGCGGCTAGCAACCCATCATTATTTTTGATTCCCCTTTCCACCTATACGCCCACAATCATGCCAAACGTGGCCTTTAGGTCTTGTTACCCTAAGGTAGAGCCTAAGCTTTGTCTATCCCGTGTGTGTGTGTGTGTGTGTGTATATAGATTTTGCGTAAAAAATGACCTTTTACGTAAAGCTCATGATTTATGCGATTTAAGTATTAAACTACGTGTCAAATCTCGTTCTGCCTTGAAGACTGTTTTATTGACGAGCAATTAATGTTATTTATAGCTTGTAAAGCAATTAGCAGTTGATAATTAATTATTACTCAAGTTGAGTCGAATCTTTGGAATAATTTATGACTTGACACCTTTGGGGGAACTTGGTGTTATTAATATAATATATTATATTATTACGCATCACTTAAGATGCATTGAAAATTAATGTTATTATCTTATAATTAATGATTTTACATTAGGCGAATCAAGAAACCTTTTGAAAGCACATGTGTGAAAATACCACTCGAAAGTGCTGAAAAATTATGCTGAATTTGAAATACGAGTAGCATAGAAGATAATCACAGCTCTCATTAATCTTGTGAACTAGTCACAACTTTGATTAGAGCTGTAGTTTTAGAGATATAAGCTGATTTATATCACTTTCGAGTGATTTCCTGTCAAAAATCGGGCCCTTGTTTTCAAACATTACTACTGATACTGTGTTCTATAAAGTCAAATAAAGCCGAATAATTATTGCTAGTCGATCCCGGAAATTTAATGTGTACGCGCGATAACGACGTTTACCAAATAATACTCGAATATTTTTGAAATCACATCACTAGCGTCTCTCAAAAATACTACACAAATATAAGAGAATATACACACATTTATAGAAAATAAACAGGAAAAATAAACACAGACATGAAAAATAGATCATCGGCGTTGTGTCTTCGCAAAAGTGAAACGGTCGCTGGCTCAGCATTACGCTGAGGTGTTAGACCTGCAGCACTGATTTTCAGCCAGAACCGTCTGTGACTCACAAAACGATACACAGATAAAACAGACAGTTGCTACTCGTATTTCCAAGCAATTTCGAGTCATGTTCTTTAATTGAGTCCCTGGACGCTTACTAATTTGACACAGTTCAAACTGAGGCTCCTATGTCGAAATTAACACTGTCTAACAATTTTTCACTCACCGTTTTCAGTCTCAAAGGCGTAATGGAATCCCCGGTCGTTGACTTCCGCGTCGGATCTCAAGATGGCTGCGTTGCCTTCGTAGGACCTGGGCCTGGGCTGGTAGGCCTGGTACTGGGTCGGCTGGTACCGGTAGCCTGGTACCTGGGCCACGGCTACCGAGAGCACTGCTGCGAGGATGATCTGGAAGAGATTGGGTTTTAAAACTGCTTGTTGCAATAGTGGATTTTCCATTCGACTCCATTTTTAACGCGTTTTTTGCACAATGTTGAAGCATCATACTTGATATCTTACGATTGATTTATTTACAAAAACGTTAAATTAGTTTGAAATAGACTTTAAGCAGATATTTTTGAGGTGCTGTTCCGCGCTTAGGCCGACTTTTTGACGAATTATTTATTCTAAGAGTACAATACTTCTAAGTTATAGCCGTTGATCGTTTTAAATTAATTTAATAGTTGTTACGGATAAATTCTTATGAATTGGTTTCAACTCAAAAAGAAGAGAATTGAAACGGTGTAACTACGTTTTCATGAAACCAAACTACGTAGATAAAATTATTAAAATGAAAGGCTAAGATACTATCTTATTTATGTTGTTTAATAAATGATAGGGAGGTTGTCTTTTTAAATTGTCTGGTAAACTAACATCTTTCAATGGACCAATTTAAGAAACATTTTTGATTATCTCAACATGGCTTCCAACTGCCGCATTTTAGCTTTGCTATAAATACAAACACCGAATGCTTAATAAGTAACTACATCCATTTAAATCAGTAGGTAGCTAATAAACAAACATAACCCTCCAGACACTCCAAACTAACCCCCAATCCGTTTATAAATCGATCAACTCAACCCCGTTTGGAACCAACAAAAAACGCGACAAAAACCGAATTCGTGCACTAAATGGGTTCACTCTTTTATTACCGATTTCATGGTGTTATCGTTGTTGATATCGATCGAGGAATGCGCCTGGGCAGGCGGGTGAGGCTTTTATAAGGCTGCGAGGCAATGCCAAGGTTGCGAAGACGTAGGATGTGTGGGATTAGAACTGTTTTGGAGTTTCACTTTTGTTGGGAAGCTCTTGGGAATATGAAGATACCTTGAGAACTAAAGACGCGCCGAGTTTTTAGAAATTTTACAGGATAAAAAAGGAAAAGGAGGATAATACTGTACAAAGTTTACAATACAATAACTCTTTATTGAACACCACATATAACAACCAAAACAGAAAAAAGGTATACAGAATATTACAAGGTAACAATAGGCGGCCTCGTCGCTACAGAGCGATCTCTACCAGGCAACCATAATAGACTGGAGAAAAGAACAGATCTGAGCAGGTACGTAGTGTATAGACAGGCATAGAAATATTAAAATTAATTTATTTGACGGTGGAGGCGTTTTACACCTCCACTGAAGTTATTATTATTATTATTTTTGTTTTGACTAGTAGAGACTTTATACATCTCTACTATACATTAATATAATTTAAGACTCGTGGACCTTATACATCCCTTTTATAAATGTATTTAATTTAAGTAGAATTTAAGTATTCTTACTGTATTATATTTTGAAAAAATGTCTTTCTGCCAAGTTTCTTGCGGCGCATTCTTGGCAATGACGGTCTTTCCGAATGCGCTGGTAGTTTCAGAAAGACATGTAAAAGAGCCCTTGGCGGCCAATTTGCAAAATAAATTTTCATTTTTATTTTCATTTTCATTCTGTTTTTAGTATTTGTTGTTATAGCGGCAACAGAAATCTGTGAAAATTTCAACTGTCTAGCTAACATGGTTCATGAGATACAGCCTGATGACAGATAGACAGTGGAGCCTTAGTAATAAGGTCCCGATTTATCCCTAGTACGGAACCTTAAAAACATTAACCGTCTAGCCGGTTTTACTTTTGGACTTTTGACATTGACACAGCACACTCGGATAGACATACGTACATACAATAGCTCCTTATTTGTAACGTGACCTTTAAATGATGCACCGAACAAATTGAATACTGGTAAACAAAATTAATAAATAACTTACATAAATACATACATATATATCATGTCTTTATCCCTTACGGGGTAGACAGAGATGCTCGACATGTTTCGGACTAATTTGTGCTCGCAACGGCGGCAGCGAAACGAACACACACACACACACACACATATCACCCGACATCGTTCAACTTTTATACGTGAGTCGTCTATGTAATAATTATGTCCTGTAAGTTATTTAATAAAAACACAGAATTTACGAGTTACTTCTCTTCCCGCGCAGATGGTAAAAGCCCATTGAGGGAATGGGCGAAAGTCTTAGGAATCATGTTATAGGCGATGCGGCCAGCAACCCAGCACGGTTTTGATTCCCCTTTCCATCCATACGCCCACAATCATGCTAAACGTGGCCTTAAGGTTTAGTTACCTTAGGCTCTGTCTACCCCGTACGCGGTGACTCCCGCGGCGCCCCCCAAATGGCAGAGAGGGAATACCGGTGGGTTTTTAGTGGGTAGGCCCTCGGGAGGGGGGCCGGGAAGGAGAGTCCCACATAACTTCCGTGCCGTCCCCACGGCGCGGTCGTATGCGTAACGCATTTTAACACCGCAAAAAAAAGGCTCTGTTTACCCCGTAAGGGATAAAGACGTTTTTTTATTATTATTTTATTTGAATAGGAAGGGAAACGAGCAAGTGGGTCACCTGATGGTAAGTGATCACCACTGCCCATAGACACCCGCAACCCCGGAGGGATTGCAGATGCGTTGCCAACCTAGAGGACTAAGATGAAATGCCTCTTGTGCCCTAATTTCCCCGGCTGTCTTACTCTCCACACCGGAACACAGCAGTGCAAGCACTGCTACTTAGCGGCGGGATTAGCGAGTAAGATGGTGGTAGCGATCCGGACGGACCTTGCACAAGGCCCTACCACCCGCAACGTGATATATGTATGTATGTATGTAATTGCTTCAAGACAGCGCATAACTTAGAACTTCAGTCATCAGAACACACACAAGCTAAAACTTGGAACCTACGATCGCCGCCTAACCCATTCGTGATTAAATCTTCAACCTACCAAGCCCCCGCATGTATTGTCTATTTGAACATCTTCCTGGCTACTAACATAGTCTAAACCCAGTAATTGATCTATAAATACTAAGGGCAGATATTATTTTATTTTCCGGGATAAAAAGTAGCCTGTGTCTCATTCCAGACTATAATCTGTCCAGCCGTTCTGGCGTGAAGGAGTAAACAAACACCCATCCATCCATCCATCCATACTTACTTTAGTTATGTTCTGACAATATTTCCACGTTTTGTGGTTTTATATTTTTATTATTTGACATTTTAAATTGCTTATTTAAATTATTATTATTTTCTCTTTTTATGTACCCATGACGATCTTTTTGTGAATTTACATTGACATTTCATTAAGCTTCGTTTTTGTTTGTTGTTATTTTGTTTTTTATTTAATTTCAGTTATTATAATTATAGTTCTAGAGCCCACGACCAAAACCATGTCTCATAGCAATACGGCAAAAACCCTATAAAATCGTTAGATTGTATGATTCTGAACCCGACTAGGTGTGTAGTAACGGTCGAAAGTGTAGCAACAGCGTGGGAGGCCATTTCTGCTGTGTCAAAAAAAAAAGGCAGTCGGTATTATAGCAATACGTCTGATAGTGAAAATGTACATAGATTTTATAATTGTATTATGAAAAAGTTTGTTTTCAGACATTTTGCGCGTAGCATATAGCCTGAGCGCATTTTTGAAAATGTCAACAAATTTAGCCGACCTGTATCATAGCAATACGGATAAAAAAAAATTAAACTTTTCGTATTGCTGCCAGGATTACCAAAAACCTGTTTTCAGACACTTTAAGTGTAGCATATACTCCCAAAAACGAAAATAACGTTTCGGAGTCGCCTGGCCGACGCCTCTGTTAAATGTTACGGTTTCGGGTAAATTCTTTGTTAATTATCATCTAATAAATTCAGGGTCGCAACGTATTCATTGGTTTGTAACAGAGAATTCAAGATGCCTCAATACGATTTTTAAGTGATATCTGAGTATCGAAAAGTTGTCTGATAGAGAAGGTGCTACACTCAATTTGTCTGATATAAATTTTTTGCACATGTGGACAACTTATTTTATCATGTCCAACAATTTTCAGACATATTGCTATGATACCTATCGGTAAAATTTGTTAACATTTTCAAAACGGTCTCAAAATTTAATGCGTTCACATTTCCGTCTGAAAATTGTTTTGTTCGCATCAAATAACCAAAATGTACTAATAAAAAAGATTTTCAGACGTATTGCTATGAGACATTTTTTTTGTCTCATTTTTAATTTTTTTAAGTGATTTTACGGGTTTGCGCTACACCACTAACGTCTGAAAAATATGTTTCCGGTATCTCAGAACTATCATTCAACTACAGTCTGCAAATCAGACATATTGCTATGATGCAGTTCGGTAAAATTCTTTGACAATTTTGAAAATTCGGTCAGATCAAACGCTACGCGGAAAATGTCTGATATTGGTATTTTCGAGTTCAGGATAATCGTATCTATCGATTTGATGCGGTTTTGGCCGTATTGCTATGAGACAAAAATTTTGGTCGTGGGCTCTCGTACTATTATTATTACTGTTTTATTACAATTGACGATCCTTTTGTGAATTACTTATGTTTGACATTTAATTGTATTTTTAAAAGGGTGATAATAAATCTATCTATCTATCTAATCTTACAAACTTTCACGTTTATAATATTAAGTAGGATTAATCTACAATTTCAACAGGAAATCTACTCAGAGTGGATGAAAATATCGTAGTGCTGTGGCTACATGCGGAGCACGTGCTTGCCCTAACTAGATTTCTATTGTTTGTAGATCCCCTACTGGTTTTATACTGTGTATATATAAATGTATACAGACGAACAAATTACACCTGTTCTGTATGAGTGACATGATAGATATATGGTAATTAATGTATTCAATAGTGTGTAATTTTCTTGTTTATGGTAATAATCGAGGTATAATTGACATGTAGAATATTATTATTATTTACAAAAACGGAACTGTGTCTCTCTTCAATACTGGATTATGTATGAACTGTGCAAACATAAATCACGTCTTTATCCCTTACGGGGTAGACAGAGCCCAAGGTAAGAAGACCTACAGGCATTTAGCATGATTGTGGGCGTATAGGTGGAAAGGGGAATCAAAATAGTGATAGGATGCTAGCCACATCGCCTATAACTCCTAAGATTTTCGCCCATTCCCTCGATGGGCTGTTACCATGTGCGCGGGAAGAGAAGCAACTGGTACATTCTATGTTTTGTCTTTGAATGAATGAAATAAATCTAAAAATCTTATCTATTTAAGTATCCAATATAAAATGACCTCAATATACAAACGAAAACTATGGACTATTTTTTTTATAAATTATGTTATCGGTATCTTTTGACCCACTTTACTTAACGTAACAACTGTGTCTGATTATTATTTAACCAAAATCTTAACAATAAATCTGTTTCACAAAAGAAAGTCGTGATGTACTGCAAAAACGAAAAAATTGTGTCATCGCTGCATCTTATTAAACACCGAAGTTTAACTTAAAACCATCAAGTACCTATCTGTTTAAGACCAACGATCTACTTTAGGATCACACACACACACACACACACACACACACACACACACACACACACACACACACACACACACACACACACACACATAAATCACGTCTTTATCCCTTACGGGCCTAAGGTAACAAGACCTGAAGGCCACTTCTAGCATTATTGTGGGCGTATAGGTGGAAAGGGGAATCAAAATAGTGATGGTTTGCTAGCCATGCGCCTTTAACATGATTCCTAAGATTTTCGCCCATTCCCTCGATGGGCTTAAGTGAACACTACCCGCAATACCAGAAGATTGTTGAGCATTGCCAGCCTAGGGGTTAAGGTGTAATACTTCATATACCCGTAATTACACCAGAACACAGCAGCGCAAACACTGCTGCTGTGCGGCAAGAAACCTATTCCTTTAGAATAATAAAAATGACGATGAAATGAGGGTAGTTGTGCGCCGCTGTCAGTTGCGCCGTGTAGCTGCGCGAGGAGAGCGCTGGCGCGTAGTGTTCGTTTCGCTGCCGCCGGGGCGAGCGCTCCAAGAGAAAGGACTGCGAACTTGGGGTGCGAGTCGGGTTACCTCCACGTGTGGTCAAGAGCTGCGGTTCGTTTTTGGATCCGCCAGGGGGAAAGAGCAGTGCTTGCTCCGGTGCAGCCTGGGCATCGGCTAATGATTTCCTGGCAGTTTCTGAGGGATATCATTGACCGCTGGCTAAGAGCCCGTCTTTGGCCATTACCGTACAACGTTGCCGACATTTTGTCACAAGAATTTTTAATTACATTTTTGTTACTTTGACATTGGTGATGTTGTCGTCGCTATAACGACTTGATACGCCACAAATAAGAAGAAGTAGAAGAATACGAACTAGTCCGAACATGTCGAGTTTTTGTGTTATTAAGATTAACCAAGCTTCCGTCATGTACAATGGCATGTAAGTACTATAACAAACAGTGCATAAGGTAACAATGTGTAAAATTCCCAGTTCAATGCCAAAAAATGCATTTCTATTGAAATATAGCGAACAATAGTTAATTATTGGAGCTCGTGGCATCCTGCGCCTACGCCGGTGTCAAGGATTATGTGACTCACTGAGGAAGGTGTTAGGTTAGGTATTTGCTTACTGATAATAAAGCTTTTGTACTCATACTACACGATGGAACTTATTCATAACAATATCTAAAATCAAATCAAAAAATCAAAAATGTTTATTTGTAGTTTACAGTCATATAGGGCACTAACTTAATCACTTAACTAGTGTGCGAGCTCGCCGACCGCTCGTGTGTGTGTGTGTGTGTGTGTGTGTGTGTGTGTGTGTGTGTGTGTGTGTGTGTGTGTGTGTGTGTGTGTGTGTGTGTGTGTGTGTGTGTGTGTGTGTGCGTGCGTGCGTACTACGCTACGCGACTAGTTTTTGACAGTCTTCAACAAAAGGAGGAGGTTCTCAATTTGGTTCAGTAGGTTTTTTAAATTTCCGAATTAGCAGACAATGAAGCTTCTCTCGTTCCTGGTGAGCAGTAGATGTTCCACGGGAGTTTGTAATTGTGTCGTACAGACACATCATTCAAACAGATGACGCTTTGCGACAAAAATTCGCATAGTGACAAGGTCACGTGACAGCTAGTAACAGATAGAAAAATTCGAAGGCTTACCCACCAGCTATGGGTGGTGTAGGGGTATAGCACGCGTCATTATGACGAGCTTGTGAAATGATGCAGTTGTGAAAGTTTTCATCAGCCATAGGACGTTGGATCTTGGATATAGGGTATATGCCTCCCCCATAGACCTCCAGTTGCCTAGGTTGGAAGCGGCTTGCATCCACCGTGACTCCGCGACTATAACCAATAGGCTTATTTCCTAACTCGCTCGCAATCGCCATCGTGTTCATTTTGACAGTTCTTGTATGAATGTGACAGCTAGCTGATTCCGATGCCAATTGTCAGCCCAACTGGTCTTCTGTCCACCTCGTTGGTAGACGTCTGACGCTGCGCTTGCCGATCCGCGGTCTCTACTCGAGAACCTCTCGGCCCCAACGACCAATTCTATCTATCTATCTATCTACAGCCATTGTCCGTCCACTGCTGGACGCTCCTTCATATTGCGCCAACTTTCGCGATCCTGGGCTTCCCTCATCCAGCCACTGCCAGCTGTCCTCCTAAGGTCATCCGTCGAACGCGTCGCAGGGCGTCCCACGCTACGCTTTCCCAAACGTGGTCTCCACTCTAGGA
Organism: Pandemis corylana; assembly: GCA_949127965.1. Classification (NCBI taxonomy): domain Eukaryota; kingdom Metazoa; phylum Arthropoda; class Insecta; order Lepidoptera; family Tortricidae; genus Pandemis; species Pandemis corylana. The sequence continues at coordinate 11,572,929 of OX421867.1, read as the reverse complement.
TACGATTGCTCCAACGGTTGTCAGTTCTATGGCAAACGTGACCAGCCCATTGCCATTTTCAACGTACTAATCCTTGGCTATGTCGACGACTTTCGTCTTTTGTCTGATATGCTCGTTACGGACCCTATCTCTCAACGAGATACCGAGCATAGCCCTCTCCATAGCACGCTGGGCGACTCTGAACTTATGGGCTAGTCCTCCCGTGAGTGTCCAACGACCAATTAGTTCCTTTTTATAAAAAAAATAACCTAGTTAGAGCTCTAATGATGATCATACAAACTTGACCTCTCGATTGATGCTTGCACGTAGCTCTTGTAACAAATAACTCAACTTGTAATTAGATGAAGCCATACATAGTTATTCGTATAATTTGATTGAAATATCTTGAACACTTAAAGATGATTTAGATGTCTAAGCAAAGCTATATTGATGATTTTTTAACTGCAATCGCGGATCATTGGAATTAAAAAAGCGTTACTTTTGCGATGCCATGCTGGTCTGGGAGCCAAGAAAAAACATAGAATATACCAGCTGCTTCTCTTCCCGGGCAGATGGTAAAAACCCGTCGTGTCGAATCATGTTATAGCCGACGCGGCTAGCAACCCATCACTATTTTGATTATTTTCACCTATACGCCCACAATCATGCTAAACAGTGGCCTTGAGTTCTTGTTACCTTAAGCTCTGTCAACCTCTAAAGGGATATAGACATGATGTTTGTATGTTTTTTATGATAAGCTTTCTAAGAAACATTGCCATCTTTTCGTGGCCAACCTCTAAAGTATACCTTTTGAAACAAAAGAAAATCTGAATTGGTACCAGCGTTCTCGAAGAATCGCTTAAAATACATACAGAAAAAACACAATCGAATTGAGAACCTCCTTTTTTGAAGTCGGTTAAAAAGTTGCAAAACTCGAAATTATCAACGCCCATTCAGTCCAATGCCAGGCAAAGTTAGAAGCAACTTGTTCAACGCGCCTATGAATTTTTACTGCTTTGCCCAGACGCGCCTTTACTATGTTAGCGTTCGGCTCCGCTCGCCTGAGCATGACGTCTGTTCACATAATAGTTTTATTCCATACACTTAACGAATTCAGATGAAATTTAATTGCTTCCGAATTCAAAGTGGCGTCATAATTCACTGCGAATTAGTTTTTTTTGCGGTGCTAATGTTCAAATTGAAGAAAGAAAGCGTTAATTACACATAAACGGATAACTCACGTATAAAAAGTCGAGTGATGCTCGACATGTTTCGGACTATTTCGTAGTCCTTCTTCCTGGAGCGCTCGCCCCAGCAGCAGCGAAACGAACACTGCGCGCCAGCGCTCTGTTCGCGCGGCTGCTCGACGCAACTGACAGCGGCGCACAACTACCCTCGTTTTCATCGACATTTTTATTACTGTCAAATGTAGGGCAGCACACAACACTGAACACGTAAAGGTTCGCTCACGCTCACCGTTTGATCAATATTTAGAACAGTTTTCCAACTCGGGGGCACCGACCATCCGCTATCCCGGTTGAAATTGGGATACCGACTTATTTCAATGGCTTCACGTACTTTCCGCGGAATGAAAAACTTTTCTCTCGCCAGTACGGACACCTTATCAAATCTGATATAATGCGTCGAATCAGATTCCATCGAATGTTCAGCGACAGCAGACCCCTTGTCATCCTGTTTCTTCATACTAAATCAATTTCATGTTGAAAGAAAGCGTAATATATCAGGGGTCTCACCATGACGTCTTTATGCGATTCAGTTTAGGTTCGGCTGTCAGATCCTTACTAAAAATGACAGCAAAAAACCTGATCATGGCAAAGCAAAAGTTGTGTAATTCCCGCAGTCAATGGCTTCCCGCAATCTTTACCAGATCATCCTTGCGGGAGGACTGCCAACAATGTATGTCGGTACGTGGTCACTACTCCAGAACCTTACCTTGCCTCAACATATCTCAAGTCTTTATCCCTTGCGCGGTAGACAGAGCCTAAGGTAACACCTGAAGGCCACATTTAGCATGATTGTGGGCGTATAGAAAGGGGAATCGCAATAGTGATGGGCTGCTAGCCGCATCGCCTATAACATAATTCCTACGATTTTCACCGATCTCGATGGGCTTTCACGATTAGCGCGAGAAGAGAAGCAACTGGCAGATTCTGTGTTTTTCTCCGATACACATACACACATACACAAATCACGTCTTTACCCCTTACGGAGTAGACAGAGCCTAAGGTAACATGACATACAGGCCACGTTTAGCAAGACACTGAGGGCGTAGAGGTGGAAAGTGGAATCAAAATAGTGATGGGTAGCCGCATCGCCTATAACATGATTCCTATGATTTTCGCCCGTTCCCTCGATGGGTTTTTACCATTTGCGCGGGAAGAGAAGCAACTGGTACGTTCTATGTTTTTTCTTTGCTCCCAGACCAGCATGGAAGTAACACAGATCCCCGATACAGATCGGGTATAATTCTCTAAACGAACCTCTTCTGCGATGTAATCGCTGCGTTTAGTGGTCAATCGTAACCTGACCCGTGCTCTCGAAGACAATACACAGATTCAGGTGTTTTCCAAGTCTGGTCGATCGTGTGGTGCGCCAAAAGACACCTGTCTCTGTACAATGAATGAGAGGAAATAGGTCAATTTATGATAGTCTCACTTCGCATTCAAACGGTTTTTTAGAGATTCACACGACTGCCATAAATAAATTGTGTCACTGGTATCGTGGTGTACTAGACAATAGTTCCGGCAGTTGTATAATAACTATTATTATGTTATGCAGCGTTAAATAACTCGGCGAGCACGGTGAGAAATTATAATAACAATGAAGAGCTAATTAAATATAACGTTACAAAACAAACGGACAACTCTAGAGTAAAGTTTACACACACAAGTTTAAATTTACTTACCCCTTTGAGAATGATACCGTAGCGGGATCAGTGTTTTGTGTGGTGTTGGGGATAGTTAAGTTTATGGGCATTTATGTGTGTTCTATGTAGTCTATAAGTAGCCGTGGTAGCCTAGTGGTTTGACCTGTGGCCTCTCAAGCAGAGCGTCGTGGGTTCAAATCCCGGGCACGCACCTCTGAGTTTTTCGGAATGTATGTGCGAAAATTACATTTGAAATTTGCCATGAGCTTTTCGGTGAAGGAAAACATCGTGAGGAAACCTTGCACACATCTGCGAAGAAATTCAATGGTGTGTGTTAAGTTCCCAATCCGCACTGGGCGCGCGTGGGAACTATAGCCCAAGCCCTCCAATACACGGAGGAGGCCTATGCCATGAGGCATGCCGAATTACGCGACAATTAAATAATAATAAAAAAAAACAACACAATAACAACAAATAAAATGAAATTGTAGCGAATTCGGAATAAAAAAGGCTAAAATATAAAAAAATATGTGTTCTATGTGGCAGTGATAGAAGAATTGCGCGTAAAAACATATAAAATTTCGCACAGGCTTTGCTATCTTGCACGTAAGTAGGAGTAGCAAGGTAAACATTTCTTGTTCATTGAAATGGACCTCTGCAAAGTAACGTCTGATTCAATAAGAAAATAGTTATTCACTTTCAGTCGCCCGATCATCTTCTTTCCATCAGGTAACCCGCTTGCTCGTTTGCCCCCTATCATATAAAAAAAAAATACAATGACTCTTTCTTGAACACCACATAATAAACGACGTGGAAAACAGGTTCCCCGGCTGTCTTACTCTCCACACCGGAACACAGCAGTGCAAGCACTGCTATTTAGCGGCAGGATTAGCGAGTAGGATGGTGGTAGCGATCCGGACGGACCTTGCACAAGGCCCTACCACCCGCTATGTTCCACGGCAGTTTGTAATTGTGTCGTACAGACACATCATTCAAACTGATGACGCTTGGCGAGAAAAATTCGCATAGTAACAAGGTCACTTGCCAGCTAGTAATAGATAGAAAAATTCGAAGGCTTACCCACCTGCTATGGGTGGTGTAGGGGTGCACGCGTCACGGAATGACGAGGATCCGGGTTCGATTCCCGACCATAGACTTACTTTTCGGATTTTCTGTGTTCTAATTTACAGAGCCGTTTAGAAATTCAATTTCTAACGGTTAAACCGTGAAAGTAAAGATAAAAAATGTAGAAGTAAAAATTCTTGATTCATTTGATAGTAGGTAGTAGGTACCTAATAAAGTTGAACACTAACCAACAGATTCGCAAATAAACGGCACACACTAATGTTTTAATAAATCTCTATTGCCTGACCTGGCAAAGCATGCAATGCTTCATAAAGCGGCAATTTTATCGACCCGCCAAACGTGTTAGGAAATGCATTTAAGCTAAGTGTTACAGATGGCCTGAGTTCGTGATATCTAAACGCATTGGTTATTTAGTATTTAGTAACCCACAAGCAACTTGCCAAGCCGTGCCCCGTTTAAGAATAACTGACCCATCACTTATTGATGAGATATGGCAAACAAGCAGGGCCTGACAAATGAACACAATCATCCATGTACACCTGTGACACCAGATTGCAGAGCATTGTCAGCCTAGAGGGCTAAGATGGAATACAGTGATTTCACCGGCTGTCTTACTCTCCAAGTCGGAACATACCAGCGCAAACATTGCTGCTTGGCAGCAGGATTAGCGAGTAGGTTGTTGGTAACTCCGGACTTTGCACGAGGTCGTATCACCCGCAAAAACTTATCCCACCAAAAACATTCTGTAAAAAACTAGTCAAGTCTCGATGGAGCTGCTTGTTTATCTCTAAAAAGTACCTAATGAAATCTAGACAAAGTCGTTCCAAGTCTAAGGTTGCGATTTCTTTATTATTATAGTTAATGTTGTGTGACTTGGCCGTTGAAGGGTACACAAGGGTACAAAACCAGGTTCATTTTCCATCGTCAATGGGTAGCGGTTCTGGCGACAGATTGGTGCAATGGTGTCATGGAGCACCTGATTTTGTAGCCTTGTTTACCCTTCAACGAGGATCTCCAGCCCATATACGTCCCATGCTGGGCACAGGCCTCCTCTCAGACTGAGAGGGCTTGGGCTATAGTTCCCACGCGGGCCCAGTGCGGATTGTTAACGTCACACACACCATTGAACTGCTCAGATGTGATACATTACAATATCAAAATTATTGAAATTGCATGCTGGTCTGGGAGCAAAGAAACAACATAGAATGTACCAGTTGCTTTTCCTCCCGCGCAGATGGTAAAAGCCCATCGAGGGAATGGGCGAAAATCTTAGGAATCGTATTACAGGCGATGCGGCTAGCGCCCCCTCACTATTTTTGATTCCTCTTTCCACCTATACGCCCATAATCATGCTAAACGTGGCCTTTAGGTCTTGTTACCTTAGGCTCTGTTTATCCCGTAAGGGATAAAGACGTGATTTGTGTGGTGTGTGTGTAGGTGTGTGAAATTGATGATTAACTCACTGCAATAACCAAACCAACTCAATTAAATTAACTCAATATTTAATTGGTTTAATGCGATTGAACTGATTGAGTATTGCCATGCATACTTCCGTATATTTGTCAGCTTATTTGTGAAGTGCTTTCCACTGGCGTTCATGTCGTCACTTTGTGAATTGACTGTTTGTTATCTCTTTATTAAACGCGAAAGTTTGTAAGTATGGATGGATGGATGTTTGTTACTCTTTCACGCCAGAACGGCTGGACAGATCTGGACGAAATTTGGAACTGAAATTTAGATAGATAGTCTGAAATAAGACATAGGCCACTTTTTATCCCAGAAAATTGCGTAATTCCTGCGGGATAGCGATAAACGAATTCTATGCAGACGAAGTTGCGGTCAACAGTTCGTTTTATAATATTTTCAAATGTATGTAGGATCTCCATGTGTATCGAATGTGTGTAATCTCTCTCTCTCTCTCTCTCTCATAATACAGGACACATTTGCGGAACTACAAAAACAAGCAAGCCCAGTCCCTGAACTTTAGGAAACCATCTAACCTTTATCTCTGTCATACTCCTAAGGGTTACAAAACAATTTTCATGATCCTTTGAACTTTAGATGTTCATAAAAACTGTATCCGTGTGCTAACGTCGGAATAAATGTATCAACTATCGTTGAGATGATATTATCGGATATCGGGGCTACTGAGAATACCGACTTGCGACAAATTTGGTTTAGTTTTTACTTGACTACTTCCAACACATTCTAATACTAACAGTTTGGACACAATATTAAGCATTGAGATGATAGTTATCGGATATCTGGGCTACTGAGAATATACCGACTTGCGACAAATTTGGTTTAGTTTTTTACTTTGCTACTTCCAACACATTCTAATACTAACGGTTTGGTCACAATATAAGCATTCAAACAGCCTTCACCTGAAGATGTCCACTGTTGAACAAAGGCCTCCCCCTTAGCACCAAAATGAACGACAACTCGCCACCTGCATCCACCGGTTTCCCGCAACTTTCACGATGTCGTCCACCTAGTGGGAGGCCTGCTAACACTGCGTCTTCCGGTTCGTGGTCGCTCGAGAACTTTTCTCCCCCAACGGTTGTCTGTTCTACGAGCAATGTGGCCTGCCTATTCCCACTTCACCTATTGTAATATTTAATAAATAATTAATCCAGACGAAGTTGCGGGCAACAGCTAGTCTATACTAATATTATAAAGAGGAAAGATTTGTACCTATTTTTGTATGTTTGTATGTTTGTAATGAATAGGCTCAAAAAGTACTGGGCCGATCTGGATGAAATTTGGAACATAGATAGATTATAGTCTGGAATAACACATAGGCTACTTTTTATCCCGGAAAATTGCGTGATTCCCGCGGGATAGCGATAAACGAATTCTACGCAGACGAAGTTGCGGGCAGCTGCTAGTAATTAATATTGTTTAAAGCTGAAGAATTAATAATACGGAACAGCTGGTTATTTTAGCAACCTGACAGAGCAACTGTCTTGAAAGTTGATGTCAGCACAAAAGAAAGATATTTTAAAATTGGAACTTAAGTAGCCAATATACAAACTATGTACTAAAAGGAGGCTCCAACCAGTCGCCAACACTAACCAAAATACTAATACGATGCCGATGAAGTCGCAAGCAAATGCTAGTTTATTTTGTGTTGCGAGGTTCAAATAGTATGTAGTAACCGTGCACAAGGCTGTGACATTTAGCAGAGATGTTGCTCCAGTTGCATACTACGCAGATAGCATACCGCGTGCACTGTGACACGCGAAGCGGGTGGAGCGGCTAGCGTTGCCGCGACTTGGGGCCCGATTTTTGAAAGCACAAGTGTGAAAATACCACTCGAAAGTGGCGAAAAATTGTACTGAATTTTAAATACTCAATAGCTTAGAAGATCACTTTCAACATGAAACTACCGTGAGACATACACATACACAACTCACGTCTTTATCCCTTACGGGGTAGACAGAGCCTAAGGCAACAGGTACCTACAGGCCACATTTAGCAAGATTGTGGGCGTATAGGTGGAAAATGGAATCAAAATAGTGATAGGTTGCTAGCCTCATCGCCCAAACATGATTCCTATTATTTTCGCCCATTCCCTCGATGAGAGACCGTGAGACTTAATCATAATTACACATAAACGGATAATTCACGTATAAAAAGTCGAGTGAAGAAGGACTACGAAATAGTCCGAAACATGTCGAGCATCACTCGACTTTTAATTCGTGAGTTATCCGTTTATGTGTAATTATAGCTTAGAAGATACTTAGGGCTCTCATTAATCTTGTGAACTAGTCAAAAATTTGATTAGAGCTGTAGTTTTGAAGATATAAACGGATTTATACCAATTTCGAGCGGAATTTTCACACAAGTGCTTTCAAAAATTGGGCTCTTGGCCAGTCTTTTTTATTTTACAAGCTTTATATTAACTTGCAACGTATGTATTTTATAATTAAGCGATAATTTATACAAAAAAAGACTACACAATGTACTGAAATTGTAGCGAAACGAAATAAATGGGGCTATATAATATAAGTTCTATTTGTGGTTCTTATGGGCCAAAGTAACCCGACAATCTCTAATCAAGTTACCGAGTCACCATTCCGCGTCCGCCTCGCTCATCGCTCCCCGCTTGCCGCTTATCCCGACACTAACAACGCGCCCTTAAGTCATTACTTGCTCGTCTCTCGGAAGGCATGGATCGTACCTACATAATTTATGTAATAATTATTCCTTAATTACTGATCCATTTGGGGCAAATCATCTCTATACATATAAAATTCAAAGTCCTGACTGACTGACTGACTGACTTAACTATATATCAACGCACAGCCCAAACCACTGGACTTAGAGACTTGAAATTTTGCACATAGATACCTTATACAATGTAGGCATCCACTAAGGAAGGATTTTTGGAAATTCCCACGGGATAAGGAAAAAACGGGAATTATATATTCGACTCCGAGTGACGCTATTTCAATAACTATAATAACTAGACTCTTCAAATTTGATACAAAAGTAGGTGATTACAAAACGAAGAAACTAATTTCAGGATTTTTGGAAATTCCCACGGGATAAGGAAAAAAACGGGATTTATAATATTCAGTTAAACGAAATCCTATGAACTATAATTACTAGACTATTCAAATTTGGCATAGAAGTAGGTGACTATAATAGTAAAATAATGTTTTAATGATTTTTGGAAATTTCCACGGGATAAGGAAAAAAACGGGATTTATATATTCAGTTCTACGGGATCGATTTTTCGTTTTACTGGTCGTATAAAACTGAAATTTGGCCTTCAAGTTCCCTTGGGGAGTGTAAACAATAAAAAAAGGATTTCCCGAAATTCCCACGGGAACGGGAAAAACGGAGCTTTTCGTTTTACTGGTTGCAGAAATCTGAAAATCGGCATGTAGGTTGCTTCGGGAGTGCAGAGGAGCATTAAGAGAGTACTTTCCCAAATTCCCACGGGAACGGGAAAAATGTTTGTTTACAAAGAAATACTGCGGTAGGCATAATATGGCTAGAAACTTGAAATTTGGCACACATGTCATATACCTTGACTATCCTAGAGGTGCACTAAGAAGGTATTTTTAGAAATTCTCACGGGATAGGGAAAAAACGGGATTTTTTGTTTTACTGGTCGTAGAAAGCTGAAATTTGGTAAGAGCCTTCCTTGATGAGTGTATGGGAGCACTAAGAAAGGATTTCCAGAAATTCCCACGAGAACAGGAAAAACGGGGTTTTTCGTTTTACTGGTCGTAGAAAGATGAAATTTAGCATTTAGCTTCCTTAGGGAGTGTAAGGGAGCATTAACAAAGGATTTCCTAACATTTTTACGGGAACGGGAAAAATGTTTGTTTACAAAGAAATACTGCGGTAGGCATAATATGGCTAGAAAATTGAAATTTGGCACACATATACCTTGAGTATCCTAGAGGTGCACTAAGAAGGTATTTTTCGAAATTCCCACGGGATAGGGAAAAAACGGGATTTTTTGTTTTACTGGTCGTAGAAAGCTGAATTTGATAAGAGCCTTCCTTGATGAGTGTATGGGAGCACTAAGAAAGGATTTCCAGAAATTCCCACGAGAACAGGAAAAACGGGGTTTTTCGTTTTACTGGTCGTAGAAAGATGAAATTTAGCATTTAGCTTCCTTAGGGAGTGTAAGGGAGCAATTAACAAAGGATTTCCTAACATTTTTACGGGAACGGAAAAAACCGGGATTTTACGTTTCCAGACGAAACAGCGGAAGAAAGAGACTTAACATTTATAACGTGTGTTTCTTTAAAGGCTTTAAGTGTACTCCGAAAGCACTCCCCAAAATTTTCACGGGAACGGCAAAAAACTTATACCTTTAGGTTAGGTTAGGTTTGTTTTATAAAAATCCTGCAATATTTACAGTTTCAGAAAAATTAAGGCAGCGGGGCAATGTGGGGGCTTGCTTGCATGCTTGCTTGAGTCCTTGCTTTGCATGCTTGATTGCATACTTGCTTTCATGCATGCTTGCATGCATGCATGCATGCTTGCGTGCTTACTTGCATGCATGCTTGCGTGCTTACTTGCATGCATGCTTGCTTTCACGCTTGCTTGCATGCATGCTTGCTTGCACGCTTGCTTGCATGCATGCTTGCTTGCACGCTTGCTTGCACGCTTGCTTGCCTGCTTGCATGCCTGCTTGCATGCCTGCTTGCATGCCTGCTTGCATGCCTGCTTGCAGGTTTGGGTGCTCACTTGCTTGATTGCTAGCTTCTTTGAAATGCTCATGGTTCACGCGTGCGAAGCCGCGGGCAAAAGCTAGTTTGAATTATAAAGGTCGACCGCTCCAGTATTATTTTGATGATGCGGAAATGGTTTTTTTATATGTTATTGAGTTTAATGCATCGAATTTACTGGTTCAACCTTCGATCAACAATACAACTAGATTCACGGTGATAGCTCTGAAAACGGCTCCGAGAAATAAGGCCACAAAATAAATTTGTGGCCTTAGTTCTGACAGTATGCGCCAACCTCGGCCAACGTGAGGACGTGTCAAAATGCCACAATGTGCGTTCAAAAATTGCAAAAACAGCCACCGAAACACTAAGGTTTCGGAAGGAATATCTTTCTTTAAGTAAATACAAGTCAGTATTTCATAAAGTACGTAAAAATTGGCAGTTTACATTTTAAAATCAATAATTTATTGTTTGGCCCACCATCTTGACAATAATCGGATGTTTTAGAACAAGAAATTCATGGAGTAGTTCTTGTTTTAAAATAAAATATATATTGCATTTTTTTGTAGATTTCTTAGTGATCCTTTTTGCTGTGCGGAATGGGTAACTATTGTCGCGAGAGAAAGAGAAGAAGAACTTTACATGCCTTACCAAAATTCTGCTATAATGTTCGATTCATTTTGACAAATTCGACATAACTGGAAATAGCCAAAGACGTAGATTACAGAAAAAGGCGATTCCCAAATTGCAGGTATAGTTACATAGAAATGTTTAAAATAATATAAGATGAAGTATAGTGAGAAGGAACAGAGGAGCTATCACTTATTAAAGAAGACGTAAAGCTTCAAGAAAAGTTCAAGCTGTACAATATTTATAACACACACACAAATCACGTCTTTATCCCTTACGGGGTACACAGAGCCTAAGGTAACAGGTACCTACAGGCCACATTTAGCAAGATTGTGGGCGTCTAGGTGGAAAATCGAATCAAAATAGTGATGGGTTGCTAGCCTCATCGCCTATAACATGATTCCTATTATAATCGCCCATTCCCTCGACGACTTTCTGCTTGAGAGGCGGTAGGTCGAACAACTAGGTTACTACGGCTGTTGCCTGGCTGGGCCTGCGTGGGAACTATGACCCAATCCCTCTCGTTGTTAAAGGAAGCCTGTGCTCAGCAGTGGAACGTAGATGGGCTTAATTAATAAAATTCATGTTAATATTTGTATTTGTTAATATCTGTGAAATAAAAAAAATCTGAGTTATATACTTAATTGCGACTCCATTATTACCCCGTTCCTCAAATAGAATGACATCTTTTTGAAACGAAGGTAGTTCTTTTGTTTATCGAACGCTTTCGCTCGCTTGTGACGAAACGTCGTAAGTATTATATACAATTATAATTATTTGGATCTTTGTTGCTTAGACTTAAGGTTTATTTTACGTTAATAAAGAAGGTAAAACAGATATAGCTATAAGCATAAGCAACAGGGCCACTTTTTCGCTTTGATTTTGTATGGGACCTTGAATCTAGTTGTATTGTTGATCGAAGGGTTCAACCGTACATGGTTTGATGAATATTTTAATGGGAGTATAATGTCAAAATAATTTAATTACTTTTGCATTATATTACACTAGCTGTTGCCCGCGACTTCGTTTGTAATGAAATCGTTCGTATGTTATTCCAGACCATAATCTATCTTTGTTTTAAATTTCATCCAGATCTGTCCAGCCGTTCTGGCGTGAAAGAGTAACAAACACCCATCCATCCATATAAACTTTCGCGTGTATAATATTAAAGTCGGATTAAACTCTATCTACTTCCATGTTGATCTAGGAGAAAAGAAAAAACATAGAATGTACAAGTTGCTTCTCTTCCCGCGCAGGTAAAAGCCCATCGAGGGAATGGGCGAAAATCATAGGAATCATGGTTATAGGCGATGCGGCTAGCAACCCAACACTATTTTGATTCCACTTTCCACCTACGCCCACAGTGTCTTGCTAAACGTGGCATGTAGCTCTTGTTACCTTTGGCCTGTCTGCCCCGTAAGGGATGAATACGTGATTTGTGAATGTGAATGTGAAACTATCTGGGTCAATTTCAACAGTACTCATTTTTTGTATCATTTCGGTGTGATCCCTTATATGTGTTTTTATTTTAGATTTTTAAATGTCAAACGATACCTTAGACTATTTTGCAAGACATATGTAAAAGGGAACCTGAAATCTTAAATAGTTTTTGAGTTATTAGAGGTCGAATTTCTAAACACACAACGGAATTATAAATGTACACCGGAATGAATGATACCTTACAACGGAATGATAAATATACACTGGGATGACAATATCAGCCCACTGGAATGAAATATAGACCACCGGAATTAAAGTAATAAACAGGGTTCCATAATCACGTCTTTTACTTAAAAAAAATACAGACAGACCTTAAGTAAGTGCCATTTTAATAGTCCTAAGAGCGAAAATTTGGTGCCGGTTGATGAATATGTTTTAAGTAGGTATTTCATCTCTTGGTAAACAACATTTCATGAATAGGTATTCATTTTGCAAACAACGTTAGGCAAATCAACGATTCACAAATTAGAAATTGCATAAAACATTGGTTACTTGAAAAAACATCATAATTATGTTGTAGTATAGATATATGAGATTATTACCGAGGAATTATGCATGTATGTATGTATGTATATAACTCTTTATTGTACATAAAACACAAGAAGAAGATGAATACAGGACAACACACATGCACAAAGGCGAACTTATCCCTAAAAGGGATCTCTTCCAGTTAACCTTTGAACGATTTGAATTATTTGTAAATTGATCATTTTTAGGAATGACAGGCTTGTGAAATGAATAGTTTGTAAATCGTTGTTTGTTAAGAAGTGATTGTTTGAAAAATGTTGTTTATCAAATGATGATAAACCTTCCAGTTATCAAATAATAATTGGATGCAGCATTATAAATTTATACACACAACAATATGTGTCATGTTTTCAATACTTGATAGCAATACACTACGCTTTCAAGTATCGTACAGGATTTATTATGTAATTAATAAACCTGAGGTAATATTTTGTACATAATTTTGCTGATATTTTATCTCCAGTTCCTTTATTTACGTTGAAATAGTTAAAAAATTATGAAAATTAGACTTTTTGAGGTTAGAATTTTGTTTACCAAATAGGACAGGTAAGAATGACAATACCTTACATAAACAGACAAAGATAAAAAGAATTCTGTCTTTAGTATTTATTGTGTAGCTGCGAAAGAATCCTACATCGTATGTGAAAATCAACTGTCTAGCTATCACGGTATTCACGGTTCATGAGATTCACCCTGGTGAAGAAAGACAGACGAACAGTGGTCTTAGTAATAGGGTCCTGTTTTTGCCCTTGGGGTACGGAAACCAAATTTTAAACCCTTTTTGTAGCGCCCCCTGATGGCCTACAAGCGTAAATTTTATCTAAGAACATGAGCTGTGGTACAATAAAATAAGTTCAGTATTTGATTTTAGAAATTATGCTACGGAACCATTTCATAATAATAAAGTGAAGCTACATTTGATGTCATTCCGGTTTTACTACACCGGAAACACCGGAATAAATATGGTGGAATGAGAAACTCGTCATAAAAATAAATATTAAAAAAAAAGTAAGCCTCGTGTTCTTAAACTAATTAAACTCTTGAAATCAGGACTACATTAGACGTGACATATATAAATTAAAAAAAAAAGCAATACAAAATATAAAAGTTATGACTAACTCCGGAATGAAACTTTTTTTGTCCTCACACCATGGCGATGAGAAATACTCATGTTTTGCTCGGAAACGTTCGTCGTTACACACGTCTACTCTCGCCGAGCGCCGCAGTTCGACTATCGCTCGGGGTGCGCGGGAGACGGAGGGGCTTAGGGGTCAAACTCGGCAAATAAATCGTTCCCAAAATTTGCCCGCGGAATGAGACCGTGTCTCCGGACAAATGTATATGCACATATTCAGAGGTTTACAAATGAGGTAAAAATCAGGTGATGTGCTTTTTTTGTTACCTGTTTATATGGTAATAAAACACAGGTAATTTTTTTTTGTTGTCACGCATAGTGTTCGACTTATCCAGCATTTTGTAACTAAAACCGGCTCCGGGACAACCCACCTCGATGAGAAATACGGTCTAAATATATTTTTTTAAATGATTAAATAACATAATATTTTAATTTTAGCTGTTGCCCGAGGTAGACAATAGGGGGCTGTTTCCAAAAAAAAATAGTTCTACATTATCAAAGCCTTCTGCACCTGCGTTTTCAGTCTTGCCATCAAAATTTACTGCTTGGGAAATTGACCCATCTATACTTACCTACACAGCCGTGGTAGCCTAGTGTTTTGGCCTCTTAAACAGACTGTCGTGTGTTCGAATTCCGGGCTGGCATGTCTCTATTTTTGGAATTTACCACGAGCTTTTCGTTGAATAAATCGTCAGAAAACCGGTGAAGCAATTCCATGGTGTTTATGAAGTTGCGAATCCGCGATGGGAACGCGTGGGAACTATGGCCCAGGCCCTCTCTTTCTGAAGGCTTGTTCCCAGCTGTGGGACGCATAGGCTGGTGATGATGATAGGTAGGTACACGGGAATTATATTAGGGCCGACAACGCACTGGCATCGCGTAAAGCGCTGCGGGTGTCTATGGACAGTGGAGATCGCTTACCACCAGGTGACCCACTAGTTCGTTTGTCTGGCCTCTCTAACATAAAAAAAAAACGAAACTATTTTTGAAGTTTACTACTCATTAATTTTTATCAAGGTTATGTGGCATTTTTAAATTGTTTTAGGATCCTTTTAGTCGCCTCAGTTTTTTGCGCGATTGTCAATTTAAACATTAAATAAGAAACGTAACAAAAAATAAGTCGATACCTAATTTTAAAAAACAAAATTAAAAGCTTAAATAAAACAACTTCTCGTATGGTTATTACCTGTTTTATGATCAGTTATTACAGAAGATATTTTAACAAATACGCAATAAATTTATTACTATCATAAAAAGGTTCATTTCAAAAACATAATTGTTTTACGAAATGTCATATCATATTTTTCATGCTAAACGTGGCCTTAAGGTTTTGTTGCCTTAGGCTCTGTCTACCCCGTAAAGCATAAAGACGTGATATTATGTATGTATGTATGTACATCATATTTTTCTTAAACCATTATCAACAGCCTAGTAATACAATACTTTCCATGCTGGTCTGGGAGCAAAGAAACAACATAAAATGTACCAGTTGCTTCTCTTCCCGCGCAGATGGCAAAAGCAATCGAGGGAATGCGCGGGAATCTTAGGAATCATGCTATAGGCAATGTGGCTAGCAACCCATCACTATTTTGATTCCCCTTTCCATCAGTACAGTTACAGTAACCAGAAACCCTAGTGTGTACGTTTTCCATAACTTAATCTAAATAAATAAAACTTGTTATACTTGTTCCTTTATAAAAAAAAATCTACAATAACACTAACATTCGTCAGACTCGCACTAAAACAATGTTCTACCGATGTAGGTATGTACGTCTGTAACCTTGTCTCGCCCGCTAAACAATTTGATTGTTTTCTAATAGCCCGCATTTCCATCATTAAGTTACATCTCAGACCTCAGGTGTGACCTTAAAAACTTAACCTTCACTTACTCATAGACTACTTATGTAACCAGAAGTGAAAGTCCATTGATTCGTTTTTTATTGTCTACCTACAAGCATTCTATATCTTCACTAATAGTACCTAGTAGTTATTGTTATTCTATCCCAACAGCGAGGAGACAATGTAGTTCAGTTTGTTAAAAGTGTTGTGTCTCATTATACCTACTTGACCAATTATAGAAGAGAAGCCTTATAGTTTAATGAATGACGGAGGAGATCGTAACATTAGCATCGAGTGACAAGAAAATATGTATCTACCCATTTATACACAATAAGTTTTGAAAACTTAGTTAGAAACCTGTATTGAATAATGAATGTATATATCAGTAATATTTATAGTTACTAAAAAACAATCAAGTACGCGTCTTGAAAACAACAAACATTATCACAAGATAACCATCAAGCTTCAGCATTAATCAAGCTCGTAGCCTCACAGAGACTATTAAATAAAGGCACAAAACCTCTTCGCCAAGTGTTTCTAGTTGTAATAATCTTTGGACTATCATTAGCAAGTCCGATTACTTGGAAAACAGCAACGAGATTACAACATATTGTTAACAATAGCTTTTATTTCACTGTGAGAATACTATGTAAATAAATAGCCTAACATATTGCTTTGACCTGGGTTTTATGTAAAGTTAAATTAATTTATGAGCGTGCATTCAAATAATTCAAACGATCTTTAGTAACATAGTTTTCTAACACAACGTACGACATACTTAGAAGCGTGAAATAAGGTGGTTTTTTTCATCAGACATACATGCATACATACATGCATACATAATGCAGTAGAAATGAGAGCGTTAAGAAGTATGGAAGGTGTATCATTGAAAGATAATAAGGAATAGTGTGATAAGGGAACGTGCGGGTGTGAAAGAGGATATAGTGACTAGGATATAAAAAAGTATGCGTAGTTGGTTTGGTCACGTAGAGCGGATGAATGAAAGTAGACTAACTAAACAGATCTGTGCGGGGAGTGTGAATGGTTGCGTTGGGAGGGAAAAGCCTAGACGGACGTTCCGAGACCAAATAGGAGACGTTTTTGAAAAAGGTCAGGTCAGGAGCACCCGAAACCGACGAGCAACGACTGTGGATGAAGCGAACGAGATATGTCAGGATCATAGCAAGTAGAACATAGTAGTATCTGCTTACCCCTGTGGGAAAGAGGCGTGACGGTATGTACGTATGTATACATACATCACGTATTTATCCCTTACGGGGTAGACAGTGCCCATGGGTAACAAGGCGTTAAGACGACGGTAATAAGACGAACCACGCTTAGCGTGGTTATGGGCGTATAGGAGGAAAGGGGAATCAAAAAAGTGATGGGTTGCTAACTGCATCGCCTGTCATGATGCCTAATAATTTAGCCCATTCGGTCGATACGGACGCTTAAGGCCGTGGTCGCTTTCACCCGCCGCACGCGGCCGACAGCGGCCCGCCGCCCGCGGCGTCTGAATGGTGTGTTCGGGAATGCTCGGGAGTGGTCGTTTTCGCCCGCCGCGTGCGTTACGCCGCACGCGGCGGGCGAAAACGACCACTCCCGAGCATTCCCGAACACACCATTCAGACGCCGCGGGCGGCGGGCCGCTGTCGGCCGCGTGCGGCGGGTGAAAGCGACCACGGCCTTAACGATCAGCGCGGGAAGAGAAGCAAATTTTTTTTTTCATTAATTAAATATTTTCCACGCTGGTGTGGGAGCAAAGAAAAAACATACAATGCACCAGTTGCTACTTCCCGCACGGATGGTAAAAGCCCATCGAGGAAATGGGCCAAAATCTTAAGAATCAGTGCTTAGTAGCAGTGCTTGCACTGCTGTGTTCCGGTGTGGAGAGTAAGACAGCCGTTGAAATTACGGGCACAAGAGGCGTTTCATCTTAGTCCTCTAGGTTGGCAACGCATCTGCAATCCCTCCGGGGTTGCGGGTGTCTATGGGCAGTGGTAATCACTTACCATCAAGTGGCCCACTTGCTCGTTTGCCTTTCTATTCATATAAAAATAAAATCATATTCTAGGCGATCCGGCTAGCTACCCATAGCTAAAACCTGAACTGAGTCGGAATTGAATCGCATAAGACGTCACGGTAAGACGCCTGCGCCCAGTAGCGGGATTCATTTAGGCTGGAGGTGAAACTACGCTATCCCTGGTTAACGTGGATCGCTTTCTATCCAAACAAATGACACTTGGCGAGAAAAATTCGCATAGTAACAAGGTCACGTGACAGCTAGTAACGCATCGAAAGATTCGAAGGCTTACCCACCTGCTATGGGTGGTGTAGGGGTATAGCACGCGTCACGGAATGACGAGGATCCGGATTCGATTCCCGGCCATAGCTTTACTTTTCGGATTTCTCTGTGTTCTAATTTTCAGTGTCGCTTAGAAATATAAAGCTCCCGCGCAAAGCAGGCAAAGCCGCGGGCTATAGCTAGTGGAACAGTGTTGCCAATTACATCGCCACTATTTCAATTATGAATCTACACCGGTTATTAATAAATTATGTTTATTGCTGATTTAATTGAATCTTACGTGTTATTAGCATTTAATGTGAGTTATTGCAACGCTATTAGGCGGTATCTTGTGGAAGGTTATCTATATCTATATCTATATCTATACTAATATTATAAAGAGGAAAGATTTGTACCTATTTTTGTATGTTTGTAATGAATAGGCTCAAAAAGTACTGGGCCGATCTAGATGAAATTTGGAACATAGATAGATTATAGTCTGGAATAACACATAGGCTACTTTTTATCCCGGAAAATTGCGTGATTCCCGCGGGATAGCGATAAACGAATTCTACGCAGACGAAGTTGCGGGCAACTGCTAGTCTTCTATATATACAAACACTAGCTTCTGCCCGCGACTTCGTCTGCGTAGAATTATACATAAAAACCTTCCTCTTGAATCACTCTATCTATTAAAAAAAACCGTATCAAAATCCGCTGTGTAGTTTTGAAGATATACGCATACAAAGGGACATAGGGACATGGGGACAGAGAAAGCGACTTTGTTTTATACTATGTAGTGATACGTATGTACATTAAACACGTCTTTATCGCTTACGGGGTAGACAGAGCCTTTTTTTAACGGAGAGGAAATCTTTACGGATGCCCCAGGCGCGGGGATGCCTAGGGTTATGTGGGACTCCCCCCAAAAACTTTCCGGCGTTACCTCAATTTGGTGTGATGGGGACGCAGTGGGATGCCACTAGGGCTTCACCACGAACGCCCCCCCGGTGGCCCCGGCTTCCGCCAGAACCGCGCCAAGAAGAGGAGGGCCCGTACGCCGGGCCCGTCTTCCCTTCGACAATGAGACCGTGCAATGCAGATAGGTAATGGGGTAGACATAGCCTAAGGTAACAAAACCTAAAGGCCACGTTTAACATGATAGGCGTATTGGATAAGGGAATCAGAACAGCGATGGGCTAGCTGCATCGCCTATAACATGTTTGCTACGATTTTTGCCATACCCTCGATGGGCTTTTACCATCTGCTCGGGAAGAGAAGCAATGTATATTAATGTACGGACAAACAATAAATAACTGGAGCTAGAAACTTTAATTTTGTCACGTATTTAGTACTTATGTACTTATTTTGAGTGTTATCGTCTCATAGTTATTATTTTCTTAGAGGGCCGGGAACGCATGCGTCATCCTCATTATGTTATGTGAGTTCATGTGTGGCAGAGATTGCTTACCACCACGTGACCCGCATGCTTGTGTATTCCCTATCATGTACGAGTATAAAAAAAGTTGATTTTTATATTTTTACTATGTCCGTCCGTCGGCCTATCTGCCTGTCTCAGAGACCTTCACTTTAATAAAACTGTGATTTGACTTAAGTAAACCTGAATAGAATTATGACAAATATTTTTTTATATCTCTTTCTCTTTCTAAAAGTCAAGGTCATCCAGCCATCTCTCCTTTTACCACAATGAAACATTCCACAACGTATTTGTCCATAAACGCGGTTTTCCTTGTTAGTTAACCTTTTTAGCAACATATATTTTTACACATACTTAGACATTGACAAGTGATAGTACCTTAGACAAGTGGATTGCGTAACATAGTCCAACTCATGACCCAAATGTTGTGAACGCCTGGTAAACGCTCGATCGTAAGCGGTCGGCAACCATTTCAAACCCGTATAAAAAAAAATATTATTATAAATGCGGAAGCTTGTGTTTGTTACACTTTCACGCTGGAACGGCTGTCTGGAATACTGCTCAGGCTATTTGTTATTCCAGGAAAATGTGTAAAACGAATTCTTTGCAGACGAAGTCGCGGGCAACCGCTATCATTAAATATTCTAGTGTACGGTTATTTTCCACTTCAATAGCTTCTTCCGTGCTGGTCTGGGAGCAAAGAAAAACATAGAATGTACCAGTTGCTTCTCTTCCCGCGCAGATGGTAAAAGCCCATCGAGGGATTGGGCGAAAACCAGGGATCATGTTATATAGGCGATGTGGCTAGCAATCTATCACAGTTTTGATTCCCCTTTCCATCCATACGCCCACAATCATGCTAAACGTGGTCTTTAGGTCTTGTTGCCTTAGGCTCTGTCTACCCCGAAAGGGATAAAGACGTGATTTATGTATGTATGTATGACTGTCAATAGCTTACACCTCAGCTTTACATAAGTATTAAAACTGTACTGGATTAATAACTTAATAATAATAACCAAGAGACTTAGGGCCTGTTTCATAAGTGTCAGTTATCTGTGATTCCGTCACTATGTTTATTTTTGTAGTGTTGAATAAAACCAACATTTGTTTAATCTACAATTAAGTAAAGAAATCGATCCACTTTGACCTTTCAAAAATACATACCCTGTTCGATCAGACTGTTATTATAGCAAAAATACCAAACGAGAATTGTATGAAATACAGGAAATATTAAAAATATAATTGAATTTAATAAACGTTAACGGTGGTCGACCCCTGCATGCGAAAGGTCAAGACGTAGAGATGCGCAAGCACACCCGTCTCTTTGATATGTCGATACTTTTGACGGAATACTAATTGAAAATTTGCATAAACATACTGACTTGTTAATAGCAATCAAGTAAGACTTCTTCGAGCGTACCTAGATTATGTTTTTGACAGCGATAGATCAAAATTGAAAAAAAATATAGGTACTACTAATATTATATAATATATAAACGCGAAAGTTTGTAAGTATGGATGGACGGGTGTATATTTTTTCTCTTTCACGCCAGAACGGCTGGACAGATCTGGATGAAATTTGGAACATAGATAGACTATAGTCTGGATAACACATAGGCTGACTCAACCATTTTATCGACTCGATGAAAACTATCGATAGTATCGATGCAGCTGTTGCAGCACTAGCGCCAGGTGCGCGAATGGTTAATTATCGAGATCTTAGGCAGTTTGCAATCCACTTGAACCCATAAAGTTTGAATAGGGACGAAATAAGATTCCACATATATAGCAGAGTTTATGGCTCGCGACAGTTTAATTCTCAGTCTCGTTTCATAATACAAACATACATACATACATACACAAAACACGTCTTTACCCTTTACAGTGTAGACAGAGCCTAAGATAACAAGACCTACAGGCCACGTTTAGCAAGGCTGTGGGCGTATAGGAAAGCAGAATCCAAATAGTGATTGGTTGCTAGCCGCATCGCCTATAACTTTTACCGTCTGCGCGTTTAGTCAAGCAGCTGGTACATTCTATGTTTTTTCTTTGCTCCGAGACCAGAAAGTATTCGTATGTATACTACACCATTTATAACTCAAGAACGGCTGCACCGATTTCTATGATCTTTAATTTGTTGGATTTGTCTCCACCCCGAATGCGAAAGTTTGTATGTATAGTGTGTGGATCTTTGTTACTCTTTCACACCAGAACGGCTGTACAGATCTGGATGAAATTTGAAACATAGAAACTTTTTATCCTCGAAAATTGCGTAATTGCCGGCCAACAGCTTAATAACAACTAATACAAATATCAAATATCATTTGAAAAACAGCGCCTTCTCTCGTCCCTGGTGAGCAGTAGATGTTCCACGGGAGTTTGTAATTGGGTCGTACAGACGCATCATTCAAACAGATGACGCTTAGCGACAAAAAAATCGTATAGTAACAAAGGTCATGACTTCTAGTAACAGGTAGAAAAATTCGAAGACTACCCACCTGCTATGGGTGGTGTAGGGGTATAGCACGCGTCACGGAATGACGAGGATCCGGGTTCGATTCCCGGCCATAGCTTTACTTTTCGGATTTCTCTGTGTTCTAATTTTCACTGACATTTAGAAAACTAATACAAATAGAGAAAAATGTACGGAAAAAAGTAATATTTCGTATGCAACGCCATCTCTGATGGCACCGCAGAAACTGATTCTAAGGCGAAAGGAAGTTAGATCAGCTAGTTATTCATAAAAGCCGCCTATCAAGATTAAACCAAATTATGCGTTTCATTTAGTTTTTACATAACTCACTCGACCCCGGACAAAAGGTCATTTCATAACTGTTATATAACGTTTACAGGTGTCTGCTTAGTTTGAAGGATGTTCTGCTGTCACGATATGTACTATCGTGTGTCAATCATTTTCAAATGTCATTTTTGAAAGTCACTTAAATGATAATTCTAATAATACATACATAAATCACGTTTTTATCCCTTACGGGAGACAGGGCCTAAGGTGACAAGACCCAAAGGCCACGTTTAGCATGATTGTAGGCGTATTGGAAAGGGGGATCAAAACAGTGATGGGTTGCTGGCCGCATCGCCTATATAACATGATCCCTAAGATTTTCGCCCGCCTCGATGGGCTTTTACCATCTGCGCGGGAAGCGAAGCAACTGGTGCCGCGCAGATAGTAAAAGCTCATCGAGGGAATGGGCGAAAATCTTAGGAATCATGTTATGAGCGATGCGGCTAGCAACCAATCATTTTGATTCCCCTTTCCGCCAATACGTTCTATACTAAAAAGCTTGCAGTCTTACAGTACCCATTGTTACTCGACAATGCTCAAGCGTTGAAGTCCCGAAGTTCTTTTCATGTCGTTCCGCTCACACTTATAGACTTTAATAAGAGAGTAAGAAGGACAAAACACTAACTTCGATTAGGAGTAGCCTCCTAGACTTTAAGACGTGCACATTCTAGCACCAGAGCACGCGACAACCTCTATGGCCGGACCACGATTATTCACAGCTGGCGACGCAACGACTGGTACACTATCCATTGCACTGCCGTAACGCTAGCCACGCCGCGTGAAGCTGCCACAGCACGCAATGTATTAGAAAACAGCTTGCCGGTCGCGCGTAGTCCGTTATGTGGAGCGTCTCGAACACCGACACGCCTACTTCTACAGGATGTTCAAAATGAATCAGATACAGTTTTGTTGTTCGGTGAAATAAGAACAATCGCCTAAGGAATAAAGACGTGATTTTTATTTGAATGTATGTTTGTATGTATGAAGGAAGGTATGCCATTCTTTTAGCATCTCAACAGAACTAGACCTTAAATTGTTTTATGCGTAGACTAGCTTCTGCCCGCGACTTCGTCTGCGTAGAATTATACATAAAAACCTTCCTCTTGAATCACTCTATCTATTAAAAAAAACAGCATCAAAATCCGTTGTGTAGTTTTGAACATATAAGCATACGTAGGGACATAGGGATATAGGGACATAGGGACAGAGAAAGTGACTTTATTTTATACTATGTAGTGATAAGTCGTAACATGTCGTCGGATGCGATGATATTATGAAACCCAGACATGTATGTATATACATATGTATAATTAAAATTTATGTTAAAGTAATAAGATTTTAGAAAGGCATTTGAGAAAACAATCATAGAATGTACCAGCTACTACTTCTTTTTTTACAGCGAGTTAATTGGCAGGCAAAATAAAAGAAACAACAAATCATACAATTGCATTAAATAAATAAATAAATAATAATAAATAAATACATACCTACATAAATCACGTCTTTATCCCTTACGATGTAGACAGAGCCTAAGGTAACAAGACCTAAAGGCCACGTTTAGCATGATTGTGGGCGTATAGGTGGAAAGGGGAATAAAATAGTGATGGATTTCTAGCCGCATCGCTTATAACATGATTCCTATTTTCGGGAATGGTTCCTCTATGGCCTTTTACATTCTATGCTTTCTCTTTGCTCCCAGACCAGCATGGAAGATAACAAATCATCCTGTTGATAACAAAGCACTATCAATAGAACTCCACTGTGACCTTAACACCGCATTTTAAGCGTGCATTAAAACATAAATATCATTTTCACACGAAAGTAGTTCAAGATCTTGCGTTATTGTCAGTCAATCTTCCGATGCACTTAGTAACGTATGTATGTATGTATGTATAACTCTTTATTGTACATAAAACACAAGAAAAAGATGAATACAGGACAACACACATGCACAAAGGCGAACTTATCCCTAAAAGGGATCTCTTCCAGTTAACCTTTGAATGAACGATTGACAGGACATAAGTATTAAGCAAGAGTACACACACACACAAATCACGTCCTTATCCCTTACGGGGTAGACAGAGCCTAAGGTAACAGGTACCCACAGGCCACATTTAGCAAGATTGTGGGCGTATAGGTTGAAAATGGAATCTAAATAGTGATGGGTTGCTAGCCTCATCGCCTATAACATGACTCCTATTATTTAAGCAAGAGTAGACACACAGAAAAAGTAAAAGAACCGATCGAAACCTAAAATAATCCTAATTGTCTAAATTTTAAATAATGTAAGATGTAATAATAAACTACACATAATAGATAAATACCATAAACTAATACACAATAAATAAAATATACTACATAATATACAAATATATACATACACACACAAGTTACAAAACACATCACATTCGTAACGTCAGCAGTACGAATAGCATCATCGACTATACATAGGGGTGCGAGTCGGGTTACCTCCGCGTGTGGTCAAGAGCTGCGGTTCGTTTTTGGATCCGTCCGAGGGGAAGAGCAGTGCTTGGTCCGATGCACCTTGGGCATCGGTTAATGATTTCCTGGCAGATTCTGAGGGATATCGTTGTCGGTTGGCTAAGAGCCCGATAGGGGGAGGAATCTTTTGACCGTGTTCTACCGTACAACGTTGCCGACATTTTTGTCACAAGATTTTTGAATACTGTATTTATTACTTTGACATTGGTGAAATCATCGCATCGATCGATGGGGCCATATTAATAAACAAACAGAAGAAGACTTATACGTAATTGCGACTGCTTGCCTATCCTTATTAAGTTACCCACTCTTAAATGGGTACTGGGAGAGATCCCTTTCTAACGATAAGTTCGCCTTTGTACTATCTGTCATACACACACATACACAAATCACGTCTTTATCCTTTACGGGGTAGACAGAGCCCAAGGTAACAGGTACCTACAGGCCACATTTAGCAAGATTCATACATCCTACCAATATTACATCCACTCCTCCTAATCCACTCATCCTACTAATATTATAAATGCGAAAGTTTGTAGCCTATTTGATGTTACACTGTTAGCCAAAGGCCTTTCTCTTTCCCCTTTCTCTGTCTGTTGCAAAGCTTCCCCAGTTCGGCTCAAAAGACTGTCCATCCTCCCGCCATCTCTTTTTTGGTCTACCTCTGCTCTAGTGCCCGTCGCTTGGAACCCAGTCGATGGTAATTTTTGCCTAGCGACCCCGATGCATTCGGCAGACATGTCCCGCCCACTGTTATTTGATGTATGTATGTATGTATGTATGTATAACTCTTTATTGTACATAAAACACAAGAAAAAGATGAATACAGGATAACACACATGCACAAAGGCGAACTTATCCCTAAAAGGGATCTCTTCCAGTTAACCTTTGAACGATTGACAGGACATAAGTATGAAGCAAGAGTAGACACACAGAAAAAGTAAAAGAACCGATCGAAACTTAAAATAATCCTAAATGTCTAAATTTTAAATAATGTAAGATATAATAATAAACTACACATAATAGATAAATACGTTAAACTAATACACAATAAATAAAATGTACTACATAATATATAAATATATAAATACACACACAAGTTACAAAACACAACACATTCATTTAAGAGGATCCATCGAACCAATACGCCTTCAAGCGACTGCGCAGGGTAGCAACAGTCTGCGATCTCATGATTCTTTTCTCATGATTGATTTGTGTCTGATGTTTCTCAGGATTTTGACAAGTCCTTCCAAGCTGGTCTGGAAGCAAAAAAAAACATACATTGTACCAGTTGCTTCTCTTCGCCCAACGAGGGAATTGGTGAAATCTTAGGAATCATGTTATAGGCGATGACGAGCAGCCCATCATTATTTTAATTCCCCTTTCCACCTCCCCCACAATCATGCTACGTGGGTTTAGGGTCTGTTACCTTAGGCCAGGGGTGGCGAACCTTTTTTGGTGCAATTTTTTTACAAATAAAGTAACATTTGGCTCTGACCTGTCATCAAAAACCCTGTTGTCTTAAGAGTGTGTTGTTATTTAACCATCATATGACCACATTGCCCGTTTTCCGCCCTATTTCATAATAAAAGAATCTTAAGTTGGTGATTTAATGGACAAAAATAAACCTTTTTATTATTGGCATGCCCAAATTATTTTGAAGCCAACAGTGGCACGCATGCCATTGGTTCGCCATCCCTACCTTAGGCTCTGTCTACGCCGTAAGGGAAAAAGACGTGATTTATGTATGGATGTATGTCTCCTCCATAAATTGGCCGTTGTTCAAAGTGCAGCGCCAAAGAAGTGATTTTTGATTCATTAATTACGACGAAAAAACCTTAAAAGGAGTGTTCTGATGAATTAATACCATCTCCTAAAATATTCCAGAACAATTTGGAAACAATTTAACCTTTTCGGCGCCACGTCAAATACAAGCGACGTCGCCCATACGCCAGACGTCTTTAATGCGATGCCTGAAGTTGAATCTAAACTCAATCAAACGAAGGTTGCTTTTGCATTGAAGTAATGGACGTATATATAGGTCATTGGCGTTGAACCTGCGGTGCTGATGTGTCGTTGGCGTTGAAAAGGTTAAAAAGAAAGATTACGTTCACGCTTTTGGTTAGAGCATTGTGAAAACTGGATTCTCGAGGACAAATCTGTATCTGTAAATTAACTTGTCTTTCACAACGCCTTTTTTATGGTGTGGAAAATGCGCCTTATGCATCCGCCCGGTACGGGTTTACTGTGGGTATGTGGGGCTCTCCCGCGAAGGCAGGCATACCCACTAAAAACCACACGGATTCCCTATTCAGTCGTATTTGAGGCGTTACGGGATTACTCGGTGTCACCGCGACGCCCCACGACCACCCCGGGATGGGGTTCCCTCTTCGCGGCACCTGTGCAATGCAGGTTTGGGAAATCCCGCCCTCCCCCGCTGGTGCCGCTTGGATTTTTTTATAGAGGTTGTCTCCTCGTGGCCCCCGTCTTGAAAAAGACAGCGGCCCACGTTCCGACCCCACGGGCCGAGTTACGTGTTGGTCTTTCACAACGCCTAAACTGTATCTTCACGACCTGTCAGAGGTCACGTCGAGGCTGATGAGCCACCTGTTTATTGAAATTAATCTCTCAATCACTGCCATAGATTGGTTTCAAATTGGCGATGACTGTGTGGTCTAAGATTTTAAGATTTATTTCTGAATTGACCTCTTATTTGTTGAAGGGGTCATTTTGTTGTGGGATACTGGTAGAACGTGTTGGCGTATTTGATACTGATCTAAAAGACTTCTTCGTTACCAAAGCACTTGTCTTGTATTCAGCAGAAGATTTACTTCTACTTCACTTCTTTACACATAGTATTTAACCGACGAAGAAGACGGAGAAGGTTATATTTTTTTATGTATGACTATGCATAACTGTTTACAGAGTATAAATCTTTTTTTATTGGTGGTCGGTTTGGTTTTAAAATTGAAAAAAAAATCAACCCTAAGGGTAGGAAAATGGGGGTTGATTGATTGTTCGCTCGGTCAATTTTTGAAGGCGGTTTTTTTTTAATAATCACTTCACACCCATGTGACCAGCTTTAGAAACAATATCCTGCTACTACTGAGACACTTACCGTTTAGCTGTTGTTTCTTCACTCTTAAACCGCTGGACCAATTTAGATGAAACGTATGGAGATATTTTGAGTTCCGAAGAACATTCTATAGTTTTATATTGGAAATTGGATGATCAACTCTAAATATTAACCAGTACGAACGAGTATAGAGACATGATTGTACAACGAATTTATGCAAAATTTTGGAATTTCAATTGTATCTAGCATTGCTATAATTATCCTACTTCACTACATAGTATAAAACAAAGTCGCTTTCTCTGTCCCTATATCCCTATGTCCCTATGTATGCTTATATCTTCAAAACTACACAACGGATTTTGATGCGGTTTTTTTAATAGATAGAGTGATTCAAGAGGAAGGTTTTTATGTATAATTCTACGCAGAGGAAGTCGCGGGCAGAAGCTAGTATATTATAAATGCGAAAGTTTGTGAGTGAGGATGTGAGTGAGTGTGCATGTTCCTTCTTCACGCTGAAACGACTAAACGGATTTGGATCAAATTTAGAACAGAGATAGCTGATACCCTAGATTAAAACATAGATTACATTTTAACCCGGAAAATTGCATAGTTCCAGCGGGATAGAGATAAATATGTCAAAGCAGTAACTTAGCCAGTAATTATTGCAGAATTTACTATCAACATCAGTTTTTAAGTCTACTCTACGTGGACGAAGTCGCGGGAAGAAACTGGATATCTGATAATTTCCTCTATAATCTTCTAAATTACGCCTTGCGAAGGTTGAACTACTAGCAGGCGTCAACGGGACTTAATCGCGCTACTTTAGTTTGGTAACGCGTTGCGGTAGCGTGAGTGTTTTATTTTTGACAGCTATGTGCTAATCAGGCGTGTGCGCAGGTCAGGAGCGAAGAACAGCTGCATCATTCAATACAATGTGAATATTAAAATAGGATCCATGCTGGTCTGGCAGCAAAGAAAAAACTGAATGTAGCAGTTGCTTCTCTTCCAGCACACTTGGTCCAGCACTGTTGGTTACATAATACGTCCCTTAGGTCTATGTTTTTTTTTTTTTTACGATCTACCTCCAACATGATCGGAGCCTATGTTATCTAATTTCTTGCATACCAGTTCTCGCATTTGCTACCTCTCGTACTTTCATTCCACATACTTTTTCTTTCATTCTTGCTTCTTCTTTCGCTCTTTTTTGTGGGCTGTCACATCTTATCTAATACTTAATTTAGCTACTCTATTTCTTAATGTTTATATTTTTCCATCTTGCATTTTGTTCTCTTTGTCATACCTTCGATCATTTGAGCTGTCCTCTTTGTTAGTAGTATACCTAAAAACAACAGATTGTGATAAAACTATAAACAAAAAAGTTGCCCTAAATCGCTGCCCGGCGGCATGGTGCCCAGAAGGCTGGCAGCATTACCGCGTTGTATGGCAATGCTTCCCCTTTGTGCCAAAAAAAAGCCCTCTGGGCACCCGAAGCTAAATAAAAGGTAATCAACCTTTAGTATTACTTGATAAAATTTAGTTCAATTTTAATGCTCGATTCACACATGCTGTTAAATTTCTACCAAATAGTAAGTGATGCAGCTGTTCTGATCAATCTGTGTTCATCGAAGATGAGTAGTGAAGTATTAGATTTTGTAAGCCTGATGGGCATTTCTTTTTGTAACAAATTTTATGTAACTGTCTTTATATTTTACACTTCAACCGTTGATAAGTTGCAAGGGTTATATGCCTAAATATTATGCAAACAAGCTTAAAACTTAAAAAGTACAGTTTGACAGCAAAAATAATGCTCT
This sequence comes from Pandemis corylana, assembly GCA_949127965.1. Taxonomy (NCBI): domain Eukaryota; kingdom Metazoa; phylum Arthropoda; class Insecta; order Lepidoptera; family Tortricidae; genus Pandemis; species Pandemis corylana. The sequence continues at coordinate 11,543,240 of OX421867.1, read as the reverse complement.
ACGATGTACCTGCGCAGTATACCAATTTTAGTAGCGCGGGAAACTGGCGCTGTTATTGGTCGATCGATTTCGTACCAACAATGGCAAAATCGTGTAAGCGGGACAGAGCTAAGAATGCAAAGCAAGCAATACTCTGCCAGTTGCGCTTGCAAATAAAGTTCAATATAGATTATTTACACGTTCGGCTACCATCGGAAACTGGTCTGCGCTTCTCTGCGCAAACGAATACTGCCGATGCGCATTATATTTGTTGTCAAACTGCATACAGTTTAACACATATTGAGATAAACACATATGTTTATCGATGATTGAATTGATTGTTGGGTGATTTATATAATTATAGACCGACCGCTTAAATAGGTACTGGGGCGTGGGGTAGGACGACAAAGGGGACCGAGAGAGGTGCGGGCGGGTAGTGCGGCTGCCGCCCGCACCTCTCCCGGCCCCCTTTGTCGCCCTCCCCGCGCCCCTGCACCGCGCGGTCGTGGACTTATTTCTGCCGTTGGTCTACAGTTATTTCACCTCCGGAGCTACCAGATGGCAAATGAGCTTACAAATTTCCCAGAAAAAGAAACAAAATTAAAAAAAAAAAAAAAAAAAAAAAATTGCGAATTGCCCGCCAAGGGCTCTGTTACGTCTTTTTGAAACTACCAGCGCATTCGGAAAGACCATCATTGCCAAGAAGAATGCGCCGCAAGACACTTGGGAGAAAGTCATTTTTTCAACATAAAATACAGTAAGAATACTTATATTCTACTTATTAAATACATTTATAAATGGGATGTATAAGGTCCCCGAGCCTTAAATTATAAAAAAACCTAGCTTATTGCATCAGGATTTACGTATACGTGACGTGTATCCAGCATTCCTGACCTCAAGTATGTGCTCTATTTCCTATCAAAAAGATCATCTTAAATCATAGAACCCGACAAACGCAACCTTAACACAACGGCACAAAATCTGAATTTGAATGCTCTTACGCAGCTTTTAAAATGTTACAGTTAGTACGAAAAGTGAGCTCTGTAGGTTTGTGATACAGTTGGTTTTTGAATAGGGTTTTGCAAGGATTTTAAGAAATGTTAATTGTTAGACACAGAAACGTGCAGTTTTTGGCACCGAAATCGTTATTTTGAAGCTTAGATGAGCTCAAGCTTTAGATGTGGAATTGTTCCTTGTTTCTATAGTGTACAATACAGTACAGTACAATAGTACTGATTTGTGGTGTTTCAATAAAGAATATTTGTATTGTTTTCAACATGAAACTACCGTGAGACTTAAACATTATTACACGTAAACGGATAACTCACGTATAAAAACTTTTATACTAAATAAAAAATAATTTTTTAAATTTTTTGACTTTTTTTTCGACTTTTTATACGTGAGTTATCCGTTTATGTGTAATAATATTTGTATTGTATTGTATAAGTTTAATGAATAAATAAACTAAAGTATTTTTTCAATAAAAATACATAAATGGAATTAATACAAATTAAACTATTAAATTAAAATCGAATTAAAAACTAAACTAATACTAATCTTAAAATAAAATAATTAAAAAAGAAGGGGCCCCCGTGGCATAGTTCCACAGACGCTGGCAGCATTCCCCCTTTGGACAGCGATACTAATACGCTGTCCAAGGAAGCTGCCAGCTGCGATCACCCGTAGCGTCTATTAGCCTCTTCGAAATATCTCTGAAGAGGCTAATAGCGCTAGGACCCCACGGACCAAGGGTCTTAACATCGAAAGGGACAAAGTTGTATTCGGTGCTGAGACCCCTATATTTATTTATCTGGCCTGATTCGGCCGCTTCTGCAGCCGCGCCTGCTCTACTGTATTGTATTGTATTTGTTGCATCTCCGTACCATCGAAAGAATTGATTCCTGACCTACCATAGAACTCACAGTAAACGTCAAAATGATTTCCTATGTAGCGTCGCTATGACATTTACTGCGACAAGGTTTCAGGATGGCTCAGGAACCAATTTGTTTCATCAATCTCTTCATGCAAGTTAATCAGTTTAGGGTAGGTACCTTAGTCTTTAACCTAGGTCTTACAATGACTTCTTAATGCGATTCAATTCCGACTCAGTTCAGGTTTTAGGTGTCATTTTTAGTATGGATCTGACAGCGAGCGAACTTAAACTGAAAGAAAAAAAGAAGAAAGAAGACATTTACTCATTTTTGCACGACATACAAATATAAGCAGAAAACACACAATTTTACACAAAAACAAAAAACACAGACATGAAAAATAGATAATCAGCGTTGTGTGTCTTCGCAAAAGTGAGACGGTCGCTGGCTCAGCATTACGCTGAGGTGTTAGACCTGCAGCACTGATTTTCAGCCAGAACCGTCTGTAGAACTAAATCGGAATTGAATCGCATTAGTACGTCATGGAAAGGCCACGTTTGTGCCCGAGTTACGGATGTTGTCGAAGTATGTATTTATCTACATTATAATAAGTATGTTTATCCGTTGCCTGGTACCCATAGTACAAGCTTTGCTTAGTTTGGGGCTGGGTCAATTGGTGTAATTTGTCCGAAGATATTTAAATAAATAAATAAATAAATATCTTGGGACAAATTACACCAATTGACCCAGCCCCAAACTAAGCAAAGCTTGTACTATGGGTACCAGGCAACGGATAAACATACTTATAATAATGTAGATAAATACATACTTAAATACATACAACATCCATGACTCAGGCACAAACATTCGTATTCATCATACAACTGTCTGCCCCTACCGGGATTCGAACCCAGGACCTCTAGCCTATTATTAGCTTATTTATTTATTATTTATTTATTAGATTGCAACAGTCATTATAAAATGACGCATCTAAACTTTGATGATTGAACTGAACTGATCCAGGACGTGTGGCGACATTTTGGTCGTGAATCGCTATAGGTCGCTATAGGTCGCCTTACAGTTAGTACTTGCACTGCGGTTTGCTAACCAGTTCAATTTAACTTTTCGACGAAATTTGCGAATCATTATCCAATTCTTCCATGCTGGTCTGGGAGTAAAAAAAAAACATAGAATTTACCAGTTGCTTGTCTTCCCGCGCAGATGGTAAAAGCCCATCGAGGGAACAGGCGAAAGTCTTAGGAAAAAGGTTATAGGCGATGAGGCTAGCAACCCATTTTGATTCCATTTTCCACCTATACGCCCACAATCTTGCTAAATGTGCCCTGTAGGTACCTGTTACTTTAGGCTCTGTTTACCCCGTAAGGGATAATGACGTGATTTGTGTATGTATGTATGTATTTTTTATTTTCCAAAGGTCCAATTGAATTGATAATTGGTACACGCGCAGAATTCCGTTGAAGAATGTCATACCTTTATATATTTCTGTCTAAGAGCTTCGTAATCCCTGTTGTACTGTTTTAATTGAATAGTAGACTGCGAGCTAGAATCTTCACCAGTCTAGATTGTAAATCACTTGGACTAGTTTTATCTAAAGGTCACCCGCCGTGACTGAGGTTTTGTCAGAGCCGTAAACGTACCGAGCACACAGAGTCCTCAAATTAAGTCCATCCATAAAACTAATAGGTATACTGTACAGTCAAGGGCAAAGATATGTATACACCACAGAGTATCAAAAAGCATGGTCATCTAAATGGTCATAAATTTGGCAACATATAAAAGTACATAAATTAGTATACATGATTTGAGAGATAACTATGTATACAACATTTGCAATAATATGTCCTCATGTATTAGGCCATAAACTTAGAAACACCGTAAAGTTCAAAAATATGTATACACTATTTAACCATTAATTATGTATATAATATGATAACCACAAATATGTAAACAATCCAAAATTCTATTAACACAACTCTATTGTCAGGAGCTTATGAACGTATTTGCGTAACATCGAACTCTGTAATCTTAATGTAATCAGCCAACCACTTTAAGCTTCAAGTAGTACAACAACTGCTATTCCAAACTCTTTAACTGATAATTACTCTATTTATTTTAAACTAGCTTCTGCCCGCGACTTTGTCTGCGTAGAATTATACATAAAAACCTTCCTCTTGAATCACTCTATCTATAAAAAAAAACCGCATCAAAATCCGTTGTGTAGTTTTGAAGATATAAGCATACTTAGGGACATAGGGACATAGGGACAGAGAAAGCGACTTTGTTTTATACTATGTAGTAGTGATCATGACATGTGCCCACAATCTTGCTAAATGTGGCCTGTAGGTTGTAGGTACCTGTTACCATAAACTCTGTCTACCCCGTAAGGGATAAAGACGTGATTTGTGCATGTGCATGTGCATGTGTCACTTTTGGATTTTTTAATTCCATTTGACTTACCGTTTCTTATGGTTTTTCTGGCGGCTTTTCATTAATTTTGAAGGAGAAAATGTATCGTTTAAGCGATCATTTAAAACATAGGATTGTTGCCTTATGCGAGGAAGGTGTATCCGTGCCTGATATAGCTCTGCTGACGAATTAGGCATCACGGTAAGAAATATTAAACATGTTAATAATAACGTACTATAGAAAATATTACTCTCTATGCACTTTCTTTTAAGTTTAAGGAGTTGTTTTCTTTATTATACAGTTATTTTAAGTATACTTTGCCTTTTATTAAATAAAAAAAATTAGAAAATAGCGTAGATCGCCAATTACTGTATGATTTGATATTGACGACACGGATGGCTCAGTGGTGAAGCAACCGCCTTCTGAGTCGAAGGTCCCGGGTTCGAAACCCGGCCAGGGCAATGTTTGTGTGATCAACTCGAATAGTTGTGCTTGGGTCATGGATGTTCTATATATTTAAGTATGTATTTATATATATATAAGTATGTATATCGTCATCTACTCGTAACTGGTAGGTACCTTGAGGTTGTTTCGCCTTGTTTCGAAGGTACCCCCCTTGATGCTAAGTTGTCTATCAGGACCCCGTGTCGACATTTCGAGTGATGTTCAGTTCCGTGGTCATTTGGAAGGCAAAGCCAAATTAGCTTCTAAAAAATTGGGGGTGCTCAATAGAGCGGGACAGTACTTCTCGCCAGCCCATCGCCTTCAACTCTATAAGGCGCAGGTTAGGCCGCATATGGAGTACTGTTCTCATCTCTGGGCTGGGGTACCAAAACCTTCCATTTGACCGCATCCAACGCAGAGCTGCTCGATTTGTCGATAACCAGGCACTTTCAGGTCGGCTCGACTCTCTGGCTGTGCGGAGGGATGTAGCAGCCCTGTGCCGTATTTATCATGGGGAGTGCTCTGACGAACTCTTCGGATTGCTGCCTGCGGCTAAATTCCACTACCGTACTTCGCGGAACCGTCTGTCCTTCCATCCTCAACATCTTGATGGTTGGCAGTCAAGTATACCGTGCGTTTTAAACGCAATTTATTTCCTCGTACGGTAACCAACTGGAACCAACTTCCTGCTGCAATATTCCCTGAGCGATACAATTTAGGGATCTTTAAAAAACGAGCCTTCCTGTTCCTCAAAGGACCGGCAACGCACTTGTGATTCCCCAGGTCTTGCAGGTGTCCTTGGGCGACGGTGATTGCTTTCCATCAGGTGACCCGTATGCTCGTTTGCCCCCTATGCCCCCTCTTATATAAAAAAAAACCCATAACAGAAGCCTTCTTGAGTTTATGTATACATATTTCGATACTTTGGGTATACTTTTTTTCCTTACAGGGGAAAGATGGAGAAGTTTCAAATTTTGTTTTTAATGATATTTCCAACAATCTTACCGATTTTCAGCTTGGTGGGAATTTAGGTAACTTTACTCTTATTTTTTGGTCTAATTTGACCGGACTATAGCGTTGGCATCTTCAATCAAAATCAACGAAATCTGAATCTGTAAAATCTGTTAAACATGCCGATTGATAACGTCGTGGTGACAGGTCAAAACATGCGACAAACATATGCAATGACAAGTCTGTACTGTTTTCGTGAATTGTCAAAACATACTTTACAAATTTGTTTCGTGTGACTAGGCCGTAAAGTTGATATTCGCAGATTACATTTTGTATACATATTTTCGTAGCAATTACTGAATCTATATTTATTGACATAAGTATGACTATAATATTTTGCATTATTTGCAGGATACTAATAATGGAGTTTTGATTGTATACAAGTTTTTGGACTTGCTAGGTACATATTTATGTTGCCAGTGTAGTTTGCATATTTATTACCATTTGAATGAGTATATATCTTTTTAACTTTATATGATTACTTATTTTCTTTCACTTTACTTGCATATATATCTTTGCCCTTGACTGTACCATTAGTAACAGACCTTGCTTTTACCTCTTTATTGAACTTTGGACGAATTGCGACAGCTGGAAGGAAAATCATTTACGCGTGTGTCATTTTTTGGCGTGACCCGCGAACAAAAATGTCAAACTGGCGAAAAACTGACACAAAAATTTAAAATATAAAAACCTCCCACGCGTTAATAATAGCAACAATAATAATAAAAGAATTTTTTATTTACCAATACACAAAAAAAAGTGTATACATTATCAAATCATTAGGCACATACAAGTATTAGGTAAATAGGAGAGGAGACACAGCAGGCATGCTGGTTTTCAGTCTCCAACCTGATTAAAAACTAACTTAAAATCTAACGAAGCAAAGGTAAGGAAGGTTCGCTGCCAAAGCGACAGATGACGATTGCGACAGATGATGACGATTCGAGTAAGCAAACTGTAAATTAAAAAGAATACTGTTTCTTGCTAAAAATGCCTTACAATACTTTGGAAACGAGCTGATATTCTTCAAACTGCTGGACCGATGTTTACCAAACATGGTTAAGAACCAACGCAAGGAAACTGGCTTTTGAACACACACATACATACCTACAGTTTGACAACAAAAATAATGCTCCACGATGTACCTGCGCAGTAGACCAATTTTAGTAGCGCGGGAAACTCTGGCGCTGTTATTGGTCGATCGATTTCGTACCAACAATGGCAAAATTGTGTAAGCGGGACAGAGCTAAGAATGTAAAGCAAGCAATACTCTGCCAGTTGCGCTTGCAAATAAAGTTCAATATAGATTATTTACACGTTCGGCTACCATCGGAAACTGGTCTGCGCTTCTCTGCGCAAACGAATACTGCCGATGCGCATTATATTTGTTGTCAAACTGTACCTCAATATATACCCCTCTTTTTTTGGCGGGAGTTAAACAGATTGTAATCATCGTTTTGGTCAAAATCATACTTTCAATCTGTTATGCTGTATAAAATCTATATAAAACAAAGCTACTAATCTTTTGCAGCTCCTAATTTATAGTGAAATACAAATAATTCAATCTTCATGTGATCTTAAAGTTTGGAACTATAAAAAAACTGATCACGTCCATGATGCGTTCTGCCCATCCATAGTCAATTAATAGTCCAAGAGCTGTCGGATATTTTAGATTAGGTATTTAAGACCACATAATAACTAAGAACTTACTTCTTTTATAATATCTAAACACAAGAACTAGTCAATACATTTTTAAACACGTTATGTCTTTTTTTTGTAATTTCCTTGACACGAGTTGAATTTTTATGATATTTTTTTTGGTTTATAACTAAGCCAGACGTCTACATTATATTTACAAAAATATCATTCGTCAATTAAAAATAAACAACTCATTCAAAAAAAATCAGGGCAATAGGAATCCTGGAAGAAGACAAATATCATGTCTCAAGATTCTAAGAACGTGGTTCGAAATGAGCACTAGATCCCTGTACCGAGTAGCTGCCTCCAGGATCAGGATAGCTATAATGATCGCCGACCTCCGAAAATAGGAGACGGCACTGCAAGAAGAAGAATGGAAGTGTGGGGTGCTACAGATGGTAAAGGAAACAAGGCACTCCACAATAGAATATATAACTGTATATTAAGAAGGAAACACTGAAGAATAATATAATACAGGAAGGAAATGGCTAGATACACAAGTAATAGGGAAACTAGGAAATAATAAGGAATATGCGTGTGGTAAGGATGACAGATACCACGGCAAGAAGTGTGTGACAGTTGCTCTTTGAAACCGCACTTGCGCACTCGACCATTGAGGTCGGCAGTCCTCGGCCGGCGCTCGGAAGCGCTCGGCTTTGTCAATAAAAATAGTTTTCTCTAAAAAGTCCAGCTAACCAATAAAATAATAAGTAGCTATGTATAGTCGCCACAGAAGTATTGTACAAGTATTTACGCTCCCTCAAATACCTGCTCAAATATGTCTACTATTGCCTTACCATGACGTCCTAATGCGATTCAATTCCGATTCAGTTTAGGTTCGCTCGCTGTCAGATCCATACTAAAAATGACAGCTAAAATATGAACTGAGTCGGGATTGAATCGCACTAAGACGTCATGGTAAGGCCGCAGCTCTTGGACTATAAACGTCAATACGTCCTCGTACATCTTCAGCCATCTTGCCTTACTGAGTTGTTCCCAATACACACTAAACAGGTTGATTTTATAATCTTTATCTTATGAATGTGAGTTCTGCCTTTAACTCCATTCAGCAGTGGCTTCATCTTTTTTTTTAATATGGCCCCATCGATCGATGCAATGATTTCGCCAATGTAAAATTGATAAATACATTATTCAAAAATTACACCAATTGACCCACCCCCAAACTAAGCAAAGCTTGTACTATGGGTACCAGGCAACGGATAAGCATACTTATATAATGTAGATAAATACATACAACATCCATGACTCGGGCACAAACATTCGTATTCATCATACAACTGTCTGCCCCTACAGGGATTCGAGCCCACAACCTCTAGCTTCATAGTCAGGGTCACTAACCACTAGGCTATCCGGTCGTCAAATATTGTTTATTAAGTTTTAAAACTAGATATTTTTAGTTCATTGGTTACAACGAATAAAGTAACAACTTATTTTCCTTTTTCTTTTCCATGCTGGTCTGGGAGCAAAGAAAAAACATAGAATGTACCAGTTGCTTCTCTACCCGCGCAGATAGTAAAAGCCCATCGAGGGAATGGGCAATTATAATAGGAGTCATGTTATAGGCGATGACGCTAGCAACCCATCACTATTTTAATTCCATTTTCCACCTATACGCCCACAATCTTGCTAAATGTTACCTTAGGCTTTGTCTACCCCGTAAGGGATAAAGACGTGATTTGTGTGTGTGTGTGTGTGTGTGTGTGTGTGTGTGTGTGTGTGTGTGTATTTTCGAGTACAAATCATTTGCGTATTGCGTAGCTCTTCATTGGGACAAAATGAATGTAGTTAATACATGTTTATGATTATGAATATATAATCTTGAACTTAAGTTAAGCATTTGACAGGATGACGCGTAAGTTTAATGGTTCTTAGCGACTATGATTGACTAAACACATCTTGACAAAGCAATCAACATGCATTCTGTTCGGTCCTAAATAGTATATTTACTAATATTTACTAAATACAGTATATACTACACAGTATTACATCATACTATATTTTCTAGCGTTGACTGTTGATGCCCATTTTTCTGAAATAAAATAGTTTTTCTCTGATTACATTAAGATTAGGTACTGTGGAGCTGCCTTGAGGCACAATATACTATTTATTCCTGTAATTAAACTGCATTTTCTTGAATTATAAGATCAGTATTTTATTAATCTTTTTAGCTTATTATCAATACATCTTCCAGTGGAAGCCATAATCAGACGCTGACTTTCATCTTGTTTCGAATTCTATTTTATTTAAAATTTTTATTTTTAAACATTTAATATTAGAATTAGACAAAGAGTAAAGAAGGAGTCTTTACAGTACCCTACAGGCTCCTGAAAAATGTTTTTTCAGTCTTAACGTTAAATCCCACCGCCTATAAGAAATTCCACTTCATTGATTGCTTTTAAGAAAAAATTAAAACTCCATCTACTTATGGAACAAATTTCTGCGGTCTAGCCGACTGTGTCTACCGGTAATAAATTGTCGTATTTTTGTTTGGTTCCCGCTGGCAAATGTCTATATAAATAAAAATTGGTTGTATTCTGTTTTCGTGCTTCTTTTGGGTTGAGTTGCTTAGGTTAAGTAATTGTATGTTTTGTGTTGTTTAATGGATCCACTGAAAAACAGCGTCGTTGCACCCTGTGCTCCGACACATGCTGAGTTGGAATCCTATTTTGAAACAACTAACAATTTTTGCTATCTATTAGATATAAAGCTCTTTTAAATACAAACTGTACTTATATCATTGTTGGTGTTGAGAAATAAATATTTCTTTCTTCTTCTTTCTTTCTTTCACCACGAACCGGAAGACGCAGTGTAGGCACTCCCACTAGGTGGACGACATCGTGAAAGTTGCGGGAAACCGGTGGACACAGGTGGCGAGTTGTCGTTCACTATGGTGTGCTCCCCCTTAGCACACCAGAATTATGACACAGCAGTGAATACACCTTCTTGGTCAAATTTCACAAAAATCACGGATCAAATAAGACCAGGGGTCCGATTTTTGAAAGCACATTATGTGAAAATACCACTCGAAAGTGGTGAAAAATTGTGCTGAATTTGAAATACGAGTAGCATAAAAGACAATCACAGCTCTCATTAATTTTGTGAACTAGTCAAAACTTTGATTAGAGCCGTAGTTTTGGAGATAAAAACTGATTTATACTGCTTTCGAGTGATGTGCTTTCAAAAATCGGGCCCCAAGTCTTATTTGATCCGTGATTTGTGAAATATGACCAAGAGGGTATTCTCTGCTGTGTCATAATCCTAGGCCTGATCGTAACAAATGGACAAATTATAACTCACAAGTAATTCAGACCGCATTAGAGGCTTATCTAGACCTAAACATCTCTTTAATATTCACTTAATATTATAATAAAAAGACGATACTTTATTGCGTATAATGACTTCCCGAGTGCAATAAGGAATTGTTACCAAGTAGGTATGTATGTGGTTAAAACCGGTCAAGTCCGAGTCGGGCTAGCGCACTGTGGGTTCTGTACTTTAAGAACTATAATAATTTCTATCAAATGAATCAAGAATTTTTATTTCTTGCTTTTTATGTTTACTTTTACGGTTTTACCGGAAAATTAGAACACAAACATAGAAAAATCCGAAAAGTAAACCTATGGCCGGGATTCGAACCCGGATGCTCGTCATTCCGTGACGCGTGCTATACCCCTACACCACCCATAGCAGGTAGGTTACGGAATGACGAGGATCCGGGTTCGATTCCCGGCCATAGCTTTACTTTTCGGATTTTTCTATGTGTTCTAATTTTCGCTGACATTTAGGAATTTTATAATAATTTCCTTATTTTTTGCCGAATTACATAATTTTTTGTCATCGGGAAGTAGCATCCCACGGTTATGTGTGAAGAATTACTTTCAGTTAGTTGTATTGTATTTTGATTGCATGAACTTTTCAACTTTGTTTCTTCACGGCTAGAGACCACAGCCGAAAGTATGGTCATGAAACAAATTCATTTCTTGTTCTGTTCTGTTCTCCAGTCCATTATGGTTGCCTGGTAGAGATCGCTCTGTAGCGATAAGGCCGCCTCTTGTTACCTTGTAATATTCTGTATACCTTTTTTCTGTTTTGGTTGTTATATGTGGTGTTCAATAAAGAGGTATTGTATTGTATAACTGCGTAATAATTATATACATACATAGCTACTTTCTGCTAATCTGTAAGTTTGTGCCGTTTTGGCTACATCTTTTACAAAATCTATACATATAATAAATCAGTAGAAAGTTCGTGAATGTACATTAAATAAATTCATTAAAATAAAGTGCTAACGATCACTGAAGAGCAATAAATCACAAAAAAGTATTTTTTTATAATTTTTGTCTGTCTGTATGAATGTATGTATGGATGTGTTTATTAATGTCTGTGTTGGCTAAATCTCCAAAACTACGCAACGGATTTTATTGCCGTTTTCAGAAATAGTTAAAACATATTAGGGCATATATTAGGCTTTATTTTATTTAAATTTAAAGTCAACAAAAAAAGTTAAGGTTTTGATAGACCGGTCAGATAGACGGTAAACAAAGGGTTTTGATAAGGGTCCATTTTATCATTTTGTATGTATGTATGTATAACTCTTTATTGTACATAAAACACAAGAAAAAGATGAATACAGGATAACACACATGCACAAAGGCGAACTTATCCCTAAAAGGGATAAGTCATTTTATGGTGCGGAACCCTAAATATTGTATCCTAGAACTGATTATAAAAATATCTCGAGTAAAATATGTATGTGAATACCTGATGCGTTTTAAATATTTGCAGCATCAACTTTTAATTTGATTTGATTAAACAGAAACAAGCTATTTACAAAAGTACTTGGCTACCTGTGTGCAAAAGGATAAGAATAAATATTGAAAATCGGCCAAGTGCGAGTTGCAATCGCGCACCGAAGGCTCCGTATAAATTAAAAAGAAATTTCAAGAATTAAAAAAGAAGATTTTTTTTTTGCTTTACTTATGCTGTGATTGTGAAGTAAGCTCTTATAATAATAATTGCAGACTTGATACCTATTTTATCGCGTATATACATACATAAATCACGTCTTTATCCCTTACGAGGTAGACAGAGCCTAAGGTAACAAGACCTAAAGGCCACGTTTAGCATGATTGTGGGTGTATATGTAAAATAGTGTTGGGTTGCTAGCCGCATAGCCTATAGTATAGAGATAAAGAGTCTTGACGCAAAGTCAGACATAGAGACAGAGAAGGACAACTAAGAGATCCCACAAGGGGTCCCTTTTCCTTCTGGAGCCCTAAAAGAGCAAAATCTTGTAAAACCTTAAATTATAATGATCAAAAAGACCGTGACAAGGCATTTTACGCTCCACTCAATACCCCAATATCAAACACCAATAAAATTAACATACCATTAAGACCATGAAAAATAAAAGCACCAATTAAAATAATGTGAAATAATTACGCTATTAATAACGTGTATTTCAAAAAACATGGCACACAACCGAAATCCAACTCTAAACATTGATCTGTAGATACTACGCGGACGGTCGTGAAAATTCGAGCGGAGCATTCCAAACCCATATCACTCTAAATCGGATGCCGCTATAAATATGTTGGATGCGTTCTGACTAGATACACTTCACAATCATCTCCTTTGGTGCTCGCATCTCAACATGAAATACGTCAGTAATTTGTGTTTATATACTCGATAATATTCGTGTCGCCATTAATGTAGTTGTCACGTTGTGCTGTGCCTGTGATTGGATTGCGAAAATTTCAGTGACGGGTTTGGTCATCGGCGTGTGTGAATTTGAGCCTAGTTTTGACAAGCATTTTCCTCTATATCTCTGTTCCTTTGTTTCTTAAGCCCAACTAGGGAATAGGCATAACCCATCACTATTTTGATTCCACTTTCCACCTATACGCCCACAATGTTAAAAGGCCTTCAGGTATTGTTACATTAGGCTCTGTCTATCTTTTAAGGGATAAAGACGTGATTTATGAGAATGTGGTTGTTTCTTACAAAAGTTATTGGCTCAGTGGTTGCTAACTTAGTTTTGCAGCCACGGTGCAGGTTCGATTCGTTCGTTTTGATTAGAATTGGGATACGTCATTTTTGTGGAGGCGATGGGTTAGTCACGACGACAAGCGAAGAAACATCAGTAAATTTACTTTTTTTTCAATGACTTATTTAACTTAATAAGTGGTAGAACTCCCCGCCGGGAAAAGCATTGAACAGGAAAAATTTTCGAGAACTAAATCATAATTTGGTCGTAGTTTATTTTTTACACAATAATTCCTTATGGAATTAATAAGAATAAAATCATTTTGCGATGATGTTTAATCCAAAAACTCTAAATAAAATTTTTCGCATTGAATTTAGCTGATTTTGATGTTTAAATCGGGTACCTTATCTGTTTTTATTCCCGTCAGTAAATACGAAAAAGATGCTGACAACTTAAGGAACAGTTTTTTTAAATTACATTCACAACTCATCTTTAAACAGTCCAGTACCATTTTAACCTACTAATCTCCCTAACGTGGCTTACTGTTTTAACCTCTTACCTGTTTACTATATGGTCGTTATTCAAATAATTCTAGAGTTAAAACTTGAACTGTAGTCGAGAGATTCAAAAGTACCTCCCGTCAATCAAAGAAACCTAATTAATAGGCGCTTGGGTAATACGAATTCACAATTTTTTTAAGCAATCACACTTCATCTTCGTACATTGAATCTTACGTTCTAAAGTAGTTGCTTGAACTTTAATTTTCAACACTAATTGCTATGTGTATTCAGTATCCCTTTTAAAACGCCGACATGATCTTGCCGTGACTTATGAAAAACGACACGTCATGCTAGACGCTAATTTTATCTCTTAGTATCCAAAGACCTTACGTGTGAGTCTCTTATAAACTAGGCCGTGAACATGTGTTTGGAAGGCAATCATAAGTTGACCTGTTCTCTGGCAGAAATTATACGGAATCAGGAGTCTCATGCTGTTGGTCGTGGTCCACCATTTTACCAGACACATGGCTTCATATTATAACTAAGTTAGGAGTCAAGTCGTAGTTTGAATTTACCCTAATGCCATACCATCAAGCAAGCAGAATAATGAGTATTAAATTCCCTCCATTCATAAACTTACAATGACCATCGTCATTACTTTGATAATCCTTGTACTTCAAAACGCCTTAACTGGACTAGAAGCAAACTGAATAAAATTGGTTTAGTCAACCGATGAGCTTGTATGAAGAGATTGATGAATGAGGATGACTCGAAAGAGGTTTAGGTAAAGTAGTCTCGGCCTACCTTTATAGGAAAGAGGCGTGGATGTATGTATAACGATTTAAAAAAAATTCATAAGCCTTTACTAAAAGTAGCGACGATATTTTTTTCCAAAAGGTTCTGTTGACGCCTCATAATTCCATTTAGACGTCGATGTTAAAGATAACTTTCTTTTCCAGTTCATCGTCTTAGCCATGGTCTCGGTCGCCGCAGCGGCTCGATTGGAGAACGTTTACCTCCCCCCCAACTCCAGATCCTCGAGTGGTGCCAACGCTGGTCTCCAAGCTCCCAGGGGCTCAGGCTTCCAAGGTTCTCAAGGAAATCAGGGAGGTCAGTCTTATACCATACACATTTTTGCCCGTACTTCATCTGTGGAGAAATTGGTGACCATAATAGCAACAAAGAGGTAATCCTCAGGAAAGACGTTAGCGAAGATTTTACTAATGAACTATTAAATGTGTCATCTCTAAGTGTGGCAAAATCGTTTGCAATCGTTTCTAAGTAAACAACTGCAGCATACCGTATCATGCCGTCTCTCTCTTATTAATGACTATTAGTTTAAGTGGAACGAAACGAAACGAACTTTGTTTTTTAAGTTAGAAATAGGCGAGGCTTGAAGACAAAAGCTATTTCAAGAGACCCTTCTGGTGCTCTAGGCCCAGCCACCCTCGTAGATCGAACACTCGTGGCATTTTGCCTGTCCAGTCACCTTTTTTTTTAATGAATATATCTTGAGACAATTGACACCAATTGACCTAGTGACAAAATAAGCAAAGCTTGTAATATCAGAAAGACATAGATAAATACATAATGAACATCCAAGACTCGGGAACAAACGTTCGTATTTTTCATACATAATATCTCCCCGGTCGTGGGTCGAACCTGACTCTCAAGCGTCATAGTCAGGTTCTCTATCCACTAGGTCGTTTTCCTCCATAACCACAGTCCCCTCTTTCAGGTTTCAACGCTCAAGCCCAATCCCAAAGCTACTCCTCAGCCTCCGCCAGCGCTTCAGCTAGCAGCCAAGCTGAGATCCTTAGGTTCGACAATGAGATCAACGAGGAAGGTTTCCGATATGCCTATGAGACCAGTGACGGTACTAAGGCTGAACAAGAAGGTAAGATACCAACGTTCTTCTAAGATGAGGGTTGTCAAAGTCTATAACTAAATAAGTAATCCATGAGCAACTGAATAGATGGTAGTTGGTGATGTTGGTTGAAAGATAGCTCAAGCATTGGTCTTCAATTTGCATCATCAGCGGGAAATATCCATCAGTGAATGTTTAGCCACCGTCAAAGATTCCAACAAAGCAGCTGCAACTCACAACGTCAATCTTGTTTGATTAAGTTGGTTGATTAGTTAAGTCTGTAGCTCCTGCCAATTTTTTATGTACAGTTTCACATCAAATAATTGCTTTTCGGAAAAATGCAGGCGCTCACTCCTAAAAAAACACCAGTTGCCAAAACATTTGACTCGAGTACAAGTGTCTTCCTTATCTGTTGGGTCAGTCGACACAATCAAATCGTACTCCTTATCCTTGGCTACTTTTTCACGTTCAACCCCTCATTCCAGGCCGTGTGATTCCTGGTGCAGCGCCCGAAGAGGGTTCCCTCCAAGTCTCAGGCTCGTACTCCTACATCGGTGATGATGGCCAGACCTACTCCGTGACTTACACTGCTGATGAGAACGGATACCACGCCGAGGGTGACCATCTTCCCACCCCTCCCCCGATCCCGGAGGAGATTCTGAAGAGCCTGCAGCTGACGGCTGGCAATGGTGGTATGTAGTGTCAATAAAATTGTGTATGATTTTACTTCCTAACTCAAAAAACTAGAGTCGAAATAGATCCGCTGGATGGATTAAGGTATTCATGTTACCTAATTATTTAGTGTTCAGTTCTATTATGAAATAGTCTACTATACTCTTAAATGGAACTAGGATAACATGCTGAAGTGACACTTGAAGGGGCACTTGGCAAGACGGAACGACGACAGATGGTCGAAGGCGGTCACAGAGTGGTGGCCAAGATTGGGTCGAAGGTCACTGGGCAGACCATCAGCCTGTTTGGTCAGATGACATCCGTCATGCGGCTGGAAAACTGTGGATGAGACTGGCTTGGGACTGGGCGAAGTGGCGTGAAAATGAAGAGGCCTTTACTCAGCAGTGGGTGGATGTGGGCTGATTAGATAGATAAATTTACTTAAATTGTAGGAGTGTGTTTGTAGGAGGTATTTGTGTCTAATGCAATGACAAGCTACATGAATAGTCAGTTTAAGAAAGTACAATAAATGGACTTAATCACGTTATGGGTTAAAATTATCAGTAGCAATTTTAAATAATACGTATAGCCACAGAATTCTTTCAAATTAATGACTTTAGCTGTTCAAATTAAACATAATGGTACTTTTTTAAGACGCCTGATCATTTTAACGACGTAACAGACTTTTCAACCTTTGCTATTATACTTGCAGGCGTTACATATTTATTTCTTTTCAGCTCACTATGAAAGCCAGAGGAGCAGTTACGACGCCGACAAGAACGGCTACTAAATTACAACATATAATATGTTTTAGTCATCGACTATACACACTTTTTGAACAGACAACTACAAAAAAAATACTTAACTTTTTATATTTTTATACCGATTTTTTGTAGTTGCCTGTTCACGATGGCCAGTATGTGTTGAGTTAAGTCGTTAATAATGGATGTTATAATAAATGTGTAAATATTTACTTAGTCGTTTTTCTTCAATCTTTTTTTATTCAAATTCAAATTCAAATTATTCAAATTATTTATTAAAATAATCAATTGTACAAATAAATTATAAATGGTTAGTAAGCACTATATTATGTCTATCTATGTATTAGTAAGTACACAACAAGGTTAAGAACTAAACTAATGACTCGACATAAAACAAGTGTGCCTGCGCTTACAACGAAAGTATATTATAAACTGTGCGTAGAGTAATTAAATTAAATGCCTAAACTAGGATACGAGAGTACCCTGTATCTTAGGCAAAAGATAGGGTCTATGATTAAATATTAATTGATACAGGGAGTATTATTTTCTGTACAAAGTTAGAAATCAGCATTTTTATCACATATTAAACTAAGGGTTACCTAATGATAAATAGTTAATTAACTAAGTTATACAACTATCTTCAGCAGGTTTTCGGTTTCCTCATAAGACAAACTTTGCAACCACCCTGACAGAGTGACTTTACAGTTGCCATAGTTTGAGTCATAAATATTAAGGAGTCTGTTAATTTTATTGTAAAGGAAGGGACCCAAAAACGCGGAGAATTTGCGCCTAAAAGCATGATTTATTTATTTATTTACGAGTGACAAACTTATTTTCATGCATTAGTTTCTAAACGACACTGAAAATTAAAACACATAGAAAAATCGAACCCGGATCCTCGTCATTCCGTGACGCGTGCTATACCCTTACACCACCCCTAGCAGGTGGCTAATCTTTCGAATTTTTCTATCTGTTACTAGCTGTCACGTGACATTGCTACTATGCTAATTTTTGTCGCTAAGCGTCTGTTTGAATGATGTGTCTGTACGACACAATTACAAACTCCCGTGGAATTAGATTTTTTTTTTTTCATTTTCAAGCCTTAAGTACGACCACCACCATCATGGAAACAATCAGATAAACATACATCATTGAGACTAGACTGCTTATATCTGACGCGGTCGAGTATGCCAATGCAAGTTTTTGTACATTTTTGAAAATCTATATATTTGATAATCTATTTTCTTTTTAAATTTCTAAATGTCAGTGAAAATTAGAACACAGAAAAATCCGAAAAGTAAAGCTATGGCCGGGAATCGAACCCGGATTCTCGTCATTCCGGGACGCGTGCTATAGGTATAGCCACCCATAGCAGGTGGGTAGTCTTCGAATTTTTCTACCTATTTTCTTTTTATCATCAAAGCTTCGCACTTCGTCTCTATGGCGCTCAAGTAAATCCCGATTTAGCCTCGCGGGCTCCCCTTCTATAATAATATCATTCGTACTCGATTAGTTATTTACTCTATTTTAAAACCTACTAGCTTCTGCCCGCGACTTCGTCTGCGTAGAATTATACATAAAAATCTTCCTCTTGAATTACTCTATCTATTAAAAAAAACCGCATCAAAATCCGCTGTGTAGTTTTGAAGATTATAAGCATACGTAGGGACATAGGGACAGAGAAAGCGACTTTGTTTTATACTATGTAGTGATGATGAGGTATACGTTCTGATCGAATAATATACTTAGTCGAGAAGTCTTATAATGATTTTGACCTCGCAAATCTTCATACATCCTCCATACAAATACAATCCCATACAATTAAGTAGCAATTTAAGTTGCTCTACATTCAAACTGGCAATTATTGATTCGTCACGATTACCATGATTGCGATGACACCGATCATCACTGACGGTGTGATGATTTGATCATGTTGCACAAAACAGGCGTGCGGCGTGGCCGCAGGTAAGCAATTTTGCCTCCTAAGAGCATCAGTGAGCAGAGCAATATGTTTTTAATTATTACACACACGCAAATCACGTATTTATCCTTTACGGAGTAGACAGCCTATAACAAGACCTAAAGGCCACGGTTAGGTCAGTAATGGGTTGCCGCATCGCCTATAACAATGTTTCCTTAGATTTTCGCCCTTCCCTCGATGGGCTTTTACCATCTGTGCGAGAAGAGCAGCTGGTACATTCTATGTATTTCCTTTGCTCCCAGCCTGGGAGAATTCTCCTAGTTTGCTATATTCCAACATGAAACTACCGTGAGACTCAATCATAATTACACATAAACGGACAACTCACGTATAAAAAGTCGAGTGATGCTCGACATGTTTCGGACTATGTTACGAACTAGTCCAAAACATGTCGAGCATCACTCGACTTTTTATACGTGAGTTATCCGTTTATGTGTAATTAGTTTGCTATACAGTACTAGTCATAATTTCTTGCTAAAAATCCGTTTAATAAATCAGATCGACTATAATAAATGTTTCAACCAACCATTCAATGATTTTTTAACAGACTTCAAAAAAGGAGCTATATTCCACTGTATGTAGGTATTTTTGATTATCGTTTGTGCACTTTAGCTTACTGCTTTGCTATTTTTTTTAATATTCAATCACAATACCAGAAAGAGATGCACAGAGTAACAAGGAAGCAAACAGCGTTCATGTTTATACGCCTTATACATGACCCGGCAGATAGCCTGGGTTTTTAGAACTCATATCAAAGTGCTAAAAATTGCCGCCACTCAAGGCCGTCAGATAAATTTGCAGTTAGGTATTAAAGTTAAAAATTGTTACTCAACTCTATATGTTGCGGTTTCGCCGATATTTACAATGTTTAGCGTGTTTGAAATAAATGAGGAAATTCTGTGATTTTACACAGAAATTGCGTGTGGTTTTACATTGAAAGGCAATATTTATTAAGTAGTTACCATTCTATCCTTTAGACCAGTGTATTTCTTAACTTGCGGTCCGCGGACCCATGGGGTTTCGTGAGTATATGAACGGGGGTTTTTCAAAACATAAAATAGATGCCAACAAAAATTCCGTAATAGGCGCGTCGATTTATTTTTTAATTAGGGGGCCCTCGAAAATCGTGCTAGTTTTCCTAGGGGTCCGTAGCTGGCCCCTCGCTCGCATTGCACGGTCCCGCTCGCCTAGGGGGGGGGGGGGGGGGGGGGGGGGGGGGGGTTAAAGCGTTTCGTCTCCTCCTTTTTTGGCGCGGGTGCCCGGGGGCGTCTTCGGCTCGAATTTTGGTTGGAAAAAAAAATGGTATGTATTTGAAGCTAACTTCAAAGATAAAAGAGGTTCGAAATTGGTCGGGATTTTCATACATACACAAATCACGTCCATATCTTTACGGGGTAGACAGAGCCTTATGGCCACGTTTAGAATTATTTTAGGCGTATAGGTGGAAAGATGAATTAAAATAGTGATGGGTGGCCGCATCGCCTATAACATGGTTCCTAAGATTTTAGACTGAAAAATGACTCTGCTAAGTGTCTTGCGGCGCATTCTTCTTGGCAAGGGTCTTTCTGAATGCGCTGATAGTTTCCAAAAAGACGTAAAAGAACCCTTGGCGGCCAATTTGCAAAATAAATATTGTTTTTTTAATCACTTCACTATCACTCCATAGTATAAAACAAAGTCGCTTTCTCTGTCCTCATGTATGCTTATATCTTCAAAACTACACAACGGATTTTGATGCGGTTTTTTTTAATAGATAGAGTGTTTCAAGAGGAAGGTTTATATGTATAATACATGCATAATATACCGTGCGAAGCCGGGGCAGGTCGCTAGTTTTTGGTATAATAAAGACGTGATTTATGAACGTATGTTTATTTCTTTCTGTTTGAACGATTATGTCGGTTTTATTATTAACTTTAGGTATGGCGGCGAAATAACGAGTTCAGACAAAATGATGTGCTTAGCGTAGGTACAGTTAGCCGGCCGCATTGTGTGACCTAGCGAGCTTTAGTCTAACTTTTGACATTGGACAGTGAAGTCAGAAAAATGGCTGTGATATTATATTTAGTTCTTTTTGTGCCGTTATTAGGAAATGGGGATTGCAAAGTAAGCTAATTTTGTGTCGTGATTGCTTATTATTGTACACAAGTATTTCTTTTATTGTTCTGAGGTAGGTTAAGTAATGCAATTGTTTTTTTTCGATATCTTTAAATCGTGTGAGACCCTGTGGTTTCTAAAGGATTAAAGAAGGGGATGGTTAAGTAACCTCTTTGGAAATCTTTCACGATTTTTGAATTGTAGTTAACAAATGTTTTCACACATTGTTCGACGTTTAAAGCTCTGTCTACGCCATAAAGGATAAAGACATGTATTTTTGTCTGAGTGGAATCTTGCGACTCTATTTTGAAGCAGACATAATTGTCAGAAATTATTTAGGTATTGAAAATATAACCAAAAATCCAACTGATGGAATAAGACCTTATTTCAAATTTTGGCGGAATGATTGGTGTTTATGTCGCTTCGCGTGTTTGTCTCACGAATACAACCGATATAAACCGAACATCTGATTTGTACTCCGAGGTGTCCCATAAGCCCGTATTTTATAAATAACAAGCTTCTGTCCGCGACTTCGTCTGCGTAGAATTATACATAATATATAAACCTTCCTCTCGAACCTTCGAAACCTTCGAAACCTTCCACTCTATCTATTAAAAAAACCGCATCAAAATCCGTTGCGTAGTTTTAAAGATATAAGCATACATAGGGACGGACAGACAGCGGAAAGCGACTTTGTTTTATACTATGTAGTGATGATGACTTTAATCCGAACGCTCCCCAATGACTTTAATTATTTGAATGGCATGTGTTAAGTTTTCAAGGATCGAAATAAAATGTGATCATTTTTATGACACATTATGTGTTCATTTACTTCTAATAAAAACAAAAGTCAGTAACATTTGACTTCATTTAAATTTTTATATTATTTTGGGAGCCTAATTCATCAGTTTATTTTGCTGTTAACTGTACGAGTCTGACAAAAGTACAGTCAGCAAAAAATCTTGAAAATGTCTAAACGACACTGAAAATTAACACAGAAAAATCCGAAAAGTAAAGTAAAGCTACGGCGCGGAATAGAACCCGGATCCTCGTCATTCCGTGACGCGTGCTGTACCTCTGCACCACCCATAGCAAGTGGGTAAGCTTTCGATTTTTTCTACCTGTTACTAGCTGTCACGTGACATTGTTACTATGCGAATTTTTGTCGCTAAGAGTCATCTGTTTGAATGATGTGTCTGTACGACACAATTACCAACTCCCGTGGAACATCTACAGCTCACCAGGGACGAGAGAAGGCGCTGTTTTTCAAATGATAGGGACTATCAAATAAATCAAGAATTATTACTTCTTGATTTTTTATGTTTACCTTTACGGTTTTACCGTTAAAAATAAAATTCCGTTACGCGTGCTATACCCCTACACCACCCATAGCAGGTAAAAAATCTTGTATAAAAAATTAAAATTTTGACAGTCTTATTTTAAATTGAAATGGGTGGCCAACATTCATGTGGATCATATGATGGCGAGTGACGAGGACCCATGGACACCCGCGACAGCAAAGTATTGCAGATGCGCTGATTAAAGAGCTGGGGTATAACACCTCACGCGCCAATAATGCCTTCGGTAACGACACCGGTTTTTTTTTTTTTTTATATGAATAGGAAGGCAAACGAGCAAGTGGGTCACCTGATAGTAAGTGATCACCACTGTCCATAGACACCCGCAACCCCGGAGGGATTGCAGATGCGTTGACAACCTAGAGGACTAAGATGAAATGCCTCTTGTGCCCGTAATTTCCCCGGCTATTTTTAGTGTTTTATTTTTGTTTTATGCACTTATTTACGATTCGCCGAAACAACGGCGGTCTGTTCATCACATCAACAATGACGCATTGAAACGGGAACATCCTTTTACAATTAAGTAACTGAATATCCGGCATAGCATATCTATATATATGTCAATAAAGTTTTCTTATTCTTATTCTTATATATCTATAAAGTGTACATACCTGTTCTTCGTCTTCTCCAGGGTTTACGTTCAGTAACTAAAGTGTCAGTGTGATTATCGTCGGGTGAAAATCGTCCGATCAACACACTTACTGAACGACTTGGGGCGTTCTTCTGTCAAAAGTGTCAATTGAAGTATGATTTCGTATTCGTAATAATAAGTTTATATCCCCAGCGTTCGAATTATAAATTTTGCCTCATATCAACTGTCAAAGTGACGTCTGTGCGTTTTTTACCCATCTATTTTACGGGGTGACCGGTGCGATCGCCCGACGACGCCCGACGTCGTCCGATGATCGCACTGACTTACTGAACGGGCCAGTGCGTCGTCGGGCGTCGTCGGGTGATCAAACTGAACGCACCCCAGCCTATAACGTCCCCAGGCCTCTCAGGACGTGAGGCCTTGGGCTATAGTTCCCACGCGGGCCCAGTGCGGATTGGGAACTTCACACACACCACTGAATTGCTTCGCAGTGTGCAGGTTTACTCACGATGTTTTCCAACACCGAAAAGCTCATGGTAAATTTCAAATGTGATGGCTCGCGTGCCACGGACACACCAGGGTTTTTGTTGCTGCAAAATGCAACTGTCACGGTAATTACTTGACTTTAAAATTGTAACTATACAGCGTGGATTTGGAATACGAGCGAATCCTTTAACACAGTATATATAATAAGCTAAAGCAGTAAGGAAACTACGAGCAAAACGTTCGAAACGAACACACACATAGACGCGCGCTTCTACAAGGCCCCTAAGCGGATCTCACGATTCTCGCGGTGCCGTCAGTCGAGAGTGCCGCATTGAGACGAGCGGCCGTCTGATACGTGCGCCTAGACAGTCCGCGATCTTTTCGTTTTAAACATGCCAAGAGCGTATTGCGCAGTATGTCTAGCTGAGATTATAGCGCTAGCTAAACAAAAAGCATTTCAATTTTCCAAAAATTAAATCGACAACCCTAACGCTCATTTGGAGCGTAGGTATTTATTTCAAAAAATAAGCCTAGTTGCCATACTGCTCTATTTATTTACTGTGCCTTTAAACATAGGCTTTAGCGGTACAAACTATATTCAGTCATATTTTTTTTAATTTTCTCTAACTCGATGTATAGAAGCATGAAAGTAGAATAAATGCAGCAGAAATGAGAGCGTTAAAAAGTATGGAAGTTGTATCGTTGAAAAATAGAATAAGAAATAGTATGATAAGGGAACGTGCTGGTGTGAAAGAGGATATAGTGACTAGCATAGAAAAAGTATGCTTAGTTGGTTTGGGCACGTAGAGCGGATGGATGAAAGTAGACTAACTAAACAGATCTGTATGGGGAGTGTGAATGGTTACGTTGGGTAGGGAAGGCCTAGACGGACGTCCCGAGACCAAATAGGAGATGTTTTGGAAAAAGGTCAGGTCAAGTACCCGAAACCGACGAGCATGTATGAAGAGATTGATGAATGTGGATGAAGCGGAAGAAGTATGTCAGGATCGCAGCAAGTGGAACAAAGTAGTCTCTGCCTACCCCTGTGGGAAAGAGGCGTGACGGTATGTATGTAACTCGATGTAATTAATTTTTAGATATGCTGTCGAGCAGCAATGTAACGCAAATTTATTTTGCTTGTCACATTACGTCACATGTCAAACTTACTATCTTAACTGCATTGTTTACTGTACATTGCAAGCTGAATAATTTTGTATGGTTTTTTTGTCTTATCTTTTAATAAGAGATAAGTACTGTAGGAGTTTGTATATGCAAGAGTTTGTTGCAACTGGCAGGCAATGTCAATTGAATTAACAATATAAACTATCGCGTAATTCGGCGTGCCTCATGGCATAGGCCTCCTCCATTTATTGAAAAACAATCAAAACGTCAAATCGAACGAATGCTCGATTTATGAACTAACCCCCTTATTCATAAACGCTCTATAGGCCTCTGCTAACTTAGCAATCGTTTGTCCTTATCTGTGAAAGGTAAATGTCAAAGTGACAGATGAGGACAAACGATTGCTAAGTTAGCAGAGGCCTATAGAGCGTTTATGAATAAGGGAGTTAGACAGTACCTCCTACCTAGCTCTACAGTACCTAAATATCCTCTCTAGGTCCTAGAGTCTAGGACCTAAACTTAAAACTGTTTTAAGATTCGTCCTTACCTACTCCAAGTCGACGCTGAATAGGAGAAGTGTTTAGTTTTAGATTAACTATACCTAACTGGTTGGGATTTTACTAGAAGTAATATAAAGGATAATAATTTCTTAATTTCCTCATACTTTGACGTATATTTATTATTCTAATGCACTGGTAACAAAACCGCTAAATACCTAATTTAATTTTAGATATTCACGGGAAAATCTATTCAAGTAGCTTAATGGGAATTCGAGCTAAACTTCTAAATATGACGCCATGCAAAGCGTCATTGTATCATTGAGCTGTATATAGACGTACAGAGTACAGTCAGCTTCGAAACTGTATGAGTACTCTCAGAATTTTTCCAGAATATTTCCAGGTTATTTTGACATCTATCACGTCTATATTCCTTACGGGGTAGACAGAGCATGAGGCGCGTTATAAAGACGATAAATAATGACCGAAAATCTGAGGAATCTTATTATATGCGATGCGAGCTACCCATCACTATTTTGATTCCCCTTTCCAGGTACCACAATCATGCTGTCGACCCTGCAAGGGATAAAGGCGTGATTTACTATTATCTAATAAATAAAACCTTCGATAAATAAACAGATACTTCTTGGATTAAACCATGTCTGAAAAATACACGATTCCTTTGCGGCCGATTTACATAATAGACTTTTCAAAGGATTTCCAGCAATCAGATTGGATTCTTTCGATCAGCTTTATTCCGTGACTGTACCCGGCATACTTAACTTATGTGTAAGATTGTGATAAATCGTCGGAAATAAACGTGACACTTATTTCCCCAACAGTCCTTGACCCCCAAACAGTACGACTTGAGCGATACGCGTCAAAATTGAAAACAATTTTGTAGATAGGTACCTATGTTATCAAAAGTATTATTATACTATTGGAAAATAAGCAGAATAATTATTTATTTATTTACCATAATATTTAGAAACTTTATTAGCCATGTTTACTTGTGTGTGTATTAATACTATTTTTATTTTTATTTTTAATTATATCTTTGTCTTTATCTCTACATGCAATATATTGTTAAGACTACCTTGCGGCTCTCTGTGCTACTAATTTGTTGCTCGTACGTCTAATTAGTTACTAAGTACAAGTGCCATACTGATATTATTATTACTGTTATTATAATAATAAGTTTTAATTTTAAGATTATTTTAATAAATTGCCGTGCCGTTGCTGGGTAAATGTTTGAAACTATATACATAATAACATTTTTATGCAATAAACAGTTTGAGTTGAGTTGAGTTGAGTATTTAGCGCGAGATTTACTTGTTTTTCTCGCTATTTGTGTAATTTATGAATATGCAGACTTCAAATTGGTAATAGAAAACAATTGATTGCGGCTCAGTAATTAAATAAAATTGTAGATAGGTACTATATTGAATTGGTTCAGTTGCTAAAATTTTATACATACATATATCACGTTTTTATCCCTTACAGAGTAGACAGAGCCTAAGGTAACAAAACCTTAAGGCTACGTTTAGCATGATTGTGGGCATATGGGTGGAAAGGTATTTTAAAATTCTTTGTAGGTACTAAAAATACACGTGATTTTGGATGGGGAAGGGGGGGGGGGTAGTCTTAAACCTCATCACGTATCACCGAGGGGGGGGGGGGGGTTAAAAGTGCTAAAAAAACATCACATAGTTAATGGACGGCCCCTTAATAATAATTTATGCATTAATAACAATTTCTTCTTTCCAGACCTATGAAATTCCGAAAGTCAAGACTGCCAACGATTTACAAACCATAGAGTACAGTACCAAACCAAACCAAGAAATAACAATACCCATTATGATGCATTTGGACAAAGCCATGGAAAGCCAAATACCTAGATTGAAAGGTTCTAAAAGAATCAACTTCAAACCGAAGGCCGTTTTGCGGGAAGTCGAAAAAGTGTTCGCATTAAAAAGTTTGAACCAAAGAGTCCGTTTGAAACTAGTAAATTTAAAAGTAATAAACAACAGGACCGGTGTTGCCATCGATGAAAATGTTTCAAAATATTTGATGAGCTATTGCCAGTGGCAGAAGAATAAGAAACTTGAGAACGGCTATTGGCATTTCTCTGTACTGTTGACTGGCTTGGACATATACTATGTTAATAAAAATGGGCAGAGAGTAAAAGAAAGCACTGGTAAATTAACATTACTTATAAAGCGATAATTTTATGACATTATACAAGAATAAGAAATACTCAATAATCGATGGCAATTACATTTTAATTAGAAATTCCTAAAACAAACATGATGTTAATAATCCTTTTTTTATTGTCACACTACACCTGGTTGTCTTAACTGACATGTACTTTAAGAAATGTAGGGTGACCACACAATTACCTAATCTACATGTTTGATCACTTTATTATTCATTAAATAATTCAGGAATTCATTAACTACTTCAAAACACGCATAGTTTTTCTTTTATCTACACACCATATCATTAGTGCTACAGTACAGATTTTACCATAACCCTACAAAAATCTATACTGTAATAACATTAAAGTACAGTATTTACCTACTACTACAGACAAGAACCTAGTATAATTGGTTGTAATAATGCTGGTCATTTCCCTACTTCTGAACCCATCTTAGAGTACTTATGATATGTGTGTGGATAAAGTAATGTATGCAACTGTACATAATTAGGCCTTAAATTATTCGTGTGACCTTATTTAAAAACTCGCCAAGGCTCGTTCCAAAAAACGACATCCGTGCTTTAAGGACCCTCATTATGAAACGGCACAAATACTATTTCAGGGCGCGGTTACATGAACAAAATGTGCAGCCTGGACAAAAGCTGCGCCGTCGTCAAATGGCATCCTAAAGATGTGGTGCACCTACTAGCACATGAGATAGCGCACAGGTCAGTTTGTGTGTCACTACATTAGGGTTGCCATCTCTAAAATTTGGAAAACAGGACAAGACGCGTGAAAACCCCGGATTTTAGAGTCCGAAAGCCGGACATGTCAACAAGATCGTGACGGGAGGGGTGGGGGAACGGTGAATATACTTGGTTCGTCGGTTGATCGTGGTGTGCGAGCATAGTGCGTGTCTCGCGGGCGGCCCAAATTTTTTTTTAAATTATTTTTTATAAAACCCGGTCTACAAATGAAACCTTCCCCGGACGCTCCCCGGATGCCCTCTAAACTAGGGCAAATCCGGGGAAACCCGGACGGATGGCAACCCTACACTACATAGTATAAAATGAAGTCGCTTTCCGCTGTCTGTCTATCCCTACGTATGCTTAGATCTTTGAAACTACGCAACGGATTTTGATGCGGCTTTTTTAATAGATAGAGTGATTCAAGAAGGTTTATATGTACGATACGCAGACGAAGTCGAGGGCAGAAGCTAGTTATACTTAAATCACGTATTTATCCCTTACGGGGTAGACAAAGCTTAAGGTAACAAGACCAGAATGAAGGTCACGTTTAGCAAGATTGTAGACGTATAGGTGGAAAGGGGAATCAAAATAGTGATGGGTTGCTAGCCGCATCGCCTGTAACATGATTACTAAGATTTTCGCCCTTTTCCTAGATAAGCTACTGGTACTGCCACAATTAGTGGCCTTTCAGTGTTGCCGTTTGCTTCCGTTTCTTCCGTTTTGCGGAACTTTTGACACCCCGCGGAACTTGGAAGGAACTTTGTATTTTGGTACAATTTTCGGAACTTTTAAGGTCCCGGCATAAAGATACGTGGTAAAAAACTTTAAATACACACTAAAAAATACAGACTATTTTTTTCTGTTATTAACACAAATATTATTCCTAATTCCTATGAGGAGGTAAAAAAAAAGCTCGTTCCCCAAGATTTAAATGAAAATGGAACTTTTCTACCAACACTGGCCTTTAGTTCTTGTTACCTTAGGCTCTGTCTGCAAGGGATAAAGACGTGATACGTGATGACGTTATGTATGTTCTTCTATGCTGGTCTGGGAGTAAAGAAAAAACATAGAATTTACCGGTTGCTTCTCTTCCCGCGCAGATGGTAAAGGCCCATCGAGGGAAAGGGCGAAAATCTTAGGGAATCTTACGTGATCTGTGTATGTAAAAAACAGGTTTTTTAAATGTAATGTACTTTATTTTTATTTTTTCTATTTCTGAGCATATAATGATTACTACTGCCTGCCCATCCTTGCTAAGTTTTCATATCTTAAATCAAGTTACGTGGAAGAGATACCTTTTTAGGGATAAGTTCGCCGTTGTACTATTTTCTGTCATTATAATGTTAGTTTGAAAAAAAGGCACGTAAAAATACCCTTGGCAAACTAATTGGCAAGAGGCATTTCATCTTAGTCCTCTAGGTTGGCAACGCATCTGCAATCCCTTCGAGGCTGCGGGTGTCTATGGGCAGTGGTGATCACTTACCATCAGGTGACGCACTTGCTCGTTTGCCTTCCTATTCATACAAAAAAAAATTGCAAAATAAAATTTTGAATCTTTGAATGTTGAATCTTATATTTATTTATTCCATACTATTTTAAATTCTAGAATTTCACAAGGAAATATGTTTATGTCTTCAGCCTCGGCGTATACCATGATGGTGTGAAGAACCACTGTCCAATCAGTGGTTCCATCATGGCGGCGATTTACAGTCGACGGCACCCCCCGCAGTACTGGTCGACCTGCAGCAAGACCCACCTCAGAACGTTCATGAGGTAAAACATACATACATACAAAAACCACGTCTATATCCCTTGCGGGGTAGACAGAGGCAGGTAACAAAACCTTAAGGCCACGTTTAGCATGATTAAGGGCGTATAGGTGGAAAGGGAAATCAAAATAGTGATGGGTTGCTATCCGCATCGCCTATAACATGATTCCTATGGTTTTCGCCCAATCCCTCCATGGACTTTTACCATCTGCGCGGGAAGAGAAGCAACTGGTACATTCTATGTTTTTTCTTTGCTCTCAGACCAGCATGGAAGACAAAAAATCTGATTAAAAAAACGTTTAATGAGACAACAGCGTTTGGTCCATATTTTGTTAGTTAAAATGATTTATGCGTGATTTGACTACAAGTAAAAATGGCGATGTATAAAAATGTACACATGTATATTAGACCAAATATAAATATTTTGCGACAATAGACTAAACGAAAATATGACGATGTATTTAAAAAAATAATTATTACTTGTTATATTTTATTATGAGAAATGAAAATGTATGCATGTAAAATTTAGTAAGGAATAAATGGCTATAATAATAACAACAATAATCGCTTTCTCAAGAAGGTCGTCCGCAGCCAGTGCGAAAAGATTAGATACCTAGTTTGTTTCTAACCTAAAGTAGTCATTTTTATATTCCGACTTGACAAGACTTAGACATTTGTATACTCTGAAAGTAGTCATTTTTATATTCCGACTTGATAAGACTTAAACGTTCTGAAGTATTGGCTTTCTAATACTCAGACAAATTTATGTTTTACAGGTAGACATTTTTATACATCGCCATGTTTCCTTAGAGTCCATCCACGCATAAATCGTTAAAATCGAATATTAAGTCAAATAAATCCGATTTAATTTAAATTATTACGATTTTTTATTAATATCATTATTTTTATCAACTCTGATACTTATCCCATATTTCTATAGGGTATTGTTTATTGTTTCACCATCGATCACGTTTACTTAAGATACCTATAACATCATCCGCTGGCATAAGTGGTCTGCCGAGATTTATACATAATTATATAAATCTTCCTCTTGAATCACTCTATCTATTAAAAAACGGCATCAAAATCCGTTGCGTAATTTTAAAGATATAAGCATACATACTGACAGACAGACAGCGGAAAACGACTTTGTTTTATACTATGACTAGCTTCTGCCCGCGACTTCGTCTGCGTAGAATCATACATAAAACCTTCCTCTTGAATCACTCTATCTATTAAAAAAAACAGCATAAAAATCCGATGTATAGTTTTTTTGAAGATATAAACATACAAAGGGACATGGGGACAGAGAAAGCGACTTTGTTTTATACTAATGTAGTGATGATGAAGTACGTACCGTACTACTTATTTTTTTTTTTTTTTTTGCAGAAACGAAAGGAAATCATGGTGTGTTCGACCTTCATCATAGTTCTTATAAATAGAAAGGAATACCGAAAACGAGGAGGAAAATTTTATTCGTGTACTACCGTCACGCCTCTTTCCCAAAGGGGTAGGCAGAGACTACTTAGTTCCACTTGCTACGATCCGACATACTTCATTCGCTTCATCCACATTCATCAATCTTTTCATACATGCTCGTCGGTTTCGGGTACTTGACCTGACCTTTTTCCAAAACGTCTCCTATTTGGTCCCGGAACGTCCGTCTAGGCCTTCCCCTCCCAACGTTACCATTCACACTCCCCCTATAGATCTGTTTAGTTAGTCTACTTTCATCCATCCGCTCTCCGTAACCAAACCAACTAAGCATACTTTTTTCTATCCTAGTCACTATATCCTCTTTCACACCCGCACGTTCCCTTATCACAATTCCTTATTCAATTATTATTCTTATTTTTATTCGTGTGATATTACCAAATATAATAGTACTTAATTGATTTGATAATACTCATTGCATTTTGTTAAATCTAATACTAGAACCATAAGTAGAGTAATGAAATTAATGTTTCAGTCGTTTAGTGATGGCCGACGGTTTTTAATAAACTAGGAACCTATTTCATCAGTCTGAGGTCAGTTCCAGTTGTCCTAATATAACTGACACTTAAGATAACTGGAACTTAACTGAGTGATGAAACAGGCCCTAAATGAAACATTTTATCCGATAGGATCTGTGTCATACTGTTTAATACAAAACCATTTCACAAGTTCCACGCGTATTTATTTTAGCGCCTACCATTTTGTTATAGCAACAACGTCGGTAGTGTAACCTTAAACAAAAAAATCACAGGACACAATACATACATAAATTACGTCTTTATCCCTTACGGGGTAGACAGAGCCTGAGGTAACAATACCCAAAGACCACGTTTAGCATGATTGTGGGAGTATGGATGGAAAGGGGAATCAAAACAGTGATGGATGGCTAGCCACATCGCCTATATACCCATGATCCCTAAGATTTTCGCCCAATCCCTCGACGGGCTTTTACTATCTGCACGGGAAGAGAAGCAAACAGCAGGACACAATTGCCTCAGAGAATCGGGCCACTGTCAAAAGGGTTTTTTTTGACCTGATAACATTTCGGATAACCAGACCGGGGTGCGCGTTGGGTTACCTCCACGTGTGGTCAAGAGCTGCGGTTCGTTTTTGGATCCGTCCGGGGGGCTAGCAGTGCTTGGTCCAGTGCACCCTGGGCATCGGCTAATGATTTCCTGGCAGTTTCTGAGGGATATCATTGACCGTTGGCTAAGAGCCCGAGGGGATGTAGAGGGATTTTTGACCATTAGGTACCGTACAACGTTGCCGACATTTTGTCACAAGATTTTTTAATTATATTTTTGTTACTTTGACATTGGCGAAGTTTACATCGCTATAACGACTTGATACGCCACAAATAAGAAGAAGAAGATAACCAGACCCCGTATTTGGTGCCGTTGACATAAAAGTGACGTTTTTTCGCGTAGGTGTTAAATACTACAATTAATTTGATTTACCGAATCATTTTTTTTAGGAAGTCGTTCCTCTTATTATGTTTTTAAATTATTATTGATTTTAGGGGTTACGTGTTATAAAAAACAACGAGAGGAAAACACGTTACCACCATGTACAATTAAAAACGGGTACCTAATTGTTACGAAAATTCCTCTAAATATGACATTTTGATAATTATGATTAGGTAGGTACCTACCTATTCCAATGGTGTCAAACGTAAATCACAATTACAAAAATAAATCTAGCAACGCTTATCTAGAAGCTCCAACGTCTTTGGCTTCTAGATAAGATAATTGTTCCCCGTTTAGTGGATATCCACGATTTTCGAAATTCTCCCAATTTCGAATTTACCCCAATGCACTATATATAAATGTACTGTTTTTATAAATTTGCGTTGTTACGCCACATAAATCACTGCTTTCCCACAACTAATGATAGATGACCAGCAAGAACTATAAACAAATAAGTCGCACTTTCACTGACGTGTCATTATGAATAGAGTAATGTGTAATGGTAATGACGAACAGATCTACATGTATTGGTAACCGGTTGTTGCTCCGATAATTACGCCATCTGTACCATCAGCGTGATCTACTCAATGAAAAGCTCGTATAGTCTGGCAGCATTACTTCAGTTAATGGACAGTTTCGGTGTTGTCAGTTTTTGGCCAATCTATACATCTATTCTATACATATATGTATCATCACTACATAGTATAAAACGAAGTCGCTTTCTCTGTCCCTATGCCCCTATGTATGCTTAAATCTTCAAAACTACACAACGGATTTTGATGCGGTTTTTTTAATAGATAGAGTGATTCAAGAGGAAGGTTTTTATGTATAATTCTACGCAGACGAAGTCGCGGGCAGAAGCTAGTACATAATATATATAATAAAGCTGAAGAGAGACGAAAATCTGTACATGGAAGATATAAAAAAAATTGACTGGAGATACTTAGAATCGATAACAGAACACATTCCGACAGTTTTTAGAATTTTGTCTGATTATCTGTTTCTGTTCGTCTGTATATTTGCGAGAGCATCACGTGAAAACGACTGAACGGATTTGGATGCAAACTTTACTAATCTGTTGGGAAAATCAGCGGCCAGGTTATAGGCTACTTTTTTTCCGGGAAAATTACATAATTCCCGCGGGATAGCGATAAACATGTCAATGATCGCACCTGCCCAGAGTCACGACGTAAAAAGTAAATATTGCTTCAGTATCATACAGGTGCACTAGGGAGGGATTTTTCAAAATTCCCACGGGATTGGGAACAAATGGGGTTCGTAAGTCCACTGAAAAGAGAGCCTAATAGGAGATAGTATCTCCATTATATACTATAATTACTCGTCTTGAAATTTGGGATAGGTACAATTAGGAAATCACAACTGCTGAAATTGATTTCAAAACTTTTCCAAACAAAGGCCACGCTTGGCAAATTGCGGGCGTGTAGGTGGAAAGGGGAATCAAAATAGTGATGGGTTGCTAGCCGCATCGCTTATAACATGATTTCTAAGAGTTTCGCCCATTCCTTCGATGGCTTTTACCATCAGCGCGGGAAGAGAAGCAACGAGTACATTCTATGTTTTTTCTTTACTCCCAGACCAGCATGGAAGAATTATAATTATCACATTTATATTTTTTCCTATATCTGTGTTTTATTTGATACTAGCTTCTGCCCGCGACTTCGTCTGCGTAGAATTATACATAAAAACCTTCCTCTTGAATCACTCTATCTATTAAAAAAAACTGTATCAAAATCCGTTGTGTAGTTTTGAAGATATAAGCATACATAG
Organism: Pandemis corylana; assembly: GCA_949127965.1. Classification (NCBI taxonomy): domain Eukaryota; kingdom Metazoa; phylum Arthropoda; class Insecta; order Lepidoptera; family Tortricidae; genus Pandemis; species Pandemis corylana. Next base: position 11,508,410 of record OX421867.1, on the reverse strand, counting down.
GGACATAGGGACATAGGGATATAGGGACATAGGGACAGAGAAAGTGACTTTGTTTTATACTATGTAGTGAAGTAAAGGTCACTATCACAAAATATACTAATGTAAACTCTGTTTTACCTGGTTACCCACCATGGAAAATAATAACCCTGTTTTATAATGCAACAATTTCCATAGAACATAACACTTTCACACGTCACGGTCCACGGGACCAGCCCGGAATAAACAATTCGCTATCACATAACATATTCCATGCGTCGAGAGCAAAACGCGTATTAACATTCGCAGTGCACCGCCGAAAGTCCGTGAAACAGGGAAAGTTAACAAAGGCGTATTCGAAAATGTTATTTTCTATCACTACATAATCATAAAACAAAGTCCTACGCCACGTCTGTCTGCCTGTGATAGTGTAGTTTTCACCAATAGACATGTTCACGAGGATTTTCTTCCATACTGTAGGCTTTTTCTTCTTCGTCTTTTTAATATAACCCCATCGATCGATGCGATGATTTCGCCAAGAATTTTTTAATTTTTATTTTTATAAAATTCATCCCTTGTGGGATAAGTAAAGGAATGATTGTCCATTTAGCCAGTAATAAAGGTTGTAATGCCGGTTCATCAATGTTTTGCATTGATATATATTTTTTTAATTTGTGCTTACAGTAGCACTTGATGGTCCCATCGGAAGACCAGCGCTGGCTGCAAGGCCAGCATTATGCTGAGATGGGACCATTTCGTGATGTGTCCTTATGTTTCTTATTTACTTCTTTTTTTGTTTTTGTATTATATGTCACGAATAAATGTTTTCTTTCTTTCTTTCAATGTCAAAGTAATAAATACAGTATTCAAAAATCTTGTGACAAAAATTGTCGGCAACGTTGTACGGTAGAACACGATAAAAAGACCCCTCCCTCCCTGTCGGGCTCTTAGCCAATGGATAACGATATCCCTCAGAATCTGCCAGGAAATCATTAACCGTTGCCTAGGGTGCACCGGACCAAGCTCTGCTCTTCCCCTCGGACGGATCCAAAAAAGAACCGCAGCTCTTGACCGCACGCGGAGGTCTGGGTGTAAAGAAAAATCATATCATAGAATGTAGGTAAAAGGCCATCGAAGGAATCATGTTATAGGCGATACGGCTAGCGACCCATCACTATTTTTACTGTCAAATAAATCAAGAATTTTACTACTTGATTTTTTGTTTACTTTTACGGTTTTACCCACTGCTATAGGTGGTGTAGCGGTATGGCACGCATCACGGAATGACGAGGATCCGGGTTTGATTACCACCCATAGCTTTACTTTTCGGATTTTTCTGTTCTAATTTTCAGTGCATTTTTTTTTCACTATTGTGATTCCCCTCTCCACTTAAACGCCCTTAATCAAGCTAAACGTGCTGAAGGTTTTGTTACCTTAGGCTCTGTCTACCCCGTAAGAGATAAAGACGTGATAAATGTATGTACACACAGCAAAGCTATTCGGTAAGCAGGATAGATACGGCGCGAGCGTGCGTAGGTGCTTACCTGATTATATTGCCGTGTGTACCTATGTACAATTGTGCAAGAACATGTGCAAGGTAATTTCTATTTCAGTCTATAAAACAGCTGTCACTTTCATCTCGTTCGACATCCCGCTGACCCATCGACACAGAAACCGTTAATGAATGACTTTGGCTTTAATTGTTAACAAGGTAATGAGAGGAACAATGACAACGGTTCACGGTTGCGGCTCGTTGAACAGACCCGATGGCTGTATGGACGTGCCACTAATGAAGTCGGTTAAAAAGCTATAGAACGACCGCTAAAATGATTCCTCGTCCGCGCGGCACAGGGGCGCGGGGTAGGACGACAAAGGGGACCGAGAGAGGTGCGGGCGGGTAGTGCGCCTGCACCGCGCGGGCGAGGATTCATTGCCATTGTACCTCAAAAGGAAAAAACGAATCCCCCGCCGTCAACATACTTTTTCTCAGGAACGCCAAGAGATAAAAAGTTGAAATTAATACAGAATACTAAGGTCTGCCATCCCTTGGGGTTGTGAAAAAATCAACCCTCTAAGTCAACTTGATCAAAAGATACAGTCATTATAAAAAGTTCTGTACAAATTGCCGAGCTCCCAAAAAAGAGGGGACAATTCCAATTGTCCTAGAAATTCTAAGTAATGAAAACTACTAGGCAAAACGTAATACATAAATCACATCTTTATCCCTTACTGGGTAGACAGAGCCTAGGGTAACAAGAGCCAAAAACCACGCTTAACATGATTGTGGACGCACAGGTGAAAATGGAAAGGGTAATAAAAATATTGATGGGCTGTTAGCCGCATCGCCTATAACATGATTCCTAAGATTTTCGCCCATTCCCTCTTCCATTACCATCTGCGTGGCAAGAGAAGCAGCTGGTACGTTCTATGTTTTTTCTTGGCTCCCAGACCAGCTTGGAAGTTCATAAGTTTCTATACTACATACATAATTGCTTATACTTAATTTTCTTCACAACCTTTTCCACAACGAAACTCAAGACCTAAATGCATGTAATTGACTCCTTTCCACATCTTACAACAATGGCTGACAGCCCATCTGTACCGGGGAAAGGCACAATGCACAGACATACTGTAACAGTGCAGCGCAAGTGACATATCGAACCAGATCTGAACCGTAAAAGGAACAGTGAAATATATGGAGCCACCGAACTTGCGTAGGTAAGTTTAAAATTGAATCAAGTTATTTTATAACTATGCTTATAAAAAAGGAAAAGAATTGGAATCTACAAACATAAATATGAATCGTTGAAATGTATCTACGCACATAACTTCGGAACAACTGCACCAAATTACGTAGGTAAACTACTACTACTATTTTTTGTTGTGTTCTTTATTGTCAGGAGAAGGATAGTGTGAAGCAAAATTAAAAGTTTCTGAAGGATATGATTGATCGGTGGCTAAGAGCCCGACAGGGGGGAGGGGGTCTTTGACCGTCTCACCGTACAACGTTGCCAACATTTTGTCACAAGATTTTTAAATTATATTTTTGTTACTTCGACATGGGCTAAGTTGTCGCTATAACGACTTGATACGCCACAAATAAAAAGAAGAAGACACAGAGGAATAATTTAAATCTAAAGTAATGTATTACTTGAAAATAAATATGAATTTGCAGACGATAGACTCAAATGGCGTTCTTTGAACTCAAGGGCTGCTTTTTCGGGACAAAAAGTAGTCTAAGTTTTAATCTACGGTACCTGCTATATCCGTTCGAAATTTGATCCAAATCCGTTCAGTCAGTTCAGCGTGAAGAAGGAACAAACATAATATACACACTCATATCGTCACAAACTTTCGCGTTTATAATATTAGTAGGATAGGATTCAGCCGCTCCACAGCGCCTCTGTTCTAATCCGAGAGAGTATGAATCGAAGCGGAACTCTTAACCGTGTACATTTTCACTGCTGGTTTATTACCATCGTATTAACAAGGAAACGAACAGACATAACACACACACATACATACATACCAGATTATCTCGTAACAATGGAAACACGGGACGGACAGTTTGGGCATTGAGCCGGAGTTAAAGAAGTTTGTAATTTTTTTTTTATGTGAATAGGAAGGCAAACGAGCAAGTGGGTCACCTGATGGTAAGTGATCACCACTGCCCATAGACACCCGCAACCCCGGAGGGATTGCAGATGCGTTGCCAACCTAGAGGATTAAGATGAAATGCCTCTTGTGCCCGTAATTTCCCCAGCTGTCTTAATCTCCGCACCGGAACACAGCAGTGCAAGCACTGCTACTTAGCGGCAGGATTAGCGAGTAGTTTTGTAATTTTAAAAAGGTGATTTTTTATCGCTATTTCGGGATAAAAACTATCATAAATATGTCCTTACTCTGAACTGAAACTGTCTATACAAATTCCAACTAAATAATAACGGTTTAGGCGCGAAAAGGAAACAGACTGATAGACCGACACTTTCACATGAATTCCCTTGTCGAGCTCTAAAACGTGTACCGTAAACCGGGGTAAATGCAAGAAGTACTCATAATGACGAAATCATCAATTTTTATTTGCGTTTACTGCTTGCAATCGATGTCTTCCTTCTTGCCTTTGGGTCTACATGCCAAACTTTCACCGCATTATGGACAATATCGATTTTATAGCAATTTTAAAACGATTAAACTAGCCCTAAAATTATCAAAGTCACCCCGGTTAACGGTACCGAATTTCAAATTAATCTAAGCCTCTAGTGTAAGTTTTAGACACGAAATACGTCTCGAACGCATTCGCGTTTACGTCTTAGTCGCTATGGAAGAAAATTGCAGCGCCACTTGCGGATCGAAACGGCAACAAACTGTTCTCACAGTATTTGACATTTTAACGCAAACGCGTTTGAGACGTATTTTGTGACCGAAAACCTACTCTAGCATACTGACCAATAGAAGTAGTTCGAAATTTAAGCAAGTTTTTATATGAAGCAAATAATAGACTACAGGCCCACGTACATAAAATGTGGGTCATATGAACCACCAGGTGACGTATATAGGACGATATAAGAGCATAAAATAATAAGATTCAGCAGTATGCCGTCACTTGTAAGCTGTCCAACTGGGTGCTGGTGAGAATTCAAAAGTGCAACCCTCGATTTTTTCCCCTTGTCGCATGATTTTTGTACGGCGTTGCGGAATAATGGATTAGAAGCTGTATTGAAACAGTATGAAACTGATGCCGTACAGAATCAAATGACCAAATTTACCCTGGAAATGGTCAGAAAATAAAAAAAAATTACCGATTTTGTGGCGCACCATTTGTACGGCATCAGTTTCATACTGTTTCAATACAGCTTCTAATCCATTATTCCGCAACGCCGTACAAAAATCATGCGACAAGGGGAAAAAATCGAGGGTTGCACTTTTGAATTCTCACCAGCACCCAGTTGGACAGCTTACAAGTGACGGCATAGTGCTGAATCTTATTATTTTATGCTCTTATATCGTCCTATATACGTCACCTGGTGGTTCATATGACCCACATTTTTTGTACGTGGGCCTGTAGTCTATAAGAGTCTATTGACGCAGTCGGGTAAGACGTATGAAACGGACAATTCGTAGTGTTTTAATTAATTAAAACGATCAATTTCCAAATTAACAGGATGATAGGCTTCTTTATAGCTGTAATTAAAAAGAAAGATCTTAATTGGCATACTTCAAAGCGTGAGAAACCGAAATTAAATCGAGTGCATTCTAATTTCCGGATGACCCATCGTTAAAATGCTTTAATTTAAAAAGGTAAATCTGTCATTAAATTATTTACAACTTTCACTAATAATACCCATAAAAATAACTTAAAAAAACTTAGGCTAATAATTAAAATAAATTTGGACCCTTAGGTAGGGTCCCCATCACGCAGGCAGCATTCCCGCGTTTCGCAATTGCGAGTCTTTGTGCGAGAAAGCTGCCGGCGCGAGGGTCGTCTGTTGCCTCCCTCAGGCGTTACTTGCTTCTAGCTCTGACCCGTGCCCCACGGACCGAGTGTCTCGACTTGGCGTGCGACGAACTCGTACTTTTCGGACATATAAATAAATATAATTGATTACAAAATAAAACCCATTATAAATCTTAAGTTTTTGGAACTCAATCAGTCATTGTTATAAACATAAATCACGTATTTACCTACCCTTACCTACGGGGTAGACGGGGGCCTAAGGTAACGAGATCTAAAGGCCACGTTTAGCATGATTGTGGGCGTATAGGTAGAAAGGGGAATCAAAATAGTGATGGGTTGCCAGCCGCATCGCCTATAGCATGATTACTTACAAAAAAAATCCCCTATTCCCTCGATGGACTTTTAAGAGAAGCAACTGGTACATTTTTATGTTTTTTCTTTGCTCCCAGAGCATGAAAGAGTCTTTAATATTACTTTTAATATTTGCACTCAGACGCGAATCACATAACCCACCATTTTGATTCCCCTTTCCACCTCTACGCCCACAATCATGCTAAGCGTGGTCTTTAGGTCTTGTTACCTTAGGCGCTTTCTATCCTGTAAGGGATAAAGATGTATGTATGTGAGCGTATGTCCCAAAATGTCCATTCCAGTTCGTCACTTTTTATAAAATAAGTATGTAAGGAACGTGACGAACAGGAAAATAAATTCCATAATTAAATCTGGGACACACTTTTTCTTGTATGAGACTCGATAGGGTAAACGATTCTAAGAAAGAAAAACGCAAAGTATTTCAATTCTGGAAAGATGTTCATGTCGACATTTTTTTTTGGAAAACGCTCATGTACAATACATTACAATACAAATACTCTTTATTGAACACCACAAATTAGTACAAAACAATACAGAAACAAAGAACAAAGTAGACAATAGGCGGTCTTATCGCTTAATAGCGATCTCTTCCAGACAACCAATGATAGAAATAAGTTGGAGACAGTTTAAGTAGGTGGCGGAAACAAATAGACAGGATAAACGCAGGGACAACAAAAACAACAATACCAACATAAATATAATACATAGCTAAATAAATAAAATAAAATAATACATGCATATACACATAACATAATACTTAAGATAAAATAAATGTGAGAAGCAATGAAAAATAAGAAGGCCATACAACAGAAAAGGATTTGATCAGAAGCAAAAGGAAAAGATAAGGTACTAAAGACAGGGAGTGCATTAAATCTATATAATATAAAAGAAAGTCGTGTTAGTTACACTATTTATAACTCGAGAACGGCTGAACCGATTTGGCTGAAAATTGGTAGGGAGGTAGCTTAGAACCAGGAGACGGACATAGGATACTTTTTATCCCGATTTTCCGACGGGATTGGAAAATTCCGAAATGTTGTACTAATAAAGCTACAGACATAAAATTTAGCATGCCTACACAATTATTCCTTGATTAGTATAAAGATGCACTTACAAAGGAATTTTTCAAATTTCCCACGGGATAAAAACACAAAGTAAATAATTAAGACTATAACTAGAAGATAATATTCCTAGAGGATCTGTAGGTGCTCTAAGAAGGGATTTTCCGAATTTCCCACGGGATAGGAAATAAAAACCTTATACTTGGAGACATGAGTGGATGTATGGGGTGTGTCGTCACTCTGACGTTATGTGCGCGGACGAAGTCGCGGGGAAAAGCTAGTTAGTGACAAATAGTGAGGTGTACCTATGTATGCAGACGCGGGTAGTACAAAAACTAGTAAGCAATGAAATATAACCGTTACCAGCCGGTGGGGACACTTAGGTTCAACACAACTCAATCGAAGGTTAACGCTTTGGTATGTAACCTAGCAAGGTGACACAATTATCAAGATTTCTGTTTACAAGTTACCAACGAAGAGTTATAAGAAAGAACAACCTTTCTGCCATGTATGCGTCTAGACCTAACCTTATTTGTATTCAGAAGCATTTTTAGAATAAATGTATGTTCTTAAATGTAAAAACGTGAAATGACCCCTTGAATATGAATACACTGAGCAAAAATAACGGCTCTTCCCATAGAAATTTGTATGAAAAGTGAACTGTTATTTTTGCTCGTCAGTATATTATGGATTGTAATATTACATGAAATTACAGTATATTTGTAAATATAGTTTAAATATTTTTTCTGTACCTAAGTTAAAAAAAAAAATACAGCTTACATAATGAAATAATTTTGTGAATTCTTAAAATTTAATTTTAGGTACAGATCTACTTATTTATTAATTTAAAAGTTTTTCGCGAGCAAGGGTTTTACATTTCTTTTGCCTAGGTCAAAAAAATAAAATAAATTCAAGTTTGTAAACACCAAAGGAACTTGTAAAAGCACCGATTTGAAAGCTCTATTAGTAACTAAGCATTGTCACAGTTCGAACTTAAAAGCTTTTGAAGCAGTCATTACTCGTACCTAACTAATACTTAGAGGACAGTGCGGTGCGAAAGTTTTAGAGCGGGGCTTAAGTGTCGATATACCAATTATCGATAAATAGCTTACAAACTTAGTTATGTTCAAAATGTCACGCAATAGGTATTTAATCTTTTCAATGATTCAATATAAATTTAATTTTGCTATTTTAATGTCACAAGTTAAATTAATAACAATTACGAAAATAAAATTAACCGAAAACGTAAACGTAATGATTGTTTAAAAAATTATACAGATGTAACAACATTCGGCAACATTTTTTTCTAATTGCCCATAATCATGATGTCATCCCAATCTGTCAAAGATTCATCTAAAATATCTCATAACAAACAAATTGAAACTATCACAATATCGCACGATTTCTATCGATAACACCACGCCTCTATCCATTCTAATCCGCGATACAGATCGGTTGCAGCTAACCGCAGTCGCAGCCCGCAAAACGTTGCGAACTGCCGCTTGGCATAAAACACGCAGCCGGCGCCATTTCACTTCGACGATTTAAAAAAGCAATCTGTCAAAAATGCGCGGCAAAGAAATCGCCACGGAAAAGTCAATTGAGTGTTTCTAAAATAAATTATTAGTTTATTTGTGGATTTTTAAAATGGATTTTTGTTATAAAATGTAGTTAGATTTTTACGTTGTGATATTTTTGTAAATATGGTGATGTATTGGAGGAGAGTGCTTTTGGCGGCGATTCTGTGCTCAGTTTTGGATGTCAATAGCGAACAGCTGTTTGGTGACAATGTGAGTTATTAATTTTAATAATTAAAGTATTTAGTTTAAATACATTTTAGATTTTCATCGACCATGTACTCTTCTAACTTTGATTATGCGGCAAATTTAAACCAAAGATTCTAGTGCCTATTTGGACTAAAAAAAGTAATATAAATAATTCTGGATAGAACCTAATTTTCGAGATACGTAATTGTTTCAGTAATGTCACACACGGAATACGGGTCTAGTCACAAACTTATCTGCCATCTGCCATTATTTTGAATACTCGAATATATTTTTTTTAAAGTTAAGATTCAACACCAAAAAGTTCTTTGGATTTTTAACCACTTTTTTCTTGTTGAAAACGTACTGGCCGTAAATCACAGCCTCCAGTGTAAGTTTTCGCATATAAAAACGTCTCGAACACGTTCACGTAAACGTCTCAATTACTGTGGAATAATTGGCAGCGACGCTTGCGGATCGAAACGGCAACAAATTGATCTCATAGTATTTGGCATTTTAACGCAAACGCGTTCGAGACGTATTTTGTGACCAAAAAAATACACTAAGCATACTGAGTTAAAATGTCACTAGAAATTACTAAAAAATGATAACGATTGTCATCTAAGTCAAGTTGAATAGCGCTACTCGTTTCTAAGGTTTCGTTCACAAAGTACCATCGTTAATTGAGTTTCTTGTTACAGAAATTAAGGAAGTTAAGACAGTTTTGGACCCATGTTGATATAACATTATTTACTAATAGTTAAAAAATTTCGCATAACTCGTTCACGGTTAAAATGATACTACAAAATCAGTATCAAAACCAAGGTTAACAAAATCTAGATAACCGAATATTTCGACTATTATAGTATTGATATAATTAAATAAAAGGTCAATGAAGCCTTTTAACCGCCTTATACATACATACATACATAAATCACGTCTTATCTTTACGTAAAATCTGTCATCACTACATAGTATAAAACAAAGTCGCTTTCTGTCTGTCTCTATGTATGCTTAGATCTTTAAAACTACGCAACGGATTTTGATGCGGTTTTTTTTTAGCAGATAGAGTGATTCAAGAAGGTTTATTATGTATAATACATTCTTAAGTCTAATTTAGGCGGGCAAAGTCGCGGGCAGAAGCTAGTTTTGTCTATAATATTTGACAGGTGTGGTAGTCTTCGTATCTAGGTAATTGCTTCAAATCCATGGACAAATATTATTTGGCAATTTTAGTGTCAAAAATGGGGTTGAATGCCATTCGGCTTTGTCTTTCTGTGTCACTCGCTTTTATGCGTTCGTAACTTAAATCGGCCGAGTGAGGGAGAATGCATCGAAGAGCTCACAGGCTGTAGATTTTATGTTGACTTAAACCATCGCAATTTTTTGCATTTTTGTTTTCTGTCGTTGCATCTCTCTTTTTTATATATTCACTGTGTATCGAATTGGTGTAAATAAACGTTTCTCTCTCTCTCTCTCTCTCTCTCTCATTTTGGTCATTTAGGGTATTGTCGTTATAGTTGTTAGTATACCTATAGAAGTATGGCTTAATAATACCACGCACGAATAAACTCTGGAATCAGAAGGCAGCACCAGTTTCTCTGGACAGGCTTAAGGATCTTCAAAGAACGAGTACATGCATACATAAATCACGTCTTTATCCCTTACGGAGTAGACAGAACCTAAGGCAACAAAACCTAAAGGCCACGTTTAGCATGATTGTGGGTGGAAAGGTGGAAAGGGGAATCAAAATAGTGATGGGTTGCTAGCTGCATCGCCTATAACATGATTCCCAAGATTTTCACCCATGGGCTTTTACCATCTGCACGGGAAGAGAAGCAACCGGTACATGGAAGAAAGGGCTGACAATGCACCCGTGATCCTGATATGTATGGGTGTCTATGGGCGGTGATTGCTTTCCATCAGGCGGCCCGTATGATCGTTTTCCCTCTTTCTAACCGACTTCAAAAAAAGAGGGGGTTCTATGTTCGACTGTAGGTACGTATTTTTTTTACTAATGTGCTTTACTTTTACAATATTTCAAAGTAGGTATTAGATAAGTTACAAAAAAACTGAAAAAGCAACTTCTTTTGTGAAAAATGTTCACGACTTAACAATTTCTCCAAAATTACATGAAGTCGTTAGCAATAGCGACCACAAAATGATACTTTCATTTGACGTACCTTTCTAATTCAACTCGGATATAGATCTTAATCTATTGTAATAAAAAACAGATAAATACTGTATAGTAAGTGTGTGTGATAAATAAGAAGACCGACGAGTAAATCACGAATAATACAGACAATACTAGACTAATCGTAATATCTCAAGAACTTCTGTAAATTTATTCGCGCGCTAAAACCTTTTTGGTCTTATGTAGTGCAGTAGGCTTATTACCTAACTCGCTCGCAATCGGCATCGTGTTCATTTTGACAGTTCATGTATGGGCTGACAATTGGCATAGGAATCAGCTACCTGTCACATTCATACAAGAACTGTCAAAGCGAACACGATGGCGATTGCGAGCGAGTTGGATAATAAGGCTACAGGGGTGCTCTATGGCACAGAAAAAAATATTCATAACTGGCGTTCCCTTTAAGCTTGATCTTGTCACCGCTGCCGAATTTCCTCCGCTCTCCTCGCTTCTCTTCAAGTTCAAGTATCCTCATCCGCAACGCCTTCCTCCGCCTTCCAATCACGTCGCCAGATCACCCTACCCACTAAAAACCCGCCGGTATTCCCTCTCTGCCAATGGGGGGTCACCGCGTACGCCCCACCGGCCACCCCAGCCTATACGCCGGGGCTCCTGTGCCAAGAGAATACCTGGGAATACCCGGGAATACCTGGTCCCCCCCCTAGACTCGTGGGCCTCTGCGGGCTAGCGAGGGATCCCTATCCTCCGCTAGCAGGCACCACTAGGGGAGGGCAGCAGCGAACTGCCGCCGCCTCCTCCCCGTCCGGCCAGGAGATCACCCTGAGGTGTGTGCCTCTAAGCAGTTTTAAATTCTACTTTTAGGCATCAGCGCACTCCTGCCTTCCGCGAATTAGAAAATTGACTGTTTATATAAAAATACATACAAATAGCTAAATTTCTAAACGACACTGAAAATTAGAACACAAAAATCTGAGAAGCAAAACTATGGCCGGGAATCGAACCCGGATCCTCATCCGTGATGCGTGCGTATTACACCACCCATAGCAGGTGGGTAAGCCTTCGAATTTTTCTATCTGTTACTAGCTTGCACGTGACCTTGTTACTATGCAAATTTTTGTCGCCCCAAACAAACAAATACACAAATATCTGCCCGGCCGGGATTCGATCCCGAGTACCTCAAACATCAGAGTCAGGTTCTCTAACCACTGGGCTATCCATTCGTCTTATACAATAATACCGTTGAGGAATAGAACGAACGTCATTTTGAATTTTAGTTCACTGACATAAGAAGAGGACTTTTTCCCACACACAGCAGTTACACCCACTTCTTCGCAAAGCACGTTGAACTCCTAACAATCCTTGCCCACTGTAGCTATTAAACTGTCTCTGTAAATCAAATGACTCTGTAACTCTGTAACCAACGTACTCCTACACTTCTGAGCCAGTAATCAAACGCATAGCAGTCGCTCTTCATTCAGAAAATAATAAGTGGTAATAATAATGTGTTAAGTCTGGGAGTAAATAAAAAACAGAATTTACCTGTTGCTTCTTTTCCCGCGCAGGTAAAAGCCCATTGAGGGAATGGGCGACAGTCTTAGGAATCATGAGAATCCTAGGAATCACGTTATAAGCGATGCGGCTAGCAACCCATCACTGTTTTGATTTCCCGTTCCACCTATACGCCCACAATCATGTTAAAGTGGCCAGGTCTTGTTACCTTATGCTCTGTCTACTCCGTAACGGATAAAGACGTTATTTATGTATGTATTAGCTGTTGCCCGCAACTTCGTCTGCAAAAAAATATTTTTTCGCTATCCCGCGAGAACTATGCAATTTTCCGGGATAAAAAGTAGCCTATGTGTTATTCCAGACTATGATCTATGTATGTTCTAAATTTCATCCAGATCTGTCCTGCCGTTCTGGCGTTAAAGAGAAACAAACATCCAAACATCCATACTCATAAACTTTCACATTTATAATATTAGAAGGATAGTAGGATGTAGGTGTGTAAGCTTGGTCACCTAAGAGTTGTACAACGGTACGTTACATGTAACCAAAACCCTAGTAACGAATTTTTTTTTTAACTCAGAGGTGCGAGCCCGGGCTCGAACCCACGACCCTCTGCTTCAGAGGCCACAGGTCAAACCACTAAGCTACCACGGCTTCCATTGTAGCGCAATAGTTTAAATTCAGGTAGACCAACAAAGCTATTGTTTAGCGCGTATGAAACCAGTGGCTCCTTTCGTAGCCACAATGCTATTGACTTTATGTATTCTGGCATTTATGTGGAGTCACCTTGACTCTCGGAAACAGTTTTTGCACGAGCATTATGGTAATTTAAGAACGAAATTACGGCCAATTTTGCGAGGATTAAGCGAAATGAAGGGTATGAAGAGCATTCAGCATGCCATGGAAATTAGCTCCATCGTTTTATTCAGCGTCATCATCTTCATCCTTTACATGTCCCACTGCGAGCCATCAGCTTCCTCTCAGAACAGAACAGGACTTGGGCTTTAGTTCCCACGCAGGCCAGTCGAGTGCAGCTTTGTTCACGATGTTTCCTACACCGAGAAGCTCATGGTAAATGTGAAACGTAATCTCTAAATATATATAACTCAAAAGTGACTGACTGACTGACTGACATAGTGATCTATCAACGCACAGCCCAAACCACTGGACGGATCGGGCTGAAATTTGGCATGCAGGTAGATGTTATGACGTAGGCATCCGGTAAGAAAGGATTTTGATCAATTCTACCCCCAAGGGGATAAAATAGGGAATGAAAGTTTGTATGAAACTTTGTCAATTTTAAACCGATCGGGCTGAGACTTTGCATGCATAAAGCTACTATGACGTAGGCATCCTCTAAGAACGGATTGCGTAATTTCTGCGGGATTGCGATAAACGAATTCTATGCAGACGAAGTTGCGGGCAACAGCTAGTTTCACATAATATATAATATTCCGAAAAATTCAGAGGTGTAAACCCGAGATTGGAACCCATGACCATCTGCTTGAGGTAGCTCAGACCACTAGGCTGACACGGCGTTTTATTTGCCGCCATCAAAGTAAAAAATCTTGATTCGTGAATTGAGTCATGAAGATTCAGATCCTAGACCTATTGCCTAACAAACAAGACTAACAGACTGACTGCTAAGACTGAAACGACGTTTTGGACTTTACGCCGGAATGCAGCAGCACAAACACTGCTGCTTGGCGACAGGATAAGCGAGTAAGGTAGTGGTAACGATCCGGAGAGTAGGCTTATTGTCTAACTCACTCGCAATCGCCATCGTGTTCATTTTGACAGTTCATGTATGGGCTGACAATTGGCATCGGAATCAGCTAGCTGTCACGTTCATACAAGAACTGTCAAAATGAACTCGATGGCGATTGCGAGCGAGTTAGACAATAAGCCTACAGATCTTGTAAACCTGAATGGGTTGTTTCCGGGAGGTTAGTTGGCAATGTGAAAAAGTGATATTGGTGAATTGAAGTTACTGTCAATGGCTGTAACGGAAATGACGCCACAGAAAATTCAGACTGATTTTCCTGCTTTCTGGTACCTACGGCGTGATTTGGAGTTTAAATCGCATAAGCCGTGCTAGCCCAGATTGTCAGTGGTTGAACATAATGGCCTCTCAAACACCGTCGAGCCCGGACTCGCTCCCTGAGTTTAAAAAAAATATCTGTTAGTTATTCTGAGTGGCGACAACGAACCTTGGTGGACCGATGGCATCGTGAAAGTTGCGGGAATCCGGTGGACGTAGGTGGCGAGTTTCCCAAACCTGCATTGCCCAGGTACCGCGAAGAGGGAACCCCATCCCGGGGTGGTCGTGGAGCGTCGCGGTGACACCGAGTGCTCCCGCAACGCCTCACATACGACTGAATAGGGAATCCGTGTGATTTTTAGTGGGTACGCCTGCCGGGAGAGCCCTCATACCGCCGGTAAACCCGTACCGGGCGAATGCATAAGGCGCATTTTCCAGACCATAAAAAAAAGGTGGCGAGTGGTTGTTCACTGTGACATTTGATTCTAAGGGGGAAAGGGGGAGGCCTTTGTTTAACAGTGGACGTCTTCTGGCTGATGATAATTCTGAGAGGACTCCTGTGCCCAGAAGTGACGATCCTACATAGATTGAAGCTGATAATGAAATCGCTTAAAGAACTACAATGCAAGCTATATAGAGCAGCTATGTTACGGAGCTTCGACTCCGGTTCCGTTAAGTCGGAACTTCCGATTATTATTACACCTTCGGTTCCGACTTCGGCTCCGACACTTTTAAATCGAAGGTTTTAATCGGAGGTCGAAGCATAACAGCGGCGGCGGCGGCCTGCGTCGACTGTTATGAAACAAAATTTGACTAAATAATGTTTTATTTGTCCTTAAATAAAAATTCTCTCTCATCCCACTTCTGACCCTGCCTCCGACTTCGATTCCGACTCCGATAAAGCAAATTTAAAATCTCCGACTCCGCCTTCGGTTCCGATAAAACTACCTCCGTTACATCCCGGGTACGAAGCTCCTTCCAACCCAGTTTTTCGACCTTTTATTGTTTCCGTGACTATTCCACCACAAACTCAAGTTAATAATAAACCTAAGGTAATAATTAACCCAAGGACTGTTGCATTAATAATCCTTCTTCAATCTAGATTTGCGCAAGCGCCAGTTTTCGCCACTTCATGCTCAGTCGGATGGGAAGCCATTCTTTAATGGCGTATTGCTTCATAACATTCTATGTCGGTGTGCAACTGTTTGGTTCAGGCTTAATTTTACAAGATCTTTTCGTTGATAAAGAAACGGAAAGAAAATAAACTAAATAAAAAACTATTGCAAAAAGATATAATAAGCCCAGAAACAGACAGGTGCAAAGTGTTTTTTTTATTATTATATACAAAACTAGCGACCCGCCCCGGCTTCGCACGGTATATTATGCATGTATTATACATATAAACCTTCCTCTTGAATCACTCTATCCATTAAAAAAAACCGCATCAAAATCCGTTGCGTAGTTTTAAAGATTTAAGCACACATAGGGATATAGGGACAGAGAAAGCGACTTTGTTTCATACTATGTAGTGATGATATAGTTCCGTAGGTAGTTGATAAAAAATTAAAATAGTTCAGTGGCTGACAGATAAGCAATATTATACATCAAAAAATTAATGTGAGGGCAAAAAACCCGCATTTCTTTAATTAAAAAAAATAGCAAATAATAATGTTTACTTTCTATTATAACCTTATGCAACTTTACAACACGTAAAGCACAACAATTATACTTAATTGAGCAAAAGTTATTATAGTAATTAAATAGTCAACATAAAACATATGCAAATAATGTTCTTGGGTCATCTGTCTCAATTATTATTTTAAACGCTAACAATATAAATAGGTTTTAAGTTATAAACTGTAATTGGGATGACATCGCTCGCCTCAACCTACCAACGCTACAATCTGAGCTTATTTCGGGTATCATCGACCGATCGAAGTATGAAGCCCATAAGAATGAGTAAGACAGCAATACAAACAATGTCATTGTAGGAACTCGCAAACTGTATACGATTATCTATAGCACAAGCTTTGCTTAGTATGGCACTGGGTCAATTGGTGTCAAACTGGCCCCAAGACAAAATATATATATTTTATTGCTATTATTTCATTATTATTTCTTTCTTCCATGCTGGTCTGGGAGTAATGGAAAAACATAGAATGTACTAGGTACGTGCTTCTCTTTCCGCGCAGATGGTAATATCCCATCGAAGGAACGGGCGAAAATCTTAGGAATCATGTCATAGGCGATGCGGCTAGCAACCACCTATACGCCCACAGTTTTGCTAAACGTGGCCTTTAGGTCTTGTTACCTTAGGCTCTGTCTACCCCGTAAGGGATACAGACGTGATTTGTATGTGTGTGTTATTTCTAAAAAAACGATTATGCTGAAGCTACGGCTATGACTCCCTTTTGGAGTAAAGTAATTCAGTTTTTTGTTGCAAATCAACTTTCATGTAAACTTTTTGAGTTTTTTTTTTTTCGTAAATTAAACATTAAACTAGTTCCAGGCAATAACCCCGTCAATATGTAGTTAACGCGACTGTCACACCATCTGGCCGCGGTCACGGGCCAGTCGCTTTATGGACATTTTATGCCAATTAGACTTCACAAAGTCAGTTTCTACTTGGTAAATATAATAGAAACGGGTTAAAAGTGTACACCAAAATTAATGTAACCGGTGCCTTCTAGAAGCTACAAGTTGCGATATCACAAGTTAAACTGGCAACATTGGCCCAATCAACCAATCAGTGGTGGGGATTTGAGCAGTGTTGCTAGGTCAGACTTGTAAACGCTGGGAACGTGGGCCGCTGAGGGGGCTACGAGGAGTTAACCTCTTTAAAAAAACAGACGGTCACCGGCGGGGGAGGGCGGGGAATCCGGAACCCGCATTCAACGGTGCCGTCGCCACCTGCCCCATCCCGGGGCGGCCAGTGGACGTTGCGGTGGTCACCGTGTGCGCCCGCAACGCCCGCAGTTCAAGGCCTGGAGGGAACGTGTGTGTTTTTAGACGGTAGGCCTCTCCCCTTCTTCCATAGGGAAGGCAGCGGCGAGATGGAGAGCCCGTCATACCTCCGTTCGTATGCTGCCCCGAGCGCGGAGATGCATAAGGCGCATTTTCCACACGTTAAAAAAAAAAAAAAGGTCAGACTTGTAAAAACGTAACTTATTGTTGAAAGTTTAAAAAAAATGGGTTTTCTTACTCAGAATCGTTTACCCTATCGATTCTCATACAAGAAAAAATGTGTCCCACATTTTACTATGGAATGTTTTTCCTGTTCGTTTTTTTTTTATTTTTTATGTTTACTTTTACGTTTATAAAATGTGCTTAAAAACACGAGGAAGATTGCTACCGTTATAGTTAAAGCATAATATGTAATGTCACGAGAAAGAATCATTATAGAAGAAAGTTTTCACAAGACTAGGGGAGACCGAGGAGAGTTGAGACAGAGGTGAGTTGACACAAAGCCGATTTCTCTGAACTGTGACAGTTTATCGGGCTGGTAACTTCGCTAATTCGTTGCTCTTTCTACACTCCACAGTTTGTGTGTAGTTGTGACCTCGCTAACTGTCATAGGTGCAGAGAAAAAGGCTTTGTATCAACTCACCTCTGTCTCAACTTGCCTCGGTCTCCCCTACTCCCACATTATCTGCAATTTGGTAAGTGTTCTTTCACAAAAGCTTCAAAAAAGAGCCGAATTTAAATGAGGGCGCCACTTTCTATGTAATAGACATATCTGACGGAAATTCCCTGGTAAATTGCTTTAAATTATCGTCTTGTTTCGTCTTAGGAATCATGTTATAGGCGATGCTTGCAACCCATCACTATTTAGATTTCCTTTTCCACCTATACGCCCTTAATCATGCTAAACGTGGCCTTAAGGTTTTGTTACCTTAGGCTCTGTCTACCCCGTAAGGGATAAAGACATGATATATGTATGTGTGTATGTATGTATTACATAATTGTATAATACATAAGATACTTATACAAAATATTAATTGGAATGTAATAACGACAAAAAAAAAGCTAAACGAGGTTACCTTAGGCTCTGTAAGGAATAAAGTAAGTGATAAAGACGTGATATATTGTAACATTGGGGTAAATTCGAAATTGGGGGAATTTCGAAAATCGTGGATATCCACTAAATGGGGAACAATTCCATAATCTGGCAACGCTTCTCTAGAAGCCAAAGACATTGGAGCTTCTAGGTAAGCGTTGCTAGATTATGTAATTGTTCCCCGTTAAGTGGATATCCACGAGTTTCGAAATTCCCCCGATTCCGAATTTACCCCAATGCACTATACCTATGTATATATTATGTATTTATTTCGTCTTGTTTCGCCACGTCAGTGGAAAAGTATCTTCAGGCGACGATTTTGTTTACATGAAGTAAACAGTTAAGTAGGCAACTAACAGTTATAACCAGAACATAATCTATATAAAATGTCACGAAAAATCTTCGAGTTCACAACAATTTTACGCCATTACAAACTTGCTTTTTCCGTCCAATTACACTTATTCTCACAACTTTGGTTAAGAAAACGGAATATCCAATAGAAAATATAACTTTGTAGCCACCCAACCGAGAGATGTCACGAGGAATGTCAACATGATTGTCCAAAATTGCGCTTCAAAAAGAAAATTACGGCGTAATCGCAGAAGGCCGTAACTGTTATCCGGCAGTGTGAAGAGATAGTTGGGCAGCCAAGCATTCAAGGCAAATCTGAACGTCGCATCGGAAAATTATACCTTTGTGGAAAACTTTTATAAAACTAGCTTTTGCCCACGACTTCGTCCACGAAGAATTAGTTTATCGTGCCATCAGCAATAACTATGTTTTTTTGGGTATAAAGACAATCATATTTCTATATCCTTTTCATTTAAATCAGTTCAGCAATTTAACAGTAAAGCGGTAGCGATAAAAGACATAAAAAAATATTTACTGACGCCTTTGTAAAATTAGTAGGGAATAGGTTAATGCTATGTTCTGGACTGTGTAAAAAAGGTCTAAGCGCCTTTTGTAACTTAGAACAAATCGTTGCTAATTCTATTGTTTGGCATACATACATCTGGTTATAAAAATTACTAGCTCCTGCCCGCCACTTGCTCTGCGTAGAATTATACATATAAACCCTCCTCTTGATACATATAAACCCTCACTCAATCTACTAAAAAAACCGCATCAATATCCGTTACGTAGTTTTAAAAATCTAAGCATACATAGTGACAAACAGCGGAAAGCGACTTTATTTATACTACGTAGTGATGATAAATAGGGATACGTTTTTGGCTATGTAAAAACTGTCTTAGCGACTTTTGTCGCTTAGGACAAGTCGTCGCTAATTGCCATAGCATGTGGCCCATCTACGCTCTAAATACTATAAGTAATACTTATGAATAAGTTAAACCTTCAACTTTTCAAATGAATTTACAACTTGCTGAGAAGAAAGAAGTATACTGACCAATTTAGAAAAACCAACCAATAAGCGAATGCTGTCAGAATTAGCTTTTCATTCGTAATTTCTAACTTGCGCAGACGTTTACCCATTACTCACGTTTCTATCATATACTGAATACATTTATTATCGATTAGTTCTGCGGGATTGCTGAAGCAATACAATTCAAATTATTTGAAACCATGAATTAGGTAAACATTAACTTATAATAGAAGAGAATACGGACTGAAATGTCTTACGTAAGTAATAAGATGAATATATTGTTGTAGCTTAGGTAATTCTAGAGATGAAATTTTGTACTGAGGTTCCCTTGAGCTATCATTGGATTGCTTCGAGAACGAAGCTGCCGGAAAAAGCTAAAGAAAGAAAGAAAGAAGACATTTATTCCTTTTTGCAAGACACACATAATATAAGATAAAATACACAATTTTATAGAAAATAAACAAGGTAAAACAAAAAAAAAACATGGACATGAAAAATAGATCATCAGCGTTGTGTGTCTTCGCAAAAGTGAAACGAAGTGAAGTGAGCTAGTTAGAGGATCATAGATAAATATTAATCACGCCTTTATCCCTTTCAGGATAAGATAACAGAACCCAGGGTAGCAAGACCTAAAGGCCGCATTAAGCTTGGTTGTGGTGTATTTGTGGAAAGGGGAATCAAAATAGTGATGGATTGCTAGCCGCCTTTACCTAACATGATTCCTAAAATTATCGTTGACCTTAAACATTACTGACGATTTCCCTTTTTGTTAAATAAACAAGTTATAAAAACGTCAAAAGGCAGCTAGTTTTACACAAACAGAATAGTCACATTAAAATCGCAACAATTTACATTAAAAAACCATTAAATTTACCAAAAAGCTCGGGCAAATTGCTAGTTTTACAAACTTAACTTGCAGTTCCCGTGATTATTATGATTTAGTAAACAAGATTCAAAATAGATCCAGTGGAATGTCGTGATCTACAATTTGTCACGGCACGGGCGTTGACACTTGACACTGCGTGTGCGCACAATTAGTGTACGCCTTGTGCGTGACTTTGATTTCTAAGACGGTTTCTAGATCTAAATGTGTTACACAATCCTACTAAGTTAAAGGTGGACATATGAAAAGCAAAGGGTTGTGGGTTCGAATCCCGGGATCGCACCTCTGAGTATTCCGGAATTTATGTGCAAAATTACAATTGAAATTTACCATGAGCTATTCGGTGAAGGAAAACATCGTGAGGAAACCTGCACACACCTGCGAAGCAATTCAATGGTGTGTGAAGTTCCCAATCCGCACTGGGCCCGCGTGGGAACTATAGCCCAAGCCCTCTCATCGTGAGAGGAGGCCTGTGCCCAGCAGTGGGATGTATGTAGGCTGGAGATGATGAAATGATGGACGATCTGATAAAGATCGCAGGAAGCCATTGGCTGTGGTTAGCACAAAAAACGATCGACATGGAGACCCCAGGGGAAGCCCTCTGTCCAGCAATAGAGGCCTGCTGAGTGGCTGATATGATGATGATGGTGACGATGACTAAGTTTAGAAGTAAGTAAGTAAGTAAGTAAGTAAATGCTTTATTGTACAAATATAAAGAAACAGAGACAAATCACAAAAAAAGGGCCTTAAATATATGCACAAAGGCCAAAGAAGTATTGGCGCTTAAGATAGATATTTTCTAAATAGAACTGTTTTCATATTTTTTCTTGCGTCTCGTGTTCATTCAGTTCTTTTGAATCTTCATTTGGTCTTAACACACTTAACACTTATAGGTTTTTTTATATAACAAGACAGGCAAATGAGCAAGTGCTTCATCTAATGGTAATTGAGAACCCATGGAAACCCGCAAGACTGGAAGACTGCAGGTGCGTTGTCAGCCTAGAGGGCTAATTCTCCACGCCGGAACACAGCAGCGTAAGCACTGCTGGTTGGCAGCATAATTAACGAATAAGACGGTTATGGAGGTCCACATGTAACTTGCACGAGATCCTATCACCCTCAAAGCGACTATTATGCTAAATCCAGACCACGATTTAAAAAAAATAACAATAAAAAAGTCATATTCGAATAACATAAAAACCATCCGTACATTACATCCTGTCTGAGGGAGGCAACAGACGACCCTCGCGCCGGCTTTCTCGCACAAAGACTCGCAATTGCGATACAACACGGGAATGCTGCCTGCGTGATGGGGACCCTACCTAAGGGTCCAAATTTATTTTAGTTTTTAACATAAGTTTTATTTTACTAAGTTTTTAATTTAGTTTATATTTTAATTTATATTGGTTACATTAAGCAGTTTCGACACTTTATTTGTCAACATTTTGAAAACACAATTTCAAACGTTGCAATAAATTTCTGCCAGCGTTTAAATGTAAAATAAGAAACATCGTAAGCTAATGCTTAGTAGACCAGTGAGTTAAGAAACCTAATTACATTTAGCACTTAGCAATTTCCACGATACGCCGCGTTAGTTCAGATGTCTAAGATGAGATTGCGATTTACATGCACTTCCTTCTTAACGGGGACCGTTAGAAAGTTCCGTCGTGGATTGTAAAAGACTAACGACTGTTTTCTTACCATTTGAATGAAAATGAACGAGGAAATTATATGAAGTATTGCATCATGTCAGAGAAAATTGGAATGACGCAAGTATAATTTCTTAACAGTCAGTGAAAATGTGAAAATTGAGCTGATTCAAGATCGTTTTGCGAAATGTTCTAAGCGCCATACGACCATGGATTATTTGCAGTTGCAAATTATGAAATTAAGCAATTGTGCAGTGCCAATGAATTAAATTGAAATGTACATAAAAGGCCTGACTTATTGACTTACTGACTTATCAACGCCCAGCCCAAACCTTTGGACCTATACATTTTTGTACACGGGTTCCTTTTATTATTAGGTACAAGTTTTTTTTTTACAAGCTTTATATTAACTTGATTGATGGTCCGATTAACTTGAAATTCGGTTCACATTGCAGGACGGGTGGCAATGCAAGTACAGTCAACAAAAAGTACAGTCAGCAAAAAAGCTTGTATCAAAAATGAAATTTTTAGGTTAGGTTATGATTTTTTTTTTATTTGCGTTAATTTTTTTTTAGGTAATAAACATTTTTTTCTTTCTTTCTTTCTACTTCCATGCTGATCTGGGAGTAAAGAAAAAACATAGAATGTACCAGTTGCTTCTCTTTCATGCTAAACGTGGCCTTTAGGTCTTGTTACCTTAGGCTCTGTCTACCTCCGCGGCACCTGCGGGGGGGGGCGGGAATTCCCAATCCTGCATTGCACAGGTGTCGCAGGGAGGTAGCCCCACCCCGGGGTGGACCCGTGGGGCATCGCGGTTCACGAAAGTTCTCCCGTGGTGTCCCACAATAGTGCCAAATTTGGGAATCCGTGTGTTTTTTACTGGGTATGCCTGACGCCTCGGGAGAGCCCCAGATACCCTCGGTAACCCCGTACCGGGCCGGATGCATAAGGCGCATTTTCCACACCATAAAAAAAAAGGCTCCGTCTACCTCGTAAGGCGAAATACGAAAAAAAAACTGCAAGTACTTTAGTTAGGTAATTTTTTTTGTACCCTTCGACGTTTCAGCTCCGTTTGCTTCTTCAATTGCACCATTTACACAAAACGTTTACTCGTTTCTGCTAATTGCCACACACGACATTGGCTAAGTATTTCGAATGGCGTACGCACTTTTTATTACTTAAATGAACAAGTAATATTCATTACTTGCCACACCGACTGGAAGTATTATTTCCATGCGGTTAGGGATCCTTCTGTAGCCAAAAACCATTTTTAGATCCGCGAAAACGGAACCTCAGTAGGTTTTAGGTTCTCTCGTGATTGCCCCGAAACTACACACACACAAATCACGTCTATGTCCCTCATGGGTTAGACAGAGCCGAAGGTAACAAGACCTAAAGGCCACGTTTAGCATGAATGTAGGCGTATGAACATACAGAACCGACTATGGCTAGTCTAGTAGTTCTCAGGGAAATTTTTGAAAACTACAACCGTGAATATAAAGTGAAAGGTAAAAATTGGCTACACCCGAAAATACTTAGCGTAACATTTGCAAAAAAATTGAAAATTCAATTTTCAATACAATACTAAAATCACGTCTTTATCCCTTACGGGGTCCAGAGCCTAAGGTAGACCTAATGGCCACGTTTAGCATGATTGTGGGCGTATAGATGGAAAGGGGAATCAATGTGATGGGTTGCTAGCCGCATCGCCTATTATTCCTAAGATTTTCGTCCTTTCCCTCGATGGGGAAAGCATTTACGCGGGAAGAGAAGCAACTGGTGCATTCTATGTTTTTTCATTACTGTCAGACCAGCATGGAAGGAAAACTTACTTTAAGTAACCTGCAAAGTTATGGCAAAGTTTGGCCAGTTCAAACTACTTAGGCATGCCGTGAGCACACATGCTTTATAGGTACTCCGAAATTCATTTCGTGCTATTCCGCTTACACTAATAGTCATTAATTTGAGAGTGAGGGAGATCAGTAGACAGCCCCCAGTCTGTACACAGACAAGTGCTCTTGCTCTAAAAACATAACTACAGAACCCTGGTTACTTATACCTAACTTGCGCTGGAGTCGATCGCGTGTGCATGACTCACTGGCTTTCCTTATTGATAATGTTAGCAAACGCTTATTTGTTATGCAAATGCTCTATTTATCTGATACAGTATCAGAGCAAGGTGGCAATAGTCAATTTGTTGTGTTAGTCAACTTTTACAATAAATGATATAAATAGACACACACACATACCTAAAAAAGCCAGCTACAAGATTCATGCACAAGATGACAGATAGTGCTCCTTTGACAAAGATTTAAGTATGGGTAAAGATAGATAGACCGACGTAGGTAGGTATCTAAGAAATATGAAATGTCAATTTACACGAATTGACCTAGTCCTGGACTAAGCAGAGCTTGTAGTATGGGCACCAGGCAACAGATGACGTAGTTTAGTACATACTTAAATACAATATCCAATAGCTGAGGACTTACTGTGATCTCTTAACCTCATCGCATGATGTCATCCGAATTGCTCGTATTTCTCAAATTCCTTACTTCCTCCGGGTACAGTTGCGTGCATTGAACTGAGATGCACCTGGCGGAGACTAGGTACTTATGGGTCTCGTGTCAAACCATAATAAGATAGCTACTTACTATGCATTATGCAACGGTATAAGTGGTTAAGCCTTTGGAGAGTAAGTGCGCAATTTCTTGAGTTATTTCATAAAAATACTGAGGGCAACTCCATCTTAAGTATGATCGCGGGCAGGATGGATTGTGCCTATATGACACATTGTGGGGAACTACATGCCCCCACCAGTGTAATAATGTGGTAATGTTGTATGTACTTTGCTGTGCCCCCATCTTACGCTTATTGTATGTGTTGTGTGTATGTAATTGTAACTAACCCCTTAGTGTAAGTAGTACTAACAACATATGTGTCACTTAGTTACACGAAATAAATGGATTTTATGTATTATTATTTATTATTATTAAACATGTATTGTGTCTTTTAGGAGAACAATTTTGCCAAGTTGAGTGTATCAAACCTAATCACATCTCCAATCGGATAGTAGCCAACGGCTAATTAATTGTAAATAGATGTAAAACTTCTCCATGGTCTTCCAAGCTGGTCTGGGAGCAAAGGAAAAACATAGAATGTACCAGTTACTTCTCTTCCCGTGCAAATGGTTTCCCTATCGAGGGAATGGGAAATATCTTAGGAATGCGATAGGCGATGCGGCTAGCAACCCATCACTATTTTAATTTCCCTTTCCACCTATACGCCCACAATCATGCTGAACGTGGCCTTCAGGTCTTGTTACCTTAGGCTTTGTCTACCCCGTAAGAGACAGAGACGTGATTTATGTATGTATGTATGTATGTATGCAAAACTTGTGTAAGGTCTTTTTCCCCTATGTCTTTTTAAGCTTCTGGTAGAAGGAAGCCAGGCCAACCTCGTACCACATGGAGAGACGGTCGAAAAAGAGATCTCCTCAGTCTTTTGCAGCTGGCTCTTTATATACGTGGCGACGCGTCCATACTTCGAGCTCTTTATCTCTAAAAGACCACAGAATATTCTCATCGTCTTTCAGTTTTAAAAAAAAAACACGATTTACGACAAATTCCAAAAATATTCAACATTTTCGTGAGAGCTCTGGCATTGGTTAGTGATGCCACTCGATATTGTTTCGATAGACTATCGATAGTTTGAGCAAAGATGGTATTGATAGAATTTGACGACGATTAAACTGTCGGATACAATTGTTTTTCAATATTACATAAACTATTGCTACTACCGATGGATTCCGATAACTGATTGTTACCTCTATTTCAGTACTATCCATTATAGCAATCATTTTTATAATTTTCTATACAATACTAACAATAGTATTGCTGCTTGCCGATATTAATGTATACATTATAATATAGGTACTTATGGATAACTAGCTTCTGTCCGCGACTTCGTCTGCGTAGAATTATACATAAAAACCTTCCTCTTGAATCACTCTATCTATTAAAAAAAACCGCATCAAAATCCGTTGTGTAGTTTTGAAGATATAAGCATACAAAGGGACACAGGGACATAAGGACAGAGAAAGCGACTTTATTTTATACTATGTAGTGATAGTGAATAAAGCTGAAGAGAGTCGAAAGTCTGTACCTACATGGAAGATATAAAAAAAACTCGCGGGTAGAAGCTAGTTATTATTAAATAAGAGATTGATATTATCGATACAATCGATAGTCCTATCGATATTATCGCATTTTTCGATTAAAACCTATCGATATAGGGAACAATCGATTTTGCGGCAACTTCATCGGGAATGCGACAGCGCATACACGCTTGAAATACCAACAGCGCATGAATGTCCGTCGCAGCTCGTGCGCAGAAAAGCGAGGAAGCGTCGCATGCGCATGCGGACGAACTCTCGATAAGTGAGATATTCAGAATATTTCTCGCACGAGTATCACTGGAGTAATTAACACTAGCGACCCGCCCCGGCTTCGTGCGGCTGCAATCAGTGTTTCTCTACTATATAATATAGTAGAGAAACATGTATGTACCATCACTATCACTAGGTACATAGTATAAAACAAAGTCGCTTTCTCTGTCCCTATGTCCCTGTGTATGCTTATATCTTCAAAACTACACAACGGATTTTGATGCGGTTTTTTTTAATAGATAGAGTGATTCAAGAGGAAAGTTTTTATGTATAATTCTACGCAGACGAAGTCGCGGGCAGAAGCTAGTTATACATATAAAGCTTCCTCTTGAATTACTCTATCTATTTTTTTTATGTATGTTTCTTCCATGCTGGTCAGGGAGTAAAGAAAAAACATATAATTTACCAGTTGCTTCTCTTCCCGCGCAGATGGTAAAAGCCCATCGAGGGAATGGGCAAAAGTCTTAGGAATCATGTTATAGGCGATGCGACTAGCAACTCATCACTATTTTCATTTCCCTTTCCACCTATACGCCCTTAATCATGCTAAACGTGGCCTTAAGGTTTTGTTACCTTAGACTCTCTACCCCGTAAGGGATAAAGACGTGATATATGTATGTACTAGCTTCTGCCCGCGACTTTGTCTGCCTAGAATTATACATAAAGACCTTCCTCTTGAACCACTCTATCTACTAAAAAAACCCGCATCAAAATCCGTTGTGTAGTTTTGAAGATATAAGCATACATAGGGACAGAGAAAGCGACTTTGTTTTATACTATGTAGTGATGTAACTCGGTGCAACTCACACTCTGCAGGAGAGACAGTCGTACTAGTTTTAATCCCTAGGCCTTTCTAACTGCTTCAATTCGTCCTCAAAACCATCAATGAAACCAATCTATCTGTTACCACAGACAACGCAGAACTTCCCCAATAACGCGGCAACAATGGTGTTGCGCAGATTTGGTGCACGCGTTGTTTCGCAACACGTCAACAATAGGATCGCCGAGGCGATACATGGCTACTCCGAAATTAGTATTTTACCCTCTCACTCCCATAATAATGACAATTAGTTTAAATGAAAAGCACGATGCGAACTTGCAAAGTCAGCTCTGGGGCTCGATTTATGAAAGCACGTCACTCGAAAGTGGTATAAATCTGTTTATATCTTCAAAACTACAGCTGTAATCAATGTTTGACTAGTTCACGAGATCAATGAGAGCCGTAAGTATCTTCTAAGCTACTCGTATTTAAAATTCAGCACAATTATTCACCACTTTCGAGTGGTATTTTCACTCGAAGGTGGTATAAATCAACTTAATATTTCCAAAACTACAGCTCTAATCAAAGTTTTGGCTAGTTCGCAAGATTAATGAGAACTGTGATTGTCTTTTATGCTACTCGTATTTCGAATCAGCACAATTTTTCACCACTTTCGAGTGGTATTTTCACATATGTGTTTTCAAAAATCGAGGCCCAGGTCCATGCTGGTACATAGAATGTGTTGAGTTGCTTCTCTTTCCGCACATATGGTAAGAGCACATCGAGGGAATCAGCGACTGCAGCTAGCAACCAAACCCTACTTTGATTCCCCTTCCACGTATACGCCCACAATCAGAGAAAGAATGACTTTCTGCCAAATTTCTCGCGGCGCATTTTCCTTGGCAATGGTGGTCTTTCCGAATGCGCTGGTAGTTACAAAAAGACATGTAAAAGAGACCTTGGCGGGCATTTTCCAAAAATAAATTTTGAATTTTGAATCATGCTAAACGTGGCCTTTGGGATTAGGGCTTGTTACCTTGGGCTCTGTCTACCCCGTAAGGGATATAGATAGACGTGAGTTGTGTGTGTATGAAAGGTCCGGGCGCGATTAAGAAATGTCATTGGCGTAAATAAAATGCACACCTATCAAAACAGATTGCAAGGGAACATTTAAATCCGTTATTAAATCACTACATAGTATAAAACAGTCGCTTTTTTCTGTCCCTATATCCCTATGTATGCTAAAATCTCTAAAACTACGCAACGGATTTTGATGCGGTTTTTTTTAATAGATAGAGTGATTCAAGAGGAAGGTTTGTATGTACAATACATGCATAATATACCGTGCGAAGCCGGGGTGGGTCGCTAGTGTAAGTAATAAAGTTTAGATGCGCGCGTGGCTAATAAATAAAGATGCTTAACAATTACCCAATATCAAATGATTCTGAGTAAAATGGGTAGCAATTTCTCAACTGAAATACGAATTTAAAATCGTTAATTAATCGTCAGCTAAAACCTGAACTGAGTCGCATTAAGACGTCATGGCAAGGTTTCTGTTGTAGAGAATGTTTGTTACGCGTACCCGTAGCCAGACACACGAAAGCAATTTCGCCGAAGCTGAAACGAAAACGCTTCGCTCGCTCTTCGCTCGCGCTTCGCTCTCACCTGCTCAATTATTTTTCCGCTTCGCACGTTCTTCGCTCGCTTTTCGCCCGCGCTTCGCTCTTGCCTCTTCATTATTTTTTTTATTTATTCTCGATCCCGAACATTGCCGGTGACGCTAAGTTGGTAACAGAATCGTGCTTAGCGAGTTCGAGTAACCGATTGCAGTGGTCATGATCTTGTTTGGATAAGCGAAGTTGATAACGTGCTTTGAGAAACTGGACGGACGGTTGGTCACGAAACCAATAAATATTGGACATGGAGGAATCAATCTATAGAGTGAAAATGTTGCTGTACTCTGACTGCTTAGCTATATGAAGAATAAAAACAGTATGGTCTCACAACTAGCTACAAATACCGCTATTTAATCGAGTTTAACGTTTTTACAATGATAGATACCTACTCAAACAAACGAATAGACATAAGCTTCATAGTCATAACTCTTCTTTGTTACGTTGGGTGACTTATCTAACTTTGAAATTCATCTAACAACTACATAATTGAATCAATATTTTTGCATAACAAAAAAATTAAAGTCATTGTTGTTGTTCTGTCTAAGGCGGATTACATTACGATCTGATCAGAATTTGAATTTTATTGTTCTTCATTCGAAAGATCAGAGCTGATCAATTCAAATTTCTTGGATCAAAATTAATTTTACAAATGTTTCATTTTTTATTAAGTAGATTAGAATAGTCATTTGAACCTGATTAATGTCCTTTTTCCCCGCAAAATAAAATTAACTAGCTAACTATCTGGAGGTACGGCAAGACGAAAGAAAGTCTGGGCACTACCTACCTCTTCTCGAACCGTTTCGTCGTAGGTATTTTCCAACCCTCACGTATTGTCCAGTTGACATTTTATTTACTTACTTCTAATTGGTCATAGAAGCGTCACAGTTTTTTCCTCGTTTACTGATTCTCTTTCGAAATTTATTTTTACCTTTATTTTTTCGCAACATTTCGCGTACATTATTTCACCATATCGGAATATTTAATTAAAACGTGCCTAACAATAATTGCTTATTTCAACATATATCGTGTTTGTTATACTATTATTTATTGTTATTGTACAACCACATGCAATAATTTGAGTCCAGGTTACATTGAGCCTTATAGCTGGAATGTAAACATATCGCCAGGGAAATGCTACTGACTTGTAAGACTTAAGTATTACTTGCACGGAAAAAAACTTAGCTGTGGTAACTAACATTTAATTATGGTAGCTAATATTTTTTTAGTTGTGGTAGCTAATATTTAGTTGTGGTAACTGAAATTTAGTCTTAGTAGCTAACATTTAGTCGTAGTAGCTAACATTTTAATTGTGGTAGCTAACATTTAGTTGTGGTAGCTACCATTTTTTGTGCTAGCTAACATTTAGTTGTGGTAGCTGAAAATTAGTCGTAATAGCTAACATTTAGTTGTGGTAGCTGAAATTTAGTCGTAATAGCTAACATTTAGTTGTGGTAGCTGAATATTAGTCGTAATAGCTAACATTTAGTTGCGATAGCCGAAATTTAGTCGTAGTAGCTAACATTTAGTTGTGGTAGCTGACATTTAGTTGTGGTAGCTGAAATTTAGTCGTAGTAGCTAACATTCCTCGACGCTATACGGACAACTAAATATTTGGCAATCGTTACTTTAGCTAAACTGCAACCTCAAAGATGGGGCCAAATTACTTTCTATTGAGTATCAAGGGGTGGTCGTAGTATGTAGATACCCTAAAAATAGATAGTGAGACGAACTGCGTACACATCAAAAGAGTGGCAGGAGCATGCTCTGACCAGAGACGGGTTGTGGACACAACGTGAGACCTTTAAGGTGCGACCATACCGGTGCGTAAAAGACGTTGACTGTGCGTTTACGCAACAAAATGTATGAAAAAACGGTGAGAAATCGTGACGTATACGATACGCGGCGGGGTGGTCGCTCCTTTACCCAGTAGTGCGACACTTTGATAAAGTAATAAAAATAATTATATTTTTAATACAAGTTTTTTGCTGGCCGTTTTGTACTGTTATTGATTCCTCATAAGTCTTCCATATTTCAAGTCAATCCGTGTTTTAGAAGTAGGTCAAAGAATCGCATGACTCACACATAGAATACGTAATTTATTAACTCTTTAAGATAATAACACGTGATAAAAAATGTATTAGACACGAAATAATTCAACTTGCACTTTCATGTAGGTAGTATATTTGAAAGAAAGAAAGAAAGAAAGAAGAAATTTTATTCCTTTTTGCAAGACACGCAAATATAAGAAAATATACACAATTTTATAGAAAACTAGCTGTTGCCCGCAACTTCGTTTGCATAGAATTCGTTTATCGCTATCCCGCAGGAATAACGCAATTTCCCTGGATAAAAAGTAGCCTATGTGTTATTCCAGACTATAATCTATCTATTTTCCAAATTTCATCCAGATCTGTCCAGCCGTTCTGGTGTGAAAGAGTAACAAACATCCAAACATACTCACAAACTTTCACATTTATAATGGGATAGCGATAAACGAATTCTATGCAGACAAAGTTGCGGGCAACAGCTAGTAACAGAATAATTAAAAAGAGCCCAAATTAATTGCCGATTTCATAACATGGTGTTTGTTGATTGTAACACGACTTTAATTGGGTACTGCGTTTTTGACAGAGGCAATTACAATCAAATCGTGTCTCAGTTTCGTGAATAAGATGTTAAAAAGTAATAATAGTAACTTTTATCCCACCAAAAACATTCTGTTAAAAACTAGCCAAGTCTCGATGGAGCTGCTTGTTTATCTCTAAAAAGTAGTGAAATCTAGACAAAGTCGTTCCAAGTCTAAGGTTGCTTACTGCGATCTCTTTATTATTATAGTTAATGCTGTGTGACTTGACCGTTGAAGGGTACACAAGGGTACAAAACCAGGTTCATTTTCCATCGTCAATGGGTAGCGGTTCTGGCGACAGATTGGTGCAATGGTGTCATGGAGCACCTGGTTTTGTACCCTTGTTTACCCTTCAACGGCCAAGTCACACAACATTAACTATAATATTAAGAAATCGCAGTAAGCAACCTTAGACTTGGAACGATTTTAAATAATTGACACCTTTTTTTTTTCTTTTGAGGTGTATTTTTTTTTCAAACATCAAATGAAGCGGTCCACCAAGTTGAATATTTTTTGTAAAGACTTTTTTGTAAAGAGTTTGGTTGGGCTCTTGTCAATCAGGATCACCAGGTACTCCAGATCTTCGACTGTCCTACTTTTTATAGTTTTTCCTTTATGTGGCCATTAAACCCTAACTCTGTACCAAATTTCAGCTCTCTGAGTTTATGGGAAGTATAGTTCTATTTTGATGATCATGAGTGAGTGTCATAAATACGAAACTTTGCTTTCGCTTAACTTTGGAACTAAATGACCTACAGACTTGAAATTTTGGATTTTAAGTATGTGATTATAGCTTACTGGATGACGAAAATTTCTGCGTTCTGGTCTTATCCAGAGGTTCTCAAATAGGGGCCTGAAAATGCGGTGAAATGGTTCCAGTAAAGGATGGTACGGCAGTGTTTGCTTCGCGCTCGACTTGGCGGGGGCACTACCGTACCCCCAGATTAAGACTTCATGAGGTTTTAGAGCGATTATGTCATAGTCATAACTGTCATGCTGGTCTGGGTGCAAAGAAAAAACATAGAATGTACCAGTTGCTTCTCTTCCCGCGCACATGGTAAAAGCCCATCGACGGAATGGTCGAAAACCATAGGAATCATGTTATAGGCGATGCGGCTAGCAACCCATCACTATTTTGATTCCCGTTTCCACCTGTACTCCTACAGTCATGCTAAACGTGGTCTTTAGGTTTTGTTACCTTAGGCTCTGTCTACCCCGTAAGGGACAAAGACATGATTTATGAATGTGTATGTATGTATGTATGTCATAATGGTTAAATTGGAATGCTGTTTAATGTAGGTCTAGCACTCCAAATATAAATATGAAGAGATCCCTTTTAGGGATAAGTTCGCCTTTGTGCATGTATGTTGTCCTGTATTCATCATTTTCTTGTGTTTTACGTACAATAAAGAGTTATACATACATACATAATTATGTCGCCTTGGAGTCAGTATAAGAATTTATGTAGGTAGGTATAATATTCGGTAAAGTAAGTAAGTAAGTAAGTAAGTAAATGCTTTATTGTACAAATATAAAGAAACAGATACAATTCACAAAAAAAAAAAAATAACATTAATACATGCACAAAGGCAGTAAGTAAAGTAATGTATTGTGGCTCTCAGTATTTGCAATTTTTAAACTCACCCGTCCATCCCTAATATAATCTTATTTCATCCACTCAACGGTTGGCTGGAAGAGATCCCTTTAACGGATAAGTCCGCCTTTTTGTGTGTCTCAGTATTTGTCAATTGTATTTGTCTTATGTTTATTTTGCACAATAAAGAGTTTACATACATTCACAATCAGATTTGCGTTCTCTTTCTCTCAAAGTATGTATTTAAATTATCCAAATAACACCATAAATCATCAAAGCACAAAAGAAAATTACACATTCAACCAATTAGTTACCAGTTTAGTTAACTAGAAGTTCAAGTCACGATCGTTTAGTGGTCCTATTTGACGCGCGATCCAGATAAAACCGGTTCATACTGGATTACGAAATTCAAAACTACACATCAATCATTGTTCACGAATACCTACTTGCAATTGCCGACGGCAATGTCACTACAATAAAATGTACGGTTTGTCAAATAAATGATAAGGTGGTATGATAGTGATAGGTGGACAGGGAAATCAAAATAGTGATGGGTCGCTAGCCGCATCGCCTATAGCATTATTCCTAAGATTTTCGCCCATTCCATCGATGGACTGGACTGGTACATTCTATGTTTTTTCTTTACTCCCAGACCAGCATGGAAGAAATAGCATGGATGAAAAATATGAAAATGTAGGCTTATTACCTAACTCGCTCGAAATGGCCATCGTGTTCATTTTGACAGTTCTTGTATGAATGTGACAGCTAGCTGATTCCGATGCCAATTGTCAGCCCATACATGAACTGTCAAACAACACGATGGCGATTGCGAGCGAGTTAGACAATAAGCCTACAGAATGAAAGATGTTGTCGGATGTGAAAAGTGTTCCGGTGTTACGAATTTTAGTTTAACAATAATTATCTGCCGTTTAGTTTCATGTTTAAATAATAAACACTAAGATATAGGCAAGTCCCAGCTCACCCCATAGTGGGGTCAGAAGAGATAAGAAACAAAAAAAAATGACGACAGCAAATCCTCTCACCCTGTTTTAAGGCATGCGTAAAATTTTCTTGCGCTTTGAACTCGACACGGAATCAAAATATGAACTACAGGCTTATTGTCTAACTCGCTCGCAATCGCCATCGTGTTCATTTTGACAGTTCTTGTATGAATGTGACAGCTAGCTGATTCCGATGCCAATTGTCAGCCCATACATGAACTGTCAAACAACACGATGGCGATTGCGAGCGAGTTAGGTAATAAGCCTACTGTTTTGGTAACATTTAACATTCCGTTTGATTTAGTAGTGTTATGGTTGTGTTGGTAACTATAATACGGGTTTGATTTCATGGTCGCCTATTAACTTGTGATAGATATGTTTTCACAGCTTCCGTCAGCTGTCGGGTTTAATTTTCTATTCCGGCCATTAAGCCTTTATGTGAAATGATACCTACGCTACTTATAAGATAATATTTTTTCTTGTCTTCGCCATAAGGGCACACGGGGCCAGTGCTCAGGGCCCCCATCCTCAGGGGCCCCGAAGGATCGACAATCTCTATAATAAATGGTCATAGTACTTAGTAATTTTTTTAAATTATAATTCGCTTTTTTTTACTTTCCAAAAGGGCCCCAAATTCTTGTGTGCCCCAGGGCCCCAGCCTAGTTTAAGACGGCCGTGCTCCTCTCATTCAGAAAAGTAGTCTTTGCCTGTCGAGAGGGATCAAAGTGCAACTTTTCTGTTCAAGGCTTTTCTAAGTGATTTTTTGAAAATGCAATTTTTTGAAGTTCATAATTGTAAAGCCACGCCATTTTCTATGCTGGTAGCTCTTTAATTATACATATATAGAAATATTTTTTCAAGTTTTTTAATGTTCGGTGTGAAAAGTTGTATGAGCTACTCGGGAGCAAAATTATTTTTATCTTGGGCGTTCCCTCATTACGCTCTGGGTTCAATGTAGCGCCCTCGCCGTAAATACATCATTTTGCTCATAGTTTAGTAGTTAGTTTGCTCGCAATTTTAAAAACAGTACCAACGACACGCGTCTTCGTTAATCTAAGTTTAGTAGGTATGTATTATAGTAGAAACTGCCACAATCTTGTTTTATTTGTATATAGACGCTACGGGTGACCGCAGAGCATTAGTATCGTTGTCCAAAGGGGGAATGCTGCCAGCGTCTGTGGTACTATGCCACGTCCTTTTGAATTATTTTATTTTAAGATTAGTTTTAGTTTCTTTCTTGCTGGTCTGGGAGATAAGAAAAAACATAGAATTTACCAGTTGCTTCTCTACTCACACAGATGGTAAAAAGCCCATCGAGGGAATGGGCGAAAATCATAGGAATCATGTTGTAGGCGATGAGGCTAGCAACCCATCACTATTTTGATTCCATTTTCCACCTATGCGCCCACAATCTTGCTAAATGTGGCCTGTAGGTATCTGTTACCTTAGGCCCTGTCTACCCCGTAAGGGATAAAGACGTGATTTGTGCATGTATGTATGTAGTTTTAGTTTAATTTGTTATCGATTCCCCTTTTGTATTTTTTTTCATTATTAAATTTGATCTAGTAGATAGTTGGGTTATCGGACTGACCCACAGGCTACAATTTGTGCCAATATTCCTGAGTGCACGGGATTTTTCATCACTATCATGCACTACCATCTCCTATAACCTACTCTAAAAATAACCAAAAAGAACGGGGTCACCGTACATATCGGTACAGCACAATGCATTGCCATTCATGAATATTTTATTGTCAGTCGTTCCGCCAGCTCTGACACTTTCCAACGCCGCTAATGAAGCAAGGACTGACAAAAAATAAATGCTTGTTATGTAAGGCAGCTGGATGACAAAGAGCTGTTTTATGTCTTCTTCCGGACGTCACTTTGTTTTGGTTGCAGTTTGACAAGAAAATTAGATAAGGTCTTAGTTTTTTTCTGTCGGATTTATCTTGTTATACTGATTTGTGGTGTTCAATAATATTAATTGTATTGTCATCCACGCTACATAATGTTTAATTACTTAAATATA
Source organism: Pandemis corylana (assembly GCA_949127965.1). Classification (NCBI taxonomy): domain Eukaryota; kingdom Metazoa; phylum Arthropoda; class Insecta; order Lepidoptera; family Tortricidae; genus Pandemis; species Pandemis corylana. The sequence continues at coordinate 11,471,978 of OX421867.1, read as the reverse complement.
AAAATATGAATAAAATATCAACTTGTAACATTTTCTATCGCCACTATTCTGTACCCTCTACACAGTCGAGATCCCACTGTTTTGTCCCACAGTTATAAAAATTCTCAGTACACATACACAAATCACGTCTTTATCCCTTACGGGGTAGACAGAGCCTAAGATATCAGATACCTAACAGGCCACATTTAGCAAGATTGCGGGCGAATAGGTGAAAAATGAAATCAAAATAGTGATGGGTCCTAGCCTCATCGCCTATAACATGATTCCTATGATTTTCGCCCATTCCCTCGATGGGCTTTTACCATCTGCGCGGATGGAGAAGCAACTGGTATATTCTATGTTTTTTCTTAGCTCCCAGAAGAATTCTCAGTAGAGATAGTAAAATTACACTAGCTTCGTTAGGTATCTTCAAAAGCCCGGAGAGAAAAACAAATAGGAAGAGGAGCCCCGCGAAAGCGAGGTTCCGTCGACCTTACGGTGGAGTGCAATTCGACATCTTTATAACAGTGGGACAAAGTGGGACCACGAGCCCGTAGCAGAGTTATTGCTTTAAAGTTACTAGGCAGGTATGTGGGCATGTGGGCAGGCAACCGATGCGTTGGACCGATGATCTTGTCAAAGTGGCAGGAAAGGATTGGATGCGAAACCGAGACCAGAGCGAGTGGCGTGCATTGGAAAAGACCTGCAGTCAGATTTGGGTGGTTTATGGTTGAAGAAGAATACCTAAGAGAAAAAGAAAGTTACTAGGCCATCATTATAACACTTATTATCTTAAATTTATAAACGACACTGAAAATTAGAACACAGGAAAATCTGAAAAGTAAAGCTATGGCCGGGAATCGAACCCGAATCCTCGTCCTTCCGTGACGCGTGCTATACCCCTACACCCCCCATAGCAGGTGGGTAAGCCTTCGAATTTTCCTACCTGTTACTAGCTGTCACGTGACCTTGTTACTATGCGATTTTTTGTCGCCAAGCGTCATCTGTTTTGAATGATGTGCCTGTACGACACAATTACAAACTCCCGTGGAACATCTACTGCTCATCAGGGACGAGAGAAGGCGCTGTTTTTCAAACGATAGGTACTATCAAATGATAATTACATATAAACAGATAACTCACGTATAAAAGTCGAGTGATGCTCGACATGTTTCGAACTAATTCGTAGTCCTTTCCTTGACCCGGCGGCAGCGAAACGAACACTCGTAGAGCGCCGCGTCTAGAGCTCCTAGAGCTCCTATTACTATCAAATGAATCAAGAATTTTTACTTCTTGATTTTTTATGTTTACTTTTACGGTTTTACCGTTAGAAATTATCGTATTATCTTGTATAGGAAGTGAAATTTTTTATGCTGTACTTTTAGAATTTTCTAGGTTACCTAGTATCTTACAATATCGTAATCAATATAGTAATGTAGAAAGTAAAACTAGGTTTGTAGGTACATCGTTAATTCAAACCATGCGCGTGATTAGTACAGTTTATATTGCGGATAGAAATCAGTTTAACGTCCAATTACCTTTATTTAATTGGGCTATGGATATTTAAATAATGACATTCTTCCGGTATAACTTATATTGCTGATTTGCTAATACAATTAACTCTTTGAAGTTAATCAAAATATAAACTAAGGCTACCTTAAAAATAACTTAATAAATTAAAACTTAGGTTAAAAATTAAAATTTAAATAAATTTGGACCCTTAGGTAGGGTAGCCATCAAGCAGGCAGCATTCCCCCGTTGGACGGTTCTGGCTGAAAATCAGTGCTGCAGTCTAACACCTCAGCGTAATGCTGAGCCAGCGACCGTTTCACTTTTGCGAAGACACACACAACGTAGAGCATCTATTTTTAATGTCTGTGTATTTTTTCTTGTTTTTTTTTGCTATAGAATTGTGTATAATTCTCTTATATTTGTGTGTCTTGCAAAAAGGAATAAATGTCTTCTTTCTTCTTTCTTTCTTTCTTTCTTTCTTTGTTTCGCAATTGCGAGTCTTTACCACTGTAAAAGTACAAAATTATCACATGATAGTCATTAAATAAAGTGTTCGATATCGTCGGTCAAACATAAGGAAGGTGTGGCAAGCCTTATACAACGACTTGTAACCACATAAGTAATAAATAGCATGGTATAATAGCTATATGAAATGCGATAGAAATTATAAAGGAATGCCTTAGTCGAGTAGAACAAGTACGATAAACTTGCCAAACTTGTTACTGGAATGAGCTGAAAATTGGCTTAAAATCTAGTTTTAGCGTGACTCAATCTAGGTTTATAAGCACTCAAAAAGCTAATAGATACTTACCTACGTATAATACTGGATCAAGGTCCACTGTACAAAGATATATCTAAGTATGCATTGTGAACCATATTACAATATTTGTGATCGACTGTACCCCACAATGGTATCGGTTCACAGTAAATCAAAATCAGTGATAATCACTACATATTATAAAACAAAGTCGCTTTCCGCTGTCTGTCTGTCTGTCCCTCGGTATGCTTATATCTTTAAAACGGATTTTGATTCGGTTTTTTTTAATAGATAGAGTGATTCAAGAGGAAGATATGTATAATTCCACGCAGACGAAGTCGCGGGCAGAAGCTAGTAATAAATAAATAATGATAATTACATTTGAAGATTTTATAAAATATGTTTCCGTGCTGATTATAAATGGCTGAGGAGCGCTTTGTAACACCTGAGGCCTTATGGTAACGCATCAAAATCCGTTGTGTAGTTTTGAAGATATAAGCATACATAGGGACATAGGGACAGAGAAAGCGACTTTATTTTATACTATGTAGTGATATTGATATCCCTCTAAAGGCGTGACTTTGTGCGTTTAACAATGCTAAACCGATTTAGCCACGGTTCCCCAATCCGTGATTCACTGTCCCCCACCCTCCTTGTAACCTAACCACGTATTTAGTATGGAGTGGTCCATTGCAACTTATAACTAAACATTTCCTGGTAATTTAAGAACAGCTTAGTTCTATAATAGCAGCGGAAGCAACTCTTACAGTTGCCTACGTTTTACTGATGCGATACACAGATTGGAAGGCGAAATACGATTTTCTCCGAAACCTGTTTATTTTCTCTTAGTAATAAACACTGCATTGTATAGACATAGGCACTACTTGCACTGCCTCCAATGCATAGTAATGAACTTCGTTTTATTCATAGTAGCAACTCTGCCTGCCCACAATCGGCTTATCGCTATTCCGCGTGAACTATGCAATTTTCCGGGATAAAAACTATCATATGTCCTTCCCCGGGAATTATACTATCTCTATACCAAATTCCAACTAAATAGGTTCAGCAGTATAAGCGTGGAAGACTAACAGACAGAATCACTTTAGCATTTATAACCCCTATCCCTACTAATTATTATAAATGCGAAAGTAACTCTGTTTGTTACGCTTTCACGCCAAAACCACTGGACCGATTTTATCGAAATTTGGTGCAGAGATAGTTTCAATCCCGGGGAAGGATATAGAATAGTTTTTGTCCCGGAAAATGCATAGTTCCCGTGGGACAGCAATAAGAGAAGGAGTCGCGGACAACCGGGCTGACGCCACATAAAAATATTTTTCTGCTTTTTTTTTTTATATGAATAGGAAGGCAAACGAGCAAGTGGGTCACCTGATGGTAAGTGATCACCACTGCCCATAGACACCCGCAACCCCGGAGGGACTGCAGATGCGTTGCCAACCTAGAGGACTAAGATGAAATGCCTCTTGTGCCCGTAATTTCCCCGGCTGTCTTACTCTCCACACCGGAACACAGCAGTGCAAGCACTGCTACTTAGCGGCAGGATTAGCGAGTAAGATGGTGGTAGCGATCCGGACGGACCTTGCACAAGGCCCTACCACTCGCAAAATTTTCGGTTATCACTGTTTGCCTGTTAGAGTCTAAAATACGCAGCTCGATGGTTAGGAGACAAGCAAAGAAACAAGTGGCCCATGCCGGCATTTAGCTATGGAACCCTAAAAACAAGGGCTTGTTTCACCACTCTCTGTTAAGTTCCTGTTATCTTAAGTGTCAATTATCTATGATGATGTCTCTGTCTTTTCGTATTAGACTTTGGGAAAATGCTTTACGCATACTCCCACGCCGCGGGGACTCTCCTTCCCAGGTGGAAGGAGGGGGGGAGGCATACCCACTAAAAATCCACCGGTATCTCACTGCCAATGGAGGGCGCCACGGAAGCATGAGGGTGTCACCGTGGACGACAGTGAGCAGGCCCTAAGTAGTTAGCATATATAAAAATGGTAGCGGAAGGTAGGAGAGCCATAAAGGAAAGTCACGTGATAATCAGTAATTTCAATCTACACCAATTACTTTTACTTCTGTATCACTTTATCTACCTGAGTTTTCCCGGCGGATAGATAAACTCGATCATTCATACACCGGTAGTAATCAGCAGTGTCGCCATCTATCTTCTTAACTAGATCTTGTTGATAAATCTTGATCGATTGACAACGAAACTAGGCTGGCGGGTTTTACAAACAAAGTTGTTTTATTACATCCTCATTATAATGTATCTGTGACAACTTAATGCCAGTCTATGTGTTCGACGTTATAAATAGTGATAACCGAAAATCCGTGGGTCACACACTATACACGTCATCCATCACGAATGTATGTATGTTACTAGTTATCATACTCTCCTCGCCGGAACACAGCATCGCTACTTGGCGGCAGGATACTTTTCATACTTATTTCTTCGAGTGATGTGCTTCCAAATATTAGATTCCAAATTCCTTAAGTTTTTCAAATGGTAGGTACTTTGGTACCTTCTCTCGTGGTGAGCAGTAGATGTTCCACGGGAGTTCGTAATTGTGTCGTACAGACACATCATTCAAACAGATGACGCTTAGCGACAAAAAATCGCATAGTAACGGTCACGTGACATCTAGTAACAGGTAGAAAAATTCGGAGACTACCCACCTGCTATGGGTGGTGTAGGGGTATAGCACGCGTCACGGAATGACGAGGATCCGGGTTCGATTCCCGGGGATAGCTTTACTTTTCGGATTTTTCTATGTGTTCTAATTTTCACTGATATTTAGAAAAGGTACTTTGGTACTAAAAATCAGGCTTCTGAGTTTCGTGGGAAATGATCCTAAAGTGCCAATTATAAGCGCAATTTATTATACTATTCTCAAAGTCTGTGTAAAACATAAATTGAGCCGACAGCAATCATGTCACACGCTTTTAGCACACATACTCGCTATTTTGCACAATTGGACTAATTAAATGCAATAGCATTCTTATGCAACTAGCAATAAGTACCAGTATACCCTGAGTGGGAACTGGGTTAGATTATGGTTCGTGAGACCGTTTAGGTTATGACACTTTAAAAGAGTAATATAGAATATCTTTTGTAAAAATAGACAGGAAAAATCTTCGATATCATGTTAGAAAAGCCTAGTGGTTTTACCTATGGCCTCTCCAACCAGAGAGTCATGAGTTCGAATCCCGGGCACGGCACCGCCACCACCAAATCACTGTTGACCAGGAACTGATGCCACCAAGGAGACGCAGTCTCTATTGGTGAGCTGCTAAGGACCAGCCAACGATACGGCAGTTTGTGCAGGATATGACCTGTTAAATAGAGTTAAGTATCATCCGTCTCGGTCCTTCCTCAAAACATGTGCATCAGCGTGTCTTCTGTCTCTGTTCGGCCAATTTGGCCCCATGGAGTTAAGGAAAAGTTGTGCTTCTCAAGGGTTCGAATCCGAGCTCGCACCTCTGACGTTTTCGGAATTGAAGTGCGGAAGTTACCACGAGCTTTTCGGTGAAGGAAAACATCTATGCCTACCCCTGTGGGAAAGAGGCATGAAGCACAAGAAGACAGAATTGAAGAAGAACACAAAAACTGTCCAAAAAAGCTATCCCATTGTAAATGGCGGGTCATACCAAGGGCGATTTTAAACGATAGAGATAAGACGCATCAAAACAATACGATGTTTTTACAAGCACACAAGCGGTTAGATCTGGAGATATGGAATTGCTTAAGAGGCTGTTTATTTTATGATTTGGCGTCTAATCTGCAATTGTTTCTGAAATAAGGAAGTTGATAAACTTTTTGGAATTAAATTGACTTTGGAAATATCTTCACGTACCTAACAGTCTTGCAGCAAAACAATTCTAGATAGTCTTGTTGAAAAAATCAATAGTTTTATTCTCAAACTCAGTGTACTGAGCGTTTTACAAAAAAGTCTGATGAACATTTTTTCTAGAATTTAACCTGAACTGAGTAGTATCATGGTAGAGCTCTAGCTATCTCATGGCTCAAAAATTTAAGTACGTGGTTTAGTGAGTACTGGATCCCTGTTCTGACCTCCGTAAATAAGAGATGGCACTGCAAGAAGACAGCTAGCGTTCATTTCAAATTGAGACCACAGCCTCCTTAAGAAGTTCTAAGGTGTTTGAACAATTACATAGTTATCTGTTACGACCCTGTTGAGATTTAGCACTCAAATTATAGTTAATTATGCATTGTAGGTGCGGTAGTTAAGACAACGAGGCCGGTTTTAATGCCGTCTTCATATCGCAGACAAATTGCTACAGTCGCCCGGAAAATTCACTTGTACTTTTCGCGATGAGACGTGGGCATTGAAAGAAAGAGACAAGTATAGGACGTCCTTTTTTTTAACGTGTGGAAAATGTGCCTTATGCATTCCCGCGCTCGGGGCAGCAACGGGGGTATGACGGGCTCTCCAACTCGCCGCTGCCTTCCCTATGGAAGGAGGGGAGAGGCCTAACGTCTAAAAACACACACGTTCCCTCCTGGCCATGAACTGTGGGCGTTACGGGAGCACTATGGTGTCACCGCGACGCCCACGAGTATAGGACGCCCTAGAGATGGGATTATAGAGAAATGCATAATGTTTTTCGGTGAAGGAAAATATCGTGAGGGAACTGCGACACATATGTGTATGTGTTCCCGGTCCGCAGTGGTCCCGCGTGGGAACTATTGCCTTTATTCTTGCAATGTATCTATGTATGTATTGTATGCATCAATGGCGTGGCATCCATAGAACACGATTCCCACTAGCTTGCCTATTTAAGGCAGTTGGGCACTTTATTGTGCAGAATTACAGGAAAAGACTAATTAAATTCCCTTCGGCTTGCCTTCTGAAATACTTGACGCATGTATGTATGATTGCATACATACATACATAAATCAAGTCTTTCTCCCTTACGGGATAGACAGAGCCTAAGGCGACAAGACCCAAAGGCCACGCTTAGCATGATTGTGGGCGTATAGTTGGAAAGGGGAATCAAAATAGTGATGGGTAGCTAGCCGCATCACCTGTATGATTCCAATGCCCATTCCCTTGATGGGCTTTTACCATCTGCGCGGGAGGAGAAGCAACTGGTACATTCTATGTTTTTTCTTTACTCCCAGACCAGCATGGAAGCATGTATGTTTGACCGGGTGGAATCTTGCGACTCAATTTTGAAGCAGATATCTTCAACCGAGGAAGGGGTGAAAATGGGCGAGTCTCAGGAATCATGGTTATAGGCGATGCGGCTAGCAACCCATTATTTTGATTTCCCTTTCCTCCTATACGCCCTTAATCATGCTAAGCGTGGCCTTAGGGTTTTGTTACCTTTGGCTCTGTCTACCCCGTAAGGGATAAAGCCGTGATATAATGTAATTAATTACAACACGCATGCTCGCTTGCCACCCGGCGTATAAAAGAAACGTAATACTTTTATACGTACCAGTATTCTTTGTTCACCACAATATGGAATTATCATAATGAAGAACATCTTAAACGCCTAAGCAAAGCTCTACTCTTACGTCGTTTTTGCAATGTGCATAATAAAGGCAACTTCACAAACAAAATGGCCGAGTGTTAACCAGCAATTACCTATGAGGAACGGCTGTTACCAGGATTGTTTATGATTAATTAAATATTGCTTCCATGCAGGTCTGGGAGCAAAGAAAAAACATAGAATGTACCAGTTGCTTCTCTTCCCGCGCATATGGCAAAAGCCCATCGAGGGAATGGGCATAGGACTCATGACTTTTATAGGCGATGCGGCTAGCAACCCATCACTATCCCCTTTCTACCTATACGCCACAATGATGCTAAACGTGGCCTTTAGGATTTGTTACTCTAGGCTTTGTCTACCCCGTAAGGCGTGATTTGTGTGTGTATGTGTGTGTGTAATTAAATATTTTTTATATTTGGTTTTGTCTATGCAGCGAGTGGCCTTTTCCGGTTTTTTAAGTTACGCGCGAAATTAGTCTATCTCTCGCATACACCTGTGCTAGCCGTGCTGGCGCACGAGCACTGCTGCGCAAATTCCTACCACCTCTGTATATCCCATCACTATTAAATATTTGTGGTGAAACCGTATTGGCATCCCACTGCGTCCCCATGCGACTGATGCAACGCCGGAGAGTTTTCAGTTTGGGTATACCCCTTCGGGGGGGAGTCCCGCATAACCCTAGGCATCCCCGTGCCGTTAAACAAAAAAGGCTCTGCCTACCCCGCACGTGATTTGTGTATGTGTAGATTATGTCTATTTTGGCATAAGATTAAATTATTTCTCGAATAATGAGTGGGGGATTTTCAATTTTGTATAATTATTTGCTTATATATTATGTACTAGCTGTTGCCCGCGACTTCGTCTGCGCAGAATTCGCTTATCGCTATCCCGCGGGAACTATGCAATTTTCCGAGACAGAAACTATCCTATGTCCTTCCTCGGGACTTGAACTATCTGTATACCAAATTTCAGCAAAATCGGTCCAGCGGTTCAAGCGTGAAAAGGTAACAGACAGACAGTCAGACAGACAGACAGACAGAGCTACTTTCGCATTTATAGGTAATATTAGTAGGGAAGTAGGGACTAGTAGGGATACTTATAGTTTTACGTGTGAACGTTCCTTTAGCTTTTAAAGTGTGTTTTTGCGTTTCGCATGGACGCCGTCGCAGACTTACAGACAAAGACGTTGATGCCGTGATATGGCCGCAATGTGCATTATGAATGCGCATGCGCATAATTGCTGTCATGTAAAAAAATATCAAGGGCATCGCTCAAGAGGTCAATTAAAAGATAGTTTTGAGGTTAAAAACTATTTGAAACTTTTTTTCACACTTTTTCCAGAATGTAGCGAAGGATTCTACAATAGAATACTGAGCGTAGCGAGGGATTCTAAAGTAGAATCCAGAGCGTAATGAGGAATTCAGGTGTTAATGCCCAAGATGAAAATAATTTTGCTCCCGGGTGGCTCATACAATTTTACACACCGAACATTAAAAAACTTGAAAAAAGAATTCTAAAAATAAATAAAGAGCTACAGCGTGAAAATGGGGTGGTTTTACATTTCTCAACTTCAAAAAATTGCATTTGCAAAAAAAAATCTAGAAAAGCTTGAACAGCAAAGTTGCACTTTGATCCCTCTCGACAGGGAGGGAGTTTACTTGTCTGAATGAGAGGTGTGAAAATATAATATATATATGGAGCCGTCTTATTTTAAAACATGTCATAGTACGTACGAAATTACACATTAATAACGTTAATAGTACGATTGACATTATACTCGTAACACTAAAATCCTCAGAACATGACCTAAAAATAATCGTGACGGTCCCAATTTCTAAAAAGTCAAACAGCCTTGTGCCTCACGACCTATACAAAGCTACGGAACCAATCGTGAATAGACGGAATACCGCCGCCAAGGCGAACCGGGGTCGGTGTGGGCTCGTGCCAACGGTTAACGGATGGTTGATGGTATAGTTACAGTTAAGCACGCACACACAAATCTCTTACGGCGTAGACAGAGCCTTTTTTTTCTGGAGGAAAATTGCTGTTACGCACTATCCACCGTGCCGTTGGGACGACATGGACGAGGCATACCGATTAAAAATCCTCCGGTATTCCCTCAACTGCCAGACAGCGGGTGGTATGGGAGCATAGTGTGAACCACGGCCCCGAGAGGGGGGGACCCGGAACACGTGATCCCCCCCCCCTAGCACTGTGGGCCCTTAAGGCTGCTAGGGGATCCCAAGGCCCCCAACAATAGGCACCACTAAGGAGGAAGCGCGGCGAGATATTGTCGCCGCCTTCTCCCCGGTCTTCTCCTCCGGAGTGGGGGTGCGAGGGGATCTTCCTCGCGCTCCCTCTCTTCCTTCTGTGAAATAATATTTTCACAGAAGGAGGAGACGGCGTAGACAGAGCCTGAGGTAACAAGACCTAAAGCCACGTTTAGCATGATTCTAGGCGTATAGGTGGAAAGCGGCGAATCAAAATATGTAATGATGGGTTTCTAGCCGCATCGCCTATGACACGATGCCTACAGATTTTGCTCATTCCCTCGATGGGCTTTTACCATCTGCGTGGAAGTTAAGGATGTTTAGAATTTAGATCTTAGGCGTAACCCACCATTTCCATGGAAATACACAATAGAAAAATTGAGAACCGTTTTATACACATACATACCGTCACGCCTCTTTCCCACAGGGGTAGGCAGAGACTTTGTTCCACTTGCTACGATCCTGACATACCTCTTTCGCTTCATCCACACTCATCAATCTCTTCATACATGCTCGTCGGTTTTGGGTACTCTTGACTTGACTTTTCCAAAACGTCCCCAATTTCCCCATTATTTCTATGCTGGTCTGGGAGTAAAGTAAAAATGTGCCGCTACCCTAAAAAACCTATTTTCAATCTTAGCCCGTCTTTGTCGAACAAAAAACTCTAGTTTAGCATTCCATTCAAAACTTAGCAGCCTCCATAGCTTCGATACCGAAAATATTCCAGACGTCTCAATCTCAATCCATAGTGGCCATTGCGCAAGCGCAGCCGAAGCGTGGCAAACACTTTCATTGTACTCTAGATAAGCCCATCAAATAATTATACACTTTCGCACAGCTAATCAGGACGGAAATTAAACAAAACTAGAATTATTCGGAACGAAAGAAATTAGGCTCATAGTACGACGCGTTTCGGTAAAGGTGATTGTTCACAGGCAATTAGTTTTATAGTTAACTAGCTTTTGCCCGCGACTTCGTCCGCGCAGATAACGTCAGTGACGATATAAAAAATATTTTTTTTTAGTAAATAGTATCCTATGTTACTCCTAATATCTCCAAGAACATGGTGTAGAAAATTTCATGATGATCGGTTGAGTAGTTTTCGCGTGAAAGCGTAACAAACAAACTTACATTCGCATTTATACCTAATATTAGTAGGATATGCGTTGAGGACAGAATTTAAAAACGTTCCCGCTATGGTTTAAATGGTTTAATAACACAAATAAACCAGGAGCCTAATACAGAACAGCTGCTTATGCTAGCAACCTGACAGAGCAACTGTCTTGAAAGTTGTTGTCAGCACAAAAGAAAGGTATTTTAAACTATGTATTAAAAGGAGGCTCCAATCCAGCCAGTCGCCTACATACCGGACCCCCAGTAGAACACTAAGAGCTGGTGGCAACTGGCTGTGGCTCAGCCTCCATTAAAATAAGTTTGCGGACTGGTCGGCGTAGCGTTCCGCCTCTTGATGGCCACAGCAGGCTTTCACGACCTTAGGAGGACCAAAATGTTGACATTAGGACATAAACACAATATCAGTCTTATAAGTTACATACGCAAAACGACGAATAGCTTTAACTTTGTAAGCGTCCAGTGAACAATCAGCTTTACAAAACTTTTCTCGCAACGCGTTCATTACTATACTTTGTAAAATAATTATGTTTACAATACAATACAATACAAATACTCTTTATTGAACACCACAAATCAGTACAAAACAATACAGAAACAAAGAACATTGTAGACAATAGGCGGTCTTATCGCTTAATAGCGATCTCTTCCAGACAACCAAGAAGCTAAATAAGTTGGAGACAGTGGAGTTTAATGGCTTTTTAAGAGCTTTTCTCCAATAGAAAGCTTTCTACTTGTACTGGATACGGAGAAAATGTTTGTATTATTGTGGTACATAATTATATCGCATGACTAGTACATTTTACGATGACATTACTAAATCAAATCTTGTAATTGGTCTGTAAGAATTTCATCATCATCATCATCATCAGCCTGAATTCGTCCACTGTTGATCAAAGGTCTCCCCCTTTGCACACCATAATGAACAACTACTCGCCACCCGCATCCACCGGTTTCCCGCAACTTTCACGATGTCGTCGGTCCACCTAATGGGAGGCCTGCCAACACTGCGTCTTCCGGTTCGTGGTCGCCGCTCGAGAAATTTTCTCCCCCAACGGTTGTCTGTTCTAAGAGCGATGTGGCCTGCCCATTGCCACTTCAACGTATATACTCTTCGAGCTATGTCGGTGACTCCAGTTCTTCGGCGAATCTCCGTGTTCCGGATTCTGTCGCGCAAAGAAACTCCGAGCATAGTCGCGAGAATGATGATGACGATTGATGATTAACTCATCAAATAGATTTAACAGCCGCATGGCTATCAACACTTACAAGTCAATTAACGATATTGTTTTTCAAACTATAATTGAACTTGCCGTCTATTAATTTCTAAACGAAACTGAAAATTAGAACACAGAAAAATCCGATAAGTAAAGCTATGGCCGGGAATCGAAACCGAATAAAATCCATTTCTAATGTAGATACTGTCGTAAATTTAAAGAACTTGGTCGACTCTTCTGAGTCGCTACTGTCTGTTCGTGGTCCGTTGTTGGATTTTTGAACCTATAATGCAGGCTTGGGAATATATACAGGGTATATTTAGCTGCTAAAGCGCGCTATCGTATTGATATCTCATTATCTATTCAAACAACCGACACCGATTGCCTACCCAAAGGCGTGCGAAACCGCCATTGTCAAAAATATGTCGAGGTCACTCATATCGAGACAATAGTCGCGGTAATTATTCCGAGACAAGGTTAATTGCATTTTTACTAAAGAAAACATTTTATGACGCTTCACACAGATACGGAACTATCGGCGCCACAGAGCAGCTATGACAGGAGTTGCTTTCAACTTCTTTATTCTGACGACGCGTTTGGCCTAGTTAGTGGTGAAGGGTCACTAGAAGGGCTAAAGGGCCTGAAGAATATGCGGCGAAGAGGTTGAATGTAACACATTATGTGCCAACATGATGCCCTCGCTAGACTAAGAATGAAACTTCTCGGCATCGGATACACTGAACTAGGAGATTTTGAGGCACTACCACTGCGCCCAATCACCCAATTTATGAATGAGGTGGTAAAAGCGATGGAATAGTGCGAAGGAGGGGTAATTACACAAAAGATCCACGAGGGTCGAAGTGTATCCGTAGGGACCCCTAGACTAAGATAAGATAAGAAACTGCCTGGGAAGCAAGCGTCCCGGGATGGAATCCTGGTAAGGGCATATATTTGGGTGATGAGCACGAATATTTGTTTCCGAGTTATACATACACATACATACACATATCACGTCTATATCCCTTACGAGGTAGACAGAGCCTGAGGTAATAAGACCTAAAGGCCACGTTTAGCATGATTGGAGGCGTATAGGCGGAAAGGGGAATCAAAATAGTGACAGGTTAAGCCGCATCGCCTATAACATGATTCCTAAGCTCCATTTCCTCGATGGACTTTTACCATTTATCTAAGTATGTCAAAATGTATAACGCACTAAATGGCCCTTTTTAGCAGGGGGAAAAACGCGCGTTATCTCCAGTCATGCGTACTTGATGATAGACTCACTCCGTAGTTCACACATGCAACTTTGCATAGACGACACCGATGCGTATATCCTGGATATGAGAAGCGGAAATCGGTAGGAACAAGAAGAACTGCCTTGCTGCACTAAGAACCCGTGGGGTAACTATAGGCTGGCAGGGGTGGCAAAATGCCACGGGCCCCTAGCTCTACGGGGCCCCCAACTGGCTTGGTTTAGAGCACAGGAGGGACGCTGATGCACTTCTTTATGAGACAGGAGTCCCATGTGACAAATCTGCCACGGGCCTCAGACGTTATAGTTACGCCACTGCCAAGAACAACAGAAAACTACGTCGATGTTTGTGTTTATGCGGGAACTACTCTCCTTTTTATACTTTCAAAACGTCTTTATCCTTTAGGGGATAAACAGAGGGTAACAAGACCTGAAGAAGGCCACGTTTAGCATGATTATAAGCGTATTGGAAAGCGGAATCAAACTGATTCCGTGAATAGGCTTTTACCATTATATGTTTATTCTTTGCTCCCAGACCAGTAACGAAGAGTCAGCATGAAAGGATCTCCTCTTTATAGCCTGTTAAAGTGCTCCAATGATGGGCAAAACCCTCCATCCTTCCAGCCTGCTGTTTCTTTCGAAAGTATGCAGAAACTGTTCTACCTGATGCGATCAAAATCGATCCGCCGTCTCCTTTTAGGTTCTCCTATCACTTCCAAATAAAATTACATGATACGACCTTATACAACACAATACAATACAATAACTCTTTATTGAACACCACATATAACAACCAAAACGGAAAAAAGGTATACAGAATATTACAAGGTAACAATAGGCGGCCTTATCGCTACAGAGCGATCTCTACCAGGCAACCATAATGGACTGGAGAACAGAACAGATCTGAGCAGGTGGTGCAATTCAGCAATCAATTCCTCAACATTCAATTTGAATTCCTTATTTCGCAAGCTCCTTTCTTTCACGGTCCAGTCCTACTAAGGAGGATCTTCATACATACACATACATACCGTCACGCCTCTTTCCCACAGGGGTAGGCAGAGACTACGTTGTTCCACTTGCTACGATCCTGACATACTTCTTTCGCTTCATCCACATTCATCAATCTCTTCATACATGCTCTTCGGTTTCGGGTACTCCTAACCTGACATTTATCCAACACGTCTCCTATTGGGTCTCGGAACGTCCGTCTAGGCCTCCCAACGCAACCATTCACAATCTCCATATAGATCTGTTTTGTTTACTTGAGGGTCTTCATCCTTTTGTAAAAAAAAGCATTTTCGCCGTTTCTTTGTTATTCGGAGAGCTGAGCAGAATTTCTTGCCTTTGTCTGTTCCCTGAACGTTTAAATCTGGCCGTTTTGGAATGAAGAGTATACGGTCATTTGCTTGGTAACCGTGCTCCATCTTTGACCATGTCTTCGGTTACCATCAGGAGTGCTTGTGGTCACATTAAGCGACAGACACTTGAAAACTTCTTTCGTTTTGTTGCAGGTACACTCTCAGCAGCTGTTGGAGCATCTCACAGACGCAGAAAAGATATTCTTATTTGGTGCCAAACATAATGGTAAGAAATTCACTTACTTATCATATTAGGGTGAAATCATAGAGCAAATAACCTAATAGAATGGAAATAACTGATTGGTTGGAATTGACGATTAAATTCATTGTGATTGACCAGCTGAAGGTCTAAAGGGTTAAGAAAGTTGAGAAAGCAGCTATTATGATCGATATGGATAGTTCCTGTTCAGTCGTTGTGCGGCATAGTGACTGAAACTCGATTAATTTTTAGTAAAAATCAAAAAGTTAATACATCAACAAAATCCTAATTACATAAATGAGTTTATTTCATGTAGAAAATAAAGGAAAAACAATCCTGGAAAATTTGCTTCAATTAGGTCGAAATAGACTTATGTGTTGCCCCAACTTTATAGCCCTTATTACCACTCTAATTGGTTATTTGCTCTATGAGTGAAATGTAAGTGGACAAAGCGCCTATTTTTTTTAATGTTCATACTGTCTGTTTTCGATTGCTCTGATTTATTTAATGTTATCCGTAATTAAATATTACGTATAATTTTTTTAGAAGCACAATTCGAGATAGCACATCTCATCCACCATCGTCGCCGTAAACGCTCAACAGCAGACCTGGACATCCTGCAACACCTAGATCTCAAACCTGCACCAAGGGATAGCTTCTTGGACCCACAGTTCCTGTTGATGAGAAGATGGTCCAACAGCACCGAGGCTGTGGAACATGGTGATGACGATGATGATTGTTATTATAGAAGCGACAGCGCAGCACTGTTTGTTTGTGATGATGTGGTAAGTTTCGATGAAGTTAATCGTGGTGTTAAGAACACTTACCCAGAACTTTGTTAAGTACAAAGTAACAATTTGTAAGTTACGCTAGGTTAAACAATTTCTTTGTTTCAGAGAGGTTTAGTCAAGTCCAACGATAGTTACTATTTAATACATCCACTGCCTGAAAGATTCCACAATGAAGACTCAAAAGCACACGTTATAGTAAAAAGATCCGCACCTGACACTAACAATGAAGAAACTTGCGTAGAAAAAGATAAACTTAACACACTTGCTCCTGAACCATCCCGCATATGGACTAAGCACAGAAGAAAAAGAGAAACATATACACCCAGCAAAACGCTAGAAGAATTCAAACTAGATTTAAATCATAGGAACAAAACTATAGGAGCATTCATTAACAAACTAATTCCAAAAACAGAAAGACAAAAGAGGGCTGTGTTACCAGCAGTTTTTGTAGAAACAGCAGTATTTATTGATAGAGATTTATATAAGCATATGACTGTGAATTTCCCTAAGGATACTGAGAGGGAACTAGTCAGATTTGTTCTAGCGATGATAAACGCTGTTCAATTGTTATATCACGATCCATCGCTGGGTAGACCAGTGAATTACATTTTGAAGAGACTTGAAATTCTACACGAAGATCCGTCTAATTTGAAGAGACCGCATGATATCGATAGGTTTTTAAGTAACTTTTGTACGTGGCAGAGACTGGAGAATCCACAAGGGGATTCAGATCCACTTCATTGGGATCACGCTTTAATACTTACTGGGTTAGATTTGTATGTAGTGAGTAAAAATGGAAAAGTGAGCAGTCAAGTTGTAGGTGAGTTTATAATCAACTTAAATGATTTTTTCCTAAGTTAATTAAGTGGAAGCCATCCAATGAAATGTGTGTCAATATTGTTAACAGGATTAGCACCAGTAGCTGGAATGTGTACTGTCACAAGCAGCTGCACAGTTAATGAAGGCAGACACTTCGAAAGCGTTTACGTTGTGGCACACGAAATTGGCCATAAGTAAGTCGAACTCTATTTGTTTGCACTTACTTATTAAAATCATCTACAACTTACCATCAAGAAAAATACCAACTCGGTCAAATGCATACATCAAGTCTTTACTTAGAGACATAATCTTCTCCTCTGCAACATCCAAAACAACTAGGTTACGGACTCATAGTCCCACTGTTAAAAAAATGACTCCGATTCCGATTTCTATTCGGTATGTCCTTCGGGCATTTGAAGATACCTAACCTAACGAACCCAATCTCACTAACTTAACAACTCAAGGTGTTTTCCTAAGATTTTGCGATGATGACGAGTATACATTGTAAGGACGCCAAGTGGAGCTTGATACCATCACTTTATTACTCGCTGGAGTCATTTTAACAAGTCATCTTCATGAACTTCAAAACAGTCTCAATCAACTTCAATCTACTCAATTCATTTTTGACCCACACTATAAAATTGTTTTACTGTTGCAAGAAACTTGATCACTTCCTACCGATATTCCTTCTCATTGTCATTTAACGCGTTGGCTGCCCGAGCATCAGCCGTGGGATCACGTAGTCTTCTCTGTGTGGCCATGAGTATTCCCAGTGGGATCGAAAGCTCATTCTGCAGGGTATTGATTCTACTAGCACCTCAGTAATAGGGCGAGGCTGTGAGCCCACGGTCACTAAAATTGTATGGGACGTAGGAGCAATACTTTAGGTAAGTATGGTGGGCAGCCGTCGTTTTATTAGGATATGCAAAGTAAATAAACGCTTCTCTTTTTAATTTACTTACGTTTCAATGAACATCTGAATCTAATTGCCTTCCAGTCTCGGTATGCGTCATGACGGCCCACTAGCTGACAATGGCTGCGATCCCAGCGCCTACATCATGAGTCCAACGCTGGGCAGTGGCAAGATCACTTGGTCCCAGTGCAGCAAGAACTATCTACAGAAGTTTCTAGAGTAAGTACCTGTACACAAAATAAGACACATTGTGAGGTTCTGGAATCGGCTGCCGCCAGCGGTATTCCAAACTAACTACGACCTTCAAAAAAAGGGTCAACTCTCTTGGAGTTGCTGTTTCTCAAGAGTGGCAGTGATCGCTTACCATCAGGTGACCTGCATACTCGTTTTCCTCCTTCTGACCATTAAAAAAAAGTTTTAAAAAGATCACCTTAGTCCAGCACACCTGGTAGGTATCCAAAGGTGTATAATAAACGCGGGGTAAGTGAAGTACAGGGGAGTGTATGATAATCGTCTACTGTTTTCATAGCTTTCTGCCTCGTATATAACTTCCTCAAGGCTTCCAATTAAGTGGTAGGTATGACAATACGTCTCTTCATTTATTTTCTGTAAGACTATGTAGACCACTCTTTAATAAATTCATTCAGATCAGCCTGTTCACTTGCACCATCTCTGATATTCCAAATTGTTTTAGCACCGTGCAGTCCCGATGTCTCCTGGACCATGGCAACTCGGCTGGACAACTTGACCATAGTGCAGAGGGCATATTACCAGGAGAAAGATTTGATGCTGACCAGCAATGTAAGCCATCCTCCTATAATGGCTGGCTCGCAAGCCACGGCTACACTAAGGTTTTTGATTACCGTAACATGCAACTGTTACGGTGACAGCTCGCAGATGAGTATCCAGCTCTAGATCTTTAGGAGTAAATTGCGAACACTGACTAACTTACTCAGCCAATCAGCAAAATTCTAAATCAGTCACTCTTACGTGTGAACATTGCACGTTTTTCGCTAGTAGACGTAATATCTAGGCTCCTGACGGTGACTGATCATTCGATAAATGCTTTCTTCTTAAGCTAAAATCGATTAACTTTATCAAATAAATCGAAAAGTATCTTGACTAGTCCGTCACTGATCTATACCAAATTTTGTCTTGCATAACACCGTGACTTGGAGTTATGAACACGGATCGAAGCATGAATATTATAATTGGATTCACTATCAGACAACTGAACCGCTTTCTTTAACAGGGCGTAAAAAAAGTAAATATTCAAAGCATTGAGACCTGTTGAAGTTTTTTACAAAATCATCCTGCATCGAATTCAAAAAAATCGGATTCAAAATATGGATTGCTTAAAAGACAGATGATACTTCCAAAGTGTAAAGTATGAAATATCTTAAAACAGCTAACAAAATAATATAACTAAGTAGTTATGTCCAACTATTGGCAACATTTTTTATTTAGTCCGAACGTCTTATTCCTCCGTAATCCGAAGCCAAGGGATTCAAAAGGAAGTTTTCCACAGTAGGTATTCTTTCTTCCAAGACACCTCAGGTTAGATAGACCACGCAGACCCTCTTTTTTCCAGGGTAACAGCTGCTTTGTTTGTTTGACAGGCATGTTAAAATACGGCCGTGGCAGCCGTCACTCCGGCGCTCAAAGCTTGGAAGACATCTGCAGGGACCTCCATTGCCAGCGGGAGCGGTACACATGGACCTCTCATCCTGCCCTCGAAGGAACCAAGTGCGGGGAAGACATGGTAACTTTTCACTTAAACCATTGTTATTTGCATTATTTTTAGCTTAACGAAACCATAATGATAGTACCTAACATTCTTCACTTTATTCTAGCAGCTTGATTATTCCTCTGCAACTTACATCACTTAAAAGTTGTATCATCACATTCCTTCGTTCCTTTTTCCTTCGTCATCAATCTAATTTGTCCACTACAGGACATAAACGTCCTGCGTGCATGTCAGTCTTACGGTAGGTACTATGTAGTTGGTTCAGACATCAGTTCAGGCACTTGAAGTTTAATACCCCTTCCTAATCCCAAGGATGTCGCGCTCACGTCTGATACCAGGGCTTCCAGTTTTGTAAGCACTCCACAGCAGACGCCTTACCTATAACCAATACCTTATGATCGATATCACTTTCACACAATGCCAACTGGTATTTTTTGTTTCAAAATGGACTTGCATGGGATCACGTTTAAACCTAATTTAAAAAAATAAGCGAAGATGTGGCCTAAGATGAAGCAGGCTTGCCTAGTAAACTCCCATATACTCAAGATTTGAAGGCCGGTTTGAGCTATCCTTTAGGTCAAAACAAGACCTAGTGCGAATCGGCTAAAATCTGCTCCTGTTATCTGTTCCAGTATTGCCGTGGCGGCGAGTGCGTGGAGCGCGCGGGGTCGTCTCCTCGTCGTGGTGCGTGGATGCGCTGGTCGGGGTGGTCAGAGTGCGCGTCGGCTTGCCTGCTGGACGACACCCACGCCCCTGCTGCTACCGGCGTCTCTGTTGCCACGCGCCGCTGCCAGCGCCCACGGTAGGTGCAGAAAGATTTTAAAAACATAGGAATAGCTTCGAATGAAAGAAAATCGAGAGAAGGGTTCAATTCGGCTTGCCTTGCGCTGATCTTAAACTCCATAATTCGAATTGTGCTCTCACTCGCATCAATAGTGTATGATATGTTAGAATGAGAGAGAAAATATTAAGATGCGAGCTTCGAATTTTGGATTCAGGAGCAGATAACCTAGCGTGAGATCTCCAATATTAAATTAGTGAGGAGATTACTACAGTTGGCATACTTGTTCGCCCAATAGGTAAATAGGACACACCTTAGACTCCTTAGAGATATAAATAAATGCATTTTACAGAGAAATACGGACCACTCGGTGCCAATGCGAAATTTACAAACGAAGACATTGCAGAAATCATTAAAATGATCAACCCACAAAGTTTTAAGTAGGTAGTGATCATCACTAAAACTTCACATTAAAATGTCACATACTTACCGACCACTATAATAACAATTCACGCTATGAGAATTCAAAGTAACCATTAGAAACGCTCAGTTTGAAAAACTATCAACTATGTAAATGGTTGCTTTCAGAAATGACAACGGCAGCAACTTTTGCTCCGGACACGACAAGAAATACCAATCCTGTCAAGCACAACAGGTCAGTGCCTAAAACGAATCTAAATTTAACCAAAACAATATCCCGTTCACCCATTCTTCCACTTTTGCAGTCACTAAATTCCTGAATCCTGAAAGAATCCCTGAATTACTCTCAAGTCTCATCCAAACTGGTATTTTCTTGACCGTATTGCTAACTTACAGTGTCACAATGTTCCACGGATGACAGTTCGAGAGTTCGCAGACCAGATCTGCCGGAGAGCGCGAGAAGTCGACCCTGATCTCATTGGCACTGGACTGCAGAGGATAGACTCAGATGGTAATGAAGGCACCAACATTACATTTTTCGAACTTTTTTTCATCCGTTTTCTATTATTGTCGTCCTACGCAACTATTAAATAGGCATTTTAAAAAACAGGCAAAAAGACCAGGAAACTCCATTTCAGAATACTTACCTACTCTCAAGGCAAGGAGTCGATCGTTATCATTATATCAGTCGAAAGACAAATATAGGCCTTCTCCAAGAATATCCACGGTCATCCACGGTTATGGTTATGGCTGCAAGAACCTCTGAATGTTTGCACAGCCCCTTCTAAATGGTGCTAATATAAAAATGATTATTTATAGGCATTTAAATTAATGATATGTATAAATGGATAATGATTAATAATAAATTAGGTTAAGAATTTGCATGGCAAATTTTGGCAGAGCATACATGACATGTACCTTCCTCTGTGATGTGTACAATTTTTATAAAATAACACCCGTGTATGTTCTTGCGACTTAAATAATTTCATTTCATTTCATCGATTTTGTGTTAACCGCAGTCAATAACTTCCCGTGATTTTTACCAGATTGTCCGTTATTCTTGCACGAAACCATTTTACGTCCTGGCATGCTGTCTCCACACCAGAACAGTACTATGCTGTGCATTTGCTATGTCGGTATCTTTAGTTCTTCTACGACTCTCTTCACTTCTGATTAAATAAGAATATTTTTTATTGGCTACAGTGGCAACATTACTGTTTTTCAGATGTAAGCAGCGCATGCGCGGTGTGGTGCGACACGCGCGGCGGCGGCTACAAGTCCCGCGGCTGGACCTTGCCCGATGGAACCGCCTGCTCCACCAACCACCCTATGTTCTGCATCTCTGGTGTATGCCAGGTAACTTTCGGTAGGATTAGGATGATCTAAATCACCAGGACTTGAGTCATCTAGTGGAAAAGCATCATTTCAACCCATCAGGGCACCCTAAGACAGACAAGCTATTACTTCTCACGCGTCATTACTGGTCAAACGATGAACTCGCGTGATCTAAAGGAAGTTAATCATCATTTCAACCCTGAGCAGTCATTTTCTTGCTCTAAGACTCGGAGAAGCTACTGCTTCGCTCTCGTTCTTCGGTCAGTCGGGTTACCGTAACCTCTCCAAACCATCTTGTACTTAAAAGACCAACCACAGCATCCTCGAGTATAATAGTTCCAAGTCCATCAGTCCTTGTGGAATCTATGGGGTAGGTATACTTATAGAATAGAGATTGCTTGTTTGTATATTTACGATACAATATGCGTTATCACTGAGGAGCCAATGTTTTGCGTAAACATAAAATCATATTTGTGTAAATTTTCAGAAATTCTCTTGTTCCTCCAACGCTGATACGGAGTTTTCGCTCCGCTCGGGAGACTGTGAGTGGGAGGCTCTGCAATTACAGACCGCTACGCCTCACACCATCTCGTAAGTAACTCAGGGTAACTTAGATGACCATCGACTTTCGTGTCTCATTTAGAATCAGGTCTGATACGTTGCCTTTGCATTGGCAAACCATAATAGACAGCAGCACCGCATTCGAGATACTATATCACATCTAAAAATCTTGGATCTTGGTGGTGCGTTCCGCTTCTTCTTCTTCCAATGCCTCTACAACTCTCCAACTAATGTAGGTTGGCCATTAACTCCATGTAGTTTTCCTTGTCCTTAACAAGAAACACTGTACACACACAAGAACACTGCACAAGGAACAGTGGACGTCCTATTGCTAATTGAATGATGATGATGGTTAAAAAGGAGCGCTCGCAATTCCCTGATGTTACAAAGCCAAGACTTCTTCATTCGCCCACTTTTCTCTCTCCTGCGACTAATTCTGCTTAAACATGAAGAGTTAAGAGATAAAAGAGAGATGCACGCGAATGCTCACTGAGAGCATTCGCGTCGTATATTCGAGTGGTGTGGACGTTCAGCCGAGCGTTACAAAGCTTACATCGATTGCTCGTTTACAAATGCTCGGGTAAGAACGCTATCAGTAAGGATGCTCCTTGATGATGAATAATTATTTTCGTCATCAGAACAAAGACTTCCTCAACATGGCGCCGCGCAGCCGGCTCCCAGTGGCGTCCACAGAGCGGCTGCCACTACCACTGCATAGCGCCCGGCAGCGGCGTGAGGCTGGTGCGAGCGGCCAGACGAGCTAGCATACAGCTCTGCCGGCCTGACTCTGCACGGGCTGACCTGGTAACTACTTCAAGATGACACCGGGCAGAACCATGGTCGTGTCCAGCTTATATACGTTCCACTACTGGGCACTTTCTATCAGAAGTTTCTTCTTAGCAATGATGTTCTTTCCGAATGCGCTGGTAGTTTCAAAATAAGACATGTAAAAGAGCCCTTGGCGGGTAATTTGCAAAATAAGGTTTTGATTTTATTTCGTTATTTTGAGAAGCAAAACCCTTGTGCCTATAGTGCTTGCGGGATTGTTGTATTGTTTCGCATGAGTTCGCTTCGCTTCACCGAAAAGCTCATGGCAAATTTCAGATATATTGTCACGAAAATTCCAAAAAACGATCACACACACGACCCTTGAGACCATAGGGTTAGCACTAGGCTATAGGCTCGTAATCAGCGAGGTCTAATTTAAGTCTGAAAATAGCACGGTGGCCAATAGTTTCACTAAATGCCTTTAACCAACGAAAGCAGAAGTTTTCTGAGAATTTACCACCCTTTAGGTGGACGAGAGCTATGTCGCGCGCGTGGCAAACTACCAGTCTCGTTGTAGAACGAACAGTAAGAAAAAGACAGATAGAGATCACTGAGCTCCTTCTTTAACTACATTGCTCTGAGTACGTCTACGCAGCTGGCAGTGATACGCTGAGGGTTTTGAGTATACTGTCTTGCTTTCCAGGGTTGTACGCAAAGGAAGTCGCCATACCAATACGCGACGATGGTATGCACTAAATACAAGGAGAGAGTGAGAAGACTGTCTGGCTTGGGGATGCAGATATCTCCGGCTCTAGGTAAGTCATGACGTGATCAGTTCAGACCAGATCAAGTATACCGCTGTCACAAAAAGCACTGAAAAATAAACACCACGCGCAAGATGCCCAAGCATGTGCGAAATATGTTTTTATATGGTTTTCCACTCTCTATTGTCACATGAAACATACATAAATACAACAAACTTAACGACCCCTACACCATACAAAACACTCACGCGTTTCGATCCATCTACCGGATCATACTCAAAGTCAAACGCGTAAATACGGACGGTTCTGGCTGAAAATCAGTGCAGCAGGTGTCTAACACCTCAGCGTAATGCTGAGCCTGCGACCGTTTCACTTTTGCGAAGACACACACAACGCTGACGATCTGTTTTTTTTCTTGTTTATTTTCTATAAAATTGTGTATATTCTCTTATTTTTGTGTGTCTTGCAAAAAGGAATAAATGTCTTCTTATTTCTTTCTTTCTAAATACAAAAGTCCAGCTCATTTTGTTTCGCCGTGTGAACGAAACGGGAGCTTGTCAGTGCCACTAGATTTTTCCAATATTAAAAGTAACCAACAACATGAGAAACATGGCGAATGAAGACTATGTAACACCTACCTGGCTGACACCAATTTGACTGCCTTTACAGAGGATCCTGACCGTCCCTGCCGCATCGCCTGCCAGGACGAGCGGGTGTCGCACCGGTTCTACCTGGTCAACGGGCACGAGGGCTGGTTCCCATTGGGCACCTCCTGCGGGAAGAACAATGCCTCCTACTGCGTCAGCGGGAAGTGCCTGGTAAGACGAGAGCTGCAAAAACAGAAATGGTGATGTTCAAGGTCGCTGGAGGTTAACATACATACATACATACATACATACATACATACATACATACGTCTTTATCCGGAGTACAGCGCCTAAGGGAACAAGACCTAAAGGCCACGTTCAGCATGATTGTGTAAAATAGTGATGGGTTTCAAGCCGCATCGTCTATTGTTATAGATTGATTCCTAAGATTTTAGCCCAATCCCCTCGATGGGTTTTTACCATCTGCGCGGGCAGAGAAGCAACTGATACATTCTATGTTATTTCTTTGCTCCCAGACCAGTATGGAAGTAATGATGAGCAACTTGTTTAAAAACACCTTTCCCCTTTCCACCTATAGGTACGCTCACAATTATGCTAACCGTGGCCTTTAGGTCTTGTTACCATAGGCTCTATCTACCCCGTAAGGGATATAGACGTGATATGTGTGTGTGTGTACTCATCCAGCAATTGGCTACTTCTCAAGCCTCGGCATTAATCTACTATTATGCCATTGTTTTCAGGAATTCGGGCCAGACAACACGCCCCTCTCAGAGTCAGTGTTCACCCTCCCCCTCCTGAACCGCAACGCCACGGTGTCCGTGTCGCGCTCGTCCCGGCACCGACGCGACGTGTCCGACACGCGCGACAGGAGGAGCCTGCGGACACACGGGACGATAACAACGACGCTGGGGCAACACCATCTGGATGAAATCATTGCGCGGCTGAATTTGACGCGTAAGTATTTCTCTGAACAAAAAATTTACCTTGCTGCTCCGCTACTCACGAGCAAGATAACCAAGCCTGTGTGAAATATATCTTTTCATGCAATCCCTCCCTCCACTACTGCCAATAAAACACATATAAATCCCACAAACTTAATTATCCCTTACACCACACAAACACTGGCGCGTTTCGATCCCTCTACGGGATCATTATCAAAGTTTAATGAGCACGATTGTTACACATGCAAACCAACGTCGTACGACGTAGGCTTGGTTATGTTGCACGTCAGTAGCGGAGTAGCAAGGTAAATTTTTTGTTAGTTGAAATGGACCTCCGCAAAGTAACGCCTGATTCAATAAAATATTTAAGTATATCTCTTCTTCTTCAACCACTCTTCTTGGTCCGATTGATTTGAAATTTGGTTTACATTATGTAGGGCGGATGACAATGCAAGTAGTGAGCAAAAAAGATTGTAATTGTGTCGTACAGACACATCATTCAAACAGATGACGCTTGGCGACAAAAATTGGCATAGTAACAAGGTCACGTGACAGCTAGTAACAGCTAGAAAAATTCGAAGGCTTACCCACCTGCTATTGGGTCTCGCACGCGTCACGGAATGACGAGGATCCGGGTTCGATTCCCGGCCATAACTTAGAAATTTAATTCGTCACATTCCGGTGTCCCACTCCGTGCCTCCACTCGAGCAGCCGTACACTCCATCTGTGGTTCTGTCTAATGCCGCTCCTTCATTACATCAAGTTTCAAGTGTCAAAAATCCACCCCCCCCCCCCCCCCTCTACCTCACCTGCCAAGTCATTTTTAACCCACGACGCAAAGGAGTGTTATAAGTTTAACGTCAATGCCTGTGTGTGTGTGTGTGTGTGTGTGTGTGTGCGAGTGCGTGCGTGCGTGCATCGATACAGTTGTTTGAAGAGTATCAGCTCTTTTCCAAAATGATGTAAGGCTTTTATTTTTAATATTTGACAATTCTTATTTAAATTTTAACCTTGTAACGTACGCGGTTCAGGCCTGTAGGTACTTACTTCACCTTTTTTTTCAGAGAACAGCCATGACCACATAATATTCTACGACCCCATACCCGAGAGCATCGAGGTTGACTTCAGCAACCCCATCCACATAGCGCCGGAAGACACCATGATGAGGAAACCCCCCAGACCCACGTGGGACTAAACCTTAAGTGCCAGTGGCGTGAAGCGAGAACGGTAGGCAGCAGGGAGGTGACGCATCAATTTATACGCGCTGCCTACTGCACGTCCTAGCTGGCTACATACCAAGAATAAAGGAACTAGTTGGCACAAAAAGGCAAAGGCAGAAACAAAAGAATAATAAAGACATTCAGAAAACCATAGACATTAAAAAAGCTAGCGTTGGCTGTCTGTTACATCTTTATGCTTTTACTACTGAACCCATTTAACTCGTCAAGCGTCCAAGCGACTACAGTAGTCCCTAACTTTTTCGGGCGGGAGGCTTAAAGAGAGAGCGAGAAGCATATATAGCGAGTTGTCGCTGGCTCTTCCAAGGGAGGAAGACCTGGCCAGTGGCGTGAATGCATAATGCCATACATTTACCGCCCGAAAAAGTTAGGGACTACTGTAGTCACTTGGACGCCTGACGGGTTAGTTGGAATTGGGTATAAAAATAGTTTTAGTCCCGGGAGAGGACAATAGTTATTTTTTATACAAGGGTGCAAAGATGTATTTTACCCGCGAGTGCGGCATGTTTCAACATGAGCAAGCGATAGGATTCTATACTTGAACTGCGAGCGAAACGAAGTAAAATTATTTTTTTATCCCGGAAAATTGCGATAAGCGAATCCTGCGCAGACAGTCGCGGGCAGAAGCTAGTAAACTATAAAAAAACAATATCGATGTTCTAGTACCTCATACCTACGGGGAAAATACTGATATGATTTGGTTAGAGCACAAATCATAAAGTTGCGAATTCATTGATAAAAAAAACTATAGGCCGACCGCTTACATGCGCGGGCGCAGCTGCGGGGCGCGGGGGGGGGCTGAGGTGCGGGCGGGGAGGCGCCTGCCCCCGCACCTCTCCCGGCCTCGCGGTCGTCCTAATCATTTAAGCTGTCACTCTATAGATCATCAATATATTGTACACATTAGAACGAGATAGATAGACGAGTTCATTTTTAAACCGGTGTGAGCGAAAGAGAGCCCAGATACATTGATTAAACAGATTATTCACAATGTATGAGGACAATGCAATATAAAAAGTACAATTTAAAAATGTAAATTTTATTTTATTTTCATAACTCCGAAACGCACACAACTTAACATTGTCTTTGACAAAGGGGAAAGTATTTTTAAAAACTATAAAATGGACGGTTTAACTCCCGACTATAAGTCGAAACCGTCGTGAGCACCCCTGAAAACGATCTTCCACTGGTCGAAACTAGTCGAACCGTGCTCGACTTACAATCGCGAGTTTAAACCGTTTATTTAATAGTCCCTATAAACCATCTAGGCTTAGAAATAAGACTTACTATACATAAAAAAAGTATGTGATCAAAATGTTAGTATTTATTTTAGATATTTTTTACCGTTACATAGTTCAGTTTTAAATTAAAAATAGTTTTTGGATACAAATGCATTTTTATTTTCACTCCGCTTTTAATACGACAAACTCCAAAGAATAGTCAGAGTTGAAGCGATCGCATAGCAGCAGACATTGTGCTGCCGTGTCCCGTATCACATAAAAAAAATAGCAATTCCCGTAGTGGTTTGGCATTATTAAATACCATGGATACAAAAATAGGGTGTTATAAGTTTGTGTGCGTGCATGTATCTGTTTGTGGCATCGTAGCTCTCAAGCGGACGGGCCGATTTGGATGCGGTTTTTTTATTCGAACGCCAATACCCTTTCGGTGGTTCTTAGCCATGTTTGGAGAAAATCGGCGAAGCACTTTGAAGAGTATTAGCCCTTTTCTAAAACTAAAGGCATTTTTGGAAAAAAAATGTTGTGTAGGGGGTTTTAATTTTATTTATACTTATTACCAAGTTTACATGACTATGTTCACCCTATTGGCGCACTCTTACAAGCTTACAACACTGCAGAACCCTTGGTTCTCTGCTTCTCGTATAGCCGCCGCTAATCTCTTCTGATCGGCCAGGAACCACTGCCACAGCTTCCTTAGCCGCTCTCTGTCGTTATTCTGTAAAAAAAATAATAATAATAATAATAATAATAATAATAAAGTTTTATTGACAATACGCTTACAAAAACAAAATGAAGTCCCTGACTTCCGAGCTAGGTTGACACCTGTGTTACGGAAGTCAGTGTAAGTGCGAAAATACATGTACTTAGTGAATGTCGATGTGTCTTGATCCCTTTTTTTATCCTATTTTTGTTCCCCTATTGCTTTCAACTTTGTATAACCACAGTATATATAAGCTAAAGCAGTAAGGAACCTACGAACAAATCGGTTGAAACGAAACACACACACAGGCGCGCGCTTTACACGGCCCCTAAGCGGACCTGAGCCTGAGCGGAGTGGACGAGGTCCCCTTAGGGGCCGTGTAAAGCGCGCGCCTGTGTGCGTGTTTCGTTTCAACCGATTTGTTCGTAGGTTCCTTACTGCTTTAGCTTATATATATACTGTGGTATAACCCTACAATTTTGCAACAGGGATGTGTATGTATGTATGCATGTATGTATAACTCTTTATTGTACATAAAACACAAGAAAAAGATGAATACAGGATAACACACATGCACAAAGGCGAACTTATCCCTAAAAGGGATCTCTTCCATTTAACCTTTGAACGATTGACAGGACATAAGTATGAAGCAAGAGTAGACACACAGAAAAAGTAAAAGAACCGATCGAAACTTAAAATAATCCTAAATGCCTAAATTTTAAATAATGTAAGATATAATAATAAACTACACATAATAGATAAATACGATAAACTAATACACAATAAATAAAATATACTACATAATATATAAATATATAAATACACACACAAGTTACAAAACACATCACATTCATTTAAGAGGATCCATCGAGCCAATACGCCTACGCCTACACCTATGCCTACGCCTATGTGTTATGGGGGTGTACTGACAATCAGCGCTGTGTCAGTTGGAGGCTCCTGTGAGAGCTCTAACCCGCAGCAAATGCTGAGTACACCCCCTTTGCCACATTTGTTTTATGTTTTACTAGCTTCTGCCTGCGACTTCGTCTGCGTAGAATTATACATAAAAACCTTCCTCTTGAATCACTCTATCTATTAAAAAAAACCGCATCAAAATCCGTTGCGTAGTTAAACATCTAATCATACATAGGGACAGACAGTGGAAAGCGACTGT
This sequence comes from Pandemis corylana, assembly GCA_949127965.1. Taxonomy (NCBI): domain Eukaryota; kingdom Metazoa; phylum Arthropoda; class Insecta; order Lepidoptera; family Tortricidae; genus Pandemis; species Pandemis corylana. The sequence goes on along the minus strand of OX421867.1, from coordinate 11,441,964 downwards.
GCAGCGATAAAAAGCTCACTATGACAGTATTCCATGTATGCTCGGTCTACCTTGACATAAGAGAAGCGCCCGCTAGCATCAGCGACCTGCCCCTCGACCTGTTCCATCTGCCGCTTCACCGCGCTCATCATAGCAGCTACAGCACTGTTCCAGCAGTTCGGCCGTTTCGTACATCCGTCCCAGATGCGGCGATGGAGGTGCAATGTCGACTTTTGGCTGAACAAAAACAAAATAAGCATACATAATCACGTCTTTATCTCTTACGGTATAGACAGAGCCTAAGGTAGGTATTGTAAACCGGGGTGACTTTAATACATACATATATCACGTCTTTATCCCTTACGGGGTAGACAGAGCCTAAGGTAACAAAACCTTAAGGCCACGTTTAGCATGATTAAGGGCGTATAGGTGAAAAGGGAAATCAAAATAGTGACGGGTTGCTAGCCGCATCGCCTATAACAGGGGTGGCCAACTTGATCAGACCCAAGATCTCCTGTTTACTAACGAAACCCTGTGCGATCTACCAAATACATGCTTCATGAAACCTTAAATCAGCAGTTGGTGATTACGTTGCGCAGTCTAGTCTACGTATTTATATTTTTTGCCTTGCCACGATCGATTGGACTAACAGTCGCGATCGACCGGTCGGCCACCCCTGGCCTACAACATGATTACTAAGACTTTTGCCCATTCCCTCGATGGGCTTTTACCATCTGCGCGGGAAGAGAAGCAACTGGTAAACTCTATGTTTTTTCTTAACCCCCAGACCAGCATGGAAGAACTTAAATGGACCAGAATGGTGACTTTAAAAAGTAGTTAAAATGATGAAATCTTTATTTTTTATTCGTGTTTACTGCTTCCAATCGATGTCTTCATAGATCACCTTTGCGTCTACATGCCAAGCATTCCGCTTTTGGACAATATCGATTTTATAGCAATTTTAAAACGATCAAAGTGGGCCCCAATATTTTCTAAGTCACCCCGGTAAACGGTGACAAGACCAGTAGGCTTATTACCTTACTCGCTCGCAATCGCCATCGTGTTCATTTTAACAGTTCATGTATGGGCTGACAATCGGCATCGGTATCAGCTAGCTGTCACATTCATACGTTTAGCATGATTGCGGGCGTACAGAGATGGGTTGCTAGCCGCATCGCCTATAACATGATTCCTAAGATTTTCGCTCATTCCCTCGATGGGCTTTTACCGTCTGCACGGGTAGAGAAGCAACCGGTATGGAAGAAAGAAAGAATCTATAGGTACTTACAAATCAACCAAAGTCCGCTCTCTATTGTCGTAGGAGTCGTAAACATAGTCCCGTAACTCAGCCGCCTCGGCCAGCAGGTCGCCATAGTGTTTCACCAGTAGCACATCGCTGGACTTGGCGCCTAGCACGGAGCAGAGGGCATCTAGGAGGTAGTCAGTGGAAGTAACACGGTTCTCGCAGGATTCTTGCTCGGCGCAGATTTCGTTCATTGATTTCTGAAAAAAAAGGATAATCGTTTTTACCATTTTTACAATATACTATGGCTTATCATGCTTGCTTGCTAATAACAGTTACCTCTATATTACATTATTGTATGTTATTATAATTGTTAGACCATCTTGCTGAAAAAAAAATGACGATTTAGTGTGAAACTCGATTCAGTGGGTTGCCTTTAAAAGACGGTGACGGCTGCGCTTAGACGGCGACGACTGCGCTTATAAGACGGCAACGGCTGCACAAAAGACGGCGACGGCTGCGCTTAGACGGCGGCGGCTGCGCTTAAGACGGCGACGGCTGCGCGTAAGACGGCAACGGCTGCGCTTATAAGACTGCAACGGCTGTACAAAAGACGGCAACTGCTGCGCGTATAAGACGGCAACGGCTGCGCTTATAAGACGACAATGGCTGCGCTTTAGACGGCGACGGCTACGCTTAAAAACGAGATACTTCGCAGCGATCATAACATCAATATTTTATTGCATGTTTGACACAAACAAATAGATGTGTAGGTACTCACAATCCTGTCAGCACAGGCGGCGGCCTCTGCCACCAGGTACTCCCTCAGCTGGCTGCTCAGCTGCACCACCTCACTGGCGCCGCGCAACGCCGCGCGCAGGCAGTAGTATAACGCACGGTCCACGCACAGCGCCTGCTGCGACGTGTCCAGCAAGTGGGTCAGGTCGGCGTGGACGCGTCTGTAACATGGGTGAAATGAAACTGTCTGTTGTATGTCAGAGTTGTTAGGGTTCCGTACCCTAAGGGTAAAAACGGGACCCTATTTGTATGACTTATTGTAATAGCTACAGTTGCAAATTTCACATGTGATGTATTTCTGTTGCCGCTATAACAAATGCCTACTAAAAATCTAACTATTTTTCTTTTAGTTGCTTTAGAGATAAAACTTTAATTTCTTGGAGGTTTTTAATATATTTCATTGCGTGTTTAGAGAAAAGCACGCTCGGTCGTCTATACGTTTTCAGCCCGCAAGTCCTTACGTCACTACTTCCGTAGTAATGTACTATTATGGCGATGACGGAAAGAAAGAGACAGAGAGGCTTTTGAAAGCGAGTAAGCCACTATCTCTCTCCGCTATGCTTGCTCTGTCATTACCCGATGACTGGAAAGAGAGAGAGAGAGTGCCTTACTCTCTGAGAGTCAGCGCTGTGCTGGCGGCCTGCGTCTGCTCTTCTATGGCTCCTCGGACTTCAAGTCTAAAGCTGCATGCTCTGCCATCGCCAGATGACTGGAAAGAGAGAGAGAGAGTGCCTTACTCTCTGAGAGTCAGCGCTGTGCTGGCGGCCTGCGCCTGTTCCTCTATGGCTCCTTGGCGAAGTCTAAAGCTGCCTGCTCTGCCATCGCCAGATGACTGGAAAGAGAGAGAGAGAGTTCCATTGCTCTCTGAGAGTCAGCGCTGTGCTAGCGGCCTGCGCCTGCTCCTCTATGGCTCCTTGGCGAAGTCTAAAGCTGCCCGCTCTGCCATCGCCAGATGACTGGAAAGAGAGAGAGAGAGTTCCATTGCTCTCTGAGAGTCAGCGCTGTGCTAGCGGCCTGCGCCTGCTCCTCTATGGCTCCTTGGCGAAGACTAAAGCTGCCTGCTCTGCCATCGCCAGATGACTGGAAAGAGAGAGAGAGAAAGAGTGCCTTACTCTCTGAGAGTCAGCGCTGTACTAGCAGCCGGCGTCTGCTCCTCTATAGCTCCTCGGCCTTCAAGTCTAAAGCTCCTTGCTCCGCCAACGCCAGATGACTGGAAAGTGAGAGAGATAGTGCCTTACTCTTTGACAGCCAGCGCCGCGCTGGCGGCGATGCCTGCTCCTCGTGCTCCAAGTCCAGAGCTGCTTGCTCCGCCATCGCCAGGTGACAGCAAAGAGAGAGAGACAGTGCCTTACTCTCCGAGAGTCAGCGCTGTGCTGGCGGCCTGCGCCTGCTCCTCTATGGCTCCTTGGCCTAAGTCTAAAGTTGCCTACTCTGCCATCGCCAGATGACTGGAAAGAGAGAGAGATAGTGCCTTACTCTCGCACAGCCAGCGCCGCGCCGGCGGCGGCCCCGGAGGCGCGGCGTGTCCTCGCGGCCGCCATCTCCCTGGCGGCGGCATGCACCTGCTCCTCTAGGTACGGCTCCTCGTGCTCCAAATCCAGGGCTGCTTGCTCCGCCATTACCAGATGACTAGAAAACAATATTATACACCATGTTTATCTAGTGGTGGCTGTGTTTGATTGCTGAATAATACCAAAAGCACTGATTTTGAAACTTTGCATACATACATACATAAATCACGTCCTTATCCCTTACGGGGTAGACAGAGACCTATAGACCACGTTTAGCATGACTGTGGGCGTATAGGTGGAAAAGGGAAAGAAAGTAGTGACGGGTCTAGCAGCATCGCCTATAACATAATTCCTAAGGCTTTTACCATCTGCTTGGGAAGAGAGAGTGGAACATTCTGTTTTTCCTTCACTAACAGCCAGGGTTCTTTTACTCACGCCACGCGACTAGGATGCACGTCCTGGTAGTTGGCGACAAGGTTCAGTTTAGCTTGCTCTCCTGCCAACTCAGTCTTAGCCTCTATGTAGGCAAACGCCGCGTCCGACAATCTGGAATATAGACATTAAGGGATCAAAATATTGTGATGTGTTATGTCGTTTAAGCTTTGTTTTATTATCTGCTTTAAAATCAAAGCAGTGATGGGTTGCTAGCAGCATCGCCTATAATATAATTCCTAAGAACAACAACGCCTTGTTACGCAGAGTAACAAGGTCACGTGACGGCTAGTAACAGGTAGAAAAAGAAGACTACCCACCTGCTATGGGTGGTGTATGGGCACGCGTCACGGAATGACGAGGATCCGGGTTCGATACCCGGCCATAGCTTTACTTTTCGGATTTTTCTGTGTTCTAATTTTCAGTGACATCCTACTAATATTATACATGTGAAAATTTGTGAGTATGGATGTTTGGATGTTTGTTACTCTTTCACACCAGAACGGCTGGACAGTAGAGATGACACGAATATTCGGCTACTATTCGGTATTCGGCCTATTCGGCCCATTTTTTGGTATTCGGTATTCGGCCGAATAATACGTACTATTCGGCCGAATACCGAATACCGAATTATGAAAAAAAGACACGTCATATTACTCAAGATTATATGTGTGCATTACCAAATTACCTTTAGTAAGTAAAATTGATCAGTGTTAGTTGTGATGGATAAAAACAAGCTTTTTAGCATTTGTTGGTAGCAAACGATTATGCTTTTCGTCGCATACACGCTACTCCCAGGAGAAGAAAGATAAACTTTAGCAAATTTCGAGAGAATTGGGTATTGTTTTTCGTTTGCTGACCACCACTTGTAAGGATCAGCCTATAGACAAGCACGTATTTTGTGCCGAATATTCGGCGCTTCGGCCGACAGCGTTGCCGAATATTCGGTATTCGGTATTCGGGCAAATCACTATTCGTGGCAACTCTACTGGACAGATCTGGATGAAATTTGGAACATAGATAGATTATAGTCTGGAATAACACATAGGCTACTTTTTATCCCGGAAAATTGCGTAATTCCTGCGGGATAGCGATAAACGAATTCTATGCAGATGAAGTTGCCGGCAACAGCTAGTTAAGATATAATTCCTAAGATATTCTCCCATTCTCTCAATGGGCTTTTACCGGTTCAAGCTCACCTCTCCCCCATGACGTTGGCTTCGGCCAGCGCACTCTTCAGCTCCTCGTCTGACACATCATGCCGCTTGCTGTTGAAGCGACGCGCCACGAACATGTCGAAGTGGGAGCGAAACAACGCCTGAGTCTGCCTGTACGAATCAAACGGCCCAAACGCCACGAATTTTTTCGCCGTTTCCTGAAAATACATACAGACGTACATAAGTCACGTCTTTATCTCTTATGGGGTAGGCATAGTCTAAGGTAAAGAGCTAAAGGCCGCGCTTAGCATGATTGTGGGCGTGTGGATGGAAAGGCGATTAAAATAGTGATGGGTTGCTAGCCGCATCGCCTATAACATGATTCCTAAGAATTTCGGCCATTTCATGCATACATACATACATACATACGTTGCAAGTTAGTAAAAAGTTACGTAAGTCATCGAAAATTAACCGAAATGACAATAAAACCACCATATAAAAATATTCCAGACACATGTTTCGCCTCTCTTTTTAGGGTTCCGTACCTAAGGGTAAAAACGGGACACTATTACTAAGACTTCGCTGTCCGTCCGTCTGTCACCAGGCTATCTCACGAACCGTGATAGACACTTAAAATTTTCACAGATTATGTTTTTCTGTTGCCGCTACAACAGCAAATAATAAAAACAGAATAACTTTTATGTCTGTCTAAGTTAACCAATATCATATAAAATGACCTCGCAACTCCTACATTTTGCTTAGGACGCAGGGCTCTGCTCAGGGCCGGATTTAAGGGAGGGCAACCGAGGCTACAGCCCCGGGGCCTCCACAAAAGAGGGGCCCCCACAGTACTTCGGAAAAAAAACAAATTTAGACTAGTGTAAACATTAGTAAACAACTTGGGAAGTAAAATAATTTGGGGCCAAAGGGCCTCCACTCCTTTGTTGTCCAGAGGCCTCCAGACCTCTAAATCCGGCATTGGCTCTGCTACCACTGGATTTTATATTCATATCTTCACCATGGCAAAAGAAGCATGAAAGTAGAATAAATGCAGTAGAAAGGAGTATGGAAGGTGTAATCACTGAAAGATAGAATAAGGAACAGTGTGATAAGGAAACGTGCTGGTGTGAAAGAGGTGACTAGGATAGAAAAAAGTATGCTTAGTTGGTTTGGGCATGTAGAGCGGATGGATGAAAGTAGACTAACTAAACAGATCTATATGGGGAGTGTGAATGGTTACGTTGGGAGGGGAAGGCCTAGGCGGACGTTACGAGACCAAATAGGAGACGTTTTGGAAAAAGGTCAGGTCAGGAGTACCCGAAACCGACGAGCATGTATGAAGAGATTGATGACTGTGGATGAAGCGAAAGAAGTATATCAGGATCGTAGCAAGTGGAACAAAGAAGTCTTTGCCTACCCCTGTGGGAAAGAGGCGTGACGGTATGTATGTTTCTATATCTTCACCTTATCGCCTTGCGCGTTGCTATACAAGCCGAGCGTGTCACCTATAACGTCGACCACGCCTTCGGTGATCGTCTCCACCTCGGCTGCTAGAGAGAGACAGTCGTCGCTGGACGCCGTCTCATCTTGCGACAACTGGTGATGCGCCGAGTTAAGCTTGGTGATCTCACGGCTGAGCTCCTCTTTCGTTAGGCTGGAAGTATTTGGGGATTACTTAAGTTATTACATACAATGACAATGCAATGACTTTATTGAACATCATATATACACACATACATACATATATCACGTCTTTATCCCTTACGGGGTAGACAGAGCCTAAGGTAACAAAACCTTAAGGCCACGTTTAGCATGATTAAGGGCGTATAGGTGGAAAAAATAAAAATAGTGACGGGTTGCTAGCCGCATCGCCTACAAGATGATCCTCCTAAAACTTTCGCCCATTCCCTCGATGGGCTTTCACCATCTGCGCGGGAAGAGACACAACTGGTAAATTCTATGCTTTTTCTTCACGCTACACGGAAGCCTATGCCAAGAGGCACGCCGAATTACGCGACAATTTAATAATAATAAAAAAAAACAACAACATACTTACTGATATTGCAGCGAATTCGGAATAAAAAGGCCTATATAGTTAAAGTATCGGTAATGTTGGCAGTATTAAACAATACTTACTCATTCTGATTAATCAGGTCCGTTATGACAGCCTCCTGTTTCTCCAAATGCTTTAGCCTTTCCTTCTGCATCTGAATGTCCGTCTTAACATCCTGCAGAGACTCCTGGTCTCCCGGTAGACACAGTCCATGGAATTCGTCTTTCAAGGACTCTATGTAGTTGTCCAAATCTTCTGGAGACAGCAGATGTTGCTCAATCTCCGCACATCTGTGTCATTTGGGTTTTTCTACTTTTTAAGTACTCTTACTATCTATGCTATGTTAAATTCTTTTATAAAGGTGATTTCACTTATACTAATATACTTTTCTGCATGCAAATTTAATTTTTTTAGACGAGCATCTAACATCAACTGCCTTTTGTTAGTTGCGTTGAAATATCAGAGCTCCAACTATGATACATTTACATTTCTGCATCAGGAGACATAACTATATGTACAACTCCTAACTTATAGCAAATCTTAAAGTCTCTATCAGATAACACTTTTAAATCTGATCTTGGCATGCATAACTGTAAAATCATTGACGTATCTTGTTCCTTCTCTTTACATCTGTGGCTAACAACAAACCATCGTGACATATCAAACCATCGACTATTCATGCGATCTAAATGGGCTTTCACTTCATCTACAGTACCCTGGGCGTCAGGGATTACCACTGTACCAACGGGCATGGGTAATTTCATAGCGGCCGCTAACACAACTTTTATTGCACACCCTTCCCAAAGGTCTTTGATATTAGAAACGGTTTGGACCAGCCAATTATATGTGTATTCATCATAGCAGGATAAAGTAACACCATGTTCGATTATTTCAAGGGAATGCTCAAAAACTGGTGCCAAACTATTGTTAGCATCCTCAATGAAATCGTTAAGTTGTTTCTCTATTTTATTCTTTATTAGGAAGCATTGTTCTTTTGTGAGATTTGAATTATTTTCGGACACTATTTTAACACTGATGTGACAAAGTTCTTCAGGATCTTTATTACATGGTATTGGATTAGGACGATATATCTTATTTCTAATTAAATTAAGATTGTCACCTGAATATTGACGCTTATCAGATTTAATTTTCACTTGTTCTAAACTAACATCAAAACTATCTGATGTGTCTGCATCAAGATCAATAATTTCAGATGACTTGTCATTTTCTATTATAACATCATCGGTATCTTCTGTGTCTGTGTTAACTAGAATATTACTTTGTTCATTTAATATATTCTCCTGCTCTTTGTTTTTAGCATTTTTCTTTATTAGTACTTGGAGATTTTGAATTGCAGTGTTATTTACTGTTACACCATTTGGAAAACCATTTCTATTCAGGGCTATGTAATCATCTAGAACCCCTGAATTTTTCAGTACCCTTATTCGTTCTGCTTCGGCCATTTGTCTCACTTTAGTTTTATTTCTATTTTTAAACACTTTTGTGAATCTTTTCATTTCCCTTGGCTTCATTGTGGTTTTTGATATTTTATTAAATTTCTCAGATTTACCCATAGTTACTTTCAAATGTTGATTGTTTAACTAAACTAGTTATGAACTGTCAACACTGAATTTAGAAAAAATCAATGTCTGTTACGAAAATTAAAGTTAGCTTGTAAATGACACGAAAATAACACACTAACAAATTTTTCGTTACAGACATTAATTTTGGTCCTGACCCACATCTGAAATCAGCGGATGCTAAAACTTAGAACAACAGTTTATTAGCATAAAGCAGTTATACATGCACACACACACACACACACAAATCACGTCTTTATCCCGTACGGGATTGTATGGTATAAACACTAACAAAGACCCCCCTCCCCCAGTGTCAGGCTCTTAGCCAACGGTCAATGATATCCCTCAGAAACTGCCAGGAAATCATTAGCCGATGTCCAGGGTGCACCGGACCAAGCACTACTTTCCCCCGGACGGATCCAAAAACTAACCGCAGCTCTTGACCGCATGTGGAGGCCGAATCGCACCTCCTTTGAATTATCAGGTTGTGCATTAACATTCATTTATATTGTAGAACACGAACCAAAATAAATATAAAGGAAAATGTTATTCGAGAATATTTTCACTAAAAGCTGTAAAGTACTTTACACATGGAGAGTTGTACTTTGGATTGCCCTCTCAAGTACCTACTAATTGTATTAAAAGCACTTTAGTTTGCGTTTTACAATTAATTTACTAAATGATTACAGGGCAGTCTTAAAATTCAGACTATATTGCTACAATGTAAAAAGTAGCGCCAATACGTTTTACAAATAACAGCAGTTACTTTTAATTTATTATAAAACGGGTATATTGCATGTTTTTCTACGATGAAGCCGGGTAAACAACAAAAACTACACTCCCGACTTTGCTAGAAATAACTGAATCTATTTTTTATTTTACAACAAATACAAAGTAAACATGCTTACCTGTACTTTTCCCGTGCAGTTAGAGCATTTCTTTGGTCTAAACTGTTGTACAACCAGCGCAAAATACCAGAGAGTTGTGGATCATTAAACATCCATTCGAAAGATTTCCTGTCGCTTTCCACTTCTAAACTTTGAAGGAAGGGCAGGAATTCTTCGTCGCTTATATAATTTAAGGGATTCATGGTCAAAATGAAGCCGTATAGCAATTATTTGTGAATTTTTAACATAATTTACTTACGGAAATAAAATACGAAGCCGTTAGCTAAACAATCCTTCCAATTTAAATTTCAAATGTCAAACGTCAAATGTCAATGTCAAACGTATTTTTTTTGTCTCTCCGGGGATAGACTAAGGAAGCACAGTTCGTACAGCCACGTTAAATGCCATTGAGAAGAGTGATTTTCTATTCAGAAAGCCATAAGGCTAAGCGCACATTATTTAAATACCTAAACCTTTCTCCTTGCTGTTCTTGCACTCAGATTTGATCGAGATGAAACAGTTTTTTTTTCTCAGTCATTTCATAATATACGTGACTATACTTCTCACGGTAATTAAATCCCAAATAAAATACCAATGTGCTGCCATTAAAATGAAATAGTTGTATACCAGCAGACCTTTATAACGTTATAAAAAAAAACGATATAATAGCGGTATATATCGTTTGTGTTTAAAATTTCGTTCAAACAAATTCTATATTCCTTCATAACGTTTTATTGATAATCATAACGAAAAGAAAACCATAACGTTATTTTACTAAGTTGTATAGTAATCTATTACAAAATACAATCATGCGCCCATTTGCTACGAATAATGCCCATTGTCTGTCTGTCCTCTAGTTTTTTTTTTTTTTTTTTATGTGAATAGGAAGGCAAACGAGCAAGTGGGTCACCTGATGGTAAGTGATCACCACTGCCCATAGACACCGGGATTGCAGATGCGTTGCCAACCTAGAGGACTAAGATGAAATGCCTCTTGTGCCCGTAATTTCCCCGGCTGTTACCACCGACAAATATTATTAGAGCCGGGCTGCCAGTCTAAAAACAATAAGTACTTAAAAACTAATAAAGATTGACATACACTATAACAGTAGTGTACCCGGGTGAGTAACGAGTGAAGCCGGGCTTAAAAGCACACCAACTCACATTCGGGGTGCGAGTCGGGTTACCTCAACGTGTGATCAAGAGCTGCGGTTCGTTTTTGGATCCGTCAGGGGGGAAGAGCAGTGCTTGGTCCGTTGCGCCCTGGGCATCGGCTAATGATTTCCTGGCAGTTTCTGAGGGATATCATTGACCGTTGGCTAAGAGCCCGACAGGGGGGGAGGGGGTCTGTGACCATTACCGTACAACGTTGCCGTCATTTTGTCACAAGATTTTTTAATTATATTTTTTTACATTGACTTTGGCGAAGTAATTGTCGTCGCTATAACGACTTGATACACCACAAATAAGAAGAAGAAAAAAAAGAACATCACAATTCATGTAACATCACAATTTTTGAAAAAAAAAACATTCAAAAGTCGGAATAATCCTGTGTATTAATGATGATTATCCTATGGTTCCTAAGCAGGGACATAATCTGTATAGTACAGACACGTGTAACAACAATTCAAATTAAATTTTTGAATTAGATGACTAGGTTAGGTAATAGAAGCTGCTTCTATTTCAAATTTAGCGCAAATTTTCAAGTTACATTCTACGTAGCTGTAAAATTTTTGACTTTAAATTATTGCTTTTTTCTACTCTGTCCTAATAATAAAATATAGAAGAGACGCGTCTTTACACTAACCATCACAACATCCTCCGCAGTATCAAGTAACTACCTCAAATTTTAGTGTTTACTCCCTACGTGATGATTAAACCGTACATCATTCGTTTGAAGTGACATAGCCAATCGCGGAAGCGCGTTATTGTCCAATCAGGATTCGTGAACCCCTCGTTTTGGCACATCCTCGCTCTTGAACGTTGCACAAGTTCAAGGTCACAAGCCAGTATCACCAACATAAAAATACGGACGCCAACAAATCACACATCGAACCAAGCTCCTACACTATATCGATAGATGGCGTTGGTGATAGCTGCATTTCAAACTGGGTTTTCGTTTCGCGTTCCTATGTTGCGAATAAATTTGGACGTGCGATTCTAAATCATGTTCCGAAATTAATAGAGCAGACTGTTTTAGTTTTAGCTTTGTAGATCAGAATCTTTTTTTTACGGTATTAAAAGATTTCCTAATCACTTTGACTAGGGGAATAAGTATTGAACTTAACTCCTAGCTGTGCCCACGACTTCGTCTGCGCAGAATTCGCTTATCGCTATCCCGCGGGAACTATGCTATTTTCCGGCATAAAATCTATCCTTCGTATACCAAATTCAAACTAAATCGGTTCAGTGGGTCAAATCGACACGCCCTAAGAAAAAGTGTGTATCTACAAAAACCAAATTTTACAGGAGAGCGTTTTAAAGTTTCTATAAATTTAAAATCGCAATTGCGTGGTAACTATATATACCAGAGGGTTGAAATTTGGCATGGAGTACAATATTGTGACAATATGTATTCGTGATTTTTTATATATTATTAAATACAGTAGTTTCTTAATAATTACAGTTATTCACTTATACGTGATAATATTTCGTCAACTCTGACGTGCAAGTAGCTGATACATACCTTGTTCTACGTATATTTAACTTTGACGAAACAGTATCTGCCAGATATACATGTATATGTAGTTCCAAATTTTACAGTAGATTAATCAAGTGACAGATATTGTATAGCCTTTCTCAAGATAAAGACTGGTAGTGGTTGATACACATTTATCTTCATTGACTGCCTTATGTATATGGCAGATGCACACTTGTTCATAGTGACTTACGTTTAAAATAAAAGTATGATTGGTATTTACACATACTTTTTATTCCACCCGCTCAATGGGTTCCCGCGTAATATTGAATAAGAGGCAAATATCAAGTTTTGCTATGGAGTTTTTTTAGCAATGAATGTAGATAGTTAGTTCTACGTTTGGGAAAAAATATGTTCGGACCACTTTTTTCTTGTTTTTATTAATGTAAATGATAAAGTCGATACCGTAGACTACGAAAATGCAATAGTCGCATAACTAAGTATCAGGCAGATACACACTTTTTCTTAGGGCGTGTCGAAATGTGAAAAGGCAACAGACAGCAAAACAGACAAGCATTAGGTCCTTTCGCATTTAATTTTACGTGAATTAATTTTTATCTTTACAATAACAAATTCTTAAAAAATTTATCGTAAAATTTACTGGTCTAAAACATTTTAACGGCCACACATTGTTTTTTTTTTTTTTTAATTTAATTACGACGGCGATATAGGAGCGCCATAAAGCGGCATAAAAAAAGCTACCAGCGCAGTGTGTTCCTGGCAACACCAGCACCGTCGAGTCGCCCACGCCGCTCCGGCTCTTATCGTTCGTCCATTGTACTTCATGCGCCTGTTGAGAGTTGCTGCCGTTGTCCGGCTTTCTAGTGGGACCCCGTGTCCATTGGACGAGACGAACCGGGATCCAAAGTTCTGTTCTAGGTAGGGTTGCCAACCGTACTATAATATATACTATTGTACTATATTTCCGGTCTGCATACTATATACTGTTCAAGAAATATATAGTACGCAAAAATACTATATTTTCAACACCGAACGAAATCTGAAAAACAAATATAGTTTTTATAAAAATAAATAAGTAACAAATATTATGTCTATTTTTAAATTTTTCCATAAAATACTATCTTTTTTGTCGTCGTTCCGTCTTGCCAAGTGCCCCGCCCATCGCCACTTCAGCTGTGTTATCCTAGTTCTGACATTCACAACACAAGTCCGTTTCCGAATAACATTTATAATAATAAATCGTGTCTCATAAGATGGAAACAGTGTCCCAATACAGTACGGGCCACATAGGAAGTAGGCGAGATCGAGTACTCTCCGTGCTTTGTCCTCTTACTAAGAAAAACAATGGAACTACCTCACAATCTGTCGAAGAACCTTATATTCAAGAGGGGGTGGTCCAAATTGCAACGGCTTTAGTTGAGGTGGACCTGAGAGCTCTTCAGATTTATGTCAGCCTGGTAGTTTCAGTTCGATTGAACTTTCCTTCTTGGTATTTTTTAATTGAAATAGGGGGAAAAAGCAAGCGGTGACCTGGTGGTAAGCAAGCACCCGTGGATACCCTTCAGCACCATAGGATTGCATGTAAAAAAAACCCTTAATTTTTCGTAGCCACTGTTTCGCCTAATGGCGTCCCATATGGTTTTTCGGATTTTATGTCCGAAGTAACATTTGCTTGAAGCTTTTCCGTCTGGAAGACTTCCATACTGGTCTGAGAGTAAAGAAAAAACATAGAATGTACCAGCTGCTTCTTTTCCCGCAAAGATGGTAATATCCCGGCGACGGAATGGGCGAAATTCTTAATAGGAAACATATTTAAGGCGATGCGGCTAGCAAGTCATCACTATTTTGATTCCCCTTTCGATTTACATACGCCCACAATCATGCTAAACGTGGCCTTAAGGTCTTGTTATCTTAGGCCTTGTCTACCCCGTAAGGGATAAAGACGTGATTTATGTATGTATCTATGTAAGCTTTTCGGTGAAGGGAAACATCGTGAGGTAACCTGCATGCAACTACGCCGTAATTCAATGTGCACTAGATCCACATGGAATAAGTTCCCACGCCCTATCATTCGAGGCCTGTGCCCAGCATTGGAACGTATGTAGCCTGGAGATGATGATGATGTTTTCTGAAATATCTTAATTGGCATTGTTAATTTTTTTTAGTATGCTCCAATTCGAAAACCATTTTGAGGAAAACCATCAATTATCCGATTTATCTTGTCCGATTTCAAAAATACTTTATGATTGCAGATATTTTTGTAAAAGTACTTTGAACCTTTGTTTGACCGAACGACCGGGTTTTTAGACAGAATCCAGCATCGAATGTTTGCCACAAAAATGAAAAAAAAAGTTTGGCTACGGCAACTGTCACGTGTCACTGTCAAATCTAACAAAACCATAGACAAAACCGTTTTTTTTATAGCCAGCCGAACGAAGGCTATTGGGATTCTGTCTAAATTCACGAATTATCAAACAGCGAAAAAATATTTATTATTAATTAACAAAGCTACGTAAAAGCATAATATTCAAATTAGTTGCTTGAAATATCCCATTTTATCAAATAAAGGTGTTAAAAGCACAGCTTAAAAAAAATAAACAATGCCAATTGTAGGTACCTACTTTCTTTGCTGATCGTTCACTAGTTACATCATTTTTAACATTATAAAACATAATGATCCGATGCATCTGTTTGCCTGTATGCTTAGTGTAAGTTTTCTATAGCAAATAAGGTTTCGGTCACGCGTGTGTGTGCGTGAGATCTTCTGCTGTCACTGCTAACTTCTCATTTATACAAATAAACGTATTACGTAAACTTAAACTCATCTGAAACTCAGTTGAAGTGTTACAAATATTACGCTATTACCGGCAAACATATCACTTTTAAACAATATTTTGTTTTTATTACATAAAAATAAAAAATACGTTAAATTAACACTTCAACGCCATCTATTGGTGTTTATGGGCTTAGCTGACAGTACGAACCACCTTAAGCTGTCAAATACTATGAAAACTGTTTGTTACCGTTTCATTCCGCTAGTGGCGCTGTCAATTATCCCATAGTAATTGAAACGTTTACGCGAACGCGTTCGGTACGTGTTTCGTGTCAAAAACTTACACTGAGCCTCTAGTGTAAGTTTTCGCATTTAAAAACGTCTCGAACGCGTTCACGTAAACATCTCAACTACTATGGAATAATTGGCAGCGCCACTTGCGGATCCAAACGGCAACAAACCAATCTCATAGTATTTGACATTTTAACGCAAACGCGTTCGAGAAGTATTTTGTGATCGAAAACTTACACTAAGCATACAGTATGCTTAGTGTAAGTTTTCAGTCCCAAAATACGTCTCGCACGCGTTTGCGTTAAAATAGCAATTACTATGAAAACGTGAACAGCGCCACCAGCGGAAAGTTTGCACAACAAAGACAGCGAGTATAAGTTTTCGTGAACGCGCTCACCTTCGAATACGTTAACGCGGAACTCATCGAGCGCGTTTGCCGTACGGTCTATCTTAAGTTCCAATCAGTGTTGCCAATTCTAAAGCAATTACCGTGATTTCATAATTAGAAATAAGAAACGTTTATTGTTTAAAACATTGGTACTTCCTTTAATTTCAGTTATTATAATTATTATTACTATTTTATTTATGTTTAAAACTGTGTTATTTTTATTTATAACGTAGGTATCATGCTAAGCAAAAAAATAAATCTAAATGTAAACCAATAATTGAGATAAAATTACTTGCTTGCTTACCATCAGGTGACTCACTTGCTTGTTTGCCTTCCTTGTCGTATAAAAAAATATTTTTATGAGTTAACAGATATTTTATTATTGTAGTATATTAATTTATATTTGTAATAATAATAATCATCATCTTTCCAGCCTATATACGGCCCACTGCCGGGCACAGGCGCTCAGGCCTCTCAGAATGAGAGGAATTTTGCTATAGGATAGGGCCCAGTGCGGATTGAAAACTCACGACATTTTACTAAACCGAAAAGCCCTGTTATTCCGAATTCGCTACAATTTTTCAGTACATGTTGTCGTCACTGTTTTTGTTTATAGATAAAATCACGTAATTCGGCGTGCCTCTTGGCATAGGCCTCCTCCATTTATTGAAGAGCTTGGGCTATAGTTCCCACGAGGGCCCAGTGTGGATTGGGAACTTCACACACACTATTGAATTTCTTCGCAGATGTGTGCAAGGTTTCCTCAGGATTTCTTCACCGGAAAAATCATGGCAAATTTCAAATGTATTTTTGCACATAAATTCCGAAAAGCTTAGAGGTGCGAGCTCAGAATTCCAACTCACAACTCTCTGTTTGAGAGGCCACAGGTCAAACCATTAGACTATCACGGCATTTTTGTTAATAATTTATATTAATTCTTACTAAATTCTAATAATTCTAACAAAAATATCATTTAAATTATATTATGCTGTGTATTTTTTAAACTTATTTTTTAATTTAGTCTACTAGGTACTGCAAATCGTAATGTTTCTAGTTCAACCAAAAAAAAACTGTAACAGATTGGCTGATGACTTCCGCTATAAATACTTGAGTTATGTTCTTATTATTATTAATTTTGACGATTTCATCAGAAATACTTATATTTGTGATAAGCATGATTTTATACATACACAAATCACGTCTTTATCCCTTACAGGATAGATAGAGCCTAAGGTTGTAGACATACGACACTGTGGACGTACCTATAGGTGGAAAGCGGAACCATAAAACTGATGGGTTGCTAGCCGCATCGCCTATAACATGATTCCTATGATTTTCGCTCATTCCGTCGATGGACTTTAACCATCTGCGCGGGAAGGAAGCAACTGGTACATTCTATGTTTTCTCTTTGCTTCCAAATCAGCATGGATGTTTTTATACAATATATTTTTTGTTGAGTAAATAAATAAATCTAATATAAATCTATACTGAGCCAATAGTAATTAAAAGCTATTATGTAGTAGGTAAGCTGAGCTGCCAACCATTTCAATAGTTTGTAGCATATTATTGTTTGCTTTTACTTTTATATGTATGTAACTGCAAACTGTTGAATAAATATCTTTTATTATTATTATTATTATTAAGCGATAATGTACACCGTAATATTGGAACTTTAAATCTTTCAAGAAAGATCTTCATTGAACTCGGCAATTGAAAGATGGGCACTGGCAACACTATTGATATCTTTTGACGTTTGACGTTTAACTTTTTCCTAAATTTGAATTGAATTGATATCATTATCCGTTGGCTAAGAGCCCGACAGGGGGGGGGGGGTCTTATGACCATGTTCTACCGTACAACGTTGCCGACATTTTTGTCACAAGATTTTTGAATACTGTATTTATTACCTTGACATTGGCGAAATCATCGCATGGTTCGATGGGGCCATATTAGAAAAGAAGAAGAAGAAGAATTGAATTGAATTATTATTTGTTGTATTATTTGTGTCACTTTAATGAGTGAGAATTGGTTTGTTGTACTTGGAAAAATAGTACAATAAAAGGAAGCATAACAAACAGAATAAAGATGACCATCGTTCAGAGTTGAACATACGAATTAAGAAGAACTGGCTAGGCTGCATCGTTGCAGAACTAACCTCAAAGAAAAGGTTCGTGTTGGCCTGATGCCTTATTTTCTTTAAAACAACAGAACTTGGTCTAACATACTTTACATACATACGTAAATAAATCACGTCTATACATCTATCAATATCTTTTCTTTACA
The DNA here is from genome assembly GCA_949127965.1 of Pandemis corylana. Taxonomy (NCBI): domain Eukaryota; kingdom Metazoa; phylum Arthropoda; class Insecta; order Lepidoptera; family Tortricidae; genus Pandemis; species Pandemis corylana. The sequence goes on along the minus strand of OX421867.1, from coordinate 11,423,931 downwards.
AACAACTCAAAAAACGTATGAGTTTAAGTTGCATATTAATGAACATTTCTGAGAATGGCTGCAAGTTGTAGATACAAAAGAGATTTTCATTAAACTAATTATTTTATGGATTTTGTTTCAGATTATTTTAGACATTCAGATGTTCATCAAATCGTTCAGATAGAAGTTGGCATAAAAAATTGCAATAACATTTCATAACTATGACAGGCCCATTCTATATTCATCAGGTGGAGAGTTGAGAGTTGAAGACCAATGGCATTTTGCCCATCCTGCAACCCCATTTATATGCCACTGCACTAAATTAGCAATATTAAAATAATACCTACACCAAAATAAATGTTGTTGCCTATTTTTATTTAACCGTGTGCTTATTAAGTTTTGTTTGTTTTGCTCTTCTCTGTGTACTGTGGTACCAATTCTTGACTCACTGTGAACCGTTTTTACAGTAAATATCATAGTGATGGTTCATTTAATTTAAAGGCCAATCATTATGACTTTGGGGCTTGATTCACCACACTATGTTAAGTTTCTGTTATCTTAGATTCCATCTCTATTTATCTACCACGAAACAGACAAGAGAAAGAGATGTCATCATAGATAACTACTGACACTAAAGATAACTGGAACTTAACAGAGTGGTGAAACGGCCCATACTGTGCCAATTTTGTGACAATTTTCAAGTCTGGGATTTCTGTCTTATTGGTTGTCTGGTTGTGATTGCTATTAAGCAATAAGACCACATATTGTCTACTGTGCACTTTATATTCCAGACAGCTATACATACATGCATGGACATATTGAATAACATTTAGTTATTGCTTTCATGGTGCTTGATATATTTAGAAATTTAAAATACTAACTGCTGTGAGATCTCGGAATGAGGTGGTAAAAGCGATGGAATAGTGCGAAGGAGGGGTAATTACACAAAAGATCCACGAATGGGTCGAAGTGTATACGTAGCGATCCCTAGATTAGGATTAGATTAGATTAGCTGTGAGATCTTGCATTGACAATCTAGTAGTATATTTTAAATCCCTGCGACATAAAATATAGAAAAATTAAAAGAATTGAACTGAAAACAAAATCATTTTTATTCAGACCAAAGTCAGCATCCATTATGATTTGTTAGTTACAATGTCTTACCCTTACTATTAACATGGTTTGAGTTTACATAATATTCCTATGAAAAATAACGAAATTAAAGTGGCTTACACTTGAGTTATATACCTGTCTTACATTTATGCTATGTTGCCATGTGCCTCATCCAAATCTATAAGGAATAATAATAATGACCTAATACACATTACAACACAGTAGGTACTCATGTCATGCATTGGCATTGGCAATTTATTGAAATACATTCATCATTTTTTATTAGGTACAATCACACACATAAATCAAGTCTTTATCCCTTATGGGGTAGACGGCCTAACGTAACAAGGGAATAGGTACAAGTTTTTAATGAATTTGCAATATATGTATGTATGGTTGTATGGGTGGAATCTTGCAACTCAATTTTCAATTGAAGCAGATGTCTTCAAGCAATTCGGCTGAAATTTTCTAAACCAGGACCGCCTCCGCAAGAGGGAAATCTTCAACATTTGGTACACATGCTTAGGATAAAAATGCAAGTACCTACAGTCAACAATGAGTAAAAAAGCTTGCATTAAAAATGTTTTTCTTTTTAACAAATCATAATATATCTATCTTAACTTATTGGAGGGTTCTACTGTAGTGTTGTTTATTATTAATTAATTTCCTCATGACATGACATTTATTTATTTATTTCTTACAACACAACATATCTAACTTTATACCTATAGGGCCGGATTATCTATTAGTCAAGCAAAGCAGGCCACTTGCTAAGGGATTGAAAAATGGAAATGACAATTTTATCTGATTGGTATCATAATTGTAAATGTTATTTAAGTAGGTAGTATAAATATAAACAAAATTACAATGTGCCAGAAATAGTATGTGGTTAGGTTACAATGATAAAACATTGCTGTTTAAAATTTTTCACACCATTGAGACCATCCAATGCGAGCATGTATTGTAACAGAAACACATGAAGTAATCCTTGCTATTGCTGTCAGCTTCGCATCTAGCGGAGACTAGTACTGAATGGAAGAAGATCTTAAGCATCCTTGGCGTAATTCCTGTTCGTCCGTAAGAACGCCATAGTTAGAAATGAAACAAAGTTCTGGTATTTCGCCCGAAGAATTTGATAATTTTTTCGCACTTTTTAGATTACTAATAGATTTCCGCGGCTTAGAATGGCGTAGAGCAGGAAGGATCAATCATAATATCACTTTTCACTGTATTTCTCCAACAATTTAATTCTTTAGTCTGTTCTGTTTGCTTTGACAGCTGTAGCGGCAGCCATTTTGAATTAAAAAAAAACCTTAAAAACGTAACGTTAATCGATGTGAGGAAACTCATTCGAAATAGTTTTTCGAAACGCAGTGAGTATGACGGTTTTGTGAACATACGTTCGTCGCATTCGACAGCTCCCTGCGACAATAGTAAAGTTGGACGCTGTTATGCAATACTATACCAACCCTCAAGATGTCCATTTTAAGAAAATCGTGTTTTAATATGACATCAACATATTTCTCAAAATGGGGGCCTCTGATAATATAGAAATCGACGATTTCATAAATGTATTATAATAGTTAAGTGATCTGTGAAGATGTTAAGCATTTGTAAATATTGGAAATAAATACAATTACCTATTTAATAAATCGCATATTCGGTTTTAGAAAAATGTCGAATCAGCAATATTATATGACATAATGATTTGTCTCGTGACACGTCATTATTGCAAAATTAGAAAAAGTTCTTGAATATGACCTGATTCATTTTAAATACCTTGAAACATTATTGCAAAATTCGATACAAAGTACTATTTGAATATGATCTGATGAATCTAACCAATCGATTATTTAGAATATTGAATACCAAACGTTAATCAATGACGTTTACAATTTTTGAATGTAAAAAAAGTTTTAAAATTAAGATGAGTTTTTAAAATTTGAAGGTTAACCTTACAAGTGGTTTGATAAAACCCAGTAAAATACGCAAAATTTGAACTCTCCTTCAATGTGTGCAGTAGACCATGTCATCCAAATTGATTTTCTAAATAGTATTTATCCAACTAGCCATTAAAACACTATATTAATTAATTATTTAAGCCAACGTCCGTTACTGCCACTCGGGCAAATATCCACACAAATTAAGCAATAATGTGTCAAGCCTCATAACTCATTTTTATCAAAACAGATGAAACAATTATCCACGAATATTTGTGGTAAGGCACTTGATACAGTATTGTAGATTATCCCGTAGAGGATTTTGGTTATGCGTCAACAGTTTTTTTGAATTATTCACTACTAAATTGATTTGAGTCACTTAAAACACTTTTGAAAGATTTCGTTTATTACCTAAGGAAGCGAATGGTATCACTATCTCGATGTTTGAAATTTTTGTTAGTTAACGTTCAAGTGGATCGAAACATTCGAAACGTCAAACCCAGCAACTGTCAGCCAGACAAACGTCACTCATGTCATGTCGCAATGCAACAATGCCGGCAAGAACAGGAACCATATTTTGGAGGTTTTAGAGCGAAAGTAACAAGAAAAAGTGGGTAAAGAATACAAAACAATAATGCTCAAATACAGGAGATAGTTACACATTATGAAATACTCGAAAGTACATGAAGAAAAATGTGACAAATAAGTGAAGTGTAACATAATTATGCCGCGGCCTTCCTGCCTCACTTGGGCCGCTTCCGCTGCGCAGCAATACGCTAGTACTCTTTATTATGCAGTGTTAGCAGCCTCTGCAGGCATGACCGCGAGCCCACTGCCCCGGGCATGACATTCGGAATCCCGTGTAGCTTAGCGAGTGATACGATGCGATGCTTCTCGCCGCCACTATCCAGTACTAGCACAATGACCACACCATCTCTCATCCAACACTTGTCCACTTCGAACGTTTTCCTCGTAGCCATGAACGCGTAGTAACGGATTTGGGTCAGAAACTCTGTTACTGCTACACCCAAACCAGGAGCGTGACATCTTTGAAGTGGACCAAGATGGGCCGCTTCTTGCCGGTCTGAGGACGTCCAGTTCAGAAGCTCCTGCTCACATCGGTATCAGACACATGGCACTTCACCAGGCACTTGCAAATAATCACTGCCAGCGCAACAGTTTTCTCATATATCAGCGAGAGCCTCAGGAATGATCCTGAGGAAGTATATAGGACAGTTTTTATCCTGGAAAATCACATAGCTCCCGTGCGTGAAGCTAAGTAAGTGCTAAGCGAAGTCTGCGCAGAGTCGCGGGCAACAGCTGGTGTACAATAAAGAGTTAAACGTACAAACATACATACATACTTTGGAAATATGATTAAGAAAATGTTTTATACCTTTATTTTCACATTGGTAAACTGTGGCCCATATTTTACAAAAATAACTCTTTTTTTTCTGTATTTACTTTGTAACTATTTAATTTTAATTAAGTAAGAATGCTTAGGTACGCCTTATTTTAAAGGGTACCAACTATTACCGACCGCTTAAATGAGTCCCCGCAGGCACACTACCCGCCCGCTCCTCTCTCGGTCTCCTTTGTCGTCCTACCCCGCGCCCCTGTGCCGCGCGGGCGAGGACTCAGTTAAGAGGTCGTTCTATAGCACATCGTTTATTAATATGTTTTTCTTGTTTCACACGCTTGTGAGCGCGCATTACGCTGAGCTACCTACAAAATGTAAAATATAATGTAGGTAGGCAAGTAGTTTGTATAAAGCTCTTAAAATAAATGTTCAAAAAAGTGCCTTCTTCCTTATTAACCTCCTACTTGTAGATCATTTTGGTTCGTCGCTTTTAAACTACAAGTCCACAGCGCAGCATCGTTAATAAATTTGCTAAAGAAACTTGAACCTTATTTTTACTAAATTATGATAAGGGAGAGCCTTCTCACTAGTTCTGAGACGGGTCTGAGTTAAGTATGTACGTAAACTTTATCATAATCATCATTCACATTTGACGCCTTATTTCAATAGCACACACACAGCGCGGTTGCTACACATATTTTTTAGTATAAATATATGTAAGTATAGAAGGTGTCATTCACAGCAACGACCAACGTGGCTCTTATTATTATGTTATTCTTCTTCTTCTTTTCTAATATGGCCCCATCGAACCATGCGATGATTTCGCCAATGTCAAGGTAATAAATACAGTATTCAAAAATCTTGTGACAAAAATGTCGGCAACGTTGTACGGTAGAACATGGTCATAAGACCCCCCCCCCCCCCTGTTATTAAAGGGTAATTTTGATAAATGTCCAAAGATGACACTAGAGTAGCGGATACCAATTAACAAATTCAATTAAAACTTCCGAAGTGGCCGTGGTCCAGCGGATGGCCCGGTGGTCTAAATTCAGTACGCATCCCTTCATGTTCGCGTTCAAACCCCGGGATCGGGAGGCGTCATTTTTGCTTTTTTGTTTTTTTTTTCTTTTTACATACACATATATCACGTCTATATCCCTTATGGAGTAGACACAGCCTTTCCTTTTTTCCTTTTTGCTTTTTATTTAATTGTAATTAGGAACGTTTGGGCTTTTTATTTTTAAGGAGTTAGCACGGTAAGTCGTTGTTTTAGTTCACACGTATTCGTGTGCGCGCATAACGCTTCCTACATGTAAAATATGTAAGTAACTAGGTAGTTTGTAAAAAGGACTTAAAATATATATCCAAAAAGTGCTTAGTTCCTTAATTAACCTCCTTTACGCATTTGCGAGCCATCACAATGTGTAAGAAAGAGATACAAGATCGCAAGCACTTTGGTGCGCCGCGTTTAGACCGTTAATAAATTTGCTAAAGAAACTTGAACCTTATTTTTGCTGAATATGAGGAGTGAGAGCGTTCTCACTAGGTAAAAACATAGTGACAAACTTAACTACTGCGTTCACGAACGTTAACTGTCACGAAAGTGACAGTTGGAACTTATACTCGCGAGGAACTTACGCAGTCGAAGTGAACAGTGACATCTGTGAGAAACGCAACGCCAAGTGAAACGAACTCACCGAATTTGTATGGAATACGCGCCGCGACGTGACAACGTAACAGCGTTCGAGCGCATACTATTGTGACGGTGAAAAGAAACGTATCGTTATGAGTTAGCTCGTTTAACTATTTCGAATAGTAAACGAAAATTTGTTGCAAAACTTACACTAGACGTACTGGAGGCTCTGTTCAAATCAAACGAACAGGAATTAATTTTTATACCTACATAAGATTGACATGGTTATGAAGCATTTCTCAACAAAACATCCAATTAGGTAAATAATATTTTCATTATGTTGTTTTTTTTTTTTTTTTTGTTATATGGATAGGAAGGCAAACGAGCAAGTGGAGCACCTGATGGTAAGTGATCACCACTGCCCATAGACACCCGCAACCCCGGAGGGATTGCAGATGCGTTGCCAACCTAGAGGACTAAGATGAAATGCCTCTTGTCCCGTAATTTCCCCGGCTGTCTTACTCTCCACACCGTGCTCCAAATAGGACACAATAATGACAATTCCTGTCTGTTGCATTTATAACTCATTGTCCCTTTTCAGCTGCAGCGGACTTGGTATTTATTTATGTACGCCTATTTATAGCGCTTTGAACAAAAATCTATTGTGGGCCAGGACTTTAACGATATAATCCTGTTTTAGTTAGCACACAATGCGAGGTGAAGAACAGGGAAAGGAGTGGAGCGTATACATCATCACTACTTAGTATAAAACAAAGTCGCTTTCTCTGTCCCCATGTCCCTATGTCCCTATGTATGCTTATATCTTCAAAACTACACAACGGATTTCGATGCGGTTTTTTTTATAGATAGTGATTCAAGAGGAAGGTTTTTATGTATAATTCTACGCAGACGAAGTCGCGGGCAGAAGCTATTATAAATAAATCATGAAACCCTGGGGTCCGATTACTGAAAGCACATCATTCGATAGAATGTAGGCAAATTATTTTGTAGGCGATGCAGCTAGTAAGCCATCACTATTTTGATTCCCCTTTCCACCTATACGCTCACAATCATACTAAACGAGGCTTTTAGATTTTGTTAAATTAGGCTTTCTTTAACCCGTAAAGGAAAAATACGTGATTTATGTATGTATGTATCATTCGCTACGAATAATAATATGATCATTCAAAAGTATTACGTACCAGTAGTTTTCATGACCTTCAGTTATTTTGATTGTGTTTGATATTTTAAAGATAAATGAACCTTATTAGCAACCCTTTCGATCTGGATCATAAAATACGGCATGTTATTATTTGTCGCATTTAACCGATTTGAGTCTCGAGTCCCGACTAAGACAAGCGATTTTTAATGAAAGTCTCTTTTTACACGTTCTATTTCCAATATTTTAAGATAGTGGCCATCCATGTGGCATTCGATCTTTCCACCTTGTATAATGAAACTGCTAATTACAATCAGATTTCGTTTTTTTTAATTTACTAACCAAAAAAGGCTACGGATTAGAAATAAAATAATGTTAAGATCTTGTTACGTAACACAAGATTGATACAATATTTTCAACACAACTCCACAGCTCTCTATGTCCATTGTGTATTAGCGTGGGCCGTCCTAGACAAACAAACAAACTGACACCCTGACATACACGCAACAACGTCAGAACCGGGCAAACGGTAAGTATATTAATATTTGGATATGACATTAAAGGCTCGTGGGCCTTTGTAGGTTATTTTCATTTCAACCGCTCTACGGTTTTTCAAAGCTTTGTTTACGCTGTGGTAAAACTTTTTTTTTAATCCTCGGAGGAAGACTGTATTGCCATGCCACATATTAAGTATGCCGTAGATTAATTTTTTCCAAGCAATTTTTCTTTTCGAACCTTCTTCAGATTCTAACTGTTAAGATTATTTATTCACAAACACACAATTCCTCAATTTTTAAAATGGGTATAGAAAAAAACTTCAAATGAAAATGCGATTTGCGAAGAGGACCTAAGGCTTATTGCCTAAGTCGCTCGCAATCGCCATTGTGTTCATTTTGACCGTTCTTGTATGAATGTGATAGCTAGCTGATTCCGATGCCAATTGTCAGAACATACATGAACTGTCAAAATGAACAAGATGGAGATTGCGAGCGAGTTAGGTAATAGCCTACACGACTCAGCAGAACTGCTTGGTTTGCAGTCCTCATCTTCGCGACACCCTTTAATTTTGTAAGTAGGTACCAAACCGGTCAAGAGCGAATTGGATCCGTCACTCACTGTACAATTAACACGGCCGTCAAAGTTCAAAAGGTACATCCTACGACTAGCCCTAATAATAGGGCTTTTTTGAAACCTCTCAATAACGGAACCCAACTCCCATTTTGTTTCCACGATGTTTTTCAAAAGTTAATGTTGTGACAGGACTACAGTAAAGAAAACTATAAAGTCTTATTAATAGCTCGTATAAGCAGACAAATCCGGGTGTCAAACGGGTGAAATAGTGTGCTGACAGGTTGATATGAACCACAGTAAGCACCCAGTAAGTCATCTACATAGAATTAGCACATACACATTGTTCGGACAATTTGCTTTCTTAGCGATTGCGTACAACACGCAATATACGTGTTATAATTTAGGAGTTAGGACCCATTTCGCAAAAAACGTTCGAATTATCATGCAACCAACAAACAATTCGATCTTACGTGGGTCCTAAATTAAAGAAAGTGACCCTAGCGGACTGTTTGATATCAAAAAAAGTGGAGAATCTGAAAATAATACAAAAATAGACAATCCGTTCACGCTAACGCTGTTACAAGTAGAACCGTAACCCAAAGATACGCCCAGAAGAACCCAAGCTGTCTCGAACAAGTAATTTGCACAGTAATACCGAAAAATGCGACTGTAATACAGACAGCGCAGGGTTGTGCAAGTGCAAACTCGGGCGTGTTATTTGTTGCTATCTTACATACATAGGTACATACATAATGTCACGTCTTTATCCCTTACGGGTAGAGCCTTTTTTTTGTACGATGGGAAAATGCTTTACGCATACGACCGCGCGCGGAAGTTATGTGGGACTCTCCGCGGCCCCTCTCCTGAGTAGAAGGAGGCGGGGGAGGCATACCCACTAATAACCTACCGGTATTCCCTCGCTGCCATTGGGGGGCGCCGCGGGAGCATGAGGATGTCACCGAGTGTGCCCACCGGCCGCCCCAGCCTATGTGCCGGGGCTCCTGCGCCAAGAGGGAGGGGGGGGGGGAGTACTTGGTCCCCCCCTAGACTCGTGGGCCTCTAATTGCTAGCAGGCGACCCACAACCCCCCGCCAGCAGTAGAGCCTAAGGTAACCCATGATTAAGGGCGTGTAGGTGGAAAGGGAAATCAAAATAGTGACGGGTTGATAGCCGCATCGCCTATATGATTCCTAAAACTTTCGCCCATTCCCTCGGGCTTTTACCATCTGCGCGGGAAGAGAAACTGGTAAATTCTATGTTTTTTCTTTACTCCCAGACCAGCATGGAAGAATTTGTTGCTATCTTACATACATACATAACTACACATACACAAATCACGTCTTTATCCCTTACGGGTAGAGCCTAACCTTCTTATTCATAAACGCTCTATATAGGCTTCTGCTAACTTACCAATCGTTTGTCCTTATCTGTGAAAGGTAAATGTCAAAGTGACAGATAAGGACAAACGATTGCTAAGTTAGCAGAGGCCTATAGAGCGTTTATGAATAAGGGGGTGGCAGCAAGACCTACAGGCCACGTTTAGCATGATTGTGGGCGTAAAGGTGGGAAAAGGAAAGGTTGCTATCTTACTGGGTTTATACTGTGGTTGGACCCATGTTGCACCCGTTGCATCTAATGTGTGGAAGGATTTGTGAACGCCCATAATCTTATAAATAGCTGCATTCAGGGTTTTTAGGTAGATCAGTAGAGTTACAAAAATACACAGGTGCAAATGCACAGTAGGGCGCTTTTAAAAATACATCCTACTAATATTATAAATGTGAAAGTTTGTGAGTTTGGATGTTTGTTACTCTTTCACGCCAGAACGGCTGGACAGATCTGGATGAAATTTGGAACATAGATAGATTATAGTCTGGAATAACACATAGGCTACTTTTTATTCCGGAAAAATGAACGGTTCCCGAGGGATATATGATGATGATGATGTTGATGAATATATTACTACTAAGTGGGTACTATTACTACTATTACGTTGAGATTTGTGATTGCAGGTAAGAAATCAAATTTTTAGTAAAATTAGTAAAATATGTCCTACTAATATTATAAATGTGAAAGTTTGTATGGATGTTTGGATATTTGTTACTCTTTCACGCCAGAACGGCCGGACAGATCTAGATGAAATTTGGAACATAGATAGATTATAATCTGGAATAACACATGGCTAATTTCTTTCTTTCTTATTCCGGAAAATTGCGTAATTCCTGCGGGATAGCGATAAAGATAAAGCTAGATAAAGCTATTTAGGATATATTTTAGGACAGCTCTATAGGTTAGGTTGGGTTTTTATAAAAATCCTGCAATATTTAGTTTCAGAGAAATTAAGGCAGCGGGGCAATGCGGGGGCTTGCTTGCATGTTTGCTTGAGTCCCTGCTTTGCATGCTTGATTGCATACTTGCTTTCATGCATGCTTGCATGCTTGCTTGCATGCATGCTTGCGTGCTTACTTGTATGCATGGATGCTTGCGTGCTTGCTTGCACGCTTGCTTGCATGCTTGCTTGCCTGCTTGCATGCCTGCTTGCATGCCTGCTTGCATACTTACATGCTTGCATTCCCACGGGATAAGGAAAAAAACGGGATTTATATATTCAGTTCTTACGGGAACGGGAAAAACGGGAAGCGGGGGAAAGTTGAAATTTGTCACGTAGGTTTATTCGGGAGTGTAGGGGAACACTAAGAAAGGATTTTCCGAAACGCCCACAGGGACGAGAAAAAACGGGATTTTACGTTTCCAGACGAAACAGCAGAAGAAAGAGACTTAACATTTATAACGTGTGTTTCTTTAAAGGCTTTAAGTGTACTTCAAAAGCACTCCCCATAATTTCCACGGGAACGGGAAAAAACTTATTTTTTCGTTTTACACCTTAGCGCGTAAGAAGTCGCGGGCAAAAGCTATTTAGGGTATATTTTAGGACAGCCCTATAGGTTAGGTTAGGTTTGTTTTATAAAAATCCTGCAATATTTACAGTTTCAGAAAAATTAAGGCAGCGGGGTAATGCGGGGGCTTGCTTGCATGCTTGCGTGCTTACTTGCATGCATGCTTGCTTGCACGCTTGCTTGCATGCTTGCTTGCCTGCTTGCATGCCTGCTTGCATGCCTGCTTGCATGCCTGCTTGCATGCCTGTTTGCATGCCTGCTTGCTTGAAGGCTTGCATGCCTGCTTGCATACTTACATGCTTGCATGCATGCTTGAAAGCTTGCAGGTTTGGTTGCTCGCTTGCTTGATTGCTTCATGTTCAGGTTCATGCATTCTCGCTGAGTGCTTGCTTGCACGCTTGCTTGCATGCTTGCTTGCATGCTTGCTTGCATGCTTGCTTGCATGCTTGCTTGCATGCTTACTTGCATGCTTGCTTGCTTGCTTTCATGCCTGCTTGCATGCCTGCTTGCATGCCTGCTTGCATACTTACATGCTTGCATGCTTGCTTGAAAGCTTGCAGGTTCGCTTGCTCGCTTGCATGGCTGTTTGCATGCCTGCTTGCATGCCTGCTTGCATACTTACATGCTTGCATGCTTGCTTGAAAGCTTGCAGGTTCGCTTGCTCGCTTGCATGCCTGTTTGCATGCCTGCTTGCATGCCTGCTTGCATACTTACATGCTTGCATGCATGCTTGAAAGCTTGCAGGTTTGGTTGCTCGCTTGCTTGATTACTTCATGTTCAGGTTCATGCATTCTCGCTGAGTGCTTGCTTGCACGCTTGCTTGCATGCTTGCTTGCCTGCTTTCATGCCTGCTTGCATACTTACATGCTTGCATGCTTGCTTGAAAGCTTGCAGGTTCGCTTGCTCGCTTGCATGCCTGCTTGCATACTTACATGCTTGCATGCATGCTTGAAAGCTTGCAGGTTTGGTTGCTCGCTTGCTTGATTGCTTCATGTTCAGGTTCATGCATTCTCGCTGAGTGCTTGCTTGCACGCTTGCTTGCATGCTTGCTTGCATGCTTGCTTGCATGCTTGCTTGCATGCTTGCTTGCATGCTTACTTGCCTGCTTTCATGCCTGCTGCTTGCATGCCTGCTTGCATGTCTGCTTGCATACTTACATGCTTGCATGCTTGCTTGAAAGCTTGCAGGTTCGCTTGCTCGCTTGCTTGATTGCTTGCTTCTTTGAAACGCTCATGGTTCACGCGTGCGAAGCCGCGGGCAAAAGCTAGTAGGTACATATATCACGTCTTAATCTCTTATGTTTTTGAACAATTTAGTTTTCCGTCCTTTTTTATTTTTTTGTTTATTGTAAACTATTTAATTAATTTACCTATGTATTTTTTATTAATTAATTTTTTTAGTTACACATAAGTCGGGTTCTATCTATTTTACCATTTATTTATTCTATTTGTTTACGTAAAAGTTTATGGATTATGTAGTATATTTTTATCTGTGTATCGTTTCGTGAGTCACGGTTCTGGCTGAAAATCAGTGCTGCAGGTGTCTAACGCCTTAGCGTAATGCTGAGCCAGCGACCGTTTCACTTTTGCGAAGACACACACAACGCTCATGATCTATTTTTCTTGTCTTGATTATTTTCTATAAAATTGTGTATATTCTCTTTTATTTGTGTGTCTTGCAAAAAGGAATAAATGTCTTCTTTCTTTCTTTCTTTCTTAAGGGTAGACAGAGCCTAAGGTAACAAAGCCTTATAGCTAAATTGTTCAAAAACAACAGGCTATATCAAAGTGCAAAGTGCTGGAGGACTATTGTAAGGATTTTTGCAGCGTCAATAAGTGATCCTTCAGCTTGCTTGAAGGGATTGTCTACATGGCTGTACTTTAAAAATAAAATCCTTCTACAGTGGCTTCATTAAAAATTTGGCATTCAGGTTAGTGACCTCCCACGCCCAGCTAACGGATTCATTGTCCCACATGCCAAGTGCCAAGTATTTGTGTCTTGAAAGTTCGTGACCTATTGTTCTACGGATTATAATGATTGCCTGATTTTGAGCTATGGCTTTTGATTGTCATTGAGCTTATGTTATCTGAATGTTGGTTAACGGCGTTCGGTTGGCATTTTGATAGTTGCCTATTCCGTATCATCAAGCTTTTTTACACGCTTTATATTAACAACCTATTCTATTCTATTCTATAACCCATCACTATTTTGATTTCCCTTTCCATCTATACGCCCTTAATCATGCTAAACGTGGCCTTAAGGTTTTGTTACCTTGGGCTCTGTCTCCCCCGTAAGGCCCCGCAGATATCTTCATCCGATTGAGCTGAAATTTTGCATACTTGTACAAGTCAGATGACAATACAATAATCTGGTAGTAGAATTCTGGTGTTCCAGCCAGGACCGTCTCCGCAGGAGGGAACTCTTCAACGGTTGGTCCGATTGACTTGGAAGGTGTAATTTTCTTCTTCTCTACTCGCGTTCGCGTTTTCACCACTTTTGAACGGTACTTTCGAGTGATAAGATGAGCTCTCAAAAGATTTCGAACCTCTGGTTGACAAAGTGTTTTAGAGAGATTACTTGTGTAAAGTACATTTTCTACCATTATAATCGTACTAGCTGTTGCCCGCGACTCCCTCTGCGCGGAAACTATGCGGTATTCTGGGATAAAAACTATCCTATGTTCTTTCTCGGGACTGTAACTATCACTTTACCTAATTTCAATAAAATCGGTTCAGCCGTTTTGCTATAAAAGAGCAACAAACATCCAAACATAGAAACTTACAAATTTTTGCCTTTATAATATTAGTAAGATAAATTATTCAAATGTAAACTGTTACCTCTTTCAATTGCTCAATAAATAGCGTTTACTTTGAACTTGTAGGTACTTGTGTTTGATTGGCTTATACAATTTAACTCTAGGTACAAATTATGCAAATGTTAGAGTTCGCTGACCCGTCTCCTTCCAGCGATGACTTCTGTTTTAATAATCAACACGAATATAACTTTAATTGAGCACAAGTATATTATACATGTAATAATTAATGACCATGAATGCGTTTGCTCTGATGCACAATTATTTTAAATACATGGTGACCAATAACACAGTTGTATAAAAAAACAAGTATTTTGCTGTCTGTAGTAGGTATTTTTACACTACTGTACTTGTGTTGTTATTCAATTCTACATGTAGGTAAGTGTACCAAAATGGAGAGGGAACTTCACAGACAACAAACACGCACTCATACAGAAGGAGGCAACACTAAAGCCAAGGATGCTGGTGCAAAACAACGAACTTATTAAGAAACATAAAATTTTTGACATAATATACAGAATCCACATTGAAGGCAGCTGGAAAGTGGATCTTGAACATCCAACAACAATCTGCTTATTGAATTTTATTATTAAAAGGATACAAAATGGAATTAAAACAAATTAAACTATTAAATTAAAAACGAATTTAAAACTAATCCTTAAATAAAATAATTAAAAAAGGAGGGGCCCCCGTGGCATAGTTCCACAGACGCTGGCAGCATTCCCCCTTTGGACAGCGATACTAATACGCTGTCCAAGGAAGCTGCCAGCTCTGCGGTCACCCGTAGCGTCTATTAGCCTCTTCGAAATATATTTGAAGAGGCTAATAGCGCTAGGACCCCACGGACCAAGGGTCTCAACACCGAAAGGGACAGAGTTATATTCGGGTGCTGAGACCCCTATATTTATTTATCTTATCTGCTTTACGGACGGGTCAAGAAAGAAAACGACTTAACTCGCGGGAGCGGGCGTTTTAATACCCAAGATGGATGTACGGGAGGCTATACCGCTATGAAACATCTTGGGGTAAAAAGCTACGTTTACCATAAACTTACTTTCAGGACTAGCTAAATAAAATTCTTTCAGTCACGGAAAATGCAAGCCGTATTAGTCATAGGGTTTTCCATCCAGACTTGATGTTCGTGAGGTATTCGTTCCCCTGCCTCGCGATGTAATCTGTATAATCATAGCCCCCCAAGCCCATAACGTAGGTAGTCTGTGCTTGCGAGTTGCTAAACATTTTGTTTTATATTAAAAATTGAATTCTAATTCATTTATAATTACTTACTTGCATACCACCAACAGTGCAGGGTTTCGTTGAGGGTCTCGCCTGTGCTATTTGGGGGAAGATTACCGATGCAATTTTGCCTGATTGCAAAATAATGCGGCAAAAAATAATTGCTAACAACACATTTTCCGCTAGTGATATTTTTTCATCTTTTTTCGAATAGTGAATAAGTAAATCATCTACGTAAAAAAACGAATCAACGAAATGTAATGCCACTGCTAGCTTAAAATAAAAAGATTTTCAGTTCCTTGGGATATAATGTCCGAAACTTGTGTAAAAAGCTGAGCGTTTGCATTCTTTAGGACCCATGTACGAGTATGTAGGTATACCTACCTACATGGTTTGTCTCTTCATTGCAAGTAGATAAATCAGAAAACTAACCATGGGGGTTGCTATGACGTCTAAGTGCGTTAATTCCGATTCAGTTTAGGTTCGCTGTCAGGTCCATACTAAAAATGACAGCTAAAACTTGAACTGAGTCGGAATTGGATCGCATGAAGACGTCATGGTAGGGCCCCTGGTCGCACGACATAAACAGCACAGTTGACAGGCCTCGCGTGTTTCATTGTGATTTATTATCATAAGCCCATTTGCCGTATACATACCTCTGAATACAACATAGTATTTTTTCTCAAACATTGTCGTAAACGCCGTCATTGTATTCTAACAGAAGACGAAGGGTCTTGTTGACGGCCGAATTACAGCAGGCGCGATTTTCAGACCATAAATCGGATTGCTGGACTGTTTTTCATTTGTTTTTAGCTTTTTTTAAAGTCAAAGAGACTATGGAATAATGAACAACAATGTCATACAGCCTAGTCGATGGCCGAGGAGTGCGCGTTTTTTTGCGTTTTTATCAATGTCTGACATAAAAAAAATCTTAAAAAAAGGTGGGAACGTGAAAACCATCTAAGTTGCAAGGAAGTTTAGTGCAGAATTTATTTTCATTTCCTCCCAATGTTTGAGAACAACATTATATCTGCCTCAGCCGGAAGAGTAATTGCTGGATTCGTTACTTAAAAAACACTCACCTGCGGTTCGTGTTTGTAAACAAGTTACTCATCCAACAAAACCTTAATTACGTAATTGCGAATTATTTCTGAGTAAGGACACTGGGAACTCAATTAATAACAGTTACAACTAAACTAATTCCATTTAATTAGTTCGTAAATTCATAAATCAATTAACTTCATATTTTATCTGAGGCATTTGAAAGCGGCGCCTTAGATACGGCATGTTGTGATAAAACGGACATGTTCTTTGTAATATCGAAGTAAATATCAATTTAACTAGCGTTCTTTGTTCTATACATTACCCAAATTAACCGAGATACGAGTTAGCAGTTTTATTTTATACATACATACATATATCACGTCTTTATACCTTACGGGGTAGACAGAGCTTAAGGTAACAAGACCTAAAGGCCACGTTTAACATGGTTGTAGGCGTATAGGTGGAAAGAGGAATCAAAATAGTGATGGGTTGCATCGCCTATAACATGTTTCCTAAGAATTTCGCCCGTTCCCTCGATGGGCTTTTACCATCTGCGCGGGTAGAGAACTGGTATATTCTATGTTTTTTCTTTGCTCCCAGACGAGCATGGAAAAAAAAATTAGTACCTAGTTTAATATTGCATCGTTTAGCGTTAACTATTCCACTATTTACCCTCGATGCAAAAGAGGGGTGTTATGTTTGACGTCGATGTCTGTGTGTCTGTGGCAATGTAGCGCTCAAACGGATAGACCAATTTCAATACGGCTTCTTCATAAAAGCCCACTTGTGTTTTAATGCCTCATTATGCACCAGCGACATAAATAACCATTAAATTACGAGCAAAATTGTTTTAAAACGCTCCAATCCTAATAATCCTACTAATATAATAATTCCGAAAGTTTGTGAGGATGGATGGATGTCGATGTGAGTGTGTGTGTATGTTTGTTCCTTCACGCGGAAACGACTGGACGGATTTGGATGAAATTTGGAACGGAGATAGCTTGTACCCTAGATTAACACAAGCTACTTTTATCCCGGAAAATTTCATAGAACATGTCAAAGGTTAACCTAGAGTTGCGACGTTAATAATTATTGCAGAATAAATAAATATCTTGGGACAAATTACACCAATTGACCCAGCCCTAAACTAAGCCAAGCTTGTACTACGAGTACCAGACAACGGATAAACATACTTATATAATGTAGATAAATACATATTTAAATGCATACAACATCCATGACTCGGGCACAAACATTCGTATTCATCATACAACTGTCTGCCCCTACCGGGATTCGAACCCAGGACCTCTAGCTTCATTGTCAGGGTCACTAACCACTAGGCTATCCGGTCGTCAATATACTATCAACATCAGTTCTTAAGTCAAATTCTACGTGGACGAAGTCGCGGGCAGAAGCTAGTCATCTATAAGTATAGGGCCGTCACACGGGAATTGACAGCGGGGCGGCGTAATAGCCCTACGTTGGGCAACGCCTATCATTACATCCTGGCGCTAGGTAGATGGATGCTGCGCCACGGAGGGAGGAAACGCGGGGAGAATTTGAAATCTACCTAGACAGGCCACAACTGAATAGTTTGTGGCAGTCCTGGATTTATAACTAGGCCGTATAGGCCGTATAGGCCGCGGCCTAGGGGCGGCAGCGTCCTAGGGGCGGCAGATTTCAGACGACGGTCACTCGATTTTCAGACGATAAAAGTCAAACACGTTCAGTGGTTTTATCATGGTATGTACATGGGGCGGCGGAAAAAAGTGGCCTACACTCATAAATCATATAAATCCGGCACTGGTTCGTGGTGTATTTAAAATAACACAGCCTATTGAGGTATACTTCCATGCTGGTGTGGGAGTAAAGAAAAAACATAGAATTTACCAGTTGCTTCTCTTCCCGCGCAGATGGTAAAAGCCCATAGGGAATGAGCGAGTCTTAGGAATTATGTTACAGGCGATGCGGCTACCCATCACTATATTGATTTGCCTTTCCAGCTATACGCCCTTAATCATGCTAAACGTGGCCTTTAAGTTTTGTTACCTCAGGCTCTGTCTACCCCGTAAGGGATATAGACGTGATTTGTGTATGTAGGTGTGTATGTATGTTAAAATAATGACAGCATTTTTTCCGAGTAGGACAAATTAGTAGGACCACGGGGGTCCGTGTCGGGTTACCTCCGCGTGTGATCAAGAGCTGCGGTTCGTTTTTGGATCTGTCCGGGGGGAAGAGCAGTGCTTGGTCCAGTGCACCCTGGGCATCGGGTAATGATTTTCTGGCGGTCTCCGAGGGATATCATTGACCGTTGGCTAAGAGCCCGACAGGGAGAGGGGGGGGGGGGGGGGGGGGGGGTCTTTTGACCGTGTTGTACCGTACAACGTTGCCGACATTTTTGTCACAAGATTTTTGAATACTGTATTTATTACTTTGACATTGGCGAAATCATCGCATCGAGCGATGGGGGCATATTAAAAAAAGAAGAAGTAGGACCGGGCAATACACTTGGTACGACCTCTTTCGCTTCATCCACATTCATCAATCTCTTCTCGTCGGTTGTGCTGTGTTGGAGAATACAAAAATGAAACAATAAAATGTTTAAATAATTCACTTTATTATTATAATATTTACAATTGCAATATGGCACTAGGTATATTTTTATTGCACTTACGAACATCCCTTACATTTTTATTGCATCTTAATGCGATTCAGTTTAGGTTCGCTTGCGGTCAGATCCATACTAAAAATGACGGCTAAAACCTAAACTGAGTCGGAATTGAATCGCATTAAGACGTCATGGTAAGGTCCCAGCTCGTATTACTCTTCCGTCAAGTTTTAACAACATTCATAAAATATTATCAACAAAATCTAGATCTAAACCGCGATTATAGTATGTATGTATGTATGTAAACTCTTTATTGCACATAAAAATTTTAAAAAATACAGAAATTCAGACAAAAAAAGTACAAAGGCGAACTTACTACAGTACAGTACTCGGCCATAAAGATTGCACTTCGGTCTTTGGAAAGAGAATTGGCCTCTCGTAAGTTAGAGCGAGACCACGCTCTACAAAGCCGAAATTAGCCGAGCACACCGACCTTGAGTAGAGCCACTCTTCACACACGGTCACCGTGTCTGTTAGTGAAAGAGAAAGAAAGTGTTCTCGCAGCGTGGCGCACGTCTAAACTTACAAATAAAACGCAAAGAATAAAAAGTGTGGATTATTTTGTGTAATTTTACTCGGTGATTTAGGCACAGTGAATTTAGATATGAATATTTTTAAATCCTTATTTTAATTGTAGACCCCTAAGTGAAAGTGGTCTTTATTTTCTATCAAGTTGATTTCGTAGAAAATGGGTCGAGTACCGCCACGGTTTTTGTAATGATGAAAACTTACTTTTTTCCTGCACTAATAATAGTTTTTCTTAAAAAAAAACCGCTTAGGAACATAAATTCGACTCGAGTCAACATTCGAATACCAAACATAGAACTCGAGTAGCTCGAATCGCGGAATCGAGTCATTCGAATACCGTATAAATCGACTCGAGTCGACTCGATCCACCAAAACTCGGCACCAAGACCCTGGACATCATTAGCTGTATCTCGTTGACAAAGTCTTATGGATTCTAAACCGTCAAATCTTTAAAATCTATAAACATACGTAAAAGTAAATTAACAATAATATTTAAAGCTATGCCACCTTATTATTCGTGAAGATTAGATTAGACCTTCCACGTTTTCAGTCAAATTGACAGTACATTAGCCCTGTCTCACCATTCTCTGTTCTATGATACCCTCTCTATTTCTTACTACGAAACTGACAGAGACATCATAAATAACTGACACTTAAGATAACTGGAACTTAGCAGAGAGTGGTGAAACAGGGCCTCAGTGTATTTTTTTACATTTTCCTACTTAATTATGACTATAATTACAACATAATGCGTCTTTTAACCCAAAAAACTGACAGTTAAAAAGTTTGATTAAAATCGCTATGTGTACACACGTAGATACTGTTGGCAACACCAACAAAATGTAAGAGCGGCAACACTAGCGCCCTCTTCCTTCTTGCTTTACCGTGCTCTTGCTCTCTGTACACTTTCTAATTAAAAAAAAATTAACGTCTGACAAGACCTTTTCATTGACAATTAATCAGTGCAACAAACTAATTAGTCTGAGCTACAGCCCCGCTAGCACGAGAGCGCACGAAAGTCGCGCCGCGCGCGAGTTGGACTACCCGTCTCTTTCTTGTTGGTACAGTAAGAAAAGGACGGGCAATCTATCTCGCGCGCGACGCGACTCTTGTGCGCTCTCGTGCTAGACGTGCCGATACACTTTATACATTTTTATTGTAATTTATTCATATTGCTTTTTACAAAGTTTCATAATAAATTACATATTTCTCTCATTTAAGTAAACAATTCCTCGAGGACATTATTCTAGCATGTACTCTGTACATTGTCTGTGGACTGAAGGGCTACGAGGTTATACATTCGAAAATCGTTCCGCTCCACTCGCACTAACAGTCATTAGTAGAGTGAAAGGGACGGTATGACATGAAGTTCGAATTTTTAACCCCCCCTTAACCCCTCGTAAAAAATGTACCGCATTCTAGTCTCATCTGTTTAACGCACGAATTCTGCTGATTTTAATAAAAATAGAAAAAGATAGCCTTTAATTTGGCACATCCGTGTCTTAAGAGGGTTTATTCCTACTGAGCTGGCAACGTCGCATTTTTGGTGATAATTTCACAGAAATTGAATGAAAGTTTGAAATGTGCGTCTGTTGTGTACTTCGTTTTTAGTGTGTCAATGTGTCCAATGCAATTATTAATCGTGATGGACTTTTATTTTCTTATTAAACGAGATTAATTCTTATTCTTTACTAGTAGACTATATACATCTCTACTATAGACTAATATAATATAAGGCACGGGGACTTTATACATCCCTTTTATAAATGTACTAGCTGTTACCCGCGGCTTCGCTCCCGTATCAGTTTTTCTTTTCAAATTATTGTTACATAAGACACCTTCTCATGACAATAACAAACAACAAAAAAGAATCAGCGAAATCGGTCCAGCCGTTCACGCGTGATGCCGTGCCAAGGGAAATAGGGATTTATTTTTATATACATATAAAGATTTAACGTATTTTATTTTGAAAAAATGTCTTTCTGCCAAGTTTCTTGCGGCGCATTCTTCTTGGCAATGATGGTATTTCCGAATGCGCTGGTAGTTTAAAAAAAGGCATGTAAAAGAGCCCTTGGCGGCCGATTTGCAAAAAAAAATTTTGAATTTCGAATTTTATATCCATTTATTACAAAAATAACAGTCAATCACGCAGTCAACAGCAAACGAAAAACACAGACGCCCATTTCATTTTTTTTTTTAATTTCTGTGTTGGTAATAATCGTAAAGAAACACCAAAAATGCACCAAAAATCCAGCTCAGTAGGAAAAAACTCTTGAGCTTTCGAGGGGTTAATTCCATAAGTTAGGAATACTATGACGCAGGACGGGTCCTCTGGGTACCGTATAACAGGTTTGTGGTAGATTTAGGCACTCTAGCATCTTCTTTGTCCCTAACCTGTGAGAAGTTGTCGCAGATAACAAGTACCTGTAAAAAGGAATAGTACAAAATTAAGTACGAGTGAACATAATTATTAAAAAAAAATTTTTTTTAGTATAAATTAATAGAATAATTCTTTCTTAACTTTTCAAAACAAGACTTAAAAACAAGCTTAAAAACTGGCTGATAGATTGGGTATTTTATAACTTGAGTGAGTTTTTTAGGGATCATAATTGGCATTGTTCATTTTTTTTAGTATGCTCCAATTCGAAAACCATTTCGAGGAAAACCATCAATTATCAGATTTATCTTGTCCGATTTCAAAAATACTTTATGATTGCAGATATTTTTGTAAAAGTACTTTGAACCTTTGTTTGACCGAACGACCGGGTTTTTAGACAGAATCCAGCATCGAATGTTTGCCACATGAAATGAAAAAAAAAAGTTTGGCTACGGCAACTGTCACGTGTCACTGTCAAATCTACAAAACCATAGACAAAGCCGTTTTTTTTTATAGCCAGCCGAACGAAGGCGATTGGGATTCTGTCTAAATTCACGAATTATCAAACAGCGGAAAAATATTTATTATTAATTAACAAAGCTACGTAAAAGCATAATATTCAAATTAGTTGCTTGAAATAGTCCATTTTATCAAATAAAGGTGTTAAAAGCACAGCTTAAAAAAAGTGAACAATGCCAATTGGTGATACTTTTAATGTTTGATAATTATTAATGTCCTATCAGTTATTGTCATAATTATTTATGTGTAGTTTGTTGTGTTACATTGTGTGCCCGAAACGGGTAACTGTTGATACCATGTACTTCTTGTCAACTATGTACACACACAGTTTATGCAACAAATATTTCTATTTCTATTTTATACATACACAAATCATGTCTATATTCCTCCAGGTTAGACCGAGCCATGTTTAGCATGAATGTAGGCGTATAGGTGAAAAGGGGAATCAAACAAATTACGACCCTAAATAAGGTCAGTGGTTCAACTCAAATCATAGACCCTACGGACCCTAAATGGTCTTACGCAACGCAACAGCTAAGCGAGTGGGTCAAGGGCCATAGACTATGAGAGACTGAGTTTGGAATACAGTGGAGATGATCACTGAATGGGGACTCTTTCTTTGCTCACCAGTTGGCGCCACTGTTGCCTAAGGTCCAGAGGTATAGCTGTCAAAGGCGACTTTATAAGATCGGCGCCGAAACAAAGTTTTAAATCCTGAATCTCATTAAGTTTATTAATTATAAATAACTTTAACTATCGTCGTATCGAGTAGCTATGCCGCAATGTTGTGCAGTTCCGTTTTGTTCAGAAAAATCCGCTTTCAAAGCGTTCACATTAATCGCCAAATAATCCATATTTGCGATAATTTCACGAAGGAGATCACTTTTCAACAGGTTAATGAAAAAAATTATAATTTATGTCACGAAGCCCGCCAAAACCAGTGAAATGTGAATGTTATTGGACCTCACGCGACACTAGCGCCTCTAGTGGCAAATTCACACGCGGTAGCTCCCATTGGCAGCGTCTCTAGGGGTACGTAACGGCAACAAATGAATGTCATCCAGCACTAGCACAAGAGAGCGCGAGAGCTAGGTAGGTATGTCGCGCGCGAGATCGAGATCGATGGTATCGAGCGATGGTAGAATGGAACAGTCGACGTCGATCGATAGTTTCTACAAGACCAACGCTACCAAACTAATCGATCGTAATCGATAGATGTTGGTCGATGACATCGATCGATGGTCGATCGACTGGTGTGGTCACACCCAAGAAAAGACGAGTAATCTATCTCGCGCGACATAGCTCTCGAGTAGAGATGTCACGAATATTTGGCTACTATTCGGTATTCGGCCTATTCGGCCCATTTTTTGGTATTCGGTATTCGGCCGAATAATACGTACTATTCGGCCGAATACCGAATACCGAATTATGAAAAAAAGACACGTCATATTACTCAAGATTATATGTGTGCATTACCAAATTACAATACTTTAGTAAGTAAAATTGATCAGCGTTAAGTTGTGATGGATAAAAACAAGCTTTTTAGCATTTGTTGGTAGCAAACGATTATGCTTTTCGTCGCATACACGCTACTCCCAGGAGAAGAAAGATAAACTTTAGCAAATTTCGAGAGAATTGGGTATTGTTTTTCGTTTGCTGACCACCACTTGTAAGGATCAGCCTATAGACAAGCACGTATTTTGTGCCGAATATTCGGCGCTTCGGCCGACAGCGTTGCCGAATATTCGGTATTCGGTATTCGGCCAAATCACTATTCGTGGCAACTCTACTCTCGAGCGCACTTATGCTAGCCGTGCTGGAGCGTATCCAGCCTCCACAAAGAGGTGGTCACCTAACTGCTGAGCGTCGTAATTCAATCAAGTGCGATCTAGTCCTGTGCTTAACTCGTAGTTTTTCCATATCAATTTTTGATGTAAAAACTTCTTTAGCGGCGTTGTGACCGTTAGGACACCGCCTCCGCTTACCGCAAACAGCAGCGTAAGGACTCCTATAACAGCTCCCACTAGCACGTCCCACCAGTGGTGCCGATGGTCGGTGATCCTGGATAGCGAGCAGACGGCGGCGTACGTAGCGCAGCAGAGCTGGAGGACGGGCACCAGGAGGACCGTCCGGCCAGACCAGGAGAAGGCACGGCGTTGGAGGTACCACTGGATAGAATAAACAAATATTAAACACTGTTTGGATTATAGTTCACACGCGGGCCCAGTGCGGATTGGGAACTTCACACACACCATTGAATTGTGAGAGGAGGCCTGTGCCAAGCTATGGGACGTCTATAGGCTGGTAAATATGTATGTATAACTCTTTATTGTACATAAAACACAAGAAAAAGGTGAATACAGGACAACACACATGTACAAAGGCGAACTTATCCCTAAAAGGGATCTCTTCCAGTTAACCTTTGAACGATTATTTTGAACGATTAACGAATATTGCCGTTGTTCAAAATATACGGTGCCAAAAGGGCGGCTTAAAGCTGATTAACTATTACACTACTAACTATAACCAACTACACTATAAACCACTACACTACCCATATTATTATTTTCATTTTCTTTTTTCAAGTTAATGCCGAGGCCTGGGAACTAGCCAATTGTTGGATGACTTGTTTAAAAACACGAACCGCAGATGAGTGTTTTTTAAAGTTACGAATCCAGCAATTGCTCTTCCAGCTGAGGCAGATATTAATGTTTTTCTCAAACATTGAGAGGAAATGAAAATAAATTTTGCACTAAACTTCCTCGCAACTCAGGTGGTTTTTACGTTCCCGCCTTTTTTCTTAAGTTTTTTTTTATGTCACCTGTCACCGCATGCTACTTGAGACATTGATAAAAACGTTAGACTCGAACAAAACGCGCACTCCTCGGCCATCGACTTGGCTGTATGACATTGTTGTTCATTATTCCATAGTCTCTTTGACTTTAAAAAAGTTAAAATCAAATGAAAAACAGTCCAGCAATCCGATTTATGGTCAGAAAATCGCGCCTGCAATGTATTTCGGCCGTCAAAAAGCCCCTTCGCGTTCTGTTACTTCGAATACAATGACGACATTCACGACAAAGTTTGAGAAAACAGTGTTAGCTGATTTTTCTGAAAGGACTTTTACCGCGTTACATTTAATGACGAGCACCAAGTGACCTTTAAACATTCACAGAGCACTGCCAATTTGTTTTGATGAAAATTTTCATAGAATTCAGTCTGATGATATAATTATTACTATTTTTGGGGATTAGTGTGTATTCAGTGAATTTCTGCTAATTGGCAACAGTTTAGGAACAACTGGCGGCATTGTTTGATGATTATTAGGTAAAGTGGAGTTACTGAATTGTTGATTTTCGTGTTTAAGATAACACAAAGTTAAAAAACCAACTAAAATAACCGAGGGTTTTTACACTAATGACAGATAAGGACAAACGTTTGCTAAGTTAGGAGAAGCTTAGGAGAGCGTTTATGAATAAGGGGGTAGTAATTATCTCAGTGTTTTATTTTGCACAGTAAAGAGTTTTCTTCCATGCTGGTCTGGGAGCAAAGAAAAAACATAGAATGTACCAGTTGCTTCTCTACCCGCGCAGATGGTAAAAGCCCATCGAGGGAATGGGCGAAAATCATAGAAATCATGTTATAGGCGATAAGGCTAGCAACCCATCACTATTTTGATTCCATTTTCCACCTATACGCCCACAATCTTGCTAAATGTGGCCTGTAGGTGCCTGTTACCTTAGGCTCTGTCTACCCCGTAAGGGATAAAGACGTGATTTGTGTATGTGTGTGTATATGTATGTAAGAGTTTTACATACAAAGGCTAATAAGAAGAAGAAGTGGAAGAAAAAGTCAACAGGAAGAGTTAAACTTACAGCAATGAAGAATCCGCAGTAGATAGACAGCGAGGTGTGTCCGGAGGGGAAACTGTGGTAGGAGTCGTACTGCGCCCACCAGGAGTTGGATGATGTGCATTCAAATGTAGATACGTATTCGCCTCTGGAAGGAAACAAAGGGTAAGTAACGGCCCAGAGATGTCATAGAGCAGTTCCAACATGAGTTTTTAGGTACTAGTTTAACTTTGCCTGCTGAACAACGGATTACATTGAGTGAGCGTCAGAACTTCATCCACGTGTCGCTATTTTTGTGTAAAAAAAGGTTACAATACAATGACAACTTACGGAATACAATCCACGTTGGTGTCTGGCGCACATTGGTCAAAGAACACCGGCCTCGGCATCCCAGTGATGCCCTTCATCACCTCAACGATCATGAAGTTGAAGCAAAACCCGTAGGAGTAGGCCCTGAAGAGCAGGCCGGTTCTCCTAAACGCCTCCGCGGCGCGGGAGCGGACGAGATACTCGGAGTCGAGGAGGAGAAGCTCTGTTAGGAGGATCTGGAATGGTAATGAGGATAGTTAATTAGGTGATTTGAAAAAAAGCCGTGGTAGCCTAGTGGTTTGACCTGTGGACTCTCAAGCAGAAGGGTCGTGGGTTCAAGCCCGGGCTCGCACCTCTGAGTTCTTCGGAATTAATCTGCGATATTACATTTGAAATTTAGCATGAGCTTTTCTGTTAAGGAAAACATTGTGAAACCAGCACACATCTGCGACCCAACTCCATAGTGTGTGTGAAGTTTCCAATCCGCACTGGGCCCGCGTGGGAACTATAGCCCAAGCCCTCTCATAGTGAGAGGAGGCCGGTGCCCAGCAGTGGTTTACGCTTACGATGTTTTCCTTCACCGAAAAGCTTATGGTAAATTTCAAATGTAATATCACACAAGAGGTGCGAGCTCGGACTCGATCTCACGACTCTCTGCTTGAGAGGCCACAGGTCAAACCACTAGGCTACCACGGCCTTTCACTTGGAATGTATTTAAATTTCAAGATTTGACTTGGCAAGTTTACATTAAAAAAAGTTATGTCAAAATAGTGATGGGTTGCTGGCCGCATCGCCAATAACATGATTCCTATTTTCGCCCATTCCCTCGATGGGCTTTTCTTTGGCGCTTTCTGCGTGGGTAGAGAAACAACTGGTACATTCTATGTTTCTTTGCTCCCAGATAGTGGCGTAACTAAAAGGTCTGGGGCCCTTGGCAAATTCGTCAGATGGGGCGTCCTTGCTCAATATAAAGAAGTGCATCAGCGCCCCTTCTGTGCTCTAAACCAAGCCAGTTCGGGGCCCCATAGGGCTAGGGGCCCGTGGCCTTTTGCCACTCCTGCCACCCTATAGTTACGCCACTGCTCCCAGACCAGTATGGAAGTAACTTTGGATACTTACAATGGCAATAGGCAACAAGAGAACGCTGAAGACCAGAACTCCGCCAGAGACCGTGTCTCCGTTGAGGGTGAAGTTCAGCTTCGGGTCCTGGCAGAAGAAGCCGGCTTTGTGTGATGGGATGATCCCGGACTCGTATAGGCCAAGGAGGACAAGCACTAGAAGAAAAGGCATCATTACATTTTTGATAACTGCCTATGTAGGGGAATATTAACACCAATTGACCTAGTACCAAACTAAACAAAGATATGTCGACTGGGCACTCACAAAAGGAGTTCATATAATAATAAAATAATGAACCGAAGGAAGATATTAAAACAGACTAAAACTGTAAAGTAAATTCGTCGTCAAAAATTCCGCCACAGGCATCGACCCTGAGACGCTGGCCGCATTGCCTCTCTGAATTGCTACGAGTACTCCTGGCTGGGCACTGGACTATCTTAAGAATTGATAAATACTCATTCAGCTTTCATGGCTCGAGAATTAAAATTTGTACCTAATTTCATTACTCAATTATCTACCCCACCCAGGCTCAAAACCGGGCACAAATATTCGTAGATAAGGTTCTCTAACCACTAGGCTACCCGGTTGACAAATATTCAACCCTTTTATAGTTACCCGGCTGTAATTATTAAATAATTGTAATTATTAAATATAACTTCTTCGGTAAGCCAAATAAATAAAAATAATTATTTGAAAACAGACTGAAACTTAAACTAACTACTAATTATAAAAATATAAAGTTAATATGTCGTCAACATATACCGCCACAAGCATCGACCCCAAGACGCTGGCCGCATTACCTCTCTGAACTGCTACTCCTAACCTTTGAGAGAGGTAAGCGCCAGCACTAAACGTGTCGAAAGCTCTTTTAGAATTTAAAAATTATCTTTATATCTCTACCTAAATTATCTTTGCAAGAAGTTATTCTTCTTCAACAAACAAAGAAACTACAGTATTCTGCTGCTCCATTTCAAAAATGACTAAATTGTCCGGACTTGACAAAAAAGTTTGAAAAACAAAATTATAATTACCAAGATTAAGATTTACATATCAAACAAAGAAAGTCCATTGACATGAAGGCATGACGGTGACCTTTCTGTCCTGAAGTCCCCACCACAATTCAAGGGGGCAACGACTTAAAATTGTAAGATAAGTAAAGGCAAGTGATTTATCTATAAAGATGATTGAGACATACGACGTCATGATTTAGCGATTTAGCGAATTGACGATGGGAGGAAAGTGGCTTCGAACGTCTGACTTGATAAACAATCGCTGACAATCACTGACGCATTCAAAGCTGCCAATTTTCATACAATTCTGTTGAAATGCCAACGATTTTTGAATGCACTTCTGTGAAAATAGCAAAATACTATTAAAAACTGTTAAATTTATAAATAAATCACGTCCTTACCGTACCACCTATAACATGATTCCTAAGATTTTCGCCCGTTCCCTCAATGGGATTTCACCATTCGCGCGGGAAAAGAAGCAGTTGGTACATTCTATGCTTTTTCTTTGCTCCCAGACGAGCATCGAAAAAAAATACACGCGTGTTTGTATGTAGGTAACTATAATACGAGTGGAGTAGAAAATAATCGCCGATATTTTTTTGCGTATCATATTTTATTGAGTTGGAACGATAGATAATTTTGTAGTTACTGTTTTTCCACTACATTCTACAGACTGACCGCTTAACTGAGTCCTCGCCGCTGGGACCAAGAGAGGTGCGGGCGGGTGGTGCGCCTGCCGCCCGCACCTCTCTCGGCCCCCTCTGTCGTCCCACCCCGCGCCCCTGCACCTGACAGGTAAGTTTGTGTTATAATGTATTACTGTCCGTGAGGTTTTAGAAGGATCCGTCCGAGGGGAAGAGCAATGCTTGGTCCGGTGCACCCTGGGCATCGGTTAATGATTTCCCGGCAGATTCTGGGGGATATCATTATCCGTTGGCTAAGAGCCCGACAGGGGGGGGAGGGGTCTTTGACCTTGTTCTACCCTACAACGTTGCCGACATTCTTGTCACAAGATTTTTGAATACTGTATTTATTACTTTGACATTGGCGAAATCATTGCAACGGTCGATGGGGCCATATTAAAAAAAAAAGAAGAAGAGGTCTTAGAATGCTATTCGGGTTTCGGGTACCGTTGGCCAATTCAAGTATGAAAGCCATAAGTGCGAGTGAGACATTCTAAGAGCCCACGGACTGTACCTAAATGGAGGAGGGTTTTGCAGATAAACATATTCATCTCACACGGCCTTAGCCTTGTACGTGGTGGAGTACTACGAGTAATTTAAATGTTTTTTGTTTATTACTACGAGTGGTATAAGCCTCTTCATTGCTTTAACCTTTACAATATCCCCGCTGACGCCACCGCATCGTCAACACAATGTTGACCTCCCGCGCGGTACGTCTGACATTGACTTTGAACTCGCGAAAACGGACGACATCATTTGTCAAATTGGCAAAATGGCAGAACGGCCTAGCGCAGCAGTTCCTGGTTTGATTCGTTGGTATTAAGAGGCTGAATTCATTTAGGGGATAAGGAAACGCCTTGGTAATTCAATGGGGCTTGGTCTACTGCATCTGTGTATGATAAGACTATTTAGTTATTACTTTACTACATACATACATAACATAAATCACGTCTTCATCCCTTCCAGGGTAGACAGAGTCCAAGGTAATAAGTCCTAAAGACCACGTTTAGCATGATTGTGGGCGTATGGATGGAAAGGGGAATCAAAACAGTGATGGGTTGCTAGCCACATCGCCTATATAACATGATCCCTAAGATTTTTGCCCGATATCGATGGGCTTTTACCATCGGCGCGGGAAGAGAAGCAACTGGTACATTCTGTTTTTTCTTTGCACCCAGACCAGCATGGAAGCACTTTAGTAAAAGGCGGCAAAATTGAGAGCGAGTAGCTGCTGTATAGCGATAAGCAGAGTGAGGAGCAGAGCGAATGGCACAGTGAGTAGCAGAGCGAATAGCACAGTGAGGAGCAGAGCGAATAGCAATGTGAGGAGCAGAGCGAATGACTTTTTATCTCAGAAATTTGTGTAGTTCCCGCTGGTTACAGGAGATGAAGAGATTGGACATTGATGTCCTAGGAATCAGTGACTCGAGATTAAGAGGTATCGGAATGCAAACATCGAATGACACCCTCGCTTATTACAGCGGAAATGACACGAACACAGGGTTCAGCTCATCATGCAGGGGAACATCCAGTAGGGAAAGCGACCTCCCGCAAGGAGGCGTACATCGTGCTAAGAATCTCCGGACATGGTTCAAACTACGTTATTGAATCAGACGTCCACAGATTACGTAAAATAATAGATTGGGCATGCACTCAACTGGATTACAGCAGTGATGCAATGGAACTAATAAATAGTAATACGCCACATCCTCAGGTTAAAGCACTCGTGTGTATACACGTGCCTACTGGATCACTTCACTCAATAGTGACGTGTCTGAGCGCTATAGTGTTCTTTGCTTTACAATAAGGAATGGAGAACTCTAAGACAGCGGCGCCACTGTCAATGTCAAATTGTGATTGTGTTTATAATTTTATCAAAACACGGTTGTGATTTCTTTGAGTGCCTACATAATACTGAAAGTAATAACAAATTGGTGTGTTTCGTTATATTTTGAACATTTAAAGACTATACAAAATTATTTGTCAAGTTCTGCTACTCGACGAGAGATGGCGCTAGTAGTATTCGCTTCACCGATGAAGTTAAGTGAATGCGGTGTGACAAAACAATACATGCTTTTTAGGGTAAAAACGGGACCCTATTACTAAGACTGTCTGTCTGTCTGTTACCAGGCTAAAACAAAGTCGCTTTCTCTGTCCCTATGTCCCTTTGTATGCGTATATCTTCAAAACTACACAACGGATTTTGATGCGGTTTTTTTTAATAGACAGAGTGATTCAAGAGGAAGGTTTTTATGTATAATTCTACGCAGACGAAGTCGCGGGCAGAAGCTAGTCCTCAATATAAAGAAGTGTATCAGCGTCCCTTCTGTGCTCTAAACCAAGCCAGTTGGGGGCCCGTAGAGCTAGGGGCCCGTGGCATTTTGCCACCCCTGCCACCCTATAGTTACGCCTCTGGTCGCTTACCACTGTCAATTTTATTGTCACGATGGATCTTTGGATCAATTAGTGAGTTTCAACGCCATTCCAGATTGAAAAAGCAAAGGCGTTTGTAACATACATAAATAAATAACGTCTTTATCCCTTCCGAGGTAGACAGCCTAAGGTAACAAGATTTGAAGGCCACATTTAGTAAGAATGTGGGCGTATAGGTGAAAGGGGAATCAAAATAGTGATGGGTTGCCAGCCGCATCGCCTGTAACATGATTCCGAAGACAGTGACACATGTCAGGTATATTTGATGGTAACATAATTATGTGAGTAAAGTATGTACGTATAACTCTTTATCTAAATATACAGGGTGTCAGAAAACCCTTTAACGTCCTTTTACAGAATTGTCAGGTAGGTCTATCTGAACACCCTGGCAAAGTTTGACGCTCGTGGTTAATTAATTGACCCTTTAATTAACGAATCTTAAGATGCATTTTAGGACTATGCTCTCAGTGTACCTTTTCATTCACAAGTTACGAAAGTAGCGCTACTCGAAACCTTATTGTTTGTAACTAAAACTTCACTAGCACTTGCTTTCAAACTAACTACCATAAAACTTTGATCGGATTTCCTTAATGATAAATGATCATTTTAAATTATTCTAGACTCGTTTCAGAAAATCCACAGTACGACCTGGCCAACGTTAACGTGCGTGTGAAGTGAATTGCGAAAGTAATTGTAATCTACCTAATTACAATTCTTTGTAGGTATGCTTTAAAAAAGTACCTAGAGATGATTTTAAAAGGATTATGTGTTAGGAGATGGAATAAAATGGATATCTGTAATTGTGGCTTTTGATTTTACTTACATTATTCTGTATCAATACGAAATCACGTAATACACTTAAAGCCACAATTATTAAACACTCTCTCACTCACACACACACATTAATTGTTGAGCGGATATCGGCAAAGAATCACATTTTATTTCGATTATTTCTCTTTTTTACATAAAATAAACTAAAATTGAATTCTACATCGAAAATTACAAACAAGATGTTTTGACAAATGTTTTTTGACTGTTCATATTTGAGTGAATACCGCGTGATCGCCTGCGCCCTCTGAAAGAGGTCGGTGGCTGTTTGTTTATGGTAGCTTCACTCTCTACTTGTGGGACGTGAATGTGAGTGTGGGATGGCTTTTGAGTCTCTTATTTATTTATTTATTTATTCATACCCATTTTCAAGCCTCAATTTCTGATTCATGAAGTCATCACTGCGCTTGGCAGACAATGTGTCTTGCTTGTTATCGGGCGTGTGGCACCCGAAAGAATCAAATCATTATTGTGTACCAATAAGCTCATTTATCCGTTCACTCATAATCATGAGTCTCGTTTAGAGAATCGTCCTTTACACCCAGTCAGTTTTGGGCGTCTACATCAAAGGGTCGCTCGCGGTTGCGAACCGTTATCACTATGTAATATGCGCGCTGTCCACTATGTCCTTTATTGTCGATTTATGTTCCAGGGTTTAGTAGTAGTAGTAAATAGTAAATGCTTTATTGTACAAAAATAAAGGAACAAAACAACTGTCAAAGAAAGATAAGATACATCAACAAAGACAAACTTATCTCTGTTAAAGGATCTTTACCAGTTTACCTTTTAGTGGGTGCAAGCAGGCGATCGATTATAGGTACAAGCGAGAATACTGCTGAATTAGAAAAATGATCATATTGAAAATAGTTAGTCTTGTTACACAGTCGACAATTAAGAATTGCGAATTAATATGGATACCGAAACAATAGATACTGCGTGGACTTTAAATTTGACTTCGTTATGTCTTATCAAATTTCACATAAAACAGATTTTAAGAATAGTTTTACAGCGTTTACAGGTTGCTGTAAACAGTTTTCGAGTTCTCAAGTACCTATCTAAATTAGTTTGTTAGGTATACATTCCTGTAAAAATAGGATGGACCGAGACGACTCTGACTGTGACAGGACTTGACAAAAACACTATTACATCAGACATGGCTGTCGGGCTTTGATCCCTTTGCCTTTCCTTAGTGGAAAAGATAATAAAACAAAAAAAATATGACGGCCGTCAGTTGATATTGAGTGGCAGTATTTAATATTTTTTGTAATTATTTTAAATATTTGTATTAAAATAGTAAAGCAAAACGATGTTTGAGTGTGTACTGTGTGTGATTACGGGGTACTTCACGTTGAGTGGTAATGTGATTTGATATGTGAGTGACTAAAACGGACACAATAACTGAAGGTCTGTAATCAATATCTAAGTACCTACTTCATAAGATTAGCAAGAAATACAGTCAAGGGCAAAGATATATATGCAAGTAATGTGAAAGAAAATAAGTAATCATATAAAGTTAATAAGATATATACTCATTCAAATGGGAATTAATATGCAAACTACACTGGCAACATAAATATGTACCTGGCAAGTCCAAAAACTTGTATACAATCAAAATTCCATTATTAGTATCCTGCAAATAATGCAAAATATTATAGTCATACTTATGTCATTATATATAGATTCAGTAATTGCTACGAAAATATGTATACAAAATGTAATTTGCGAATATCAACTTTACGGCCTAGTCACACGAAACAAATTTGTAAAGTATGTTTTGACAATTCACGAAAACAGTACAGACTTGTCATTGCATATATGTTTGTCGCATGTTTTGACCTGTCACCACGACGTTATCAATCGGCATGTTTAATAGATTTTACAGATTCAGATTTCGTTGATTTTGATTGAAGATGAAAACGCTAGGTACGGTCAAGTGCAAAAATAAGTATCGATACGAACTTCTCAAAAATATGTCCCACGACCTTATTACGCCGGTGTAAGAGTGTATGGTACTTATTTTTGAAACTTTGACTAGATACATATTATTACACTTGACTGTACATTCAGGGACAAAAATAAATATATACCCAAAGTATCGAAATATGTATACATAAACTCAAGAAGGCTTGTGTTATGGGTACTAGTTACGAGTAGATGACGATATACATACCTATATAAATAAATACATACTTAAATATATAGAACATAGAATGTACGTGAATGTATGTGTATATAGGAAAAACATAGAATGTACCAGTTGCTTCTCGTCCCGCGCAGATGGTAAAAGTCCATCGAGGGAATGGGCGAAATTCTTTGGAATCATGTTATAGGCGATGCGGCTAGCAAGCCATCACTATTTTGATTAATTTTTCCACCTATACGCCTACAATCATGCTAAACGTGGCCTTAAGGTTTTGTTTCCTCAGGCTCTGTCTACCCCGTAAGGGATAAAGACGTGATATATGTATGTATATATGTATGTATGTAGAACATCAATGACCCAAGCACAAATATTCGAGTTGATCACACAAACATTACCCTGGCCGGGTTTCGAACCCGGGACCTTCGACTCAGAAAGCGGTTGCTTCGCCACTGAGCCATCCGTGTCGTCAATATCAAATCATACAGTAATTGGCGATTTACGCTATTTTCTAATTTTTTTTTACTTAATAAAAGGCAAAGTATACTTAAAATAACTGTATAATAAAGAAAACCACTCCTTAAACTTAAGACAAAGTGAGTAGAGAGTAATATTTTCTATAGTACGTTATTATTAACATGTTTAATATTTCTTACCGTGATGTCTAATTCGTCAGCAGAGCTATATCAAGCACGTATATACCTTCCTCGCATAAGGCAACAATCCTATGTTTTAAATGATCGCTTAAACGATACATTTTCTCCTTCAAAATTAATGAGAAGCCGCCAGATAAACCATGAGAAACGGTAAGTCAAATGGAATTAAAAAATCCAAGAGTGACATATGACACATGCACATGCTACATGCATATGCACAAATCACGTCTTTATCCTTTACGGGGTAGACAGAGTCTATGGTAACAGGTACCTATAACCTACAGGCCACATTTAGCAAGATTGTGGGCACATGACATGATTTAAAATAAATAGAGTAATTATCAGTTAAAGAGTTTGGAATAGCAGTTGTTGTACGACTTGAAGCTTCAATGGTTGGCTGATTACATTAAGATTACAGAGTTCGATGTTACGCAAATACGTTTATAAGCTCCTGACAATAGAGTTGTGTTAATAGAATTTTGGATTGTTTACATATTTTTGGTTATCATATTAGATACATAATTAATGGTTAAATAGTGTATACATATTTTTTAACTTTACGGTGTTTCTAAGTTTATGGCCTAATACATGAGGACATATTATTGCAAATGTTGTATACATAGTTATCTCTCAAATCATGTATACTAATTTATGTACTTTTATATGTTGCCAAATTTATGACCATTTAGATGACCATGCTTTTTGACACTCTGTGGTGTATACATATCTTTGCCCTTGACTGAACAAAATATGCGAATGCTCACAACTTTAGGTTTTTGGCTTGTACTTCTAAATATTCATAGCAAAAGTTTAATTTTCCCGGTATAAAATTAGTTACGCTACCGAACATTGTGTGTCGCTTACGAGTATGTTGCGAAAGCTTGATAGCTGATTGGTTGATTTTGAACTAATTCATTTAGGCTGATTGGCTGATTTACGAAACTTCCGTATGCCGAAGTAGTCGCCAACAATAGTTTGACGTGTAGTATATGAGTAAACACCACTAGAGTATTGTGAGTAGCTTAAGCCTGTGGCACACTGAGCAAAGCTATTAAATTATTTTTTATAATTCTTTTTTTTTAGTTGTAATTAGGGTCTCATACTTTGCAGGGGTGTTCAAACCAATATACCGAACAAGTTCGTGAATTATCGTTAAAGGGTTTTCTGACACCCTGTATATAACTCAAAGGTGACTGACTGACATAGTGATCTATCAACGCACAGCCCAAACCACTGGACGGATCGGGCTGAAATTTGGCATGCAGGTAGATGTTATGACGTAGGCATCCGCTAAGAAAGGATTTTGATCAATTCTACCCCTAAGGGGATAAAATAGGGGATGAAAGTCTGTATGAAACTTTGTCAATTTTAAACCGATCGGGCTGAGGCTTTGCATGCATACAGCTACTATGACGTAGGCATCCTCTAAGAACGGATTGCGTAATTTCTGCGGGATAGCGATAAACGAATTCTATGCAGACGAAGTTGCGGGCAACAGCTAGTTGTACATAAAACACATTCAATTACGTACGTATGAAGTACGTAGTAGGAGTAGGTATATGTGTAGTGTTAGGTTGAATAATATGCAGTTTGCCGCCTTTGTGGGTGCTTTTTGTGGTTTACCTCCATTTACATTCGTTTAACGTCTACATTACGTGCTTTTGTGGCAAACACACGATGTCTTGGTATTTCCAAAAATGTTATTTAAAAATCGGCCCTAAACCTCAGCCTTCTTTTGAAACGTTCAGTTTTTTGTAATAGTCAAGTT
The DNA here is from genome assembly GCA_949127965.1 of Pandemis corylana. NCBI lineage: Eukaryota > Metazoa > Arthropoda > Insecta > Lepidoptera > Tortricidae > Pandemis > Pandemis corylana. The sequence goes on along the minus strand of OX421867.1, from coordinate 11,386,798 downwards.
AATAAGTTTAGGCTGGGTGTTAGCAAGTGTTAACACGTTCACTGCGGTTTCGGGTCGAATAGATCCTATGCACATCTAGCCTACGGTGCGGCGATAAAATTCCTTGAACCACCGCTGGTGCGGGACAAGTTTATACAGGTTATCTGTTGAGCATAAGTGAGATAGTTAGTGTTTTGGTATTGTCTCTCCAAAAGTAGTCAGTTACTTTAAAAAAACTTCATCGGATCCTTTATGCCCTATGCCGACTGAACGTAAAAAAATTACGTCTAGTGCGTTATAGGGTCTTAGTGACCCGATGCCCAATGACCCGATAGCCGCACTAGATTAAACGCTAATTTGTCTAGTGCAGTGCGGGTGTGCAGAACAAAAGATAGTTACCCCATCTGTTTTTCTGAAATTAACCGAAATATACGCTGTGACTTTTTTATTTGTGGAATGAGTGAAAATGAAGCGATTTAAACGGAAACTGTTAATGCCTAGTGGTGACGAAAGTGAAAACAACACAAAAACAGAAGAACATTTACAAAAAACGCCCACCGATATGTGTAACCTGAAAAACTCTTTGGGTATGAGTAATTTTAATCAAATTCTTTTTTTCTCAATTAATCTCAAGCTCAATTCTTTTTAATCAAAATTTATGTTGCTCGATATCGATGTTTTGTTTAACACCCTACAGCCCTAAAAATGTATCGATAGTTTTTTATGTCAGTGCGGATATCGGGCATAAAGGATCCGATAGTTTAAACATACATTTGATTAGTTTTGAGAGGCCCCATCTACTTACGAACTTGGCTGTGCCAAGAGCAACTCTATGTCTATGAGTTACAATTCATATTTTACCAATATTCATCAAACCTATGCGGATAATGGCCCTTATAGACGAGCATGTGAAACAGGTCCTTTCGACCCCCAAACGCTCTAACAGAAAGTTAGTTGTCGGATCTTATATACCCTATGACGCTCTAACTGAAAGTCTTCGAAATACTTTCCCGCAGTGAACGTGTTAAAACAAAAGTAAGACAGTTTTCTAATCAATACGCATTATTTTAACGCGTAAAAAATGTTTCAAGGAGTAGTATGATTTTGTTATTTCTTTTCTTTTTTACGTTACATTAAAATTTTTACGTTACGTTTATGTTATAATTTTAATACTGTTGGTCTACTTTATCAGACGATTCGGTTCAACGGCAAAGTTCGTCGACACATCTTTTTTTCTTTAAAAAAAACAGAAACTGCGATTGCGTGCATTCTGCCACATGTGGCCCCACACGTGTGTCATAAACAACTTTTTTTTTCCCTTTCTGTGGTTTTATGTTTCTTTAATTCGCTGTAACTATCACACAAACTTATGTTTGCCGGTGGATAAACGTAAATAACTGAACCACACAGTATTTTAAGGTCTTCTTGTGACAACAGAAACCGTTTTTAGTTGTTAAAATAAATTTGCAAAAACGCCCGCATCTTTCATATTAAGGTGCATTGGGGTAAATTCGAAATTGGGCGAATTTCGAAACTAGTAGATATTTGGCAACGCTTATCTACTAGACGCCAAAGATATTGGAGCTTCTAGGTAAGCGTTGCTAGATTATGTAATTGTTACCCGTTTAGTGGATATCCACGAGTTTCGAAATTCCCCCAATTCCGAATTTACCCCAATGCACATATAAGTTTTATTTTTGTAAGAAAAATATTTATACCTTAGTATTTATTAATATTGTTATTGTAATCACAATAAACAAAAACCGTATAAGTATAAATAAAAATAAAATCAAAACATTATGATTTAACGTTTCCCAGTTTAAAAGCACGCCGTCTTTCATTACAAAATCAACACTTCATTTTATCATCTCCCTGTTCCTTCGGAATCAATCTTTATTACAATAAGTTTAAAGTTGAAGATGCAATATCATGCATCGCTTTTATTCTTAATCTCCAAGATGTAAACCCATACGTTATTACCGGGAACAAATTATAATTCTCTACTTCGATGAAATGGTATCCATTTCGGGAAGTTCATTAATTTTAAAATTGATATAGTTTATTGAGTGAAACATGGCCGTAGCTAGACCAATTTTAAATGGATACTTAATTTTGTATAACAACCACGAAATTAGTTTATCACTGTACAAAATACACTTATAGGTATTAAAAATAATACAGAAAAGCAGACCGATGAACAAATATAATTTACGGTTGGTAAAAGACAACAATCCCAAGCTTTGTACCTTTCATGGTATTTTTTTTCACGTTCTAACAGGGCATACTCTGAAGCTATAATGTAACTAAGTATATTACATGAAAATCATAATTAATAATAAACAATGATATTATTTATTTATATAAGGTGCATTGGGGTAAATTCGAAATTGGGGGAATTTCGAAACTCATGGATATCCACTAAACGGGGAACAATTCCATAATCTGGCAACGCTTATCTAGACGCCAAAGACGTTGAAGCTTCTAGGACTCAGTTAAGCGGTCGGTCTGTAAATCCCCACACAATCATTGTTATTGATTGGATACAATTAGCATCATATCCAATTGAATGTTGAAGGATCATACTTGATAGCTCACAATTTGTATGTACCTACATTTTTTGGGATTTGTTTGTTTACACAATTGTTAAAATGGATTGGTACGGACTATACTTTCTTACAGAAACTGTTGCTTACCAACTCCAAGTAGAGGGATGTCTATGAACACGTTCCACCAAACGCTGTGAGTTCTGGCCGAGGAAGTTGTATTTGACTGCGACTCCAAGTCTCTCCGCTGTAAATAAGAAAAATATTCTAAATAAAAAATATAAATAGGTACTACTAATCCTACTAATATTAAAAAAATGCGAAAGTATCTGAGGGTTTATGTATGCTACTCCTTCAGGCCATAGCTGCAGAGCGGATCCTGATGAACTTTGGAACATGGATAGATTATGGTTGGAAATAACACAGGCTACTTTTTATTCCAGTAAATTGAATAGCGATAAACGGCCTGATAACATCAAGTTAAGGGGCTTGATTTTTAAAGCACATCACTCAAATGTACTACCCGAAAGTAGTATAATACTACTATACTTTATTGTACATAAAACACGAGAAAAAGATGAATAGGTACAGGACAAGACAAATGCACAAAATGGCGTCAGCCCACCTAGTGGGAGGCCTGCCAACACTGCGTCTTCCGGCCCGTGGTCGCTGCTCGAGAACTTTTCTCCCCCAACAAATTATTAAAAAAATATCTCAAATTCAATTCTTCCCTAACAAAACAATACTAAAGCTCAGCCAACATAATTGAAGTCCTGAAAGGTTTACGGAACTTAGGTCGTTAGTCCATCGATCGTCTGCAAGGTCGGGCTGACCTTAGAATTTACATTTGACCTTCGCCGGCGGTGACCTTTAGGCACGAACAGTCGAAAACACTGAAGGACTGCTAACCCTTACCAAGGGAACTCGATGAAAATAAGAATCGACTTTTAAAAGTTTTTTTTTAATAAATACTTAATTTTTACTAGCTTCTGCCCACGACTTCGTCTGCGTAGAGTTATATACATATAAACCTTCCTCTTAAATCACTCTATCTACTAAAAAAAACCGCATCAAAATCCGGTAGTTTTAAAGATCTAAGCATACATAAGGACAGACAGCGTAAAGCGACTTTGTTTTATTCTATCTACTAATATTATAAAGAGGAAAGATTTGTACCTATTTTTGTATGTTTGTATGTTTGTAATGCATAGGCTCAAAAAGTACTGGGCCGATCTGGATGAAATTTGGAACATAGATAGATTATAGTCTGGAATAACACATAGGCTACTTTTTATCCCGGAAAATTTCGTGATTCCCGCGGGATAGCGATAAACGAATTCTACGCAGACGAAGTTGCGGGCAACTGCTAGTATTCTATGTAGTGATTAGCAAAGTTTGTCTGTTTGTCCGCGTGAACCGAAGTGGATACATACATAAATCACGTATTTATCCCTTACGGGGTAGACAGAGCCCAAGGTAAGAAGACCTAAAGACCACGTTTAGCATTATTGTAGGATGCAAAGGGGAATCAAAATAGTGATGGGTTGCTAGCCACATCGCCTATAACATGATTCCTAAGAGTTTCGCCCGTTCCCTCGATGGGCTTTTACCATCTGCGCGGGAAGAGAAGCAACTGCTACATTCTGTGTTTTTCTTTGCTCCCAGATCAGCATGCAAGTTAATAGTTGAAGCTGATAGTATACATATTCTGAAATAATTATTTACGTTGCGACTCTAGGCACCTACGACATGTCTATACATGTCTATATATATCGCGGGAACTATGCAACTTTTCGGGGTAAAAAGTAGCCTATATGTTAATCAAAGGTACCAGGTATCTCCCTTCCATATTTTATCCAATTTGCTTTAGGACAATGAACTAATATGTCATAATGTTCACTAGGCTTATTACCTAGCTCGCTCGCAATCGCCATCGTGTTCATTTTCACAGTTCTTGTATGAATGTGACAGCTAGCTGATTCTATTCTATTCTCCCTTAATGGCGGCCGTAAGGCTTGGGCCAATGTCAGTTTAAATGACAGGTGTACGGTTGATTCTGTCCACGTCAACGAGTGAGCAGCAGCAAGGAAATAATTTTGCAACTAATCCCCTTTTCGGCTGAGTGCTGATGTGGAGTCACCCTAGGACAAACACAAAGCTAGCTGATTCCGATGCCAATTGTCAGCCCATACATGAACTGTCAAAATGAACACGATGGCGATTGCGAGCGAGTTCGGTTATAAGCCTACTGATCTGTTAGTGGCTATGATCGATATCTTATAAAAAAACTGTTTTATAACATTAAACTAGCGCGTGATTATTTTGCAAGCCATCCTTATTTTTGTCTACATATTTTAAATGTATTCTCTTTTCTAAATTGTTGCATTTTTGGAACGTAAGCTTAAGGTTGGCTTTCATGAATCAAATAGTAAATTAATCAGCCGTACAGGATGATTCTTTTTAAATTATTATACATATTTTATCCTAATAATATGATAAATGCGAAAGTTTGCTAGTATGGATGTATGAATGTTTGAACTGTTTGAAATTTGGCACAATAATAGACTGGAATAAGACATAAGCTACTTTTTTTTAAATACTCGTCTACAATCAGTCACCAGACTTTAATTAGATATTTTGTAGGCCTATGTCATTGAAGAGGGGTGGACTTATGCCGTTCTCTTTCAGTCAGGGAGCACATGCGCCCGTTTAAAGCTAACTTTATAATAAGCTAGTTTTCATCTTCAAAAATGGTGTGTTACCTTCGCTATAGTAACATTATAGAGGTTATGAGCAAAAAACTAGACGACACCTGTTCTAGTAACAAATAGTAAAGGCAAAAGTGCTGCGTTTGACCTCAGGCGAATGTTTAATGAGAGATTTCCAAGTTTCAAGGCTCCGAGCCCTTCGTTGGATCATTTATTATGCAAACCGTAATGGGATCCCTAAACGAGCCACATAAATTATTCTTTCTATTGTTTACATGCTTTGTGACTATTTTATTTTGAATTTAAGTACTGTCGACACTTATCAAATTACATACATACATACCGTCACGCCTCTTTCCCACAGAGGCAGAGACTACTCTGTTCCACTTGCTACGATCCTGACATACTTCTTTCGCTTCATCCACACTCATCAATCTCTTCATACATGCTCGTCGGTTTCGGGTACTCCTGGCCTGACCTTTTTCCAAAACGTCTTCCAACGTAACCATTCACACTCCCCCTACAGATCTGTTTAGTTAGTCTACTTTCATCTATCCGCTCTACGTGACCAAACCAACTAAGCATACTTTTTTCTATCCTGTCAAATTACAACTTACATGTTAAGGTATAACTTTCTAAAATGCGTTTAATTTCTTCATTATAAATATTTAATAGGTAATTCGTCTTTTATTGATCTGTTACAAGTACACATCAGTGGCGTGGCGTCGAAGGTATTTAACTAGCCTTTACCTCTAATTCTGCGCAATATAAGTGCCCCACTGCCTTAATAGGCAAGCCGGTGGGAATCAAGTTCTATGGACGCTACGCCACTGGTACACATACTCTTGAGTCCCTGCGTACTTTATGAAGAGCAAATCAAAAGTAAAAACTGCCGAATGTACAAATAATAATGTTCAATGAATAGCAAACTAAAATACTTCCATACTGGTCTGGGAGCAAAGAAAAAACATAGAATGTACCAGTTGCTTCTCTTCACGCGCAAATGGTAAAATCCCATCGGGGGATTGGGCGAAAATCATAGAAATCATGTTATAGGCGATGCGACTAGCAACCCATCACTATTTTGACTCCACTTTCCACCTCTACGCCCTCAGTGTCTTGCTAAACGTGGCCTGTAGGTCTTGTTACCTTAGGCTCTGTCTACCCCGTAAGGGATAAAGACGTGATTTGTGTATCTATGTATGTAAACTCTAAAGTATTGAAAAATGGTGGGACTCAGGAAAAAATCGTATTTAATTATACAATATGGCATTAAGTCACGCATTAAGTTTTCCGTATGAACTGATTGCATATTAATTAATTCCACATAATTAGTTACACGGGAGTTTGTAATTGTGTCGTACAGACACATCATTCAAACAGATGGCGCTTAACGACAAAAAATCGCATAGTAACAATGTCACGTGGCAGCTAATAACAGATCGAAGGAGTACCCACCTGCTATGGGTGGTGTAGGGGTATGCACGCGTCACGGCATGACGAGGATCCGGGTTCGATTCCCGGCCATAGCTTTACTTTCGGATTTTTTATGTGTTCTAATTTTCAGTGTCGTTTAGAACTTTTATTACTTAATTACCTATATAATAATAATAATAGAAATTCCTTAAAACAAAAAAGGCTAAATCACGGCGGTACATTAAAATACTTTTTATTAATAAATAAATAAACAAATAAATATTAGGGAACAATTCCCATAAACTGACCTTGTCCCAAAGCGCTAGTAAGGCTTGTGTTATGGGTACTAGATAACGATATACATACTTATATAGAGAAATACATACTTAATTAGAAAGAAACACCCATGACTCAGGAACAAAATTTTAGTGCTCACTCAAATATATGCCCTTACCAGGATTCGAACCCGGCACGCTTGCTTAGCAGGCAGGGTCACTATCAACTAGGCTAAACGCAAACATAACAAAAGGAAAATAAAAAATCAGTGTATCGTATTACGCTTCATAACAGAAGTTTCCCCACTTGAATAATATAACAATGGATATTATATTATTCATGTATAATACTTAATTTAAATTATAATGTTTACCTCATCTTTTATGCGTGGCAACTTAATATTACTTATATAAAATAGCCGAATTTACCGGTACAATATCGTATATCCTGAAGCTATCCATTTTAGATCACTCTTCCAATAAATACCACAAAGTAACACTAAAAAACAATTGGCAATTCGTGTGACGATCAAGTGACATTCACTGCGACTGATATCACATTCAATAATGCTTCGCACGAAGTCAAAGATATAGATTTTCCTTTCAATTTGATAAGGAATCATTACTAATAGTCGCAATTTTAACAATCATTATGATGTCAGCAAGACAGAATGGGTGGACGAATGATAAAAATGATATAAGATTACAGCAAATCGGTGAAAATTTGCTGGTTAGATTTCCGCGTCAGATAATTAATAAGGAAGAGAACGCTTTTGACCCGATTGCGCCAGAAGGATTTTGTTTTGGTTAAAAATTATGAATGCTCTAAAGTTTTTTTTATGACTTGAAAATACACGGGAAATAAATAAGTATAGAAATTTTGACGACATATTTACTTCATAGTTTTATAATTAGTAGTAGTTTTGGTTTTAGTATAAGTCTGTTTTTAAATGATTATCTTTATTTAATTTACAATAAAAAAAAAGAAAAATTAAACAAATACAGATAATGTTCTTGTACCTACTAATACGTTATTTAACCATTCTTGTGATAAGATTATTTATGCTTAAAAATCTATGAATCAAAACACTTGATGTTTTATTTTTAGTTACAAAATATTGTTTTATTTGAAGTGACACATATTTTGGTACTTTATAGGGACTTTTGCTTATCTCCTTGCGTCAAAATTTGATATTACGTGTTGATTACTAGGAAATGTCTATAAACTTCTAGTGAAATTACAATACTTTTAACTATATCGAGCGAAAACGGAAACACCTATCAATGCCGTTAAGTATCCTGCTAAAACAATGGTAAGTAAGTAAGTAAGTAAATGCTTTATTTTACAAATATAAAGAAGCAGAGACAAATCACAAAAAAAACATAAATATATGCACAAAGGCGAACTTATCCCTATAAGGGATCTCTCCCAGTTAACCTTTGAGTAAATGAGAGGAGCATTAAGCGAGAGACCGACAAAGAGTGAGTTTAAAATATCCATATTCACTAATGGTCTTATTGATATTTATATTATTACTACTTAATTTTTTTTTATCAATTTATTTAAATAAAATAATAAACAGACAAAGATAAGTAGGTTAATAAAAAATACAACCTAAATTTAAATTACCTATCAACTATCTTACATTACCTACCTAACTAAACAACTCGCCCCGCATCATTCCGGACGCAAAGGCTCAAATTTAAATTATTATAAAATAAGTTTTTTGATAACTTTGCCTATATTTGGAGTTTAATTCACGGTTTTTAAATCTATAACATCAAGGCTGACGCTCCTTACTTCGACATCTCTTCTTAATGTCAAAGAAGCAATCCTTTTCACTCCTTCTAAACTCGTACGTAACGCACCATGCTGCACCATTTTGTACCACTTTTCACTTTTCACTACACACTAAAAAAATTCAAGCACACTAAAAAAATTTACTGAAAAACCGAATTAATTTATTTAATAATTTCAGACGTTTGCAAACAAAGCTGTTGGCTCAAACATTGACAGCAATTAAAGCATTGTGTTCATATTGCCACGTAATATAAGTTTGAATTGTAAAAATTTGTCATTAAGGAAAAACCCAGTAGTTGTACGTCAGTTGTAACCTCTATAAGTCCCTTTTCAAACAAATGGTCTATTTCATACAAAGCTTGGACTATACTTCATTACGTTAGAAGTAATTTGATCGTAAAGCGAGTACACTGAAGCTTTACTAGTTGGAACAAATGTTTGTTTTGTTTTGCAGCACGCAATGTACTTGTTACAATCAATTGTTATCGTCTTCGGTTTGGTGTGACGTTTTTTGGGTTTAGTCACTAGTTACCTGTAAATAATACCATCACTCTCTCTTAGGAATTTTATGCCCGTGGCCATGTAGAAGACATTAGTGACGATTACAATAGTGACGATTAATGGTTTGGATTATATATTGCTTGTGACACTTTAATTTCTTGTAATAATAAATAGGTTTGTAGTCATTAGGTCAGTTACAAATATAGGAAACGTAGGAATTGGAATAATGTCATAGTCATAGTAAAATGTGACTAATAACGTTATGATACTGTTGCACTTAGTGCTTGGCGCCCTGAGTCAAACTTTCATCTAATTAGTGAAATACCATATAGATTCATAACCGTATTTTATTTCAAACTTTTTATCTTTTAATATTCTGAGTTCTTGTTTCTTCTGATTCATCTTAAATTCTAAAATCAAATTGTTAACATTTGCATTACCTGCCAGCTCAATATACAAACTTTTGCATATACAAACTCAAGTGCCTACAATATGTATTGAATTGGTAAGACTAATTTTCGCCTATTTTAAAATGAGTTTAGTATGTGGAGGTTAAATGTTGTGGGGTCAAAAGAAGCAAGTGGTTCTTCCATATTGGAATCATTTAAAATGGAAGGTTTAGGACATCTTTAAAGTCTATGTATACACAGAATGTTGGCTGCATAATAATACTTTTCGGGTTCTATCTATTTATGGTTTATGTAGTATATTTTATCTGTGTATCGTTTCGTGAGTCATAGACGGTTCTGGCTGAAAATCAGTGCTGCAGGCGTCTAACACCTCAGCGTAAAGCTGAGCCGGCGACCGTTTCGCGAAGACACAACGCGGATGATCAATTGTCTGTGCTTTTTTTTCTTGTTTGTTTCCTATAAAATTGTGTATACTCTCTAATATTTGTGTGTCTTGCAAAAAGGAATAAATGTTTTCTTTCTTTCTTTTGTGTCTAAAATAAAATTTCATGATTGTTAAGTAATGTAGGTATATGAACGTCGTAGTACAGAGTACCACAATGTGATGTAGGTAGTTACACTAAGATATAAATAGTAGTGATATAAATCATAGAAACACATAAATACTAACATTATAACAAATAATCACAATTATTCCCCCACGCCAGGCGCGACAAATGGCCGTCGTATTTTAACTTCAATTTACCGAGGTTTGTTAAATGTTATATATATATGTATGAAATTTGTTTGAGTGGAGTGTTTGTTTGTAAAATAACAAATATTATTATTATTTTTTATTGAATTCCATTTTTGGACACTTTTTAAAGTATTATTATAGGTATAGTGCATTGGGGTAAATTCGGAAATGGGGGAATTTCGAAACTCGTGGATATCCAATAAACGGGATACAATTACATAATCTAGCAACGCTTACCTAGAAGCTCCAATGTCTTTACTTACTACCTAATATTTTTTCATTGTAATGTATCCGTCTATCCAATCAATAATAATTATTTCCTCCTGTCGCAGCAGTGCCTTGCAACTAACATTTGGCATTCTATTTAAAAAATATAAAAAGAAATTGAAAGTATAGAGGATAACATGTAGTTTTTTAAAGTTGCAATCAGGATAAAATGCCCTTTTGATTATAAATACGCAAGCGATGCTGCGAAGCAAAATGCAGCAAGATTTATAAATAAACGCATATATTTTAACCGTCCTTAGGTGACCACAGGGGCTGGGGTTATCAATAGGAGGTCGATATGCAAAAGTAACCATAATTAAATACTTTAATTGCATTAAATGGTAGAGGCGTTGCAAGAAGTAACGGAACGCTTATTGTTAAAAATATCTTTAAAAAAATTGGAACGTTTTGGAGGTTGAGAAAAATAATAGGTGTCATAGCGTCGTGATCTCTATTCAACAGAACAACCGTAGTAAATTTAGGATGTAACACAGATATAATAGTGGATGATTGTTAATTCATAAAAAAAGCAGCTTCTTCAAATTTGAAAGAAAGAAAGAAAGAAAAAAAAGTTTATTTATGACAATCAACGACAATCAAAAAAAAAAAAATGTAATAAAATAAGCAAAATAAATAAATTGTCACAAAATGGTCCCAACTCAGCATTTGCTGGCCTTACAGCCAGCGCTGGTCTTCCGTTGGGACCATAGGGTGATCACATTAAATAAATAAACACTAAACATCATACATAATAAAATATTGTTGGATTTGTATGCCCATTAATGGTATTTTTTATACTTTTCATGAATGAACAAAAAATATTTGTTCACCTTGCTACTCCGCTACCCAAGTAACTTTTACTATTTGCTACTATTTGGGTAGCGGAGTAGCAAGGTAAATATTTTTTGTTCATAGAAATGGACCTCCGCAAAGTAACGCCTGATTCAATAAAATACTTTTCTTGAATAATTTAAACATATAATTAATTTACTATGAATGTATAAAAACTATAAAATTTGGCATCCTAGTTAACAAGAAGCCCTTTTTATTTGTGACACGGTAAGTACAATTTCATTTTTAATTTTTCTTATTTGGTAACATTGTTTTCACTACTAAGCAAAAATATGTACCTATCTCAATTTAATATTTATGTTCTAACACTGTCACACTGAAATACGTACATCTGAATTATTTTCACTAAGACCTCGTTGACTGGACTAAATAGTCAAGTGCAGTCATAATATTCGTGTGAAAAATTATGAGCGTGTTTTCCTTCACTCCTGCATAAGACAGCTTGAAGTGCAGGATGTAATTCAAGATCATGGATAAGGCGATGTCTGCGCAACAATGAAAATATTCATTGCCCACTTAATCACTTGACCAAGAATGTACTTATCTAAAGTTTTAATAAGGTATTTATAGTTTTTATCGTATGCACCTATCCTTGTTTAAACAGCTCGAATAATGAACAAAAAACTACTCCGCTACTCAAGTGCGTAGCGGAGTAGCAAGGTAAATATTTTTTGTTCATTGAAATGGACCTCCGCAAAGTAACGCCTGCTTCAATAAAATAGCTCGAATAAACTAAGTCACTTTACGCTATCCTACTAATCCTACTAATATTATAAACGCAAAAGTTTGTGTCGATGTGAGTGAGTGTATAATGTTTGTATACACACACACACACACACACACACACACACACACACACATAAATAACGTCTGGGATAAAGACGGGGTCGACATAGCCTAAGGTAACAAGACCTAAAGGCCACGTTTAGCATGGTTGTAGGCGTATAGGTGGAAAGGGGAATCAAAATAGTGATGGGTTGCTAGCCGCATCGCCTATACTATAACATGACCATGATCCAATCTTATATAATATAGATTTAAAAAATCAGATAGCTATTTTGTTCATTTTTAATATACTTCGTTAAATAAGGAATATTTCGCTGCGAAAATTGTTGTCTCCAAAAAATAGTTCGAAAGCCTGACTGGAGTAGGCTTAAAAATTAATAATGGTGTAAGCGCCATCTATTACCGAGTAGCGGAACTATTATTGAGTGCGCACTTTATTGCCTAGATGGCTCTATCGTCGTCGTTAACAATTATTATTTAACGGAATTATACTAGTGTAAATAAAAATAGCAATTCATAAGTTCTGTGTGATAATTAGCTTAGAAATTAGATATACTACTGTTTGACTTTACTCTAAGTATTATATGATAAATTTGTTTGCCTATTGTTCTAAGCATGGAATAACAAGGGAATCATAATCAGGGAATGTAGACATTAGAGTGAAGTCTGACGAGATATTGTAAATATTCTTAATGCGTATAAGCCGGTGAAGTTTATTACGTACACACGGCAATATAATCAGGTAAGCACCTACGCACGCTCGCGCCGTATCTATCCTGCTTACCGAATAGCTTTGCTGTGTGTACCATGAATCACGTCTTTATCACTTACGGGGTAGACAGAGTTTTTTTTAATTTTTTTAATCGGAGTGGGAACTTTTTACGAGGAGCCCCAGACCCGGGGAAGCTCGGGATGGTTATATGGGAGGGGTAGACAGAGCCTAAGTTAACAAAACCTAAAGGCCACTTTTAGCATGATTGTGGGCGTATAGATGAAAGGGAATCAAAATAGTCATGGGTGGCTAGCCGCATCGCCTAAGACTTTCGCCCCTGTCGTGAGTTTTTCAATGGATTAAGTGTTTATTTATACGCAAAGTGCTAATATACAATTATTACGTATTCGCCTTTTCTCCCCATTTCATTATAATACGTCTAATGTAAACAAAATTACATAAACAATCCCCATATAATATTTTCCGACTATTCTTTTGGACTACAAATGGTTTTCTTATTCAAATAAGTTACTTTTCTATAGCTCTTAATACATCAGGTACTTATTATGCAGGCCTATTGTATCGCGTGATAATAGATACATATATACATAAATATATCACGTCTTTACCCCTTACGGGGTAGACAGAGCCCAAGGTAACAAAACCTTAAGGCCACGTTTACCATGTTTAAGGGCGTATAGCTGGAATCAAAATAGTGATCGGTTGTTAGCCGCATCGCCTGTAACATGATTCCTAACCTTTAATAATAATAATAGCAAAATGAAGACCTTTTTTGGAAATAGCGACAATATGATACGAGTACCTACAACCAAAAAATACTAACGTTTCTCAAAACTACAAAAGGTGTACAATTTTAATTCTCGCAGTCGATTTTGATAACTCCATACATATACAAATGACAAACACTGAGATACATGCACAAAGGCGGATTTATCCCTTTAAGGGATCTCTTCCAGTCGACCTTTGAGTGGATGAGAGGAGTATTAAATAAGAACGGACGAGTGTGTTTAAAAATTACATACACTGAGAGCCACAATACATAATTTTACCGAATTTAAATATCGAATTCATTGAGCACAGTTGCCGTGGTGATCCGCAAGAGGCGCTGCTTGTACGTACATAGTAATTGAGGCGCTTACGTACGCTTTCGTTACGTTTTTTTGTGTGAAATCTTACTCTACAGGCTCAGAGTTGCAAAAGGATTTGGCGAGGTAGTGCTCCTCCCCTTAGTAAGCAATATTGGGTCTTTTAATCAGATTAAGTTGATAGGTTCTGAAAATCTGAGAAAAAATACTACCGTAGCGCGGGCTTAACTACGATCTTCTCGCTCGCTCGGTATTTCTCGCTCTCTCGCAACCGGCATCGCCGAACCGCGGTGCTCAATTTTATTACTTAGTTTTAAGACTTCATTTCTTGTACCGAACCCTTATGTAAATACTATACCTAAGGATAAAGACCTTTCATCCTACACTACGTCACTTTTTTAATTCGCCAAATATTATCAATCGAACTTAATTAACACTAGCTGACCCGGCGAACTCCGTTCCGCCTTAAATTTGAAAAATTCCTTTGTAAGTGCATATTTATACTAATCAAGGAATACTGTGTAAGCATGCTAAATTTAATGTCTGTAGCTTTATTAGTAGTTACAACATTTCGGAATTTTTCAATCCCGTGGGAAAATCGGGATAAAAAGTATCCTATGTCCGTCTCCTGGTTCTAAGCTACCTCCCTACCAATTGTCAGCCAAATCGGTTAAGCCGTTCTTGAGTTATAAATAGTCGTATTTTTATCCCGTGGGAAATTTGAAAAATTCCTTTGTAATTGCATCTTTATACTAATCAAGGAATAATGTGTAGGCATGCTAAATTTAATGTCTGTAGCTTTATTAGTACAACATTTCGGAATTTTCCAATCCCGTGGGAAAATCGGGATAAAAAGTATCCTATGTCCGTCTCCTGGTTCTAAGCTACCTCCCTACCATTTTTTCAGCCAAATCAGTTCAGCCGTTCTCGAGTTATAAATAGTCGTATTTTTATCCCGTGGGAAATTTGAAAAATTCCTTTGTAATTGCATCTTTATACTAATCAAGGAATAATGTGTAGGCATGCTAAATTTAATGTCTGTAGCTTTATTAGTACAACATTTCGGAATTTTCCAATCCCGTGGGAAAATCGGGATAAAAAGTATCATATGTCCGTCTCCTGGTTCTAAGCTACCTCCCTATCAATTTTCAGCCAAATCGAAATATAAATGGTGTAACTAACACGACTTTCTTTTATATATATAGATTTACAAGGCCGTACAGAGCTGCCAGCCAAGGTCTATTAGGACTGGCAGCCGACTTGCCTTGAAGGCACTCATCAGCATATTGTGCTTTCTTTTTCATCTCAGGGCTGTCTGCCGTCTGAATGAGGTCAGTGACATGGTAGCTTATATTTGTTGGCCAAATGCCATGGCTGTATAGATAAATACTTTCCCCCTTTATTCACAAACGCTTAGGCTTTTGATAACTTAGCAATCGTTTGTCCTTATCTGTCACTTAGACATTTACTTTTCACAGATAAGGACAAACGATGGGGTGCGAGTCGGGTTACCTCCGCGTGTGATCAAGAGCTGCGGTTCATTTTTGGATCTGTCCCGGGGAAGAGCAATGCTTGGTCCGGTGCACCCTGGGCATCGGGTAATGATTTTCTGGCGGTCTCCGAGGGATATCATTGACCGTTGGCTAAGAGCCCGACAGGGTCTTTTGACCGTGTTCTACCGTACAACGTTGCCGACATTTTTGTCACAAGATTTTTGAATACCTACCTACTGCACCTATTTATTACTTTGACATTGGCGAAATCATCGCATCGATCGATGGGGCCATATTAAAAAAAGAAGACGAAGAAGGACAAACGATTGCTTAGTTAGCAGAAGCCTAGAGCGTTTATGAATTAGGGGGTTAGTGCTTTGCGTCAAGGTGAAATGTAAGAAAAGTCAGGCCTTTGTGCGATTATCAACGAATTTATTTTGACATTACAACTACCTAAGCGCAAGCTGAAGGATCACTTATTGACGCTCCAAAAATCCTTACAATAGTCCTCCAGCACTTTGCACGTTGATATGCCAACCTGTTGTTTTTGAACAATTTAGTTTTCCCTCCTTTTTATTTTTGTTTATTGTAAACTATTTAATTAATTTATGTATTTCTTTAGTTACACATAAGTCGGGTTCTATTGCATTGTTTACGTAAAGGTTTATGAATTATATAGTATATTTTGCACATCTTGTTTATTTTGCACAATAAAGAGTTTACATACATACATACATACATATTTTATCTGTGTATCGTTTCGTGAGTCATAGACGGTTCTGGCTGAAAATCAGTGCTGCAGGTGTCTAACACCTCAGCGTAATGCTGAGCCAGCGACCGTTTCACTTTTGCGAAGACACACAACGCTGATGATCTATTTTTCATGTCTATGTTTTTTTTTTTGTTATACCTTGTTTATTTTCTATAAAACTGTGTATATTATCTTATATTTGTGTGTCTTGCAAAAAGGAATAAATGCCTTCTTTCTTTCTTTCTTTCTTTCTTTCTAACCTAGGTACTTATTTCTCTGTAACTGTCGCGTATGTTTATAGGTCCATGTCCAAACTGGGATCACTGGAAAATACTATAAGTGCTTATATAATATGTGTCTTAGATACAACACTGTAGCTCAAATTAAATTTTAGACGAGTTGACAGATTAATATTAGAACTAATTTTCTACTCGACTTATTCGGCACTATTTTGTATCTCTATCGAATGGTACTCGAAAAATCGAGCCTCTACTAGACATTCTACATTAGTACATGCCACTACCTACTTCCTTACTTAGAAGATATAGTGACTAAAAAAAGTATGCTTAGAGTTGGTTTGGTCACCGAGAGCGGATGGATGAAAGTAGACTAACTAAACAGATCTATATGGGGAGTGTGAATGGTTGTGGGAGTGGAAGGCCTAGACGGACGTTCCGGGACCAAATAGGAGACGTTTTGGAAAAAGGTCAGGTCAGGAGTACCCGAAACCGACGAGCATGTATGAAGATAAAAGAGGTATGTCAGGATCGTAGCAAGTGGAACAAAGTAGTCTCTGCCGATCCGTTTGGGAATGTATGTATGTACTTACCTACATTATTAGGCACTTTGGCGGACTAGAGCACAATTTGTCTGCTCCCGTCATAAGTGCTAAGCCTTAAGTAAATTTAAAAGGAATTTGCGATTTGCTACCGGATTCGATTCTTTGACTCACTTTACAAACAGCTGTTACTAGTCGGCCTTGTGGGCCTTATTTATCTTAACATTGGATACAGTCGACATTAAAGATATCTTTGCTTTTTAGTGCCATGTCGCTCCAAGCACTTTGACAACTTCGTATGAAAGTTCAAACATGAATTTACAACAAGGTAAGTAGTGCTGGCAATTGTTATGGAATATTTTCAGCAGGTGGTTGCCGGCAACGTTGTATGTACGGTAAAGGCCCCCTTTCCCCCCTGTCGAGCTCTTATCCAACGGCCAATGATATCCCTCAGAAACTGCCAGAAAATCATTAGCCGATGTCCAGGGTGCACCGGACCCCACACTGCGCTTCACCCCGGACGGATCCAAAAACGAACCGCAGCTCTTGACCACACGCCGAGGTAACCAGACTCGCACCCTAAAGCAGTGGCGTAGCTACCTAAGGGCTAGGCGGTGCAGTGCCACGGGGCCCTCAAGCTCAGGGGCCCTCGAATCCTTACTAGAAAAACTTGATTGAACTGAACTTTCGAAAACCTAATCCGTTTAGATAGTAGTGGGGGGGGGGGGGGGGGCATTTTTTTATTTGCACCATGGCCCTTGGTTACCTAGCTACGCCATTGCCCTAAAGCAACCTTTTTATCATTAGTTCCCAATCTAGAATCCCCAAAGCCAGCGACTGTCAAAATTATATCGGCTTTGCCGCCAAAACCCAATTAGTAAGTGTTGCAGCAGGCATAACGATTATTAGAGGTAATGTTGAATGAATTGAACCTAACATAATGCAGCGCTCAAAGAAAAGTCTATGAATTACACCTAATTAATTTAAAAATCGTTCCGTTTCCAACGGTTTTTGGTATCGTATATGTATCTACAAATAAATTCAGATTGAGGTCTTCGAGTACAGATTCTTTAACAAATCCTTTGTAGAAATATTATAGTTGCAATATTTACCTAAAATTAAGCAATAAAATAAACTTACAATGTTACTGGTACAGGACAAACTGGTTCCCTCTGAAGACAGCATTTGAAACGTATTGTCAAGCGTCATAGTTGAGTTTATACAAGGGAAAATACCATTTAAAAAATTCATAATACTTAATAAATAGTAAATTATATACCAAAAACACTTCACATTCGAAACTACCTTGGCGAAACTGCTAGGACGTCAAATTTAAATTCAACGCTCGTATGGATCCGCCATTTTTGACGTCATATTTTTTAATTTCGTAATGACACTGTCCAAATTATTCAGCCAGTAGGCCGCATAGGAAATCCGGTAGGTTTGATTGTAATCAGCCAGCATTTCTTTTTTAATTGATTACGACGTAAAGAGCTCACGATATTCGAAAATTTTTTGTTCGTGTCGTGTCTATTAAGAGGTGATTTTCATATTTTTAGGTTCTAAAAATGGTGGCCACTTCGTGCCCTATTTTCAACCCCCTATGCAGAAAGAGGGGTTGTTACAAGTTTGACGTCGATCGTCTGTGGCATCGTAGCTCTCAAGTGAATGGACTCCAGGCCATACTCTTAAAAAAAAAAAACAAGTGAATGGACCGATTTCAATGCAGATTCCTTGCGGTTCTTAGCTATGTTTAGTAGAAATCGGGCCATGGACCACGTTTTTTGAAAGCACATATGTGAAAATACCACTCGAAAGTGTGCTGAATTTGAAATACGAGTAACTTAGAAGATACAGCTCTCATTAATCTTTTTTTTTATGTTAGTGAGGCCAGACATACGAACTAGTGGGTCACCTGATGGTAAATGATCACCACTGCCCATAGACACCCGCAGCGCTTTACGCGATGCCAGTGCGTTGTCGGCCCTCTTCTGAACTAGTCAAAACCTTGATAAGAGCTGTAGTTTAGAAGATATAAGCTGATTTGTACCACTTTCGGGTGGTATTTTCACATGTGCTTTCAAAAATCGGGCCCCAGCAGTTGAAGAATATCAGCTGTTTTCCCAAATGATGTCAAGCATTTTTGGCATAAAGTTGTTTTTTTTTTATTAATGTGTGAAGATTTTTAAAATTATGATTGCGAATATTTAAATATAATCGGATTAAAGTGTCTTTTGTTTTGTTTTTGATAAAGCCACCTGCATTCTTGATTATCTGGCGCGATGTCTGAATAATCATGTATCTTTATCGTACCTACACCTGGGTTTGTCACGTTGCGGAACTCAAAAAAACTACGACTGATAGATGAAATTAAAATCGCGTTTTCCTAAATAAAGTTTTGTTCCCATTGTCATCAACAGTTAAAAATATTATATGCATATACACATACATAAATCACGTCTTTATCCCTTACGGGGTAGACCGAGCCCAGACAAGAGTCAGAGGCCACGCTTAGCATGATTGTGGGCGTACATATAGGTGAAAAATCGAAATAATGATGGGTTGCTATCTGCATCGCCTGTGATAATGATTCTTAAGATTTTCGCCCTGTCACTCGATGGGTTTTTGCCATTTGCGCGGGAAGCGAAGCAACTGGTAAATTCTATGTTTTTTCTTTACTCCCAGACCAGCATGGAAAAACTGATTGATACCTACTCATAATGGTGATTTTATAACGGCTCAGTTACAGCTATCAAGTGTACGCTACTATGCGTATGTTGACCTTGGTACACAATGGAGTAACGAGAGTTTCGATCGAGATCGAGAGCATTGTGTTCTTCAATAGGTACAACACGCACGCAGTTGTTTAAAAAACAAGTGTGTTGGCTGGTCTACAGCCTTCCGTCTCTCTCTAGAACGAACAGTAAGAAAAAGACGAGAAGTCCATCTCTCAAGCGACACATATAGCTCTCGCGCATTTGTGCTGAGTGTGCGTGAAGTATGCTAAGGTTTTAGTGTAAGTTTTCGATCACAAAAATCGTTTCGAACGCGTTCGTGTCAAAATACCAAATAGGTACTATGAGAAATGTTATTTATGTATATTAGTCTATAGTAGAGATGTATGAAGTCTCTAGTGGTCAAAGCAAAACAAAATATAATTATGAAAAGAAAAAAAAACGTGATCAAAACTAAACGTGGTCTTAAGGTCTGGCTACCTCAGGCTCTGTCTACCCTGTAAGGGATAAAGACGTGATTTATGTATGTATGTAAGTAAAAAAATGAATAAAAATAATTTAATTTCAGTGGAGGTGTAAAACGTCTCTACGGACGAGCGAGCGAGCTACGTATCCGCAAGATGCCTAGCGACTGTAGTTAAAACGCAATAACTATCATTTCTAATATGGTGTCCGAGACGAATTAATAGGATAGGGGTCCTTCCTCAATATAATAATGTCTTATATGTCTAACTTTTTCGAGGGCCTTTAGCGCTCTACGGAACTCGAAACTAAGGTAACTGGGGGGTAGCATTTTGTCGCAGAAGTAAATTTTACGCCTTTACAGACAAAAGCGGATTAATTTTAGGTAGGTAAATTTACTTATTTGTTTATTTTGGAGCTGACATGTTCATTCTCAAATGATCCAAGCTTATAAATAAAGATTAAAAAAAAGAACAATATCGAGGGAATGGGCGAAAATCTTAGGAATCATTGTTATAGGTCATGCGGCTAGCAACCCATCACTATTTTGATTTTTTCCATCCATGCACCCAAAATAATGCTGAACGTGGTCTTCTTGTTGCATTAGGCTCCGTCTACTCGGTAAGGGATAAAGACGTGATTTATGTATGTCATCACTACATAGTATAAAACAAAGTCGCTTTCTCTGTCCCTATGTCCCTATGTATGCTTATCTTCAAAACTACACAACGGATTTTGATGCGGTTTTTTTAATAGATAGAGTGATTCAAGAGGAAGGTTTTTATGTATAATTCTACGCAGACGAAGTCGCGGGCAGAAGCTAGTATTTAATAAACAATTGATGTTGCCAATAAAAAGCGCTGATGTCAAAATATTATGTAATTGAAGAGGTAAAGGACAAAACTCTGAGCGATGCTGGCCAGTTATAATCAGGCATACATACATACATACATAAATCACGTCTTTATCCCTTACGGGGTAGACAGAGCCTAAGGTGATAAGACCTAAAGACCATGTTCAGCATGATTGTGGGCGTATGGATGGAAAGGGGAATCAAAACAGTGACTGCTAGCCACATCGCCTACATAACATGAACATGATCCCTAAGATTTTCGCCCAATCTCTCCATGGGCTTTTACCATCTGCTCGGGAAGAGAAGCAACTGGTACATTCAATGTTTTTTCTTCGCTCCCAGACCAGCATGGAGCATGCATCAATAATCAAGCATGCTTCTTATATTTTGTATAATTAAGCCAAAATACTTGTTTTATAAAGAGCTCTTTGCCCGCGTTACGTTTACTTTGAAATGGGAAAATTAGAAAGTTACTCGACAAGTAAAAGCCAAAAGTAGAAAATTATGTACCGCTTAATGCGATCATAGGAAATTTCACTTTTCAAGAATCTTGTTATGTACATACATACATACATACATAACAGTGGCGTGGCTAGGGTTGCCAACGAACCGTACTATAATAATAATAGTATTGTACTATATTTCCGGTTTGCATACTATATACCGTTCAAGAAATTTTCAACACCGAACGAAATCTGAAAAACAAATGTAGTTTTTGTAAAAATAAATTTAGTACCTAACAAATATTATATTTGTCAGTTTTTAAATTTTTCCATAAAATACTATATTGCTTAGAAGTGTACTATATTTTTGTAGCTTATTTTGAAAACATTGTATTTCGTTGAAAAAATGTTGGCAACCCTTAGCGTGGCGTCCATAGAACTAAAAAATACATTCATGTTCATCCAAAACACTATACCTGTCATAATTTGAAAGGAACTGTTAACGGGACAGGCATAAAACAATATACCATTGTACAGGTTAGCTAGTTATAAAGCAGAGACCCGTTATATACACACGAGCAAAATTAACCGGTCGCTTTCACACAAATTTGTATGGGAATTGACCCGTTATTTTTGCTTGTCCGTGTACATCGGAAACTTTCTCTCCGATCCTTTTAGCGCGTTTTTGTCCAGGTCATTTGTGGAGACCCACTAACTTAAAGTAAAGGCTCGTCACTACATGAATGCACAAGGAAGGCGGCCATCAGAGAAGAGTGGCGGCGTGTTGTAAAGCTTGCCACCAATCCCTGAAGTGACCACGACCACTCTGTCAAGAGTGATACCGACAAGGAAGAAGAAGACTAACTTAAAGAGGCGGGCCGGCAGACGGCGATGGCGGGACGAGTTGGACGAATTCTTGAAGGACTGGACACATAGCAAGACCGGGAGCAGTGGAAGCGTTGGGGGAAGCCTTTGCTCAGCAGTAGGACACCATAGGCCAGGGGTTCCCAATCTTTTTCAACCTGCGGCGCAGTTACAAGTTTAGTATTTTGTAACGGCGCCCTGCCTTAGCTAAGTTGTATTGTTGCTATATTATTTACCGATGCGAGCGCTCAAATAGGTACCCGCGAATATTTGTGGTTTCGGATAGTGATAGAACTCACGGCGTCCCTCTTTACTTTCTACGGCGCACACTTTGGGAACCCCTGCCATAGGCTCATAATAATGCGAGGAAATCAATGTATCTTGTTTAAAATCTCTTTTAATCCTGTCAAAGCTTGCCTACAAAATATTAAAAAAATACAATTCTAAATTTAAAAACATACATACACATACACAAATCACGTCTTTATCCCTTACGGGGTAGACAGAGCCTAAGGTAGCAGGTACCTACAGGCCACATTTAGCAAGATTGTGGCGTATAGGTTGAAAATGGAATCAAAATAGTGATGGGTTGCTAGCCTCATCGCCTATAACATGATTCCTATGATCGCCCATTCCCTTGATGGGCTTTTACCATCTGCGCGGGATGAGAAGCAACTGGTACATTCTATGTTTTTTTCTTTGCTCCTAGACCAGCATGGAAGTTTAGTTTATTTAAAAACAAATTATAAAAAAGGTCGCTAGTGTTTGCGACAAATAATTATGTACCCTTTCTTAAAATCACGACCAATGCTCGCCAAGTAATTGAATAGGGAGTCAAAGCAGGGCTACAGCACAGGTGTTCCTTAATAGTTATTTGTGTCACAAGGGAGCAAATTGATGTGTTTACGGCGAGGGCGGTACTTACATTGGATTCAGAACGTAGCGAAGGATTCTACAATAGAATCCTGAGCGCAGCGAGGGATACAAAAGTAGAATTCTGAGCGTAATGCCCGGATTCAAGTGTATGCCCAAAATGAAAATAATTTTGCCTGCCGCTCATACAACTTTTCACATCGAGCATTAAGTAACTTAAAAAAAAACAATCCTAAAAATAATCAAAGAGCAACCAGTATATAATGGCGTGGTTTTACAATTATCAAGTTCAAAAAATTGCATTTGCAAAAAAACGCTTAGGATAGCCTTGAACAGAAAAGTTGCTGATCCCTCTCGTCAGTGAGCAAAAGTTACTTTGAGTTCGAGTCTAACGTTTTTTTATCAATGTCTCAAATAGCTTACGGTGACAGATGACATGAAAAAAAACTTAAGAAAAAAGGCGGGAACGTGAAACCCACCTAAGTTGCGAGGAACTCTCAATGTTTGAGAAAAACATTATATATCTGCCTCAGCTGAAAGAGCAATTGCTAGATTCGTAACTTTAAATAACACTCACCTGCACTTCGTGTTTTTAAACACGTCACTCATACAGCAATTGGCTAGTTCTCAGGCCCCGGCATTAATCTACTATTAGTGACATGTAATGCCTGTTAAGTAACAAGAATAAATTTGGTTTCGTTTCTTAAAGGAATTCCTCGGCTGATCAACTCAAAGCGACAGCTGTTTCAATCTTGAAATAATTACGCCCTAGTGATCCTACCAACATTAAATGGCTAGCCCTCCGTATAATAAGTAAACAAGTACTCACCGAACCGCTAATAGTATAAGCGTCTATCGCAAACACTTCTGTACTCTCAGTCGGCACCATTTTCGGGGTAACACAGTCCAGAACACCCATCACACACACGAAAAAAAAAAGAATAAAAAAACCGCGTCGCACCCACGAATGTGTGTATACTCGCCACGTGTCTGCGTGTGCGACTGTCAAGAGACTGAGTTCGCTGCGCGTGAGCAAGTTACGAAGCGAGTAAATACTGGAAGTGGTGCAGATTATAGCGATATGAAACGTGGTTTGAAGGCCGTCATGATTTGAGATTGCGTGATTGAGCGTGGAATAATTTGCATTTACACAATACATGTGCGTGTAGCGAGATAAACATTGGCGGACATATTGTGTTGGGCTTTTTCCGTGGGGTCCTAGCGCTATTAGCCTCGTCAAAGATATTTCGAAGAGGCTAATAGACGCTATGGGTGACCGCAAAGCTGGCAGCTTCCTTGGACAGCGCTGTCCAAAGGGGGAATGCTGCCAGAGTCTGTGGTACTATTCCACGGGGGCCTTTTTTAATTATTTTATTTCAAGATTAGTTTTAGTTTAGTTTTTCATTTGATTTTAATTAGATCATAGTTTAATTTGTTTTTAATTCCACTGTATTTTTTTTTTCAAATAAAATCACAACCGTTGAATTTACATGAGAAAGTTTATACGACTTTATCCGTGGGTTTTGTCCGCTTCACCCTTCTTAAAGCAAACGGCTAAGGAATGAAATCGTCTGTATTTCAGACATAAGCCTCGGGTTCTTAGGCTAGCCTACACAGTTACATTATTTTCACATAAGTAGGTAATAATGTGGCCTGTAGGTACCTGTTGCCTTAGGCTCTGTCTACCCCGTAAGGGATAAAGACGTGATTTGTGTATGTGTGTATGTATGTAGTAAAAATAAGGTTATAGTTGTATATAACTGTTTTTTTTGTAATTGTTGTTAGTGGCAATAAATCATCTTTTATCTTTTTTATCTTTTATTTTTATCTGTTCTTTTATTGAATTAGGCGTTACTTTGCGGAGGTCCATTTCAATGAACAAAAAAATTACCTTGCTACTCCGCTACTCACGTGCAAGATAACCAAGCCTGTGTGAAATATATATGTTTTTCATGCAAAACCTCCCTCCACTGCTGCCAATAAAACACATATAAATCCCACAAACTTAATTATCCCTTACACCACACAAACACTGACGCGTTTCGATCCCTCTACGGGATCATTATCAAAGTTTAATGAACACAACTGCTACACATGCAAACCAACGTCGTACTGATCCGAAACCGTAAATATAAGCATAATGTACCTTCATTCATATTTTTTCCCAAACTACCCTATTATTTATGATTTTTTGATTATTATTGGTTATCTTGCACGTGAGTAGCGGAGTAGCAAGGTAATTTTTTTTTTTGTTCATTAACCTGTTCTGGTTTTTTTTCAAAGACCTTGCGTACCACATCTAGTAAACTATACGTACCAAGCGTTCTACCGTAGCGGAGCGTAGGTACTATCTTCGTGATTCACGTGAGCTCGATGCTAATGTAATATCAAGTTATGTCAGTCTGTGTGTCACGGAGTTCGTTAGGATTCCGGACTAGGGTTATGACTCACCGGTGGGTCATATTGGTGGCGCTTGAATTTCTATAAACGTTAATCGTATGTATGTACGTAAACTCTAATTGTGCAAAATAAACAAAACAAATATTTATTTATTTAAATACAATTTTGACAAACACTGAGATGCATAAAAACGGGCCATGCTTAAGTAGATCTTTAAAATTACGCAACGGATTTTGATGAGGTTTTTTTAATAGATAGAGTGATTCAAGAGGAAGGTTTGTACGCAGACGAAGTCGCGGGCAGAAGTTATAATACATAAACTCATAAAACCTACCAGACAATAAACAAGTCTATGCTAGCTATTAATACATAATATCAATAAAATATAATACATAAAATAAATACAGAGCACAATAAACCAAGGAATATTTACAATTAACTTAAGAAACTAATCCTTTGAATATTTTATAGAGCCATTTGATCGCAGTGTGGCAACTCCTTTAGGCTAGGTTCACACGGCGACTGTTTAATTCGATAATATTCTCGCATACGGTTTTATCGTATACGAGACGGCTGTTCACACGGTGCGAGGTCCATTCGGGTTTTTCACGTATGCGCCCCACCCCGCGCCCCGCCCCGCGCAGGTATCGTATACGAAAAACCAGTTTGTCTATGTGAACGGAACAATGCAAGCACAAGCGCCACTCAGCATCGCATTAGCAAAGATGGGACTACAGGACAATAACGACAATGATTGTAGAATATGCGGCGAAGAGGTTAAAACAATGGAACACATTATGTGTGAATGTGATGCCCTCGCCAGACTAAGAATGAAACTCCTCGGCGTCGGATGCCCTGAACCAGGAGATTTCAAGGCACTACCACTATACCACTACGCCCAATCACCCAATTCATAAATGAGGTGGTAAAAGCGATGGAATAGTGCGAAGGAGGGGTAATTACACAAAAAATCCACGAATGGGTCCAAGTGTATCCGTAGGGACCCCTTTTTTTTTTAACGTGTGGAAAATGCGCCTTATGCATCTCCGCGCTCGGGGCAGCATGAACGGAGGTATGACGGGCTCTCCAACTCGCCGCTGCCTTCCCTGTGGAAGGAGGGGAGAGGCCTACCGTCTAAAAACACACACGTTCCCTCCAGGCCTTGAACTGCGGGCGTTGCGGGCGCACTACGGTGACCACCGCAACGTCCACTGGCCACCCCGGGATGGGGCAGATGGTAACGGCACCGTTGAATGCGGGTTCCGGATTATCCGTAAGGACCCCTACACTAAGATAAGATAAAGATAAAAGCATCGCATTCGATAAAATCGTTGCGAGAATCTCGCATTCCCGGTGGCAAGACCCTACGGTATACGGTAAAAAATATGTCTCGAATACGAGTTTTTCCCTCATAGTTGCCGCGTGAACGATTTTCAAACTTGCCATATAAATTTTATTGTCACTACGGTATTCGATAAATTGACGTGTGCGGTATACGGGAAAAATTGGGCCGTGTGAACCTAGCCTTACTCAGCGCGTAGTAACAGTTACTTCACTTCGTACAAAACGGTTATATGAGCAATATCTGCTCTACATGCTAGCAGGGCTGGCTCGAGAGCGCGCCAGATACTGTTTCGTTCTAGAACGGAAGGTAAGAAAGAGACGGCCAATCTATTTCGCTGCCGTGTAGGTCAAGATCGCCAATAGAGGGACGCGGTTATACGTTACGATGATAGTAGGTACCTTGTGCTGAGATTTACTCAAACATTTTTCGAATTTTCGAATTTCGAAAAATGACTTCTGCCAAGTTTCTTGCGCCGCATTCTTGGCAATGAAGGTAGCGGAGTAGCAAGGTAAATATTTTTTGTTCACTGAAATGGACCTCAGCAAAGTAACGCCTGATTCAATGAAATAAATTTAATAATGGTTTGATTAAACAAATCCGGTTTGATTTCCGAGTATGTAGACGTAATTATAACTTAGTCACGAAATGACCAAAATAGGTATCACGCTTCGCTAGAGTCGGCTGAACCCACTAATTGAGACTAGGTACAGTCAAGGTCACAAATATGGATTCGCGCAAAAGTTATTATTCTTCACACTAAAAATTAATGCGCCATTGAATTCGGAGTGCTTAGCTTATGTGTTACTTACTAGTTTTTGCTCGCGATTTCACCTAAATTCAATCATTTCTTCAAATATTAAGTCATTATTTCCTATCCCATCCCATCTTGTGAGAAATTGGTAAAATTCCTTCTTCTTTTTTAATATGCCCCTTCGATCGATGCAATGATTTCGCCAATGTCAAAGTAATAAATACAGTACCTATTCAAAAATCGCGCGACAAAAATGTCGGCAACGTTGTACGGTAGAACACGGTCAAGATCCTCCCCTCCTGTCGGGCTCTTAGCCAACGGATAACGATATCCCTCAGAATCTGCCAGGAAATCATTAACCGATGCCCAGGGTGCACCGGACCAAGCACTGCTCTTCCCCTCGGACGGATCCAAAAACGAACCGCAGCTCTTGACCACACGCGGAGGTAACCCGACTCGCACGCCTACAAAATCCCTTCTAAACGCTACTTTTTGATCCTCAAGGAACATGTCGGCCAAATACCTATGATGATCCTTTTTATTTCTTTTGCCAAATTTCACCCAGATCTCTTTCGCGTGGAAGATTAACAATCAATTATACTCACAAACCTTCGCATTTATAATACCTGTTAGTAGGATCGGTACTTCAGTATACATAAGTCAGTAAGTCATATTTCGAGTTTCGACACAGTTCAAAATGCGTCACCGTTGTGAAAGTAAACAGTTGTATGACTCAGTGGCTTTGCAGAGAATGCCAGTATCTTTTCAGTAGTGTTTAAGGCGACTAGAGCTACCAATGACCTTGGCCGTCGGGGCGGAGCCTAGGCGCTACACACGCACGTATACCACTCCCCGCACTGATCAAAGAATACGCGGAAGCGCAGAAGCGCGCGCTATTCGGTCACCATTATTGCCTACACGCTAAAGAATCTAAGAGACTGCAAGCATTTATTCATAGCATTTATTCTTATTCCAGTTGCCTGAAAATTTTTGTTCTAATATAGGTATGTAGGGTACCTACTTGAATTGTGCTAAGTTAATCCCAGCAGAATAAACTGCAGGGTTGGATGGATTTACTAACTTCCACGTATGAATGCAGTGTTAGACTTATGAGTATTGACTTATCACAGACTAGCTTCTGCCTGCGACTTCGTCCGCGTAGAATTAGTAATTAGCTCAAGATTTTTTCGAAATAAATGGTTATAAAGCTATCTCCATTTTAAATTGCATCTTAGCGGGAAATACCTAATGAACATACTAACTCATACATGCACACATTCATGATGGGCCAATGTTACAAAATGAGGCGCAGCAGAGTTTTGTAATAAAAGGCCTGAGAATTTTAGGACCTAATTTGTTGCATACAATATTTTTTTAAGACTACTTTTAAATCATCATCATCATCATCATCCGAAAGGAATCCACTGCTGGGCCTAGGCCTACTTTTGAATGAAAAACAATTAATTTTACTTATGATTAGCTACCGAATAAAAATTGCTCACACCAAAGAAAAGAAATCGTGCGGCCAGGTTTAACGAAATTGACACACTCATGTCGATTAAGTAATTGTCAAACTGTAAAAATGTGGAAAATTACACTTGGGTGAAGTCACCAAAAGTTGAACGATTAAGCGACTACCCCTCCTTTGAACCCTTTTTTCGAAGTGGTGTAAGCCATGTATGATAGTGATTTTTTTTATAACGCTAAGCACATAGTCTACTTTGCATTTTACGACTTCAAACCCTTATATTACAAACGGATCTATACAAAAAAATATACGTTTGCCAAAATAAGGCAAATTGCCCTAAAGTTGAACGACGTGCCCTATTTATGAACGAATTGACCCCAAAAGATGAACTAATATATTGATAGTAAATTAATAGTGGATAGGTGGTCAACTTTGCCCTTAATTGAACATTGCCGATTAAACAAATATACACGAATAAACGTGTAGTTATGTGTATTTCTGAAATAAACGAAAAAAATAAAAATAAATAAATATATTCCTAGTGTATATATATACTGAAATAAATTAATGGATTTTACATTTATAATTATGATACTGCAAAATGTAATAAATAAAATCCAAACTTAACAAATCAGCCTTGACTGTTCCATTTTGTTTAGGCTCCGAACGGGTCATCATTTTAGTGAAATATGTGGCCGGCCACTATTTGCATCTTGCTTTATTTCGCACACAAAAATAAGATGCAAACATTTGCCAGCCACACATTTCACGAAAATGATGGAAGTGTAGAAACTTCTTTACAATAAATATTTTAATAATAATCATAATCATTTGATGAAGAAGCAAGATCTCCTTATCCGATCTTACAAATTTTTATTATTGTAGTTTGAATTCTATTGAGAGAACCCATAGCTCATATCTTACACTAAGCCGAAATTACAAAATAGAAGATCTTGCTACTTCACTGTCGTTATTTTAGTAAGCTAGTACTCGGGATCTGCCGATTCCCCAATCATCTAGGACCGAACGAGCGATTTCTTTGGAGATTCTTTGCAATTACCTCCATTTTATTGTAGGTTGAGCTTGCCTGAGATAAACTTATTTGATTATTGCGAATCTTTTCTACGGCTTTTTCGAATGTAGCCTGTTCATATAGCCTCTCTTTTCTTTCAGGTTTGGATACCACCTATAAAAATCAGGTTATTATGTTACGGCACTTACCCAAAACATAACTAATGATTGTCTTTGATATCTTTAAGTAGGTTTCACGTAAGTGTCTCTAATAAAATTTAAAACGACGGTTTTATTTCATGGATATATATCGCAGAAATCAAATACAATATTGGATCTTATCAATTCACGAAAATTATATAAATCATTAAATACATTGAACATCCGCTATAAGCGGTTAAGCTATCCAGCGTTAAAGTGAACCTAACCTGTGTGAAAGCTAACCTGGATCTGTTTAAAACTTTCAACAGTACAAGACTTTGTGGCAAAATAAAATCATTTCCGTCAAAGAGTGCACTACTCTCAAAGGGAATTCTTGGGATGGCTCCTAAACTTTACAACAAGTTACCTAAAGCTATAAGAGATGTCGAAAATACCTCAAAATTCAAACTCCGCTTAAATAAAATGTTGATTGAAAAAGCTTACTACTCTGTGCAAGACTTTATGATTGATGAGGAAATTGTTTGACATAATAATAATAATAATAATAATAATAATATATATATAGTTTATTTCAATTAATAACAAGAAATTATGATTAGTAATAAAGTGAATTTGACATGAATATGATATTGTAGATACTTTAATTAATAGTAGTAAGTTTGACTGTTAAATAATAATGTAATTACTTATGTCAATTAAGGTTTAATATAGGTACCTACTTATTTGAATATTGCATGCCAGTACCTGGCGAGTTGTGATGTGCACCAATGTTTAGTTTTACATCTTTATTTATTCTTACTCACTTCTGTGCAATAAATGATTTGATTTGATTTGATTTGATTTGAGCGTTTATACCAATTAGCAAAAACCTACACTCAACTCCTCTAACTCAAGCTATAGCGTAGTCCAACTTTGCCCGATTCCTTAGTACAAAATAGCTAGAAAGTACTAAAGCGGTTATACCTAGTGGTTAACCACACATTAATTTTGATCTTTTATATGATTTCATATGTGATGGATAAACTGTTGGTTCTAATTATATATTTGCTAACATCTCTGTACACAGTTAAACAATAAACGTTATTCTATTCTATTCTATTCGATGGTGCTGCCCTACCACACACCGACTGACAGACTGACTTGACAATTTTTTTATAGTTAATTAATTTAGTCTTCAATTTTTATTTGTTATTACTTTCTAATGTTTCTTTTTATGTTTAGTTTATAGAATATGTGTAAATAAATTATTTCAACTATCATTCTATACAAAATGTTCCAAGACATGTATTTTCAGTAGAATAATCTTACCTTTTCGTGGCCTTTAGGTCTTGTTACCTTGGGCTCTGTCTACCCCGTAAGGGATGATAACGTGATTTATGTATGTATAATCTTACTTGATCAGTAGATTGATCAGATCACCTAGAACTTTGCCAGCATAGGCAAAGTTGATGGTTGCTTCGCTCGAATTTGGCCCAGCGGCCATATAAAATAAAATTTCAAATAAAATGTTACGATCTCAAGGCTACCTTTGTATCTATATTGAATATTCTAAATTAATTAATTACAGTTATAAGTTACACCAAAAGCATTTTTTTACCTTATAAAAATGTTCACTTAGATACCCTACCCCAAACATGAACGACAAAATGTTGTTACTTCAAGTTTTGGCCAAGAAATCTATAAGATGAACTAATTAAATCGATTCAATGTTCATCTACTGAAATAGAAACCAAAAGTTGAACCAGTAACATTTCTTCGTTCAAGCTTTGGCATTAATTAATAGTTGAACAGTCGCGATTCCCATACAACAAAAATATCAAAAAATTTCGCCTTAGGAACAAAATATTTTGTTCAACTTTTAGTTAAAAAATCTACGATAGGTATACAATTAATTTGAGCCATAAACGGTGCATTTATCATTTTCGTGCGATTTTATAACTGCATTTGAAAAAAGACCACTTTGCACATTAGTTGAACACCGTTCAACTATTAGCTCATACCTCTGATTTTGGACCCATTACTTGAACAGCGATTATATCATTAACTAATATAAAAAACAAATTTATTTATTTACGTAAATATTAAAGACATAGTCAAGAATACATACCAAACATAAAAATGTTAGTCAATGCATTATTCAATTTTATATGCAATTAAAAGCTTAAAATGTGAAGGTTTGCCGGGTACCCGAGACGCGGCGACCGCTCACATTCGTGTGCGTGACGCAATTGTCATGGAATTATAATTTTTCACTTCGGCTAAGTGTTACCGCATTATAAAAAAAATATTACCAAGCGTCTAAAATGGGCCACGATTTAATTTATTTTTTATTACGGTTTTTAGGCCAAACGTTCAACTTCTGGGTGTTGTTCATCTTTTGGGTCCACTACCTGTACTTATCCAAAAAATTAGTTGCGGGGAAGATTAAAATTTGATGTAATTTTTTTACAGTTGATATGGCTATAATAAACATAATTTAGGTAGTTGGACCTTGGAACTGATTTTTATTAATATGACTAGCGACCCGCCCCGGCTTCGCACGGTATATTATGAATGTATTATACATATAAACCTTCCTCTTGAATCACTCTATCTATTAAAAAAAACCGCATGAAAATCCGTTGTGTAGTTTTGAAGATATAAGCATACATCGGGACATGAGGACAGAAAAAGCGACTTTATTTTATACTATGTAGTGATGATAATTTTAATGATTATAAGTTATTTTTCAGGTTTTTTACGAGTAAATTTCCCACGTGTAGTATTTAATTTAGTATTTTAAACTAAAATAAAAGACGGAAAAATTAAAATTCAGTGAAATTTAATTGCCTTTCACAAAATTTGTCTCCAGGATAGACTACACTGTATTCGATCTCTGCATATTATTATGTAGGTAATTTTGCGATGGGCTCTCTGGGTAGGTATAGTGGGGTAGATAAATTAGGCAGGTCTGTACTTACATTACTGCGTGCATTTTCAAAGCCTTTTTAGCCGCATTTTTCCTTGATGCAGATTTTCTTGGCATTTTTGCCCAATTACAATATGTAAATATAGGTATAAGATAACTTATTAATCGTCTTATACGCGAAATAATTCTGAGATTGGCGATCACTAAAAACTTAAAAAGTAATTGTTCATTTAATAGGGATAAAATACCATTTGTACATTATAGCGTCCACGCGCAAACTTCACAACACGATTTACCCTCTAACTGCAATGCGAGCGAGTAATCTCTGAACTCACACAAATGAAAATCCTTATAAATATTTACGCACACAACTAACCGATTTTAGCGTAACAAGCGACACAACCTCCCCGTCTGAACGGCAACGCGTGACTGCAGCCCGCGCCCGCGCGGAGCCCCTGCCGTAGTTTACGTTCAGCATTCCGAACTTTTCGATATTTTTGAATGAAAAAGTTCTTTGATTTACAAATGCTATGTTGAGTTTAAAGTACATCGGATTCTTTATTTTTTAACATGTAAATATTTTCAAACGTCTTTGCCGTTTAGGAGCAGTAGGGAATGCAAGCCAAAAAACTCCATTCGGTTAAATTGTATTTTAATATCGAATTTATGCTGATACCTGAACGACCTATGTTCCAAATGTTGTACAAGAGTTGATAATTCATATATATTTTTTTCAGAATTTTTGGCTCAGCCATTAACGAGAAGTAGGCTTTTGAAAGTACCTAATTTACAGCATTTGAGGGCTCTAGTCGCCTTAAACAGAAGTTAAAAACATATATTTAACTTTGCTCACCTTCACTGCCTTTTGCTTAATGGCTGAGATAAAAAGTGGACTATTTCAATATGTTTAAGGTCAGCTAACTTTGCTACGAGAATTCTCAGTTGTACTTAAATTAACTTTAACAAACCCGATGATTTGATTTTTTTTCTTGTTTTTCTAAGTATAAATTGGGGTATATTTGAAAATCGTAGATATCCGCTAAACAGGGAATAATTCCATCAGGCAACGGCGTCTGTGGTGAAACCCTAGTGGCATCCCACTGCGTCCCCATCACCCCGAATTGAGGCAACGCCGGAGTTTTTAGTTCGGGTATACCCCTCCGGGGGGGAGTCCCACATAACCCTAGGCATCCCCGTGTCTAGGGCATCCATAAAGATTTCCTCCCGGTTAAAAAAAGGCTTTGTCTACTGTTTCGTGGAAAAATAATGTTAGGACTGGGCGATTCTACAAGTTGAATGTGTGAAAAAACTTGAGCAGAAGGAATATATTGTGATAATTCAAATTGAGTCAACCGGCCCATTTATAAGTAGTAAATAACTATAAGTTAGTAACTAGTATCGTTTATTATTTTCCGCAAGCGCAATTTCCGTACCTTTGGAACAATAAGGTAGGTTAATCCTATGATTCACAAAACCATGAGCAAACATTATAAACCATCAAATACGCTATCATGTTTGTACAATACTTCTGATGATTTCGCTAATGTCAAAGTTATAAATACAGTATTCAAAACTCTTGTGACAAAAATGTCAGCAACGTTGTACGGTAGAACACGGTCAAAAGATCCCTCACCCCCTGTTGGGCTCTTACCAACGGTCAATGATATCCCTTAGAATCTGCCAGGAATGGGGCTCTTAGCCAACGGATAATGAAATCCCTCAGAATCTGCCGGGAAATGATTAACCGTTGCCCACGCTGCCCCGGACCAAGCTCTGCTCTTCCCCCGGATGGATCCAAAAACGAACCGCAGCTCTCGATCATACGCGGAGGTAACCCGACCACACCGACAAGAGATCTACAAACCAATATTATTGCGTATCAATAAAACCTGCAACACATCATGATCTCATCACACATTAAAAAACTGAACTGTCATTCGCTACATAACTGACAAACGCGTTATCTCAAAAAAAGATAACTATGTCATATCGTTTGACAGCTCGCTGACCGATAACTTTTCTTTATCTATTTACATCCGGATTGCGTAACAATGAATTTTCCTGAGATACATCCGCTGGAAGACCAAGCGGTGGATACTGTAGTATCCGTGCTGAATAGGGCCAAAGAGAAACTTGGCTTGCGACAGACACTGCAGGAACTTGCCGGTAAAGATACATTCGATTTGTAAGAATAATCCTGCAGGTTGCTTTGCAAATACTTAGTCTGCGGCCTCTTAAAGCTGTGAAAAAACCAACCCTTTAAGTTAACACAAAAGATACAGTCCGAAAAGGAGTTTCCATTAAAATTGCCGAGTTCCCAAAAAATGTAGTACCTATTTCCAGTAGTCTTAGAAATCTGAGATTTGGTATAAAGGTAGCTTTTTTATAGCACATCAATATTATGAAATGAACCTAAAAAAATAATAATTGAGCAATAATATGTAATACTAGCTTCTGCCCGCGACTTCGTCCGCATAGAATTAGACTTAGCAACTGATGTTGAAAGTATTCTGCAATAATTATTTACGTCGCGACTCTAGGCAGCTCCGACCTTTGACACGTTTATCGCTATGCCGCGGGAACTACGCAATTTTTCTAAATAAAAAGTAGCCTATGTGTTAATCTATGGTACCAGCTATTTCCGTTCCAAATTTTATCCAAATCCGTCCAGTCGTTTCAGCGTGAAGAAGCAACAAACTTACACACTCACATCGTCACATCCATCAATCCTCACAAACTTTCGCATTTATAAAATGGATGACATTGGTCGGTTTTTTTGCTGATGTAGATTGGGGTAGCTTTTTTGACGTGTACGGGCTAGGCCGCGGGATAGAGACGCGACCAAAATTTGTACACTGCCTACCCTGCAGCCCTGGCAACCCCAACTGCACGCCCTACTCTCCAAATATTTAATCCTATCCTAGTTATCAATGGATTCAGAGTTTGTATTCCGGCTTTTGAAACAGGGGTGCTACGAATATTCGCATCCGCATCCGTAAATGCGGAATATCCGCATTAATTCAGACATCTGCATCCGCATTCACATCCGCATCAATGAATGCGGAGTTTTTACGGATGCAGATTCACATCAACAAGACTCGACAAGTAACTAACATGTTAAGAAAGTGGGCGGAGCCAGAGTGGCACGTGCTTCGCGTTTGTTTACATAAATACTATTATGCACTAATAAGTATTATTATGCATTTAAAATTTATATAATTATCCATTTAAAATCCCAAAATCCGCATCCGCATCTGCGGATGTGAACTTCTAATAATCCGCATCCGCATCTGTATCCGCGGATGTCTAAATTTTTGCGTCCGTAACAACCCTGTTTTGAAAGCACAGCACATCAGTATAAAACCATACGAAAATATCCGTCTTTACAACAGTATCATGACAACCATCTCGAAATGAACAAGAATCAAGCGGTACTAAATATAGTCCAACCACAAAGTGGAAAATTGATCCTGACTATTGTTGAGGTTGAGATTGAGTGGCAACAAATTCCTACAATGCTTGGTGAAACCATTAGGTTTACAGCAGAATCTACTTAACGTGTGTATTTTTTTACATAAAATAGGCTTACGCAAGGCCAAGGTGATGCCTAAGATGGTGCACGTTTGCCTATATAGTAGGCAATTTATATAGTTTCATTAGTTAAGTAGAATTTAATTATTGTAGTAAATGTATTTTATTTTGAAAAAATGACTTTCTGCTAAGTTTCTTTCGGCGCCTTCTTGACAATGATGGTATTTTCGAATGCGCTGGTAGTTTAAAAAAATACATTTGAATCTAGAATCTGTGATTGTCAACCTTTTTCCATGGATCTATTATAATTCGACACAACGTGAACGAATGCAAAACAAAATTGTTCGAAGTGACAGTAGGGGAGACTGGGGTCAATAGAAACACGGGTCAATAGAAACAAGTGCAATAACTACGAAACAAAAAGCGATAGCGGGGCGGTCCCTGAGGGGGGATGGATCTGCGTTCGTGTCAGAACCTGTGGAACAGTGCTAGCCGCGGCTCTGTGACCGTCGGAAGTTATTACGTGAGTGTATTGCTTTTCCGGCACCAAAAGTAAGTATTTTTGATGTTTTTGTTGTGTATATTAGTCAAGATCCATTGGTATTACTGTAATACTACTTAACTTTCTGTTTGTATGGTTATTGTTGTTGAATTTGTAGTGGTTTATGTATACCTACCGTCTACCGTTATTTTTCTACGATTTTAAATATTCACCATGACGTTGCTGGGTCAATTGAAACAAAATTTACCGGGTCAATTGAAACATTTTTTTTTTTGCAGTAACACTTATTTTTTTGTTTTTAGAAGGTAGAAGAAAGAGGAAGTCGACCATCTACACGGACACTCCCGAAAAAGAAGAAATTAGGAAAGAATCAGAACAGAAAAATCAGAAAAAACAGGCAAAGAACGTGAAAAAGAACTTTAGTAAAAAAATAAAGGAAAGGGTAAAAATCTAAGCAAATTAAAGAATTGACTTCTTCTGAAGATCTTTTTTTTTTCGTTAAATTAATGGTAAAAATAGTGTTCTATGTGTGGTGGGCACATTTGGGATTTTACAAAGAGTTAATTACGTCAATCACCTTAACCCTAGTTAAGATGTATAATAATGGTTGCTCTTCCTTTATTAAATGTTGATTACATTTCTAGATTAGTAATAGTTGATCTTATTACTTATAAATATTTAAATATTCTAAATGATTAAGCAAGAAGTACCATATGAACATTTTGTTAAGTTAATAGCAATAAATGTTAGCTTTTTTCGTTAAGTTGATGGTAGAAACTACCTTTTACTGTGTTCTAATCAAAGACTGAGATTATGTGATTTAATTATGACTAAAAAAATAAATTTAAATGATTATTACATTAAATAAATATTTTATTTCTAGGTGTTTCAATAGACCCCATTCATTGTTTCAATTGACCCGCAACCAGGGTCAAATGAAACAATTTTCGAGGATTTCTAAAACACTTGTGATTCCGTATCTGATACCTATGGATAAAAATCAACGTAGCAACTTTAAAGCCAGATAACCTAGCTATAGTCGAAATCTTTCACAACCCAGTATTGATAGGAAATGTAGGCACTATGGCCGTTTTTTCGGAAAACGTTTCAATTGACCCCGGTCTCCCCTAATGACACTTCTGTTACAAAATGTTATTTATCTCTGCCCCTTTATTATTTAGTTATTGTAAGGTACAACTGGGTTTTCTTATTACTATACAAAAATCTTAAAAAATCTAAAAAAAAAACTTGTGACAAAAACGTCTGCAACGTTGTACGGTAGAACACGGTCAAAAGACCCCTCTCCCCCTGTCAGGCTCTTAGCCAACGGATAACGATATCCCTCAGAATCCCAGGGTGCACCGGACCAAGCACTGCACCCTCGGACGGATCCAAAAACGAACCGCAGCTCTTGACCACACGCGGAGGTAATCCGACTCGTACCCCTTGATTCAAACTCAGAACTGTTGCTAATTAACTGTCATTTTTTCCTTCTGTCTAATTCTATCTTTAAGGAGTATTTATAGTAATACCTGATTCCGAAACTCAATACCGCATTAGCATTTAAATTTACGCAGCAATTTCTCCTTCATCAATCAAAATATATTGATATC
Source organism: Pandemis corylana (assembly GCA_949127965.1). NCBI lineage: Eukaryota > Metazoa > Arthropoda > Insecta > Lepidoptera > Tortricidae > Pandemis > Pandemis corylana. Next base: position 11,347,763 of record OX421867.1, on the reverse strand, counting down.
AATATTTTTTCAACAACCCCATCTTTGACCAACAGTGAGCAGACTCGAAACCTATGGTCTCCAACCGAAGCTGAACCTCGCCTGCCTGAAGACACCGGTAGCAGTGACAGCAGAGGCGTTCCTCGTGGACACCATAGAGAAGAAGTGGCGGTTGACGCAGACGTTCATGTACACGCTACATTACAAGAACTGCACCAGGGACGAGACTTCTCAGTACTATTATTTCGAGGTATGGTACAAGCAAGCGCAGCGTAGGACGTCTACCAAGGTGAACGGATGACCTGTTGGCTTATTGTCTAATTAATTTTTTTTTAAAGAAATAGCGCTAACGATACTGTCGATGATTCCGCCAATGTCGAGGTTGTCTAACTCGCTCGCAATCGCCATCGTGTTCATTTTGACAGTTCATGTATGGGCTGACAATTGGCATCGGAATCAGCTAGCTGTCACATTTATACAAGAACTGTCAAAATGAACACGATGGCGATTGCGAGCGAGTTAGACAATAAGCCTACTGGTTAAAGTCGCGGGTTCACGGTGGATACAAGCTTCGTATCGAGGCAACTAGAGTATCTATGGGGGAGACGTATGTGCAACAGTGGACGTCCTGTGGCTGGTGTTATGATGACGATGATGATGATGATGGTTTAAGCTGGCCCCTATTTCGTAAATGTGACGGGGACAACTGGCAGTGACATGTCGGTGTACATCATGTAGCCGATGTGAAACTCATTCCAATCAAAGATGTCACAAATCCTCTTTAGAAGGTCACAGTGAATTCAGGATACGTTTTATTGTAATAAAATGGATGTGTAGCGACCCTAGCGCCACCTAGTTGGCCTCTACATAACTACTACGACGCACGAGTAGCTAGCGCCAGTTCTAATGACAGCTGTCACATCGTTATACATCCCGCTAACGAAGTTTCTCAATGCGGCTGCATAAATACAACTTTCAACTCTCATCCTTTGGACTTCGGTCCTCAGGCATAACATCTGCCTGGAGAGAGAACTCTCTATTGTGGCACTCCCCGCAGATGAAATTCATGTTTATATTGTAGCTAATTAAAAGAAAACAAGGTACCTACAAAAAGGCGAAGGGGGTCGCGCTCGCGCTATAAAAAAGTTGAAAAACACTGCTCTATTCTATGCCATCATCAATAGATAGAAAGAGAAATGAAATGAAATATTATATTTTGAAAGAGAGAGAGCTGACTAAGCAGCGCGTGGCATTAATGTTTATCGTGACGATAAAAAGCCAGCATGGCTATACAATCCTTTTGTTAAGTCTCAATTGTGTAAACAATAAAATGTAGAAATAAAACAAAATGACGTCACGTTTTACATCGGATATTTATTTTAGGTCTTAAAGCTAAATTTCGACACATCGTACATCTCCCGTATGGTCTAGTGGCTAGGATACCTGGCTTTCACCCAGGAGGCTCGGGTTCGATTCCCGGTACGGGAATATTCTTTTTGCATTTTTTTGTTCTTTAGTTCAGTCTTTCTCTTCGCTAGTAATTAATTAAGCCTACTAATAATATAAAATTTCAAACATACATTTCTTTTTTTTCTTTCATCGTGTTTGTTGTTTTGCTTATAGTTCAATCACACCTAAACGACTGCGCTGAATATTTTGAATGAAATTTTGCACATAGATAAAGTCAGACATGGACGTAATTAATACTTTTTATCCCGGAAAATTGTAATTCCCTCGGGACAAATAATCAGGGATTCGTGTTGTTATTCTGTCTGGTCAGCGAGGGGACAGAGTTAAGTTTATTTGAACAAATGGTGTGTCGCATAATACTAACATGCTTAGCAGATAAACAATTATATAATGGAAGGAACTTAAAACTATTAGAATCATGTATGTTTGGCAAATTTTAATTCTACAAACCAACGGCTTAAAGAGAACCAGAGAACGTTACCATAGCAACGAGTGATAAGAAAAAGTCGATCCCAATTACACAATCGGTTCTATAAAATGAAAACCTGTAGGTTTATTACCTAACTCGCTCGCAATCGCCATCGTGTTTTGACAGTTCTTGTATGAATGTGACAGCTAGCTGATTCCGATGCCAATTATTGTCAGCCCATACATGAACTGTCAGAATGAACACGATACCGATTGCGAGCGAGTTAGGTTATAAGCCTACTGGTGTTAATAAAAACAGTTTTGTTCAGGTAGTCTTCAGCCAGCCCACGGCGTCCTACCCCATCCCACAGGCCACGGCGTCCGTCTACTTCAGAGTTCAAGACAAGTATGTCGAACCACCTAACGAACGTCCAACGCCATCCGTAAGTCTATAGACTATACCTTCTATACCTAAGTATACGTTGTAAAACAGTAACGTGATAGACTGACAGGCAAAGCACCGCCGAAATCACTAACCCTTATTCATAAACGCTCTGTAGACCTCTGCTAACTTGGCAATCGTTTGTCCTTATCTGTCACTTTGACATTTACCTTTCACTGACAAGGACAAACGATTGCTAAGCTAGCAGAAGTCTATAGAGCGTTTATGAATAAGGAGGTAAAAGTTCAGACTAACCCTTATTCATAAACGCTCTATATGCTTCTGCTAACTTAGCAATCGTTTGTCTTTATCTGTGAAAGGTAAATGTCGCTTTCCGCTGTCTATCCCTATTTATGCCTATATCTTTAAAACTACGCAACGGATTTCGATGCGATTTTTTTTAATAAGTAGATAGAGTGATTCAAGAGGAAGGTTTATAATGTATAATTCTACGCAGACGAAATCGTGGGCAGAAGCCAGTAGAGAGTAAATAGGATTTATTTATGCGCTGGCAAAGGGGCCCTATCTCCTTGACTAAAAAAACTAGTCTTGACATACCACTGTAATTATGACATCTGATAACTGGTTTCAGGATTTTGCCAAACAGACAAATAGCTAAAACATTTATATATAGATTCTTGGTATGAGGCAGACATAGTATTCCTTGACGATCAAAGCGATGCACTACGAAGGGATTTTTCAAATTTCCCATGAGATAAAAGAATGGGATAGAAAATAGAAGTAGTAGTTAGTAGAAATATTCCTTGGGGATAAAGTAAGTGCTCTAAGAAGGGATTTTTAGAATTTCCCACGGGACAAAATTAGATAAAAACTTAATAATTGAGGACATGATTTGCACTTACACAGTTGTGGGAAGCTAGATCATAATGATAATAATACTGGATAGGTAATTGATTGAATTTGAATTTACGTAACTTCGTGATAGATTCACATTTGGCTTAGGTAGGTGTGGAAAGTTTTGCCGGACGGTAGACCGGGGTTTGGATTTCCACAGTGGTCGATTATTAAATAGGAAATTATTATATTACGTGTTTATAAACGGGGAGGCAGTCACGTTCGCATGGAATTTAGGTAGTCATTTCACCTGCATTACGTAAATACTCAAAGGGTAAAAACGGGACTCTAATACTAAGACTACACTGTCTGTCTGTCTGTTACCAGGCTGTATCTCATGAACCGTGATACACACTCGAAATTTTCACAAATGTTATACCTAATTTCTCTTGTCGCTATTACATCAAACAGAAAAACAGAAGAATTTATTAATGGAAAAGAAAAATAAAAACAGTCAAAACTTAAAAATAACTTAAACCTAGCTAAAACTATTATTAAATTAAAGATAAAAAAAATCTCCCAAATCGCCGCCAATGGGGAGGGTGCTCAGAAGGCTGGCAGCATTGCCACGTTGTATGGCAATGCTTAAAAGCAGAATATTTTGTCTATGTAGGTTAATAACTAATATAAAATGACCTCACACTGCCTACATTTTGCCTAAAAGTAGGGCTCTGCTAACACTGGATTTTGTAATTCGCTTGTCAAATTTGTACGGAAAGCTCGTTACGCGAGTTCAACTCGCACTTGGCCGGTTTTTTGTATTTAGCTGACATTTTAACCTTTTCGCCGCCACGTCCAATACAAGAGACGTCACCCATACGCCAGACTTCTTTATTGCGATGCCTTAAGTAGAACCTAAACCCAATTGAACGAAGGTTGCTTTTGCATTGAAGTAATGGACGTGTATAGGTCGTTGGCGTCAAGAAGGTTAAGATGTGACCACTATCTTCTTCAGATGGTGTTCCGGGTGGAAGGGAATTACTCGGAGCATGACGTGCGTTACGTGACACTGGTCCCTGATTGGTTGCTGGCTGTCATAAAGATGAAGATCAAGCTGTCAAAGCGGATAGAGCAGTTGCGACTGTTCTGAGTGTAATCCCGCTACGCTTTTTGAATGAGAAACCACATTATATTGCGTCTGGTCAACTATTTCTTACCTAGCAACTAGTACAGTCCCTATTGTCTACTTTGTTCTTTGTTTCTGTATTGTCTGTTGTATTTGTATTGTATTGTATTGCATTGTACAGTGCAATAGTCAGGGAGCAGCAAAATAAAAATTGTTTTAGTGTCACTTTATATTCGTGTCGTCAAATTTAATGTTGTGGTTTCTTATTCTAAATTAAATGAAGTATACACTTGTATTGTTTGTATTGGCATAAGTTTTTGAGTTTTGAGGCTTCAGTTATATTCTTGACCGTCGTATAAATTTGTGAATGTAAAACACGACAAGATTGTGGGTCTAGTGTGTGCTTTGATTTTATTTTATGATCATCATCATCATCATCTCATCTCTAGCTTATTTCCACTGCTGGGTGGGCTTGGGCTATAGTTCCCACGCGGGCCCACTGCGTATTGGGAACTTCACACACACCATTGATTGCTTCGCAGAAAAGCTCATGATACATTTTCAAAATGTAATTTCGCACGTGACTCTTATGATCGCATTAATTAAATCAATAAAATGTTTTAATAAGAAATCGGGTGTTTCTAACGAAGTTTGGAAATTATATTAGTTGATGATTAAGATTTGATTAGCTAAAACATTTTGTTTTATACAATGACTAAGTTAGAGCAGTTAAAAAATGCCAAAATATCCCAAAGCGCACACTTAAAATGTATAAGGAAATATCTGTTGCAATGTCGCAAAAAAGTACCACCGAATTTTCCAGTGGGATTAGAATTCGTCAGAGCACTTATTGTATTCAGAACCACATCACGACTCACGAGCGCGGTGGCGTCAAATTGTGAATGGACGTGGGTTCAGAGGAAATTTAAAGTCATGCTGTATAAAACCCAGGAATGTAGCTACTACTACCTATTTCGTACATAGATCGGCGCAGAAATAAATAAATACATCCATACATAATATATGTACACATTATCACGTCTTTATCCCTTACTAGCAGTAGCCCGCAACTTCGTCTGCGTAGAATTCGTTTATCGCTATCCCGCGGGAATCACGCAATTTTCCGGGATAAAAAGTAGCCTATGTGTTATTCCAGACTATAATCTATCTATGTTCCAAATTTCATCCAGATCGGCCCAGTACTTTTTGAGCCTATTCATTACAAACATACAAACATACAAAAATAGGTACAAATCTTTCCTCTTTATAATATTAGTATAGAGTATAGACTTAGTCAGAGCCTAAGGTAACAAAACCTCAAGGCCACGTTTAGCATGATTAAGGGCGTATAGGTGGAAAGGGAAATCAAAATAGTGATGGGTCGCTAGCCGCATCGCCTATAATATGATTCCTAAGACTTTCGCCCATTCCCTCGATGGTCTTTTACAAATTTTACAATATGCGCGGCAAGAGAAGCAACTGGAAAATTCTATGTTTTTTCTTTACTGACCAGATCTAGACCAGCATGGAAGACAGGAAGTAAATAAATTGAGATCGTATGTGACAGCTGTCATCGCGGGTCAAAAAAACGGAAGTATTCCATATACATACAAGACGACCTGATAGCCTCGTGGTTAGTGACCCTGACTATGAAGCTAGAGGTCCTGGGTTCGAATCCCGGTAGGGGCAGACAGTTGTATGGTGAATACGAATGTTTGTGCCCGAGTCTTGGATGTTGTATGTATTTAAGTATGTATTTATCTACATTATATAAGTATGTTTATCCGTTGCCCGGTACCCATAGCACAAGCCTTGCTTAGTTTGGGGTTGGGTCAATTGGTGTAATTTGTCCCAAGATATTTATTTATTTATTTATTTATACATACAAGTATACATATTTATAGCAATATATAACTCAAAGGTGACTGACTGACTGACATAGTGATCTATCAACGCACAGCCCAAACTACTGGACGGATCGGGCTGAAATTTGGCATGCAGGTAGATGTTATGACGTAGCCATCCGCTAAGAAATTTTGATCAATTCTACCCCCAAGGGGATAAAATAGGGGATGGAAGTTTGTATGAAACTTTATCAATTTCAAACCGATCCGGCTGAGACTTCGCATGCATAAAGCTACTATGACGTAGGCATCCCCTAAGAACGGATTGCGTAATTTCTGCGGGATAGCGATAAACGAATTCGATGCAGACGAAGTTGCGGGCAACAGCTAGTAGGTATAGCAATAGGTATACAAGTCGATTTGCAACGCGTGGCCAGTACGAAGCCAACCGGCGTAGGGTCGTTTGTAATGTAAACAGAATTGTCACTTATCACCGACAATTGTCGAATTGGTGAAGTAGGGGGTCAGCTTTCGCAATAATTTCACTGTTTCTTCATTTGCAGACGTCAGAAGCAAATTACATAAATGATTTTTTACCCTTTTTAAGTCAAACATAGAATGTACCAGTCGCCATCGAGGGAATGGGCCAAAATCTTAGGAATCATGTTGTAGGCGGTGTGGCTAGCAACCCATAACTATTTTGATTCCCCTTTCCATCCATACGCCCACAACCATGCTAAACGTGGTCTTTGGGTTTTGTTACCTTGGGCTCTGTCTACCCCGTAAAGGATATAGACGTGATTTATGTATGTTTAAGTCAAAATTTGAGCATTTTTTATAAGACATTTCCGTGTTCGTGTTTCTACTGTCAAAGTGGCTTGGCTTGGTTTTATCTTAGTCTTGTTTCTTGGTACTCGGCGACTCACCTCGAATTTGCATACAATCATGTTTCTCAGATGCCTCACAAACCTACATTCTTAAGACGAACTAATGAGTTCTTTTACTACGATGACTCAGCTTATAAACACTATGGTTATAAAAACCTATGGTGTAATGTCAGAGGTCACATAAATTAAAAAGGCAGTAACTTGTTTAGTTTATACCGACAATAACATAAAATTAAAAAAATACAAATAAAAAAAAAATGCCAAAAATGTCATCATTTTGGAAAAGCATTTTCGAAAATCACCGCAAAGAAACTGGCTTTCGAATGAAAAAAACCGCACCCAAATCAGTTCATCTGCTGGAGAGCTACAATGGCACAGATGTACAGACACACAAACTTATAACACCGTTTTGCGTCGGGGGTTAAAAGAAGCTTGTATTAACCTTTTCGACGCGAACGACACATATCAGCACCGCAGGTTGGGTACAAAGTTTAAAATGTATAATGGGTTAAAATACATAATGGTTTATAATATACTAGCCTTCCGTCCGCAGCTTCGCCCGCGCTAAATTAATTTTCCCGTAGGAAAAGGAATTTTCCCGCGGTAAAAAGTAGCCTATGTCACACCAGTGATAATGTAGCTTTCTAACGGCAAAAGAATTTTTGAAATCGGTCCAGTAGTTTCGGAGCCTATTCAATGCAAACAAACAAACAAACAATCAAATTTTTCCTCTTTATAATATTAGTATAGATAATGCGATTTTCTCAGAAAGTTACAAATTAACAGGATTGCTATAAAACAAACCTAACCTAACCTTAACCAATCTATAGATTACGATATCAAAAAAGTTAATTTAGCTAATAGTTTTACAGAAAATTGCGTTATATATTTTGAGCCATTATGTATTTTAACCCATTATACATTTTAAACTTTATACATTCTGATCCGCTCCCCCGCAGGTTCAACGCCAACGACCTATATATAATCCATTACTTCAATGCAAAAGCAACTTTCGTTCAATTGGGTTTAGGTTCAACATAAGGCATCGCAATAAAGAAGTCTGGCATATGGGTGACGTCTTTTGTATTTCACGTCGCGGCGAAAAGGTTAAAACTAAAGTTTTTAGGTTAAGTTATTTATTGTTATAGTAGGATAGTTAGTTTCTTAGGAATCATGTTATAGGCGATGCGGCTAGCAACCCATCACTATTTTGATTTCCCTTTCCACCTATACGCTCTTAATCATGCTAAACGTGGTCTTAAGGTTTTTTTACCTAAGGCTCTGTCTACCCTGTAAGGGATAAAGACGTGATATATGTATGTGTATGTATGTTAATTACGGTTGTAGTGCGTGATGATTTAATTTTTATCCCCCGACGCAAAAAGAGGGGTATAAGTTTGATGTCGATGTCGTTATGTGTGTGTGTGTGTGTGTGTGTGTGTGTGTGTGTGTGTGTGTGTGTGTGTGTGTGTGTGTGTGTGTGTGTGTGTGTGTGTGTGTGTGTGTGTGTGTGTGTGTGTGTGTGTGTGTGTGTGTGTGTGTGTGTGTGTGTGTGTGTGTGTGTGTGTGTGTGTGTGTGTGTGTGTGTGTGTGTGTGTGTGTGTGTGTGTGTGTGTGTGTGTGTGTGTGTGTGTGTGTGTGTGTGTGTGTGTGTGTGTGTGTGTGTGTGTGTGTGTGTGTGTGTGTGTGTGTGTGTGTGTGTGTGTGTGTGTGTGTGTGTGTGTGTGTGTGTGTGTGTGTGTGTGTGTGTGTGTGTGTGTGTGTGTGTGTGTGTGTGTGTGTGTGTGTGTGTGTGTGTGTGTGTGTGTGTGTGTGTGTGTGTGTGTGTGTGTGTGTGTGTGTGTGTGTGTGTGTGTGTGTGTGTGTGTGTGTGTGTGTGTGTGTGTGTGTGTGTGTGTGTGTGTGTGTGTGTGTGTGTGTGTGTGTGTGTGTGTGTGTGTGTGTGTGTGTGTGTGTGTGTGTGTGTGTGTGTGTGTGTGTGTGTGTGTGTGTGTGTGTGTGTGTGTGTGTGTGTGTGTGTGTGTGTGTGTGTGTGTGTGTGTGTGTGTGTGTGTGTGTGTGTGTGTGTGTGTGTGTGTGTGTGTGTGTGTGTGTGTGTGTGTGTGTGTGTGTGTGTGTGTGTGTGTGTGTGTGTGTGTGTGTGTGTGTGTGTGTGTGTGTGTGTGTGTGTGTGTGTGTGTGTGTGTGTGTGTGTGTGTGTGTGTGTGTGTGTGTGTGTGTGTGTGTGTGTGTGTGTGTGTGTGTGTGTGTGTGTGTGTGTGTGTGTGTGTGTGTGTGTGTGTGTGTGTGTGTGTGTGTGTGTGTGTGTGTGTGTGTGTGTGTGTGTGTGTGTGTGTGTGTGTGTGTGTGTGTGTGTGTGTGTGTGTGTGTGTGTGTGTGTGTGTGTGTGTGTGTGTGTGTGTGTGTGTGTGTGTGTGTGTGTGTGTGTGTGTGTGTGTGTGTGTGTGTGTGTGTGTGTGTGTGTGTGTGTGTGTGTGTGTGTGTGTGTGTGTGTGTGTGTGTGTGTGTGTGTGTGTGTGTGTGTGTGTGTGTGTGTGTGTGTGTGTGTGTGTGTGTGTGTGTGTGTATCTGCCTCTGGGATCGTATCCCTCCAGCGGATGAACCGATTTCGCTGTGGTTTTTTGAATTCGAAAGCCGATTTCCTTGCGTAGTTTCGTTTGATATAAATCGGTCCAGCAGTTTGGAGAACATCAGCTCCTTTCCAAAATAATGCAGCATTTTTGGAAAAAAATATTTTTCTATTTATTTACGACGAACAAAAAATTTACCTTGCTACTCCGCTACTCACGTGCAAGATAAGCCTGTGTGAAATATATATGTTTTTCATGCAATCCCTCCCTCCACTGCTGCCAATAAAACACACGTAAATCCCACAAACTTAATTATCCCTTACACCACACAAACACTGACGCGTTTCGATCCCTCTACGGGATCATTATCAAAGTTTAATGAACACAACTGTTACACAAATGCAAACCAACGTCAAAAAAAAATTTTTTTTGTTCGTTGAAATGGACCTCCGCAAAGTAACGCCTGATTCAATAAAATAAAAACTATTTATTTACGGTTTGTTTAATTGATTAATGCGTGGGGGGTTTCTAAATGTTTTATTTGTTCAAGTCATTCCTCGGCATGACTGACTTTCACTGTCGAAATGTCACATTTGAAATGCTAATGCGACTCTCGCGAATTGCATTGAACAAATCGAACGGTTCTAAAGAATCGATTACAAGCCGCTGTACGAACTACATAACATACACTGTCTGGCAGAAAAACGTAACACTTTTTGTATAGAAAATGACCCGTGGCTCGTCAGTTTAGAATTAGAAAAACGGTTAGCGTCGTAATGAAATGAAATAATTTATTTTGCTTAAGGTCGTAAAATTCAAACTAATTAATGATATCAGTATTATTTTATGTTTTATATTTTGTTAATATATATTTTAGCTACCTATACAGTAGGTAGTTTATTGTCTGGTAGGTTTTATGACTTTATGTATTATATCGTAAAGTTATGTATTGTGGCTCTCAGTATTTATAATTTTTAAACTCACTCGTCTGTCCCTAATCTAATACTCCTCTCATCCACTCAAATGTTGACTGGAAGAGACCCCTTAAAGGGATAAGTCCACATTTGTGCATGTATCTCAGTGTTTGCTAAAATATAAAAAGTTTCCATACATACATAATCATCGCAAGATTAAGTAATGAAAGTTTAATTGATGCAAATATTAATTAAAGTTAATAGATTTATAATGTAACCAACTATCAAACGTATGAGAGTGAGCGAGACAAAATGACAGAACGAAGGTCTTTTTAAATAGGTATACTATCGTACTGTACCATAGACCTTCCAAAGCTTGGGACCAAAGTAAAAACAAATAATGTACCAGTCGCTTCTCTTCCCGCGCAGAGGTAAAAGCCCGTCGAGCGGCATCGATGGAATGGGCGAAAATCATAGGAATCATGTTATAGGCGATGCGGCTAGCAACTAGCAACCCATCGCATCGTCAAGAGCTGCGGTTCGTTTTTGGATCCGTCCGGGGGAAGAGCAGTGATTGGTCCGGTGCACCCCGGGCATCGGCTAATGATTTCCTGGCAATTTCTGAGGGATATCTTTGGCCGTTGGCTAAGAGCCAGGGTCTTTGACCATTACCGTTCAACGTTGCCAACATTTTGTCACAAGATTTTTGAATTATATTTTTTACCCACACTTGCCATTTAAACCGACATTAGCCCAAGCCTTACGGCCGCCATTAATAAAAGAAAAAGAATTGCATAATTTCTTAACCGGTAAGCATGTAATCTAATGTATAACCTGTAATCTTCCATGCTGGTCTGGGAGCAAAGAAAAAACATAGAATATACCAGTTGCTTCTCTACCCGCGCAGATGGTAAAAGCCCATCGAGGGAATGGGCGATTATAATAGGAACCATGTTATAGGCGATGAGGCTAGCAACCCAACACTATTTTGATTTAATTTTTCACCTATACGCCCACAATCTTGCTAAATGTGGCCTATATAGATATCGGTTACCTTAGGCTCTGTCTACCCCGTAAGGGATAAAGACGTGATTTGTGTATGTGTCAGCATGGTAACCGCTAGTGATTAATTCATCTTTGGCTGATATCACTACATAGTATAAAATAAAGTCGCTTTTTCTGTCCTCATGTCCCGATGTATGCTTATATCTTCAAAACTACACAACGGATTTTCATGCGGTTTTTTTTAATAGATAGAGTGATTCAAGAGGAAGGTTTATATGTATAATACATGCATAATATACCGTGCGAAGCCGGGGCGGGTCGCTAGTCAATTATAAATTTAATAATGTATTAATGTCATATATTCTGCGGTTAGGGGAAAGACAGCTGGAAAAAGCCAATGACGACAAACGTCAGGGTGACAGGTGTCATTGGCGTTTCTTTTGAAATGACTTGCCATGATAAACAGGGTTTTTGGGAGTCGTCGTCATCGGTGCTGATGACCTTTCATTTCTGGCATAATGACAAGGCTTTGATTCCAAGAGAATAATTTAACAATTCTATTTTATTTATTTTTATTATATTTATTTATATGTTTAGTTTTAATTTTATCTGGGTCCTACTGAAAAACAGCGTTGCGGCTTGCCGTAATATTATGCTGAGTGGGTCCCATTTTACACCATATCGGTACTATTGCTAAGTATATTGTATTTCTTCTTCCTATTATATATCTACGTGTATCGAATGTGTGTAAATAAATATTTCTCTCTCTCTCTCTCTCTCTCTCTATTATTATATATAAAATTAGCGGTTCCCGCGACTCTGTCTGTGCAGAATTCGCTTATTACTATCCCACGGGAACTACGCGAGTTTCCGGGATAAAACCTCTCCTATGTCCTTGCTCAGGACTGAAACTATCTCTGTACTAAATTTTTTTTTAATCGTTTCAGTGGTTTAAGCGTGAAAGGCGCATTTATAAGATTAGTAGGGAATAGTAAGGATTATAAAACAAAGTTCTCGGCTGCGTCTTTCTGTCTGTCTTCCTATCTGTTTACGATAAACTCAAAAACTACTGGACAGATTGTCATGCGGTTTTCACCAACAGATTTTGTTCGAGCCACCTAGAGCCACCTAATTAACATGAAACCAAGAAATGAAAATGTTTATTAAAATAAATATCATAATTTCAAAATTATGGCAAAAAAAATCCATTTCAGTTCGTCACTTTTTTGAATATAGCCAAGTATTCAACGCGACGAAGAGGAAAAAAAATCCATAGTAATTTTTTTTTCTTGTATGAAGATCGATAGGGTGAACGATTCTGAGTAAAAAAAAACCCAAAACAGTTAATTTCTGGAAAAAAATGATCATAATGTGGACTTTTTTTTGGAAAATGCTCAAGTAAAGAAAATAATAGTAAAATAAACCTGTGTATGTAATTATCGACGCATTTTTAGCACGCAAATCTCACATGTTCAGCTCAAGCAAAGTCTCTTTCTAACCGAGCAAATGCGAAAGGGATGGCTTTCACGTCTACGATAAATAATTGCGCTAGGGTGTGTGAAATGGACACGTCCTCGATTCTACCTGCGAGTAAACAGGTAAGCAATAATCATTAAAGGTTTAAAACGAAGATAAAATCGCCGACTTACCTTACCTGAGTCGGGATTGACTCACGGCAAGTTTCGCGCCATTATGTTATGACCTAAACCTGTCATTCGTTCGCTCTGGCTTTGCTTCGACGCACGCGCGCCGCGTTTCCGACGTTCGAAATTCGTATCGCGGGCGTGTTTTGTTTCCGAATGCCGTTTGACGTTTGTTGACAGTGATTTCTTCTTTTTTGATTTTTTTTTTAAAGTGCCAGTGTCAATATGGTGCACAGAGTGCTTAAGTGTTTTGTGCCGAGACGCGGTAAAGTGGTGCCAGATTGTGGTGACCAGAGGGTTTATAATGTACCTATAGATATGTCGTCGACTTCTACCCTGGACGTAGCCAATTTGGAGGTGGTTGTAAGTAATAATTTCTTATAGGTTAGCTTACAGCTGTTATACGGGTTACGTGTACCGGTAATACTCGTGTGGCCTTACGTAGGCAATACTACGGTTGACAAGAACAACGCCGTAAGTGATCGTTCATTTTGTTCCAAGTCTTAATGAGTTGAAACTTCGATTGGTTTTAGGATGATTGGGAAGTATCTGAGCTGGTACATAGTTAATAATAGCCTTTATTATTAAATTGTTATCATAATTATGGGCATATTAATTGTATTTTAATGTGTTTGTGTATCAATGTTGTATTAGAGGCTCATTTTGACCTTGCGTCTGGGCTGATAAAGGGGTGTATCATCCTGATAGTATGTTACTTAATCATTTTATTGGCATGAAGTGCTGTTATATTTTGTATTCATTCTTTAGGTATCTTTACTTTCTTATTACTAGCAGACCGGTTTATCGCGTAGGTTAGTTTTACTAAGAATCACTTTCACAGCTCTAACTTGAATGTTTGTGTAGTATTGAATTCATCTTCAATTTAACTAATGTCAATTGTGTACAAGAGTTATAAAGAAATTCTAAGATTAATATTTCCCTTTGATTTTTATTCTTGGTGTCATTATGATGCGGTTTCAACGTATTTCAAGGAAAAAATGGAAAAAAAACTCAACGCATTGGATTCACAACGCCATAATAATCATCATAATTAATTATTTAATTACTATTTCCTGCATTTTGCCTAGCATTTTCCTGGAATAAAACTAAGCTTAAAATAAAAATGTTCTACATTAATTTAAAAACAAACTAAATATCTATCATAATATTTATTACCTCAATTTTACACCCTGTTCATCTCCTTCTCAGTTAAAAAAATGTGTATCGCTCTAGACCCTCCAATAAAATAAAAAAGGGGAAGCCTTGGCTCAGAAGTGCCAGTTAATCCGTAGAATTTAAAAAGTCCCCTTGGGTATTTAAGAAAGAAGATTTCAAAAATAATAAACTGCACTATATGAAATTAAACGAACCTGGTTAAAGATACATTCACAACACAAATCAAAGCGCTTTTTGGTACAACAAGTTAAAAATCACAGTCAGTTAAACGCACACTTTTTGTACCGTAAACTGAAGTTCCCACGTTCCAAGGTCCATTTGTTTGTTGCTTGGAATAGAAAGAGAAGTTTTTTGACAAAAAACATGACAAACATTTGAACAATTCCTTCAAATCAACTCCAAAAAAGGATGTTGAGGCATAAAAGTTATAAATGGATGCTTTTATCCTTGGTAGCATGGCCACAGAGAGAACAATTGTTTGCGAAAGCATCTTAAAAAATGGTGTTACAAATGTAAACATCACTCTAGCTTTATGGTTGAACGTGTATTTGGCAAAGTAGGAGTGACATAAGCCTTTTTTCAGTTTTAATCATAACATAGTTCCATTACATTACTGACATTTGTTTAGCATTGCATTTGACTGCATAGCCTAGTGGTGACACATTGTGTCTATGACAATTGAAATCTCGATTCGATCCCCGGTCTGACCATTTTTTACATTTCAGGCCGTACCTACCTACATTCCGAGGTTGAACAAGTACATTTGTTGCACTCTTTTTATTATTATAATTATTTTTTGTTTCTTTTTAATGTTAATTTACATTTTTCGTTTGTATTTAAATTGTATTTTACTTATGAAGACCATTAATTGAAGTATATTTTTAAGAATATCGTTATGTATTTTTTTTTAAAACAGTTGCTCAAAACAGTTGCTCTTTTTTGGCTGTTTTGCGTGCGAAAAATTCGTTTTTGCGCAAAAAAAATCTTTCATTGAGTTAGCTGAATAGCCAAAGTCATTGCCTTATGAAACATGAAAGCTAAAAAGACGCATTTAATTTGACAACACTTTACTGTAGGTACTTGCATTGTCATCCGTCCTACATGTGTTTACCAAATTTCCAGCCAATCGAACCAACCGTTGAAGAGTTCTCTCCTGCGAAGTCTATTCTGGCTGAACCACCAGAATTCTACTACCAGATTATGGTATTGTCATCTGACTTCCACAAGTGTGCAAAATTTCAGCTCAATCGGATGAAGAGATCTGCTTCAAAATTGAGTCGCAAGATTCCGCCCGGACAAACATACATACATACGTTGCAAGTTAATATAAAGCTTGTAATAAAAATAAGCTGTGTACTACGAGTATCATCATCGTATCAATTATTTTTTTATCAATATCTTTCAATGCTCTTTGCATTTGACTGATCCTTGACATTTGGTTCAAACGATTCAAGTCATGATGTAGACATTATGTATACATTCCGATATTAACAAAGACAAAAAAATCAGTAGCGACCGTTTTACTTTAAAGCCAAAGTGCGATGACATTTTACATTGACAGTTTTTTCTTACGACTTTTTGCGTTGCAACCCACAATTCCGTCTCCAGCCGATATTTTTTATTAAATAAAACCAACTTTATGCTCGACGTAAAAGGTTGAAAATAGTTTAAATACCTTAACTTAACTTAATTGGCCGTCTTATAATACCTGTGCGTAATCTTTATGTTTAAGTTTGTAAACATTGATAATGGACTTTATACAATAAGAGATAAGGTGTGATTCTGGTTGTTGTTATCAACAAAGGCTCTTTACGCATTCCTTGAATTGTTACTTCATTGCCTTTGGACGCGTTCCATAGTTTGATTCATTGGTTAAGGGACTGACATAGTTAGAAGTATATATTTTATACATATATTACGTCTTAATCCCTTACAGGGTAGACAGAGCCTAAGGTAACAAAACCAGGCCACGTTAATGATTAAGGGCGTATAGGTGGAAAGGGAAATCATAATAGTGATGGGTTGCTAGCCGCATCGCCTATAACATGATTCCTATTTTCGTCCATTCCCTCGGGCTTTTACCATCTGCGCGGGAAGAGAAGCAACAGGTAAATTATATCCCATCAAAACAAAACTTGTAAAAAAACCAAGTCTCGCAACTCAGTTCTTCTACCGTAAAAAGTTGTGAGATCCATGTAATACCAAGTCGGTTAGTTTATTCGGTCCCTACTAAAGAGACCTCCTGTCTTAAGTTATTACGTAATTAGCTAACCTAACAACATAGGTATAATGCCCATATCAAAATTAAAAATCGTTTACGTTATAAATAAATAAATTGACTTGGCATTCGCATTAAACCATCAATTTAATATAATAATGTTAAAACACAATTTTTCTCACAAGTAATACAGATTATATTGAATTGATGGGTTAATGCGAATGCCAAGTCAATTTATTTATTTATAACATAAACGATTTTTAATTTTGATATGGGCATTATATGTTGTTAGGTTAGCTAATTACGTAATAACTTAAGACAGGAGGTAAGTAAATATTTTAGTTTTTTATTGATTTATACACTAAACACTAATTGTATTCTAAATTTGAAGTTTCTATGTCTGCTAGAAGTACCTTAACATTTTGATGATCGTTAAGTCAGTGAGTGAGTGAGTGACAAAATTAGGAAACTTTGACTAATTATAATTCTTAAACTACTGGTTCAATTTGACTGAAATTTGAAATCTACAGTGTTTATACAATGCCTGCTTGGTTACAGAAAATTCAGGCTTCTAGTTTTATCCACACCGAAGTTAAAGGGGGGTCGAAAATGGCCTGACTGCTTCGAGAAAAGGATGGTACGGCCGTGCCGCTTTTTTTGCTCGACTTGGCGGGGGCACTGCCGTGCCCCCAGATGTTTTTTTTTACTTTCAGACCAGCATGGAAGATGTAGATAACGACCATACAAATCATGTGAGAGTAATATTTTGCTGGTAACTTTTATAATTGAAGTTAATAATAAATTAAAAAAAATGTCTTAAGAACATTATAACACGTACAATTTACTCTGACATAAATGTTATGTCGTTATCATAGGTAGGTGAACGTTTTCCAAAAACAGTCCACTTGAACATTTTTTCCAGAATTTAACTATTTTTAATTTTTCTTACTCAGTATCGTTAACCCTATCGATCGTTATTCAAGAAAAAAAATGTCCCAAAATTTCCATTCCAGTTCGTCACTTTTTTCATATAGGTATGTATGGAACGTGACGAGCAGGAAAAAATCCATACCTAGTAAAATCTGGGACACATTTTTTCTTGTATGAGAATCGATAGGGTAAACGATTCTTAGTAAGAAAAACTCAAAATATTTAAAATATTTATTGCACTAGGTTAGCAAAATCAAGTTTTGTTAACAAACTAGCATCTGCCCGCGACTTCGTCTGCGTAGAATCATACATAAAAACCTTCCTCTTGAATCACTCTATCTATTAAAAAACCGCATCAAAATCCGTTGTGTACTTTTGAAGATATAAGCATACAATGGGACATAGGGACATAGGGGCATGGGGACAGAGAAAGCGACTTTGTTTTATACTATGTTGTGATATATACATTATTAACAATTAAGTACAATGAACACTGTCCGAATAATTTTGAAGTTAAATTTTAGACAGAGAAATAACCCTTTTCTTATTCTTCTATGGAGGCGAAGCCTTGCACAAGCTTTTGTACTGTATTTATATAAATTGAAGCTATACTTAGCTCGTATGAGACCACAGATAAGTGACAAATAATTACCGTACCACAAAATCCCCTTATTGGTTAAATTGTGTACCTTATCCGCCTCCTATGTTGAAAACATGATTCATTCACACTTATTAATTGTTGTGGTCAGACCAGGAGCTAGGCCCTTTAAAGTTTGATATGTTTTGTGACAACTTACAATGACAAGTATAACTATAGCAAAGTATGAGTAGTTAGTATGTATGTTATACATAAAACACGTTCAATTTTACAGGTTAGTTTGCGCACATAGAGAGCATGGATGGCAGGAGGTTAACTCTGATTACTTGGCAAGTGTGCATAGGTGTGTTGGAAGGGGAAATTGGGGCCGTTTTGACGAAAGATCAGGTCTAGAGTATGTCGAGTACGAGTATGAAGAGATTTCAAATCAAACCTATTCAAAGATCTACTCAAAGGTTAACTGATACAGATCCCTTGTATCCCTTTTTATCTTTTTCTGAATTGTATCTGTTTTTTTTATATTTGTACAATAAAGCATTTACTTACTTACTTACTTATTTATAAATGTGGATGCAGCGGAAGAGGTGTGTCAGGATCGCAGCAAGTTATTGTAAATTCCTTATATAATATGTATTAGTAAAGTAGAATTAATAATAATTATTCTATTGTATTCATTTTGAAAAAATGCGGCGCAATGTTCTTGACAATGATGGATTTTTCGAATGCGCTGGTCGTTTGAAAAAAAAAAACACATAAAAGAGCCCTTGCCAAATTGCAAAATAAAGCTTCGATTTTGATTTTGAAAGTCATCTCTGCCTACCCCTATGGGAGAAAGACGTGACGGTATCTATTCTTATAATATAAAAAATAATTCCCATTCATTTGTCTCGCTTAAACTCGAGTATTGCTGCACCGATTTGAATAATTTGATTTTGAAACGCTTCTGAAGTCCAAGGAAGGTTTGAATGGTTAAAAAAACTGTAAAAACAAGCCGAAGCCGCAGGCAAAAGCTTGTGTATGTATAAATATAGCTCCTTTGTTTCCCTTTTGGCCGCAAAGTATACGCAAAGCCACAATGCTTGTTCCAACGGGAAATTACTATGTTTTAAAAACGTACAACAATTGCCTGATCAAAGCGTATGTGTAGCACGTTCGTAATGACATATACGGCGGTAAATCGTGACGTGTTGTGACTTTCCACGGTAAATAGGTAACATAAAATAAAACTGTGTCAGTGTACGTCATTTAAATAAAATAAAAAAACATGTATTACCAAAACATAAGCAGATAGAAGTTAAGTTGACAACAGATTTAAGACTAAAGAAGAAAAAAAACAAAGAGACACACTAGGCGGGCTATGTTAACGGACATAAAATCCGGGGAAGTAGTCCGAGGCCCCTCCGGACTGGGAACTGTCTGGCTGCGATGCCCCATCCCGGTGGCCAAGAAGGTGGTTGAGGCCGGAAGGCTGCTTGTGGGCTGGGTGTCGGCTCAGGTGAAACTCCTGGATGCCCGTCCCCTGCGCTGCTTCCGCTGCTTAGCGGTGGGCCACGTGCGGGCAAAATGCAGAGCTGAGGTAGACCGCAGCCTCGTCTGCTACCGATGCGGGTGTCCTGGCCACGTTGCAGGCGGTTGCACAGCACCAGTACAATGTCCCCTATGCGCAGAAGCTGGGTTACCGGCCAATCATAGGGTGGGTAGCAAGGTGTGCAACCCGCCCAAACCCAAGCAGCGATTGGCTGTCGACGGCCCTCGGGCCCCCTCGCAGCTGAGTCCTCAGAAAGGCACCACCAACACTGCTGCCGGATCTCGGGACGAGGAGGAAGATGCAATGACCGTAGGATAGTATGGCCCCTACTCGCTTCTTACAGGCGAACATCAACCACTGCGCCAGAGCTCAGGACCTCTTGTTCCAGAGCATGGCGGAGTGGTTGATTCACATTGCTGTGGTCGCTGAGCCATACACGGTGCCTCCTAGGGACAACTGGGCGGGGGACCTAGACAGCCTTGTGGCCATAGTCACACAAATATCGGCCGGTTCTGCCCCACTTGAAAGGGTACTGAGGGGCCACGGCTACGTGGCCGCATCCATCGGCCGGACGGTTGTAGTCGGGGCCTATTTCTCGCCGAATCGGACCCTTGCTGAATTCGAGGTGTTCCTCGACGAAGTAGGGGCTCTGATCGGTAGAACTAGCCCCGAACTGGTGCTGGTCGCTGGGGATCTCAACGCCAAGTCCATGGCGTGGGGCTCCCCGGCAACTGATGTGCGTGGCCAGGCTGTGATGGAGTGGGCAGCTACGTCTGGACTGGTGTTGCTGAACCGAGGGGCGGTAGACACGTGCGTGCGGAAACAGGGTGGGTCCATCGTGGATGTGACATTCGCGAATGGTGCCCTGGCGCGCCGTGTCCAGGGCTGGGAGGTTATGGAGGGCGTGGAGACGCTGTCGGATCACCGATATATTCGGTTCGAAGTCTCCACCCACCACACCACCCCGGACGGCCCGAGCCGTCCTCGGAGAGAAGACGGCCCTAGATGGGCGTTAAAACAGATGGACCGGGACGCCTTGTACGCAGCGGCCATGGTCCAAGCTTGGCCGGAGGCGCCAGAAGGCACAATATCCGTGGAGGAGGAGGCTGCCTGGCTGAATGAGGCCATGACGCAGGTCTGCGATGCAGCGATGCCACGGGCCAAGCACCCAGGTCCGAGACGGAGTGTGTACTGGTGGTCCGCAGAACTCACGCGATTGCGCAAGGCGTGCATTGCAGCGCGACGCCAGTACACCAGGAGCCGAAGACGGAGAAGGCGGGACCTTGTGGAGGAGGAGCACTTATATGCAGCATACAGGGCGTCTAACCAGGCCCTGTGCGTGGGCATAACGAACGCCAAAGATCTGGCCGAAAAGGAGATGCTGGAGACGTTAAACCGCGACCCGTGGGGGCGGCCGTACAAGGTAGTGAGGTGCAAACTTCGCCCTTGGGCTCCCCCACTAACGCAAAGTCTCCAGCCTGAACTGCTGAGGCAAATCATTGGAGCCCTTTTCCCGCAGCGGGGCGGACATCAGCCCCCTCGCATGGCTCCTGTGTTGGCTGCCGTGGAAACTTCCGTACCTGAGGTGACGGAGGGAGAGCTGGGGGCGGCGCTGTTGAGGCTAAAAGCCAAAAACACCGCCCCCGGTCCCGACGGAACACCCGGCCGCGCCTGGGTACTGGCGCTCGGCCCACTAGAGGAGAGGGTGAGAGCCCTATTTACCGCATGCCTAGTCCAGGGGCAAATCCCCCGGAACTGGAAGTGCGGTAAACTGGTGCTGCTCCGCAAGGAAGGGCGACCGGCCGACTCTCCTTCGGGATACAGGCCGATCGTGCTCCTGGACGAGGGAGCGAAGCTGTTTGAGCGGGTTGTTGCTACCCGGCTCAACAGTCACTTGCGAGAGGAGGGGCCGGACCTGAGTGCGTGCCAGTTCGGATTCCGCCAGGGCAGATCCACCATCGACGCGATTGCGCGGGTGAGGGCCCTGTTAGAGGACGCAGTTTCCAGGGGAGAGGTGGTGTTGGCGGTGTCCTTGGACATTGCCAACGCGTTTAACACCCTTCCCTGGGAAACAATCAAGGAGGCGCTCAGGTTCCACAACATGCCGGCGTACCTGTGTAGGGTAGTCGAGTCATACCTCTCTGACAGGGCGATCCGCTATCCTACACAGGAAGAGTGGGTCGAACGGGCTATGTCGTGCGGTGTTCCACAGGGATCGGTCCTTGGGCCACTTCTGTGGAACATCGGATATGACTGGGTGCTACGCGGTGCCAACTTACGGGGGGTCGACGTAACGTGCTACGCCGATGACACCCTCGTCACGGCCCGCGGTGCCACATTCCGGGAGGCGTCCCTGCTGGCCACCGCTGGAGTGGCCCTCGTCGTGGACCGGATCCGAAGGCTGGGGCTCGAGGTCGCCCTTCACAAGTCCGAGGCCATCTGTTTTCATGGCCCCCGGAGGCCACCACCGGCAGATGCCCGAATAGTGGTGGGGGGAGTTTCCATCGGTGTCGGGAGGACGATGAAGTACCTGGGACTCGTCCTCGACAGCCGGTGGAACTTCCAAGAGCACTTCCGGCGCCTGGCCCCGAAGCTGGTGGGTGCCGCATCAGCGTTGAGTCGGCTTCTCCCGAACGTGGGCGGGCCGAACGCGGGCTGCCGCCGCCTGTACACGGGTGTTGTGCGGTCGATGGCCTTATATGGCGCACCCATTTGGGTGGATGCCCTATCCGCCAGCAACAAGACCCCCCTGCGTCAAGCGCAAAGGGTCATGGCGGTAAGGGCAACAAGGGCGTACCGCACCACCTCGTTCGAGGCGGCCTGCGTGATGGCGGGTACCCCACCGTGGGAGATGGATGCCGAGGTGCTGGCTGCCGTGTACCGGCGGGTGACCGAGGCGCGCTCCAGAGGGGAACAGCCCTGCCCGGAAGAGACAAGGCGATGGAGAGAAATCTCCCGCCAAACTCTCTTCCGGAAGTGGCTGGAGGCTCTGGAGACGCCAAGCGCCGGCCACTGGACCATATCGGGAGTTCGACCGGTCCTGAAGGATTGGGTCGACAGAAAGTGGGGCGCTGTTTCCTTCCACCTAGCGCAGGTACTGTCGGGGCATGGTTGCTTCGGCAAGTACCTGTGCAAGGTCGCAAGGAGGGAAACGGCGCCATGGTGTCACCACTGTGGGAACGCGGAGGACACAGCGCAGCACACACTGCAGACGTGTCCCGCGTTCGACGAGCAGCGGACTCGCCTCACGGCAGAAATTGGGAGCGACCTGTCGCTGCCGGCCGTGATCAAAGCCATGACCGGCAGCGAGAGGTCGTGGAACGCGATGGCCTCCTACTGTGAGGAGGTCATGACGGTTAAGGAGGGAGCGGAGCGGGAGAGAGAGGACGACCCGTCCTCCCAACCCCAGCGCCGCAGGCGAGTCGGGCGAAGGCGGCTCAATTACGAGCGCCAAATTCCGCCCTGAGGAGGACTGCGGGTGACGGGCATGGGGATGCCCGTCCCCCGCCATTAAGGTCCTCGAGCTGTCAGACGCACCAAGTGTTCCCGGTGCATCTACAGTGAAGGAACAAGGAGGCAACAGTCTCCCGAGGCCGGGCCCTGGCAAGGGCAAACTGCCGTGCTACCGGGGCCATGGATGCGTTGAGTTCCCACAGCCCCGGAAGCAACACGGCGGAGAAGCGGAACACCCTGGGGTTTTTAGTGGGTAAACCGCCCCATTCTGGGGCGGGACTCCCACATAACCGCCGGCATCCCCAGCCGGTGGTATCCATAAAGGATTTTCCCCAGGCAAAAAAAAAAAAAAAAAAAAAAAAAAAAAAAAAAAAAAAAAAAAAAAAAAAAAAAAAAAAAAGGCGGGCTATGTTCCGGCAACGGGTACCAGTCTCAGCGTGTGCTGGGTTACATGAACCCAGCGCTGGTTTTCAGTCTGGTCCCTTCGGAGGCTAGTTGTAACAGATAGACGATTTAATGACACTTCAAAAATAAAATATACTAAAGTTATACTAGGAGTGCGAGTCTAGCGGCACCAGCGGGGGAGGGTCTTCCCAAACCTGCATTGCACAGGTGCCGCAAAGAGGGAACCCCATCCCGGGGAGGTCGTGGGGCGTCGCGGTGACACCGAGTGCTCCCGTAACGCCTCACATACGACCAAATAGGGAATCCGTGTGGTTTTTAGTGGGTACCTATGCCTGCCGTCGCGGGAGAGCCCCACGTATCACCGGTAAACTCGTACCAGGCAAATGCATAAGGCGCATTTGCCACCATAAAAAAGGGGTGCGAGTCGGTTTACCTCCGCGTGTGGTCAAGAGCTAAGAGAGTTTAAGGCTCGGGCTCGACCTTATGCATCCCTTTTATAAATGTACTAGCTTCTGCCCGCGACTTCGTCTGCGTAGAATTATACATAAAAACCTTCCTCTTGAATCACACTATCTATTAAAAAAAACCGCATCAAAATCCGCTGTGTAGTTTTGAAGATATAAGCATACATAGGGACATAGGGACTTAGGGACAAAGAAAGCTACTTTGTTTTATACTATGTAGTAATAATGATTTAATTTAAGTAGAATCCAAGTATTGTAGTAGCTTAATGTATTTTATTTTGAAATTACATTCTGCCAAATTTCTTGCGGCGGATTCTTCTTGACACGGCCATGCCGAATGCGCTGGTAGTTTAAAAAAGACACGTAAAAGAGCCCTTGGCGGCCAATTTGCAAAAATTTTTTTTTTGGAGACGGCCTAATTTTTTGCCGCCGATGTATAAAAATAAATATATTTTATATAATAATAATAATAATATAGCCTTTTTATTCCGAATTCGCTACAATTTCATTTTTTTTTTGTTGTTGTTGTTGTTGTTGTTTTATTATTAAATCGTCGCGTAATTCGGCGTGCCTCATGGCATAGGCCTCCTCCGTGTATTGGAGGGTTTGGGCTATAGTTCCCACGCGCGCCCAGTGCGGATTGGGAACTTAACACACACCATTGAATTTCTTCGCAGATGTGTGCAAGGTTTCCTCACGATGTTTTCCTTCACCGAAAAGCTCATGGCAAATTTCAAATGTAATTTTCGCACATAAATTCCGAAAAACTCAGAGGTGCGCGCCCGGGATTTGAACCCACGACGCTCTGCTTGAGAGGCCACAGGTCAAACCACTAGGCTACCACGGCCTTTTTTATATATACACTTGCAACTGCTATCGAAGCTGCGTGTTGCAATGGACGCCACAAAGAGCGGCAGCGGGTCAACGCTGCCGCTTCCTGCCATTTGCATCACAATGCCCACAATGTGACCGTCATGCATAGACGAATTAACCAATAGAGTGGAAATTTCATATAATCACAATTTTAAAACAACGTATTTCGCCGCGTCTGCCTGTTCGTACGCTCAAAAACTAATCAACGGATTTTCATGCGGTTTTCACCAATATATACATACACATAGTAGGTACATACACAAATCACGTCTTTATCCCTTACAGAGTAGACAGAGCCTAAGGTAACAAGACCTACAGGCCACGTTTAGCAAGACACTAAGGGCATAGAGGTGGAAAGTGGAATCAAAATAGTGATGGGTTGCTAGCCGCATCGCCTATAACATGATTCCTATGATTTTCGCCCATTCCCTCGATGGGTTTTTATTTTTACTTACCATTGCAGTTGCTTCTCGTCCCGTGCAAATGTATATTCTATGATTTTTCTTTGCTCCCAGACCAATAGATAGAATGTTTTTTTAAGGCTTGTTTGTTTTTTGCCTTAATCAGTGCTTTGGTGTAAAAACTGTTATGCTGAGTTAATTTTTATGAATAAATAAATACTTAAATGAATTCATGAGAATGGTTTAGGTACGTCGAGACTTCAGAGACGATATTGGATGTACAACAATTTTAAATTAAAATCAAAATAGTGCTGATCAAAACCATCCCGTTTTACGTTGTTTGATAACACAGTCTTCGCACTGCTGCGTATGCGCAGTGACGTGTCGCATGCGTCACGTTCTCTCACCGTTTCTTCATACATTTTGTTGCGTAAACGCACCGTCGACGTATTTTAGGTACAGGGGCCAGATTTTGAAAATACCACTGGAAAGTGGTGAAAAATTGTGCTGAATTTGAAATACGAGTAGCTTAGAAGACAATCACAGCTCTCATTAATCTTGTGAACTAGTCAATACTTTGATTAGAGCTGTAGTTTTGAAGATATAAACAGATTTATACCACTTTCGAGTGGTACTTTCGAGTGATGTGTTTTGAAAAATCGGGCCCAAGTTCTTAAAAAGTTTGTATGTTTTTTTAGCGACTCCAATTTGCAAAAAAAAAATTAGTTAGGTAGAGTTCATAAAACTGAGCCTAAATAACATATTCCCCTAAAATGTCTCAATTAATTTGTATTGAAACTTCCTTTATTACCAAATTAATCATAGCATTCTTCCATGCTGGTCTAGGAGTAAAGAAAAAACATAGAATGTACCAGTTGCTTCTCTACCCGCGCAGATGGTAAAAGCCCATCGAGGGAATTCGCAAAAATCATAGGAATCTTGTTATAGGCGATGAGGCTAGCAACCCATCACTATTTTGATTCCATTTTCCACCTATACGCCCACAATTTTGCTAAATGTGGCCTGTAGGTCTTGTTACCTTAGGCTCTGTCTACCCCGTAAGGGATAAAGACGTGATATGTGTATGTATGTATGTGTATGTGTATTAATCATAGTATTTGTGGATTAACGTCCGAAGGTTATTTTAAATTAATGCAATTAAAAAAACCCGTCTTCTTAATGTATTTACATTGAGTACAAACCAAAATGTCCACTAATGTATAAAAAGCAAACATCTAAAAGAATCTCAAGAATGTCGCAACTATTTGCATTTGAATTATAATTTATTCTTTACACGTGAATATTTATTTCGTTTCGCAGAATATCTGAGATATTGAGTTTGCTATTTGAGTCGTTTTCAAAACACATGTGTTACATAGTTAAGGGGCTTAATTGACGACCGGATAGCCTAGTGGTTAGTGACCCTGACTATAAAGCTAGAGGTCCTGGGTTCGAATCCCGGTAGGGGCAGACAGTTGTATGGTGAATACGAATGTTTGTGCCCGAGTCATGGATGTTGTATGTATTTAAGTATGTATTTATCTACATTATATAAGTATGTTTATCCGTTACCTGGTACCCTGGTACAATTGGTGTAATTTGTCCCAATATATTAATTTATTTATTTTATTTATTTTTAATTAAAAAAAAAGTTGATTGATTCCTTTGTGTTACAACTTTTTCACCCTTATTGCAATGTATGCTGGTCTGGCAAAGAAAAAACATAACATGTTTCAGTTGCTTCTCTTCCCGCGCAGATGGCAAAAGCCCGTCGAGGGAATTGTAAATGTTTTTCAGATTTTTACCCCCTATCGCAAAAAGGGGTGTTAGAAGTTTGACGACGATGTTTGTCTGTCTGTGGCGTCGTAACTCTCAAACGGATGAAGCGATTTCGCTGCAATTTTTTTCATTAGAAAGCCAGTTTGTTGTGGGTTTAAAAAAAACAATTCTGCTTTTGTTTAACCTTATCGCCGCTACGTCAAACGTAAAAGACGTTACCTATACGCCAGACTTCTTTATCGGTGCCTTAAGTTGAACCTAAACTCAATTGAACGAAGGTTGCTGTTCCCGGAAACTTTATCCCGGAAAATTGCAGTCCCCGTGGGATAGCGATCGACAGCCAATAGATAATTCTACGCGGACGAAAAAATATTACGAAGTATCGGAGTACTGCCGATACTGTGTCTTAACATACATACATAACATACATCACATCTTTATTCCTTACTGGGTAGACAGAGCCTAAGGTAACAAAACCTGAAGGCCACGTTTAGCATGATTAAGAGCGTATAGGTGGAAAGGGGAATCAAAATAGTGATGGGTTGCTAGCCGCATCGCCTATAACATGATTCCTAAGACTTTCGGCCATTCCCTCGATGGGCTTACCATGCGCGGGAAGAGAACTGGTAAATTCTATGTTATTTCTTTATTCCCAAACCAGCATGGAAGAACGTCGTAAGTGATTGTATATTATTGCTTTTTGAAGCCGTGGTCGTTATTTGACGACCGGATAGCCTAGTGGTTAGTGACCCTGACTATGAAGCTAGAGGTCCTGGGTTCGAATCCCGGTAGGGGCAGATAGTTGTATGATGAATACGAATGTTTGTACCCGAGTCATGGATGTTGTATGTATTTAAGTATGTATTTATCTACATTATATAAGTATGTTTATCCGTTGCCTGGTACCCATAGCACAAGCTTTGCTTAGTTTGGGGCTGGGTCGATTGGTGTAATTTGTCCCAAGATATTTTATTTTATTTTTTTATTTCATCGTAAGATACAGATTGTTTTTAACGTATTCTAAGCTATTACACGGTATCCGGAAGCCATCGCAAAAACTGGCTTCCTTAAATAAAAACCGGTTCCAACGGTCGTTTTATAATCGTCTGTCTGCCTTCGTTCGTCTCGGCCAATGGTTTAACGTGTGTACAATCATAGCAAGATTACTAATTAGCAGTGGCGTAACTATAGCGTGGCAGGGGCGGCAAAATGCCACGGGCCCCTATACGGGGCCCCCAACTGGCTTGGTTTAGAGCACAGATGGACGCTGCTGCACTTCTTTATATTGAGGAAGGAGCCCCATCTGATGAATTTGCCACGGGCCCGAGACGTTATAGTTACGCCACTGGTAATTACTAATTAGCAGTGGCGTAACTATAGCGTGGCAGGGGTGGCAAAATGCCACGGGCCCCTCTACGGGGCCCTCAACTGGCTTGGTTTAGAGCACAGAAGGGACGCTGATGCACTTCTTTATATTGAGGAAGGAGCCCCATCTAACGAATTTGCCGCGGGCCCCAGACGTTATAGTTACGCCATTGCTAATTACTAATTAGCAGGCCCTAAAACAGTGGAACGACTGTGGGACTAATAAAAACAGTAATCTTTACTGCAAATTGAAAATCTCGAGTTAGCTGTATCTATAATTGTTGCATGTTCTTGCAAGCTCGCGAAATTCAAAAATGAACGAGCAAAGAAAAAACATGGAATGTACCAGTTGCTTCTCTACCCGCGCATATGGTAAAAACCCATCGCTGGAATGGGCGAAAATCTTAGGAATCATGTTATAGGCGATGCGGCTAGCAACCCATCACTATTTTGATTCCTTTTTCCACCTTTACGCCCACAATCTTGCTAAACGTGGCCTGTAGGTCTTGCCACCTTAGGCTCTGTCTACCCCGTAAGGGATTAAGACGTGATTTGTGTGTGTATGTATGTATGAAAGTGTGGATAGGACTTAATGAGATTTTTACTCGTGTTTGAGTGAGGTAGACACACGCGACAATACTACAACAATCAAGATAGCCTAGATTTCACTTAACTATCATAAGTCCATGATCTAATTAAGTACTAATTAGTAGAGAAACAACATTACAAAGAAATGTCCTAAATACTAGTAGCTTAGAAGATACTTACGGCTCTCATTCATCTTGTGAACTAGTCAAAACTTTGATTAGAGCTGTAATTTTGGAGGTATAAGCTGATTTATACCACTTTCGAGTGATGTGCTTCCAAAAATCGGGCCCCAGGTGGACAAACAAACTGTAGGTGTGCTATGGGTGGTGAAGGGGTATAGCACGCGTCACGGAATGACGAGGATCCGGGTTCCATTTCCGGCCATAGCTTAACTTTTCGGATTTTTCTATGTGTTCTAATTATCAGTGGCATTAAGAAATTTATACAGTACTAGCTTCTGCCCGCGACTTCGTCTGCGTAGAATTATACATAAAAACTTTCCTCTTGAATCACTCTATCTTATAAAAAAACCGCATCAAAATCCGTTGTGTACTTTTGAAGATATAAGCATACATAGGGACATAGGGACATAGGGACAGAGAATGCGACTTTGTTTTATACTATGTAACCTAGTGATAGTGAAGTGGACCACGGGCAATGACTGCCTAAATTCACCATCCTCAAGCTGCTCAATATTTTTGTTACTGCAGCAGTTTTTAAATATTTGAAGTTACCGAACCAGAAATTTGAGCGTACCAGTAGGTTTGTCCTTTTGCGCGTGGATTGTTTAAAAACAAACGGAAATGCCGCTGTTCGGTGACGGTTGGCAGGAAATGTTGTGGTCGTTGTGAATTCTTATCTGGCATCTAGAAATATAACGGCTATCTTTTGTTTTTTTATCACTGTAGTCATTGTAAAAGTGTAGTCATCGCAAACGTAGTTTAACGAAGTTGCACATAAGATTATTTTTTCAATGTAATGGTTATCGCAGTAGAAAATATGTTTATTGTGTGAATCATCTAAATTTATTATACCTACATCTTTCTTAGGATGGGCGAGAATCATAGGAATCATGTTATAGGCGCCGCGGCTAGCAAACCATCACAATTTGGATTTCCCACGTATGCGCCCACATACGTGCTAAACGTGGCTTTTTGGTCTTTTTATCTTAGGTCCATGCTCTTCCATGCTGGTCTGGGAGTAAAGAAAAAACATAGAATTTACCAGTTCTTCCTCCTCCCGCGCAGATGGTAAAAGCCCATCGAGGGAATGGGCGAAAGTCTTAGGAATCATGTTATAGGCGATGAGCTAGCAATTCATCACTATTTTGATTTCCCTTTCCAGCTATACGCCCTTAGTCATACTAAACGTGACCTTAAGGTTTTGTTAATTTAGCTCTGTCTACCCCGTAAGGAATATAGACGTGATTTATGTTTATGTTTTATGTTGCACAAATAATTCAATTCTTTAATATACTAAAGCCAACGGTTATTATGCCGTTGCATTTAATAATTTTCCGATGTAATATCTGTTTGTCTTTAAACAGTATCAAGTCTCTAATTTATCAGTGTAAACACCGTTCCTAGCTATAGACCGACCGCCTAAATGAGTCCTCGCCCGCGCGGCACAGGGGCGCGGGGTGGGACGACCGCGGGGCTGAGAGGTGCGGGCGGCAGGCGCTCTACCCGCCCGCACCGCTCTCGGTCCCCTTTGTCGTCCTACCGGGCGTCCTGGCGGGCGAGGACTTATCTAAGCGGTCGGTCTTATAACTCACGATTTGTGAGATCATAATTTTATTCAAAGAAACAATTTGCTAACCGGAAAAAACTTAATGATGTTAGTTACAAGCAAGTGACTGTGTATGTTGGATTGTTAGTATTGCAACCACGTATGTAATTACATACGTGTACATAGGTATGTGATTATTTATACCTATACAGGTTGCGCCTACTATTTCAATTTTATCAGGTACTAGCTTCTGCCCGCGACTTCGTCTGCGTAGAATCATACATAAAAACCTTCCTCTGAATCACTCTATCTAATAAAAAAAACCGCATCAAAATCCGTTGTGTAGTTTTGAAGATGTAAGCATACATAGGGACATAGGGACATAGGGATATGGGGACAGAGAAAGCGACTTTGTTTTATGTAGTGAAAGTGCATTGGGGTAAATTCGAAATTGGGGTAATTTCGAAAATCGTGGATATCCACTAAACGGGGAACAATTCCATGATCTAAACATGACTGTAATTATTATGTAACTAAGTGACAGAATATCCCCTCAAAGTTCCGAGATTCAAAACGGAAACATAATCAAATGGCATACAAAATTAATTTAATAAAACCTGCGCTCGTGTTTATTCAACTACTAACGCCATCTTGTGGTGAGTAGCGACCCATTCCAAGTTTTACGTGCCAGCGCCATCTATCATCGAATAGAAGCTACATTAATTTTTACGTTGCTGCTCGTTTATTTACATTACGCCTTACGTTATTATCTTTATTGATATTTTTATCGAATACAGACGTTATTAGGTCAACTTTTATTTCTTAATAGGTTACCGCAAACCGCAATCACATTTTTTGATAATTTTAGCGAGACGAAGTGCGATCGTGAATTTATTACCGCGTATGTATGTAGGTACTATTTAGTTTTCTACTTCTTCCAGTTGTGACATAATAATAAACAATGTGGAAAGCCGGCCGGTGCTACTGGCTCTGGCTGTTACATATACGTACCAAGAATTACCTTCAATCAGATTTAGGATCTCAGCAGTACTCGTAGTCGCTCGCGACAAGCCAGTCATCGACTGCACAGCGCGTTAGCCGAACGCGCGTCGAGTCGAGATTCGAAATACGAATATTACGCGCTCGTAACTTTTTCAAACTTCAAGTTTATATTTCGAACTGTTTTTTTTAACGAACTTTCTTGTGTGCCAGTGCGTGTTTTTTGAGTTGGTTTTCTTTGGCAGACTAATGATGCTTTGTGCTACCGACTGAGATATAGATACGGGATACTACTTTGGTGAGTTTTCTTTTCTTTTGTTTAGGACAGTTTTTTTTCTAATTGTCAACAAAAAATTCTCACCCTACCCTACATGGATAAGAAAATTTTCAAATGCGAATAATAATTTTAGTTTTAGTTTTTAGTATCCGGTAGTTTTTATAACTTAGCACAACACTTAAAATAATAAGTTTTAATTAAATACGCAATTAAACCCGTGCTGTACCGTTAATTAACCGCTACTGATAACAATAGTTAAAAACTATACTGATATAACAATCCATTTGCGTTTAACAAACAAACAAAAATTAAGAACGTTGTTTGCGTAACAAAATTATTTCTGGATAAAAATTTGTTCCAAACTCCAATATCTTAATGAGGAAATATACGCAAGAAAATTATTTTGTACTTGCAGAATATATTTGAGTGTTATTAAATATTGTAAAGTTTCCTGGATTATTGGAATAACACCCTTATGCACACACACACACACAAATCACGTCTTTATCCCTAACGGGATAGACAGGGCCTAAGGTAACAAGACCTAAAGGCCACGTTTGGCATGATTGTGGGCGTAATTCCCTCGATGGGCATGGGACATGTAATTAATAAAATTAAAAAATACTACTACTATCCTCGTATTTCGTACAACATCAACGAGTGCTTCACAAATTTCTCTGCTGCTTAGGCAAACTTATCGTTAAAAGCGATCGCCAGGCCATTGACGCCACGAGGAAGCACGGACTTTCTCTTATCAGTGCACCCCGTGATAAACACTGATAAGCTATCGCACGCCTTGACCTCCCGTAACTCCTGCGGTTAGATTAAACTGTTGTGCGAAAGATTAACAAACAACCTGACTGTTAACTTTAAACGATGAGCTAATTATTGGATTACTGTTTATAAACTTGCTGTAAGCATTCTATTTCTACTTTATTGAATACTAGCTGTCTAGGAGGAATTGCGCAATTTTCCGGGATAAAAAGTAGCCTATGTGTTATTCCAGACTATATGTATAATCTGTCTATGTTCCAAATTTCATCCAGATCTGTTCAGCCGTTCTGGCGCGAAAGAGTAACAAACGTCCATCCATCCTTCCATCCATAGGTACTTACAAACTTTCGCGTTTATAATATTAATAGCTGTTGCCCGCAACTTCGTCTGCATAGAATTCGTTTATCGCCATCCCACAGGAATTTCGCAATTTACCGGGATAAAAAGTGGCCTATGTGTTATTCCAGACTATAATCTATCTATGTTCCAAATTTCACCCAGATCAGTCCAGCCGTTCTGGCCAGATAGGGCAACTTATAGATGCATTTTTAAAGTAAGCTAAACAACACAGTTCGCAGCAATACATAATACATAAACCATAAAGTTTATATTCCAACGCTAATAAATATAAATTATGTTCAGTCAAGGGCATAAATATAATGTATATAATAAGAACCAAAACGGAAAAAAGATGTACAGAATATTACAAGGTACCAAAGTGGCCTTATCGCTACAGAGCGATTTCTACCAGGCAACCATAATGGACTGGAGAAAAAAAGAAAGAAAGAAAGAAAGAAAGAAAAAAAGTTTATTCATGACAATCACAATCAAATAAAATATATAAACAAAATAAATTATGACAAGAAATAAATTGTCACAAAATGGTCCCAACTCAGCATTTGCTGGCCTTACAGCCAGCGCTGGTCTTCCGTTGGGACCATAGGGTGATTACATTAAATTAAATAAATAAATAAAACGGTGAGAAATAGACACTAAACATTAAACATAATAAAATATAATTGGATGTGGTTGCCCGGGCACAAAGCCCTTTGAGATCATAGATCTTAGTAAGTGGTGCGGCGCAGATCCGCGACAAAAATTAGCTACGTATGATTTAAAGTAACTGTTTTACATTGTATAATGGAAGTTTTTCAAAAGGTAGCAACTACTGAAAACTCGGCTGTTCCACGGAAGTTGTAAAATCGTATTTATATGGTCGTAACTATAAAACGCGGTGCGGATTGCGATCCGGCAGGAAACAGGTTGCGATACGGCTACCAAATTATGTATTATTGTGAAACGTGAAAAGCATGAAAATAAAATAAGTTACAACATTATTTTCTTCTATGCTCTAGGCTTATTGTCTAACTCGCTCGCAATCGCCATCGTGTTCATTTTGACAGTTCATTAGGCTGATTACCTAACTCGCTCGCAATCGCCATCGTGTTCATTTTGACAGTTCATGTATGGGCTGACAATTGGCATCGGAAACAGCTAGCTGTCACATTCATACAAGAGCTGTCAAAATGAACACGATGGCGATTGCGACTGAGTTAGACAATAAACCTACATGTGGCTGACAATCGGCATCGGAATCAGCTAGCTCAGTGGCGTAACTATAACGTATGGGGCCCGTGGCAAATTCGTTAGATGGGGCGGGGCTCCTTCCTCAATATAAAGAAGTGCATCAGCGTCCCTTTTGTGATCTAAACCAAGCCAGTTGGGGGCCCCCTAGAGCTAGGGGCCCGTGGCATTTTGCTACCCCTGCCATTCTATAGTTACGCCACTCTAGCTGTCACATTCATACAAGAAAGAACTGTCAAAATGAACACGATGGCGATTGCGAGCGAGTTCGATAATAAGCCTACTGGTCTGGGAGTAAAGCTAAAACATAGAATGTACCAGTTGCTGCTCTTCCTGCGCAGATTGTCAGCCTATCGAGGGTATGGGCGAAAATCTTAGGAATCATGACACGCGGTGCGGCTAGCGGCCCGTCACTGTTTTGATTCCCCTTTCCACCTATACGCCCTTAATCATGCTCAACGTGGCCTTTAGGTCTTGTTACCTTAGGCTCTGTCTACCCCTTATGGGATAAAGACGTGATATATGTATGTATGTATCTAAATGGCTAGTTAAAGATCTGTAGAATACAGTCATCAGCAGTGATAAAAATATGGGTGTTAATATAACAGCAGATAAACTTAAAAGAAATAAATCATTATCATTTGACGCGCTAAAAGGCCAATTAGTTTTAATTTCTCTCTCAGCAGATAATGTCGTGACTGGCTGAAGATAAGTAGAATTACATTGACGGTTGTGGAGCTAACGAGTTGTTATGTCGTAGATCGAACGGCGCATTGTAATGCTACTAGATAGTGTTAGGCTAGGTTTTATAGGTCTACGGACTGGCTGGTTTGCGGACTGGTTGGTTCGTGTTTGTGCTCAAGTTTTATAAATCGAACACTCGTTCGATTTTATTCGGCTTTTGTTTTAGAGCTTGAGGGCAGAGAGATCTGTTTCCCTGGTATACTGTAACGTTTAATTTTATCGAAGTCGAATAAACAAAGTATCAATGTAATACAATATGTAACGTGGACACGGAATAACATTTTATTTCGTAAATGATTACATAAGTATTGATAAAAATATAAACTAAGGCTACCTTAAAAATAACTTTTAATTTGGACCCTTAAGCCCCCATCACGCAGGCAGCATTCCCGCGTTGTATCACAATTGCGAGTCTTTGTGCGAGAAAGCTGCCGGCGCGAGGGTCGTCCGTTGCCTCCCTCAGGCGTTTGCTTCTAGCTCTGTAGAGCCCACGCGCGCCCTTGCCCCACGGACCGAGTGTCTCGACGCCAAATTCGACGAACTCGTACTGGGCGCCGAGATCCTGGTGTTTTGTCATCTTTACCCGCTCTCGGGTGTCCGCAGCCGCGCGCGCTGCACATCATTGGGAGGTAGGACGCAGCCACGGTGTCGGCGCAAGTAGCGTCCCACACCAGCGCACGTTCGTACCTCCATGGAATCAATGACATCCCATCAGGGCGCTTGCCACTTATGTGATACCTGTCAAAATGGCCTAGCGTGAAATGTAATTGCTTCTCATTACGCCTTCAGGGTGGTATTGGCGCGGACTCTTCATGAATTACATATCCATTGAATAGTTCTAGTAGCACTTAATTGGTCATAAAACTGCTTAGTACTTTGATAATAGCGATGTCAATGTGTGAGAGGGTGCCAAAGGCCGTCGATAATTGATTAAGTTGACTGACTCGGTTATTAATGACGTCCATTGTGTTAAAGATCAGATACATTGAACAGTTTGCACCATTGAGGGGCTTGCGTAGACCAGGGCTGGCTGTTACTCCAAGTTAAATCCTAACCCAGGGTTAAGTAATGTCGTGCGATGTCGGAGACCTCCTCGAAAGCTCTAGCGTTACAGTTCTCTTCTAACAGAGGCTCATGGCCTCAGGGGGGGGGGGGGGGGAGGGTAACGCTTAGGCCGGTGCACCCTGGGCCGCAACGGTTAATTAATCATGCCTTCGGTACCGCTCTGCTTTCAGAGTAATACATGAGGGTGTGAGAGCTGACGTGAGGGTCGGCGGGCATAAGCCTGCCGTCGGAGCGGTGCGCCCCGTAAGGGACGGGATCGCGGAGCGGCGTGGCTTCGGCCACTGTCGGTCGACACGTAACCCCGGCCCGTAGGCGCCGGGAAATGGGCCGCTGTCTTTTTCAAGACGGGGGCCACGAGGAGACAACCTCTACAAATGCAAGCGGCACCAGCGGGGGAGGGCGAGAATTCCCAAACCTGCATTGCACAGGTGCCGCTAAGAGGGAACCCCATGTATGTATGTATGCCTGGGCCTATAGAGCGTTTATGAATAAGCGGGTTTATGCCCGCAACGTCTGCATTCGTTCGTCTATCCCGCAGGAATTACGCAATTTTCCGGGATAAAAAGTAGCCTACGTGTTATTCCAGACTATAATCTACCTATGTTCCAAATTTCATACAGATCTGTCCAGCTGTTCTGGCGTGAAAGAGTAACAAACATCCATCCATCCATACTTACAAACTTTCGCGTTTATAATATTAGTACGATAAAATAAATAAGCTTTAAGTAAATCCATTACTTGTGCAAAGCTGTTAAAAACTGGATTGAATTAGGTAAAAAAAACAGACGAATCCGGAAGTTATTCGGTTTCTTAAAATATACGTAACC
This sequence comes from Pandemis corylana, assembly GCA_949127965.1. Classification (NCBI taxonomy): domain Eukaryota; kingdom Metazoa; phylum Arthropoda; class Insecta; order Lepidoptera; family Tortricidae; genus Pandemis; species Pandemis corylana. The sequence goes on along the minus strand of OX421867.1, from coordinate 11,310,904 downwards.
CTTCCGCAGTCGGTTAAGTTACGGCTTGAGGAAGTCCATTGTCTTGTGATCTCTAAAAGCTGTTAAATGCGGGTTCTTTATTCATACAAAGAAAAGTTTTTTTACGCTCTTTTAATGTGTGATGAATTGGAGAATGTGTTTTGTTCTATAGCTTCAGTTTTTTTAGAAAAAGATACTTTGCAAACTCTAAAAAAACTTGTAAAAAAACTTTATCACAAATACTAGCTTTTGCTAGCGCAGAATTCGCTTATCGATATCCCATCGGGATAAAACTATCCTATGTCCTTCGCCGGAACTGGAAATATAATAAATAGAAACGCAAGTTCTATTTCTTCCATGCTGGTCTGGGAGTAAAAAAAAGGTAAAAGCCCATCGAGGGAATGGGCGAAAGTCTTAGGAATCATGTTATAGGCGATGCGGCTAGCAACCCATCGCTATTTTGATTTCCCTTTCCTATACGCCCTTGAGCATGCTAAACGTGGCCTTAAGGTTTTGTTACCTTAGGCTCTGTCTACCCAGTAAGGGATAAAGACGTGATATAATGTATGTATGTATGGAAGTTTTATGTGGTAAAGTTATAAAATGATTATTCATATTTGCTACATATTATGATGAAGCACGAGCGTATGCAAGAGAATATAAAAAACTAGTTTCTGCCCGCGACTTCGTCTGCGTAGAATTATACATAAAAACCTTCCTCTTGAATCACTCTATCTATTAAAAAAAACGGCATCAAAATCCGTTGTGTAGTTTTGAAGATATAAGCATACATAGGGAAATAGGCACATAGGGGCATACTCGTAGGGACAGAGAAAGCGACTTTGTTTTATACTATGTTGATACTTCAAACAATAGTAAACATTTAGGAATGCATTAACTCATGAGAGATTTATTTTGTTACTTTTGTGACACGTTAATGTCTTTATTGAACCATCTCCCTTGCTTGTCTCCCACTGTTTACTGCCATATAACTTAAGTATTGTACATATACAGAGTGATCTAATTTTCTACTTCAAATAAAAGCCAACGGGAAATTACGCTTTTTGATGCTGTGCAGCACTACTATAGATATATCATACATACAAAAATCACGTCCAATCCCTTTCGGGGTAGACAGAGCCTAAGGTAACAAGACCTAAAGACCACGTTTAGCATGATTGTGGGTGTATGGGTGGAAAGAGGAATCAAAACAGTGGGTTGCTAGCCACATCGCCTGTATAACATGATCCCTAGGATTTTCGCCCAATCCCTCGATGGGCGTTTACAGCAAGCAACCTGGTACGTTCTATATTTTTTCTTTGCTCCCAGACCAGCATGGAAGATTGATTCAACATTGAAATACAATTTACGCGTAATAGTAAATATAAATTGAATAAATGCTCGACTTAAGTTTCATTTGTAACGTAACAAATTTGCTTGGCTATTTCAGCTTGATCACATTCACAAAACTATACTTATGCGTTTAACTAAAACATAAACCAAAGACATGTATGTTTGTATGTATAACTCTTTATTGTATATAAAACACATTCAATTTTAGAGGTAATGTGAAAAAATATGTACAAAGGCGAATTTATCCGTTAAAGGGATCTCTTCCAGCTAACCTTCGAACGATTGACAGGACAACAGATACTTAGAGCATAGAGACCATGACCGACAATACAAATATAATTTAACAACAAAGACATTCTACATTATTCTGTTATAAGTATTTATATATTATTTAACTCTCTAATAATAACAAAAGATCTGACATTACTAAGCTGTACAAATACAAGTCGTCATAAACCGTGACTGGCTCCACTTGCAACTCTCGATTCGTACAAACTGAACCGTTCATACAAATTGTCTACAATGAAGCACCCTGTACTCAAGTGCAGCTGTCAGTCTGTCAGTACTGCTCGTGACAAAACATGGCGGTGGCTAATGGGCCTTTGATTATTGATTTACAAACCGTTCGTTAGTCGCACCCACGCGCTTACAATGGTGTAAGAGTAAGTTTACTTTAGCTTAGTATGGCTGCTAACTGTTGCACTCAGAGTCATTTGCTGTAATGGGTCCTAAAGACAATGTATTAAATCTGAGAAATAAGTTTTTTTAAATATTTTATTGAATCAGGCGTCAGGGTTTTGCATGCAGTTGGGCTTATTAAACTTTGATGATCCCGTAGAGGGATCGAAACGCGTCAGTATTTGTGTGGTGTAATGGATTTTTAAGTTTGTGGGATTTATATGTGTTTTGTGTGGAGGGAGGGATGGCATGAAAAACACATATATTTCACACAGGCTTGTTTATTTTGCACGTGAGTAGCTGGGAGCAAAGAAAAAACATAGAATGTACCAGTTGCTTCTCTTCCCGCGCAAATGGTAAAAATCCATCGAGGGAATGGGCGAAAATCATAGGAATCATGTTATAGGCGATGTGGCTAGCAACCCATTACTATTATGATTCCACTTTCCACCTCTACGCCCTCAGTGTCTTGCTAAACGTGGCCTGTAGGTTACCTTAGGCTCTGTCTACCCCATAAGGGATAAAGACGTGATTTGTGAATGTGAATGAATGAAATAAGTTTTTTTTAATATTTGTACTGAAGCCAAGAACACGGAGACAGGACCAATAATTGGCTAAGGACCCAATGATGCACAATAACTTATTGAAAAGAAACGAAGGGATGATAATTTATTTTACTACTTAGTCATTTTATGACCATATTATCTTTAAATTAAGAATGTCCATTACTGGTGCTTGTCAGTTTAAAGTGTCGAACACGAGTACCAACACCCTACAACAGAAAACTACGACATTTCTGACGTCTAACTTTTTCCGAGTGACGTTGAACCGACATCGCGGGAGTTGCAGGCAACCGTTGGATGTACGCGAGTTGTCCTTAGTAAAAGTAAAACATAAAAATCAAGAAATAAAATTTCTTGATTCATTTGATAGTACCTATCATTTGAAAAACAGCGCCTTCTCTCGTCCCTGGTGAGCAGTAGATGTTCCATGGGAGTTTGCAATTGTGTCGTACAGACACATCATTCAAACAGATGACGCTTAGCGACAAAAATTCGCATAGTAACAAAAGGTCACGTGACAGTTAGTAACAGGTAGAAAAATTCGGAGACTACCCACCTGCTATGGGTGGTGTAGGGGTATAGCACGCGTCACGGAATGACGAGGATCCGGGTTCGATTCCCGCCATAGCTTTACTTTTCGGATTTTTCTATGTGTTCTAATTTTCACTGACATTTAGAAACTTAGTAGAGTCCTTAGGGGGAAACCTCGCTTTAATATTGGCCGTCTAGCTAATGATAATGATAAATTTCCCTGGTTCTATAGTCTGTAATTCGAATATCGAAGTGCGTTTCATGCTGTTTCACTCACACTAGTAGTGTACGAGAAGGACGGCATGATACCAATTTTAAATCGGACTAACCCCCTTGGGGACAATGATTGCTATAGATCGACCGCATAAATGAGCCCCTGCGCCGCGCGAGGACTCATTTAGGCGGTCGGTCTATAGTATATTACATTCTAAAAGATGCAGTGTTATCGTCATGGTAAACGGAGCACTAAAGCTATGCAATCCATTCACATAACGGTTTTCCCTTATCGGTTGGTCTGTAAACGTCCTCTCACATTAACTATTTGATACCATTTCTAAAACAGTTAACCTTAACTTATGTTACTTTATTACTTACCGTAGAAACTAGAGACGGGGTTGAAACCGAATATTTGGTATTCGGCATTCGGCGAAAAGTGTAGGTTGATATTCGATTGAATATTTGATATTCGGTTGAACCAGTAAAACGTCAGTACGGTTTTGTCTTCTTTAGATTGACCACTGATAGTGGTCATTATTATCATCATTCTCCTCATCTTCAGCCTATATATACGTGCCACTGCTGGGCACGGGTATACGCTCAGATTTATTATGCAACGTGTTATTTAATAAAGTAGGTTCATCATCATCATCATCATCATCATCAGCCTATGTTAGTCCACTGCTGCACATAGGCCTCCCCTAATGAGCGCCATAGCGCCCTGTCTTTAGCTTGACGCATCCAGCATCTGCCTGCAGTCTTTCGCAGATCGTCGTCCCACCTGGCCGGAGGGCGTCCTACACTACGTTTGCCAAGTCGCGGTCTCCACTCAAGAACACGTTTACCCCAGCAGTTGTCGGTTCTTCGCGAGATATGGCCGGCCCACTGCCACTTCAGCTTGCTAATTCTTTGAGCTATGTCGGTAACTTTGGTTCTCTGTCGGATGTATTCGTTACGAATCCTGTCCTTCAGAGAGACTCCGAGCATAGCTCTTTCCATAGCTCGCTGAGCGACTTTGAACTGGTGGACCAACCCTACCGTGAGTGTCCACGTCTCAGCTCCGTAGGTCATGACGGGTAGGACGCACTGATTGAAAACTTTAGTTTTCAAACACTGCGGTAAGGATGAAGAGAAGACTCGACGTAGTTTTCCAAACGCTGCCCAGCCCAGCTGGATCCTCCTTTTGGCCTCCTTCTCAAAATTATTTTTACCTAACTGCAGGATTTGCCCAAGGTAAGTGTACTCGGAAACAATTTCGAGAGGGTGGCCATATACGACGACCGGTACCGGATCAATGAGGCCATTGATCATGACTTATAAAGTAGGTTATAATTTAAAAATATCAAGCTATTAATGTCACCCTTTTTGCTAGGCACGGCGACAGTTATTTTGTCGTAAACTGAAATAACATAGTCCTTACCTAAGCTCTAAAGCTGTTTAGTATAATTTTCTTACAATTTGAACCATTGAGTATTAAAATTTATCTTCGAAGCCTTCATCAAAATATTGTCAAGACGGAAACACAATGAAATGTGTACAATGATCTTGTGTGTCATGTGTTTAAGAAACAATAACAAAAACAGCTTGAGTGCTGCATTGTTTTTCGCCGAATGTTAAATTCGGCGAAACTATCATTCACCCATACTAAAGTCAAAAATATATTTTGTTAAACTATGTAAATCTGAGGTGAGTGCGGTTGCTATAAGGTTTATAAGTTTTTGTTTCGTGGATCTTTGGAATTTTTAGTTAAATAAAAAAAATTGGCCCTTTATAAAAAAACAACTTTTATATTTTATACTTGCAAAAAACCGGGCCCTAAATGTCATTATAATTTTAAAATTCGTCGCTTTAGCCTGTGCGGCATTATGTTTTGTTCCACGAATAAACATTCGGAAATTCACATTACACGCGATAAGATTACAATTTTACGAATAACATCAATTAAGGCATTGTCAAAGGTTTAGCTTCGTCCTTGTTTATAATATTCACAGTATCAAATATAAATTTATCCATAACTACCGAAACATTGTAGTTATTTAACTGAAATTCGTAACCGGAATCGACAACCCTAGTAACCTACAACTTCTGTGTATAAATAGACGTACAAACGACAACGCACTGCGATGCAGCGGTTCTATTGTAAATAACCCAGGCCTTTATATTTTCGTGTATGATTTGTGATATTTTGACTTGAGTTTCATAGTACTTGCTTAGAAAATTACTTGGGCTTTCTTACTGTTATTTTGTTTTTACTGCAGGACTTTAGTACTTACTTAATCGCATGAAGTTATTTGTGAAAAGGTACCATGTTTGCTAGCGATTTATTTTCTTGTTTTAGATATAAATTATATTTTCAAAATGTATTCGTAGTTACTTGCTGCTTTTTGCTTTTAGCGCTTTTTCTGTCACTAAATGTATTTCTTCTTCTTTTACTGAAATGTGTCAATGATGTGTCAAAAAATTGACACGCTCGATACTCGTGCTATTTCATGCCTTCCTAATTGATTATTTATTTTGTAAAAATAATTATATGTTTATTTATCATATTTACCCTAAAAATAAACTTAATTTGTAATTACTTAAATATAAGAATATAAATGTATTACAACATAAATTAATTTACCTAAAACTAAAATAAATCTAAAAACGTACTCCCCCCGCGGCATCGAGCCAAAGATGCTGGCAGCATTTTCCCGCTGTATTGCAATACTAATTCGCTGTGCGAGGAAGCTGCCAGCTCTTTGCAGTCATCGGATTCAAAATATCCTTACACTATCTCGTAATTATAGTATTGTTTTAATAATAACCATGACTTTATTAATATTATTTCAGAACCACAAAAACCATTTACTCCTAGGAGTAGAAGGTTAACTGAAAGATTTCACTTTCATGTAATTTGGTCTTTGTGCATTCTATTTCTGGTTACCTATTAATTTTCTGTAGGCTTTTGCGTAGAATAAAGTTATAATTATCTACATTTACCTACTTCATTCACTCTATCATATTAAATTTGCACATTTTGCTCTTACCTAACTATGTTCGGGAACTTTCATTTACTTACCTTACTAACTATTATTTAACTAGACACTAAATATAAGTAGACACCGTTAGTTTCACAACTTCGAGTTTTGAGAAGGTGTAAAATTTATATTTCATGTTATAAAACGGCAGCATACGAGTACAAGATAATGTTGTAATATACGTTGAACATTTCCCCTCATTTATGAGTTGTCATCTCAATAAAAAGGAAATTATGTTATTACTAGCTGTTGCCTACGGCTTCACGTCCGTACCTACCAGCTTTTTTCAAAATATTGTTACATAAGAACCTTGTTCTGACATTAACGAACATAACAAAAAGAATTTGCGAAATCGGCCCACCGGTTCACGCGTGATGCCGTGACCAGGGAAATAGGGATTCATTTGTTCATCCTCCTGCGGCCCAAAGTCAAATTTTGCTTGTTTCATTTCAAAACTAGCGTTACTAATGTAAAATTCAAACTTGTATTTGGCAGTTGTCCTTTATTTAGAACATTGGGCCGCAGGAGGATATTTGCTGGCTCTGCTTTATTACTAGCTGTTAAAACTGTTGCACTTCCTTTTTTGACACGATAAAGAGGCAAAAAATTATTGTGTTGAACTTACACAATACAATACAAATACTCTTTATTGAACACCACAAATCATTACAAAACAATACAGAAACAAAGAACAAGGTTAGACAATAGACGGTTTTAATATACTTAGTTTGTTTACTATTTTACGTTCGATTGTTTTGAGCTATCTTCATTGCAACCTTATGGAAAGTTAACAAGGTTAAATAGCGTAGAATAGGCAAACACTAGCATAAACCAAAGCTGTTTTTTGTTTAGCTAACTGATAAACATAATATTTGCCTTGCTTTTTTAGAACTAACTACATTTGAGGCACAACCATTTGCCTTAACTGCGGACTTAATGCGCAAAAATTGTCATTCTTCTTAGTCATAATACACCTCAAGTGTTAGCAAGTAATCAGTAAATATTAGTCCAAATTGTTTTTAGTCTGTCGGTCTAAACTAATGTTTGACTTCGTGTACGCGCCGCTATGTTTGAAAATAAATATATTTATGTAAACACGTGAGGTATAAACGTCCACAGCAGTTAACCGACTTAGGGATGGATGTCAATCTGTTGAGTTATATGTCTTCATCCTGTTCCAACTCGGCTTGTCAGTTGTTTATTCATACTAAATATTACTATTGTGAAAGTCAGTCTGCCTCGTTAGAACACCATGTTCACTACGAATCACAAGACTTTATAGTGAATAGTTTGCGCTCACAAAGAAACATGAATTTAACAACTGAAGAGTCAGAGTTTGTAATTGTGTCGTACAGACACATCATTCAAACAAATGACGCTTAGCGACAAAAATTCGCATAGTACCTATAACAAGGTCACGTGACAGCTGGTTTAACCACCTGCTATGGGTGGTGTAGGGGTATAGCACTTGCTCACAAAGTCGTAGACAGTAATAATTAGGACTTAGGAAAGAAAAACTTTCAACAGCAAAGAAAAGCTATATACAATTCTGAGTACTAAGCAAATTGTGAAACTATTGCTAAAATATGAACCAGACACTACATTCGGTGGTTACATTTGAAATAGTTATTCGGTTTTTAGCCGAATAGTGTGTAGCAATTTAGCCGAAAATTCGATATTCGTTTTCGAATATTCCCTTTTTACAGACTAGTCGTTACAGCCATTCTAATTCCGTTATTCATTATCTAAATTAATATCAATTAAATTGCCATCGAAGGAATGGACGAAAGTCTTAGGAATCATGTTATAGACGGTACGGCTAGCAACCCGTCACTATTTTGATTTCCCTTTCCTATACGCCCTTAATCATGTCAAACGCGGACTTAAGGTTTTGTTACCTTGGGCTCTACCCCGTAAGGGATAAAGACGTGATATATATGTATGTATGTGTTTCTATTATCAATAACTCTTGTTCAAACATAAACCGATGTCCAGACTGCCGAATGGCTCCTATAATACATAAAATACAAGGACGTTCCCGGTCCCCTATCCTTAACAACATGCCCCAGGTGGTATCCGGGCATTTAATTGATTTGACTTTTAAAATGGCCGTTGTTCCTCGCTACAGTCGAGGGCACAAATATCGATACATACATACATATATCACGTCTTTATCCCTTACGGAGTAGACAGAGCGTAAGCTAACAAAACCATAAGGCTACGTTTAGCATGATTGTGGGCGTATAGGTGGAAAGGGAAATCAGAATAGTGATGGATTGTGAACCGCATCGCCTTAAACGTGATTCCTAAGACTTTCGCTTCCCTCGATGGGCTTTTGCCACGCGCGGGAAGAGAAGCAACTGGTAAATTCTGTTTTTTCTTTGCTCCCAGACCAGCATGGATAGCTGTAATGTGATAAAATTTCATTTTATTTGGTGCAGTGTGCATACCAATGCAATGTAAACGATTTCACACAATATTCGTGTTGAAATTATGTTCGAATCCGGTCATAAATTTAATCGAACGTTGTGTGAACTAGATGTAACCAAACCGAACAGACCCCTGTACCATATCCAGCCGTCTCTTGTTCAGAGCTCTATTTAATTTGGTAATGTCAATTATTCACCGGATTCTCCTGACCACTGGTTTTGACCAAGTTATACACAACAACGGGTCAGAATATAGTGGATATTGGGATCGGTCTTAAGCTATTAAAAATGATGATTTAAGACTTCATTGTAGAGAATAAACGTATTTAGCTAGACGAGTTTGTTCCTACGCGGGACTAGAAATTGTTTATACCTACTTAAATTAATTACAAAAAAATCTGGCTAAGTAGGTACTAGACCGATTGTATTTTGCACTTGACATACATACATACACATACACAACGCGGCTTTATCCCTTACGGGGTAGACAGAGCCTGAGGCAACAAGACCTAAAGGCCACGTTTAGCATGATTGTGGGCGTATAGGTGGAAAGGGGAATCAAGATAGTGAAGGCCACATCGCCTATAAAAATCATGATTCCTATGATTTTCGTCCATGCCCTCGATGGGCTTTTACCATCTGCGCGGGACGAGAAGCAACTGGTAGTAGTGGTACTGGTATGTTGATAATATAACTTAAATATAAATAACATTAATAAACACATTTAAAATTGAGAACCTCTCCTATTTAGAGAAGGTTAAAAACTAACAAAGTTTTGTTTTAATCCAACGCACCAAATAAATCATATCACTTTTAAAATTTGTTTTCACAACCGTACCCAGCTGTGGTTTGCTTACTGCGTTTATCATCGACTCATGCGCAAACGCAGACAGGAGGCAACAGTTGTATTCACTATCTCATCAAAAACAATGTGAAATGTACCGTTAATGCACACCCGCAACATAGGAGGGTTAAAATTGCGTTGCCGGCCCTTTATGAAAAGACTTGGCTCGTTTTTTCTACATCTTACAGTTGTACCGGTCCAGAGAAATTTGGTCCCGCTAGTTCATTCCAGACTTTAACCGTGCGCGAAAAAATATCCGCGAGAAAAGAACAGTTGTGCCAATTTGGTCATCACTTCAGGTATTGGTGGCAAGCTTCACAACACGCCAAAGTCAAAGTCAAAGTGATTTATTTGCACCGCCGCCACTCTTCTCTGATGGCCGTCTTCCTCGTGCATTCATGTAGTGATGATGAGCCATTTTTATGCGGCTGGCAACCCATCACTATTTTGATTCCCTTTTCCACCTGCCCGCAATTATGCTAAACGTTGCCTTTAGGTCTTCTTACCTTAGGCTCTGTCTACCCCGTAAGGGATAAAGACGTGATTTATGTATGTATGTATGTATGCTTCCGGTGTCTACCAGTGGCCCGCGGACCACCGGTTAAGAACCACTGTTAAGGCGATGCGGCTGGCAACCCATCACTATTTTGATTCCGTTTTCCACCTATATGCCTGCAATTACGCTAAACGTTGCCTTTGGGTCTTCTGACCTTAAGTTCCATCTACCCCGTAAGGGATAGAGACGTGATTTATATACGTATACTAATCTTAAGTGAAGCCGTTATTCAAGCCATTTAATGGTTTTAAATACGATTATAACCTAAAATCTTTCACGTCATACCGCCGACATAGCTCGTCTATTGCCTAACTTGTTCTTTATTTCTGTGATGTTGTTGTACTGTAGGCTTATTACCTAACTCGCTCGCAATCGCCATCGTGTTCATTGTGACAGTTCTTGTATGAATGCGACAGCTAGCTGATTCCTATGCCAATTGTCAGCCCATACATGAACTGTCAAAATGAACACGATGGCGATTGCGAGCGAATTAGGTAATAAGCCTACTGATTTGCGGTATTCAATAAAGAATATTTTTTACTGTCATATCGTACCGGGGTTTTGACTGGAACAAACTTGGAAATGGCGGAACGATCAGACATCCGATGGTAGATTACACTTAATTAATAGTTTATAAATATGCGGGCGCGGAACAGGGTCGATGAAAGCTTTGTCTCTTTTACGACTGTAGTCATGTTAATCAAGTCACTATCAGCAATCGGACTTAAGCTTAATATTTTACGGTCATCGCGGTTAAATATATAAACAGCGTTTTAAATTTACTGTTTTGGAAGTTAAATCATTGCTGAGTATTAACTAAACAGGGTGATCCATCCAAATGGGTCAGAAGGGAGAAGTCAAAATCGGTAAGAGATAGGGGAATCTGTAGGCTTATTACCTAACTCGCTCGCAATCGCCATCGTGTTAATTTTGTCAGTTCATGTATGGGCTGACAATTGGCATCGGAATCGGCTAGCTGTCACATTCATACAAGAACTGTCTAAATGAACATGATGGCGATTGCGAGCGAGTTAGGTAATAAGCCTACTGTTTTTATGGATTGGCATCGATTTAAGATTTCATAAAAATTACATTCTTCTAATCTACTCGTGTCGTATTTCAGATTCAGCACAATGTTCACCAGTTTCGACTGCACCATTGAGAACTTCAAAATATTAATTCATACCATTATTTTCAACTAGCTTCTGCCCGCGACTACGTCCGCGTAGAATTAGATTGAAGAACTGATATTGATATAATTATTTAAGTTGCGACCTTTGACATGTTTATCACTATCCAATTTCCCGGGATAAAAAGTAGCCTATGTGTTAATCTAGGATAGCTCTCCGTTCCAAATTTCACCCGAACCCATCCATTTGCGCGTGAAGAAGTAACAAACACACACACCCACACTCACACACACATTCACAAACTTTCGCCTAAGAATATTGGTGTGATAGTACACAAGAATTCTCGAAATGCGTTCCAAGAATGTAACTAACGTTCATAACTTTACTGGCCAGTAATATTCTAAAATTTCAAATTACGAACCTAGCAACAGGCCACAATGCACCAATTTTACAACCACATCATTACTGTGAATGCAATTAGTGAACACCACGTTAAAAACCTCGCTAACACTTAAAATAGACTTAAAAAGTATTACATCAAAGGTCAAGTGCGGTGCATTAGTTACTTTGCAAGACACGTTAAGTACTGCAGTACTTTTGCATGTGAAACAATCGATTTGAAACTCGAGACTTATCGTCTTAAGAGCTAAGTCGAATGTAAACTACTGTGTAAACATAACTGTGACGCTTATGCAGTTCAAATGAACGATTTGAGATCTTAACACTTAAGAGAAAGAGGTTAGATTAAGTGAAAGGAACTTGGCGGTAATAGAACTAAGTTTGTTGCACTGAGAGGCGTGAAGTTCTATTAATCGTATGAATAGAGGTGTGTTCTTAGTTACGTATTTTGTTTTGGACTTCACTGGTATGGTAATTATTGTAGACATTTACTATCCAATCCTATGGTACTAAGGAATCGATTACAGCATGTAAATGAGAATTTTAATCACAATTATATTTATAGTTATGATTATATTTATAGTTATACTTAAACGAATCTAACTCATGTATAAAACTCGACATGTTTCGGACTGATTTGTAGACATTCCTCCTGGTGCGCTCCCCCTCGAGCCTCTAGTGGAAGTTTTCGCTTATAAAAACGTGTCAAACGCGTGCACGTAAACGTTTCAATTACTATGGAATAATTGGCAGCGCCACTTGCGGATCGAAACGGCAACAAACTAAGCGTCTAGTGTAAGTTTTCGCATATAAAAACGTCTCGAACGCGTTCACATAAACGCCTCAATTACTATGGAATAATTGGCAGCGCCACTTGCGGATCGAAACGGCAACAAACTAAGCGTCTAGTGTAAGTTTTCGCATATAAAAACGTCTCGAACGCGTTCACATAAATGCCTCAATTACTACGGAATAATTGGCAGCGCCACTTGCGGATCGAAACGGCAACAAACTGAGCGTCTAGTGTAAGTTTTCGCATACATATAAAACCGTCTCGATCGAACGCGTTCACATAAACGCCTCAATTACTACGGAATAATTAGCAGCGCCACTTGCGGATCGAAACGGCAACAAACTGAGCGTCTAGTGTAGACGTGTGCGCCGCTGCCAAAATTTACGGCGGCGGGCGCCGGTCAAAAATCGGCGGCGGCGGCGTGTTTTCGGCGTGATTTCGGCGCGGAGAATTTAAACAAAACTGTTTAGTTTGCGATTATTTTTTTATTAAAAAATAGATAAAATATTGAAAATCACAAAACATAAATCAACTGTAGCGACCTCCGCTTAATTTTTATAACAAAATGATTTAAAATGTAAAAAAAAACAATAATCAACTGCAGCGACCTCTGTGCTATGAAGACATAAACAATGAAGCTTTAATTGACGGCTGCCTTGCAGCGGCTGTAATTGTCATGGACAAATATAATTTTGTCCACCCGTTTTGGACTTAAACCGGATCTTTTTACCTACATAACATTAATATACATATAGGTATGCGTAATAATACTATTATGTAATTAATATAAGTCAGAAATTCAGTATGAAAAACATTTAGAACTCGCGCCGATTTTACGCCGATACGCAGATCGGCGGCGGCGGCGTCAAAAAAATGGCGGCGGCGGCGGCGGGTCGGCGCGGCGCACACGTCTAGTCTAGTGTAAGTGTTTGCATATAAAAACGTCTCGAACGCGTTCACGTAAACGTCTCAATTACTATGGAATAATTGGCAGCGCCACTTGCGGATCGAAACGGCAACAAAATAGTAATATTTAACATTTTAATGAAAACCCTTTTGAGACGTATTTTGTAACCGAAAACTTACACTAAAGCATACTGGCTGTTGTTCACCACTTCGTCGTTTGCGTCTCGCTTAGCGCAAAAAATGACTGTGAAAGGTAAATGTCAAAGTGACATAACGACAAAGAAACGATTGCTAAGTTAGCAGAAGCCTACAGAGCGTTTAAGAATAAGGGGGTTATTTGACACTTGTTTTTTTTTGTTTTTTTTTTATTTATTAAGAAACAAACAGTCATACATAATCAAGTGATGATAATTCGATGAATACAAATAGACCTATAGTTTCCTTAAAGAATAAGTAAAAGAAAACGTAGCCAATACGCAAAGCATTATATATTACTAGCTGTTGCCCGCGGCTTCGCCCCCGTTTTTTTTTTTCTAAATTTCAATATGAAAAATAGATGTTGGCCGATTCTCAGACCTACTGAATACGCATATAAAATTTGGTAAGAATCGGTCAAGCCGTTTCGGAGGAGTATGGCAACTAAAACTGTGACACGAGAATTTTATATATTAGATAAGTATATATCTTACTACAAATAAAAAAAAACGTGCAATACAAACATTAGTAAACATGTGTAAGTATACAAACAATGCAACTGTTAACCTAAAGTGCGTTCCTCAAAGTTTTTAATATTTTTTTTTATTTGACGTTTCTTGCGACAAAACACAGTTGTTACAAATTATACTTCGGTGTTTTAGCATTAGAAAGAAGGTAAACAATCTTCGCATGTCTATTTTTTTTAGAAGAACACTTTAAATTTGTTACTGTTAAATATAGAACCATAACAAAACAAATCACAATATTCCAGAGATTTTTAATTGCAACCTGCTGTTATTTTTTTAAACTGTTTTCCAAAAGACGTGTCAAGATTTTTAACCTTTTTTCTAATGCTTACGAAACGATGCCTACCCCTGTGGGAAAGAGGTGTGACGGTATGTATGTATGTAAAAAAAAGAAGTATAGTTGTTTTTTCCTAAAGATGTCTTCTGTCCAATGTTACGATTTTGTCAAGGTTGAGAGCAACAAGTAATCGCTGTAAAAATTGCGTTTACTTAACACAGCAAACGCAAACGATACCCGACGAATTTGCTGCTAAATATAGGTCTATATCGTCGGTTATGGTTACATTCATCGTTATACTAACTTAGTGCAAGTCACGCTTAGAATGTAACGTACCGTCAAAGTTGACGGTAACACGGCAATAGTGACGGCAAGGTGACGGCGCAACGGGAACTCGCTAAATGCTTCGTGGACTTGATATTTGACGTCAACTTGTCAAGATGCCACGAACGTGAGGAATAGGCATGGGATAAACGATAGATCAGTAGAAAAAAAAATAAACTCATCCTGAAAAGTCCTGTGCCTAGTGGGTCTTGTAAAGGCTAGACATAATGATGATGATGATGATGATGATTAAGACCAGTGTCGTTTATTTCACATAAGGGTGTTTTCCAAAAAAAAAGTCCACATGTACATTTTTTCCAGAATTTAAATATTTTTGGATTTTCTTAATCAGAATCGTTTACCCTATCGATTCTCATACAAGAAAAAATGTGTCCCAGATTTTACTATGTTTTTTTTTTCCTGTTCGTCACGCTCCATACATACATAAAATGAAAAAAAATGTGACTAACTGGAATGGAAATTTTGGGACACATTTTTTCTTGTGTAAGAATCGATGGGGTTAATGATCCTGAGTAAGAAAAATCCAAAAGTGTTAAATTCTGGAAAAAATGATCATGTGGAGTTTTTTTTGGAAAAACGCTCTTAACCGTCTTATAGCAGTACTTAGCGAAGACAATTGATTAATTAAGGATTCCTGGATAGTTAGTGGCTGTTAAAATACATAGAATAAAAAATTTCTTAGCTGTTAAAATTGATTAAGTGCCGCATTTAACCTTAAATAAATAAAAGCTAATTGAGATATGTATTCTAGAATATAGATCTTAATTTAGTACTGTTGTTTCATTTGAGAGCAAAAGGGATAGAAAATTAACTTGCCGGGTAAGTGAAAGTTAAAAGCACAGGCAAGTTAATACGCAAAGGTCGCCCACCGCCTACTGATGTTGTGGTATGTTACCTGATTAGTACCTACTACTTGTCAGTGTACAGTCGACGAAGAAACTCTTTGACTATCCTCAAGTTCAATAATCATTTTGAGAGGCTTCAAACCTTTTTTCACTTGGAAGTCAATGTCAGAATCAGATTTTTTGTTTTTTTTCTGATGTACATTTTTCATTTTTTTTTTTTTTTTTTGTATTTACTGGAGATTCGACAATACCCAGACACGAAAAGAATAAGAAAATAAATACCATAATATTGAACTTCTTTTTTAGTTGAATTCATTTTTTATTTTTATTATCACACAATTTTGACAGGAGTTTATTCGAACGAAGCAATTTACGACTCTACTCCTACGCTATAACCTAATTGTCCAATATTAACTGATCTCAACATTTTATTCAAGCTGAACCACAGAAAAGGTCTAAGTAATTTGGTTCCTATACCATTTTAATTTGAGCTGCATGTTATAAAAACTAGCTAAGTTACAGAGGTCTTTGTAAATGGTCATTAAGTGCTAGTATAACCAGACCTTTGTGAGGTAAGTAATCATTAGTTACGGAAATGTCTTTTGACAGTGGTAGCATTACAGGTTAATTAAACATGTAATACCATTCGATACAGGAATGTTGAGTGCAGAAACTAGCTTCGAAATTAACTTGTTTTTATAACTAAATGGTTAGGTTTTAGTGTTAGTTTGTAAATGCATGCAAATATTAATGGTTCTACCTCTGCCGTGTTTAACTATAATTATCTAGCTAAGTTTAACAAGCAAGCCAGAGGCAACAGAAATTGTAGACGGCTTTAACTTATCTTACTAATATTACAAATGCGAAAGTTTGTTTGTATGGATGTTTGTTACTCTTTCACGTCAGAACGATTGAACAGATCTGGCTGAAATTTGGCACAAGGATAAGACCTTGAATAACACTTAGGCTACTTTTTATCCCGGAAAACTGCGCAGTTCCTGCGGGATAGCGACAAACGAGTTCTTAGCAGATGAAGACGCGGGCAACAGCTATAGCACAGTATATATATATAAGCTAAAGTAGTAAGGAAACTACGAACAAATCGGTTGAAACGAAACACGCACACAGGCGCGCGCTTTACACGGCCCCTAAGCGGACCTCGACCACGAGTCGTGGTCTCGTTTCAACCGATTTGTTCGTAGTTTCCTTACTGCTTTAGC
Organism: Pandemis corylana; assembly: GCA_949127965.1. Taxonomy (NCBI): domain Eukaryota; kingdom Metazoa; phylum Arthropoda; class Insecta; order Lepidoptera; family Tortricidae; genus Pandemis; species Pandemis corylana. The sequence continues at coordinate 11,294,098 of OX421867.1, read as the reverse complement.
TTATATATATACTGTGGCTATAGGCCGACCGCTTGAATGAGTCCTCGCCCGCGCGGCACAGGGGCGCGGGGTAGGACGACAAAGGGGACCGAGAGGTGCGGGCGGGTTGTGCGCACTAGATAAACATTAAATCACATATTGTACTAAGAATTGTTCCATGCTGGTCTAGGAGTAAAAAAAACATAGAATGTACCAGTTGCTTCTCTTCCAGCGCAGACTGTACAAGCCTATCAAGGGAATGGGCAAAAATCTTAAGAATCATGTTATAGGCGATGCGGCTGGCAACCCATCGCTGTTTTGATTCCCCTTTTCACCTATAAGTACGCCCATGATCTTGCTAACGTTGCCTTTAAGTCTTGCTACCTTAGATCCTGTAAGGGATAAAGACGTTTTTTATCAATGTAGGTATGTATGCTCAAGCTAATCTTGGAAACCATTGAAAGGATTTTTAAACCACGAGGATTTGAAATGCACTCGATACGTTTAAGTAGTAGTAGCCGACATTTCTACGGCTTCTAGAGACATGGTTCTAATTGATGAAAAAACTGAGCGACGTAGTACTTTGTAATATTAGCTAAGGGGGGCTATAAGCCCATTATGAAGTCTAGGGTTCATTGAACCACGAACACGTGATAAAGGACCATTGTATTTTGTGGAAGCAATGAAGGGTAGGTTCGCATGTTAATACATAGGTAGGTACGTAGCTCACAAACGTAGCTATCTTGCGCTTGTGGTTGTGAACTAGAAAGGTAACATACACATACACAAATCACGTCTTTATCCCTTACGGGGCAGACAGAGCCTAAGGCGGCAAGGCCAAGGCCACGATTAGCAAGATTGTGGGCGTATAGGTGGAAAAAGGAATCAAAATTGATGGGTTGCTAGCCGCATCGCCTACAACATGACTCCTATGATTTTCGCCCATTCCCTCGATTGGCTTTTTCTCTTGAATCACTCTATCTATTAAAAAAGCCGCATCAAAATCCGTTGCGTAGTTTTATAGACCTAAGCATACATAGGGACAGACAGCGGCTTTGTTTTATACTGAGCAGTGATCTGCCTTATTTTGCTTCGATTTTTTTATCTTTGATGTATTTGTTTATCTTGGGGTTGCGCTTATTACAGCATCTCACGTAACGGAGTCGTAAAGTAGGGTTGCGCCCCTTTTTATGACGTGGCGTAAAACAATGCGATATCTTATTAGGTTTTGAGGTTCCCAAAAAGGGACGGCGGAAGCTAACAAGACATCTAATTATATACTTTATTTAGGTATGTGGTTTTTGGTGCTAATCTAAAGGATAACCAGTAGGCTTATTACCTAACTCGCTCGCAATCGCCAACGTGTTCATTTTGACAGTTCATGTATGGGCTGACAATTGGCATCGGAATCAGCTAGCTGTCACACTCATACAAGAACTGTCAAAATGAACACGATGGCGATTGCGATAATAAGCCTTCAGTACTACCATACTTAACCCTTGCTGAGTAGACAGTTTGGGGTAACAAGACCTAAAGGCCACGTTTAGCATGATACTATTACGACATCTTATTTATTTCTCGAACGCCTGGCCTCATACCATGAAATTCGATTTGAATTCGATATTCGAAGTTCGTTTGGTCATTTCGAAAACGAATTTCGGAGTGATTCGTCCTGAGTCCGAACGGTTCCTGTCTCTTTGGACATTTGTTATGCGAGTTGTTTGAGGCCTTCCTCTTTTCGGAGATTATACAAAAACACAACCTAGTTTATTGTTTAGCTTTAAAAATGGTTACTTCTTAAAGATACATACATACATACATGAATCACCTCTTTATCTCTTACGGGGTAGACAGCCTTAGGTAACAAGACCAAGACCACGTTAAGCATTATTGTGGGTGTATGGATGGAAATCAAAATAGTGATGAGTTGCTAGCCGCATCGCCTAGGTACAACATAATTCCTAAGACTTTCGCTTCCCTCGAAGGGCTTTTACTATCTGCGCGGGAAGAGAAGCAAGGTACATTCTATGTTTTTTCTTTGCTCCCACAGCATGGAGTTCTTAAAGATGGTAGCTTGTATGTGCATTTCCTGTCTCCCAGCAAATCAGCTGGAATAACCGAGCTTGGAAGTCAAGCAGTAAATTATCTAAGCACTGAGAAAGCCAAGGGTATAAAAGTAAACGGTTTCATTGTGTTTTGTCTCCTCATGCAGTATAGGGACGAACAAAGACAGGAAACCAAGGACTATTACGGATAGTAACCACTACAAGAATTGCTAGAATTTTCAAGATTACATTCCAGTTTAAGAGCACTTTGTCATTGTCACTAATTTGAAATACTTCAACCTATCCCAGTCGTGTTGTTTACTGTGAAAAGGTACCTACTAAGGAGTTCAGATACATTTCTCATTTGCTAGTCTATACATCTTTACTGATATTATAAAGAGGAAAGATTTGTTTGTTTGCATTGAATAGGCTTCGAAACTTCTGGACCGACTTTAAAAATTCTTTCACCGTTAGAATCCTAAGTTATACCTGATAAACATAGGCTTTATTTTTTAATTCTGCGCGGACGAAGTGGCGGGCAACAGCTAGTTTAAGATAATGATACAAAAATATTGTCAAAGGCGTTCAGGCATTCATCTTGATTCTTCTGTGATGTCAAATATGGATGAATCGTTCTTAATTGTTGGAAAGTTCTAAGTACCAGACACTGCAGGCGTGTGTTTCTACGTAGTCTTTAAGTTTCATATTTTTTTGTATGCATACACTTGGGCATTTCCAAAAAAAGTTCACGTGAACATTATTTCCAGAATTTTACTATTTTGGGTTTTTCTTACTCAGAACTGTTTGCCCTCAAGAAAAAATGTGTCCCGAAAATTTACATCCCAGTTCGTCACTTTTTACTATATGGTGCCTATGTGTGTGGAACGTGACGAACAGGAAAGTAATTTTCATAGTAAAGTCTGGGACACATTTTTTCTTGTATGAGAATCGGTTGGGTAAACGATTCTGCGTAAGAAAAACCCAAAATATTTAAATTCTGGAAAAAATGTACATGTGGACTTTTTTTTGGAAAACGCCCATAAGTGAAATAAACGACACTGGTCTTATTACACATAAACGGATAACTCACGTATAAAAAGTCGAGTGATGCTCGACATGTTTCGGACTATTTCGTAGTCCTTCTTCCTTATCTTCTTCTTCTTCTTTTTCTTCTTTTCTTCTTCGTTTATGTGTAATAATGATTAAGTCTCACGGTAGTCTTCTTCTTCTTCTTCTTCTTCTTCTTTTTCTTCTTTTCTTCTTCGTTTATGTGTAATAATGATTAAGTCTCACGGTAGTTTCATGTTGAAAGTGACACTGGTCTTAATCATCATCACCATCATCATCATCCTTGGCCATCCTGGGCCTTTACAAGACCCACTAGGTACAGGGCTTCTCAGGATGAGAGGTCATTTTATTTCTACTGTTCTATCGTTTATCCCGGATAATGCTCACTTACCACTTGCCGCCTTCTAGACTGGATAATCTATCAATCCTCCTTTATAGTTTTGAGATCGAAGTAACGGTATTTAGAGATAGCAAAGTTTGCACTAACTTGAGTCCTAACATTATGACAGTAAGGCTCACGTCAGGCTTGAATATAGGATGCTGATGACACAAATAAGCAGTCACGATTGACGGCTTTTGATAGTTAATAGAATGCATTGACAGATACTGCGATAAAAAGTGAAGAGCGTAACTGTCATTTAAGAATAAATAAAGTTTCATGTATTCACTAGCTGTTGCCCGCAACTTCGTCTGCATAGAATTCTTTTATCGCTATCCCGCAGAAATTACGCAATCCATTCTTAGAGGATGCCTACGTCATAGCAGCTTTATGCATGCAGTCTCAGCCGGATCGGTTTAAAATTGATAAAGTTTCATACAAACTTTCATCCCCTATTTTATCCCTTTGGGGGTAGAATTGATCAAAATCCTTTCTTAGCGGATGCCTACGTCATAACATCTACCTGCGTGCCAAATTTCAGCCCGATCCGTCCAGTGGTTTGGGCTGTGCGTTGGTAGATCACTATGTCAGTCAGTCACCTTTGAGTTATATATATTTAGATGACATAAAATTGTTAAAATTAGAGGCATTTCACAAGATGGTGTTCCTTAGTTCAATGGACGTTATAAGTTTGTGTAAGCTGCCATCTTAAAGTCGGTTAACAGTATTCAGCTTCCATTGTTAGCGGCTACCTATAAAAGCAGTAACAGTTACATCCAAAGCTGTGTTCGCGACAAAACGCTCAACAATGACCTGTTAGAAATACTCGATCTGATGGTTTATTCATATAAACGGGTCGTTCTGTTTTCGACGCGCCAAATTTCGATGCACGTGGGTCATGTGTAACGAAACGAGCAAATGGTCACCTGGTGATAAAATCACCCATGGGAACCCCTAACACCAAGGTAGTGTAGATGTGCTGCAAGCCTAGAGGGCTAAGGTTAGTCTTACTCTCCTCGCTGGAACACCAGCGCAAGTAAAGAGTAAGACGGTGGGACGTTTTAGAAACATTCAAGTATTACGTAAGCAATTTTTTTATAATTATTTACCACCCCCCCCCCCCCCCTTCCCCTTGTCAGCAAAAGTAAGCAAACCTCTTACCCCCCCCCCGTCCCATGCTTACGTAATCATTGGTCACCTATGCATTTTTCTTTTAATGGATTCTGTTTTTATTGATTCGTGAGCAGCAGTTCGAATCGAAACTGCTGACGTAATCACCATATCGACCCCCCACCCACCATGTCATCAAAAATAAGCAAAGCAAAGACCCCCCCGCCCCCCCTCAAGCGCTTACGTAATACTTGAACGCCCCCTTACTCAAATTAGGCCACACACAGATTAAGCATTCAAATAGCACTATTGCCTAAGCATGTATGTACATACATGACAAGATACTCTGAAACTACGACTCAAACGATCCCTGATGCAATTGGCATTGTTCATTTTTTTTAGTATGCTCCAATTCGAAAACCATTTCGAGGAAAACCATCAATTATCCGATTTATCTTGTCCGATTTCAAAAATACTTTATGATTGCAGATATTTTTGTAAAAGTACTTGGAACCTTTGTTTGACCGAACGACCGGGTTTTTAGACAGAATCTAGCATGGAATGTTTGCCACAAAAATGAAAAAAAAAGTTTGGCTACGGCAACTGTCACGTGTCACTGTCAAATCTAACAAAACCATAGACAAAGCCGTTTTTTTTATAGCCAGCCGAACGAAGGCGATTGGGATTCTGTCTAAATTCACGAATTATCAAACAGCGAAAAAATATTTATTATTAATTAACAAAGCTACGTAAAAGCATAATATTCAAATTAGTTGCTTGAAATAGTCCATTTTATCAAATAAAGGTGTTAAAAGCACAGCTTAAAAAAAATGAACAATGCCAATTAATGTCGATAACTGTTGTTATATTAAACCCATCCATAAACAGCTTTAATTAAAATTAGATTGATACCCGTATCTAAACACCGCACTTGAAACCTACTAATGAGCCAGTAACTGTACAGATAAATGTTCTGCTTTAGTTAATTGCGTTTTATGAGAGCGTCCTTACGACTCATTACAGCGCATTAATTAACGGATCTATTAGATAGATAGGCTTGGCTCGCGGATCCGGCTATGATTGGGTGGACGGTTATTGTAATTTTCGATTCAAATTGTGTCACCACCAATTATACCTAAATGGAACTGTCGATCAAATTAAAAAATCTTGAAAAACATTTAAAACTAACCAAGACAATTGGCATTGTTCATTTTTTTAAGCTGTGCTTTTAACACCTTTATTTGATAAAATGGACTATTTCAAGCAACTAATTTGAATATTATGCTTTTACGTAGCTTTGTTAATTAATAATAAATATTTTTTCGCTGTATGATAATTTGTGAATTTAGACAGAATCCCAATCGCCTTCGTTCGGCTGGCTATAAAAAAAACGGCTTTGTCTATGGTTTTGTAGATTTGACAGTGTCACGTGACAGTTGCCGTAGCCAAACTTTTTTTTTCATTTTTGTGGCAAACATTCGATGCTGGATTCTGTCTAAAAACCCGGTCGTTCGGTCAAACAAAGGTTCAAAGTACTTTTACAAAAATATCTGCAATCATAAAGTATTTTTGAAATCGGACAAGATAAATCGGATAATTGATGGTTTTCCTCGAAATGGTTTTCGAATTGGAGCATACTAAAAAAAATGAACAATGCCAATTGGGGAAGTATTCTGGATTCGTTTTAGGAAAGTGTATAAGAGTTGAATACGGAGACACCCAGATACTTTTTTGACAAGACCGGTTCTTAAGTAAACATGGAGTTTGGAGATGTAAACAAATGCGGTTTTTGGTGATGAGATTTTGTCTATGTATTTAGTAAACGTAGGGCAAATATTACCATTTTACCTGACTGATGACTTTTTTGTGGTCGTGAACAGGAAATGTAAGGCTTAGACCGGGACCACACAGGAAAGATAGATGCTTGAGTGGAGAGGACGTGAAAGGCTGAAGGACTGTGTACTTATATTGGACGAGACAGACAAATAAGATCGTGGATGATGGTCAAAGAAGAAAGAAGAAGAAAGAAAGATTAGTTTAACTCGATTATTCTAGCCTATAGAATATAGAATTCCAAAAATAGAGGTACCTTTTTTATCACATCTCTACATATATGTGTGTACTTACATAAATCACGTTTTCACATATCACATGTGTAAAAATATCACTAAAAATGATGATAATTTCTTTTTCAATGATGTTTCACGGATTTGATTTCAAAAATTAACCTGTTTTTTTTTACAATACTGTTAAATATTTACCAGCTAGGTTTTAGCCTCATATATAGTGGCTAAATAATAATAAAAATAAAATATACGCTTCGAATGGGGGGCTATCGCGTGTGGATTTGCCACTAGAGGCGCTGCGCACGTAGAGGCACATTCACTTTTCACTGGTTTGGGCGGGCTTCGTGACATAAATTATAATTTCTTTCATTTACCTGTTGAAAAGTGATCTTCTTCGTGAAATTATCGCAAATATGGATTATTTGGCGATGAACGTGAACGCTTTGAAAGCGGATTTTTTTTCGAACACAACGGAACTGCACAACATTGCGGCGTAGCTACTCGATACGATGATAGTTATTTATAATTAATAAATTTAATGAGATTCAAGATTTAACACTTTGTTTCGGCGCCGATTTTATAAAGTCGCCTTTGATAGCTATACCTCTGGAACTTAGTCAACAGTGGCGCCAACTGGTGAGTAAAGAAACGATAGTCCCCATTGAGAACCTCCGTTTATTTTCGTCTGTCAATTATACGACGCCCGAACCAGGAATTTAGCAACAAATTAAACCGATCCTAATTAGTGTTTGCATGACAACTATTTAAAAAAATTAATGCATCCCGTCAATTGTTTTAGCCTTGATAACAAATAATTCAAATGGCAGATGGCGGCTAAATACGTCTTGGCGTGAGTTGCAAAGCTGTGGTGGCCTAGTGGTTTGACCTATGGCCTTTTAAGCAGAGGGTCATGGGTTCGAATCCCGGCCTCGCACCTCTGTGTTTTTCGGAATTTGTATGCGAAATTACGTTTGAAATTAACCATGCTTTTCGGTGAAGGAAAACATCGTGGGTAACCTACACACGCCTGTGAAGCAATTCAATGTGTGTGTGAAGTTCTCAATCCACACTGGGCCCGCGTGCGAACTATAGCCCAAGCCCTCTCCTCTCATTCTGAAAGGAGGCCTGTGCCCAGCAGTGGCTGGTTGCCTGGCCTGGCTGGAGTAGGTAATGATTAACATTTTGGAAAATTTACATATGAAACAAACCTAATACGAGTAGGTATGAGCCATGTCTAAAGGATTTTAAATTTAAAAAAAGTTTAAATGTGGTTTAGAAGATAAGGGTCACTCACTCGTCCATCCCTAATATAATATCCTTTCATCTACTCAAAGGTTGATTGGAAGAGATCCCTTAAAGGGATAAGTCCGCCTTTGTGCATATATCTCAGTGTTTGTCAATTGTATTTGTCTTGTTTATTTTGCACAATAAAGAGTTTACATACATACATACATAAGTGTTGTTAAATGAATTATTTGTCAAACGATACATTTGTCTAACCAAACGTTTGTCGGATACGTGTTATATTAAGCATAAAACTCTTGATGCTTGTTAACCATTTTATCACGACCCTCGTCAAGACACCTGACTCCTTATAAAGTCTCCTAGTGAACAGGTCAGGTTATGATTGTCTCTGTAGCTCAACAATCATTTAGCAGACGAGGTTTGTGTTTCGTTGTTTCGTTCATTCCTGTTTCAACTAAATTATGTTTTGTCTTCGTCTGACATACGTAAATATCAAAGGACGAGGACAAGCGCATGGAGATTTCATGTAAGTTTGGCTAGCGTTTATGAATAAGGGAATAAGTATAGAAAGGACCTTTCTTTGCGGATTTGTGTGAAATGAAAGTCACTTGCAACTGCTTTCGCATACGTCTGGGAGACGTTTTAAGAATAAATTATGCGGTGAGAATGTCTTTAGTACCTAAGTAGGTAGTTGCATCGGCTAGGCACCGTGGCATCATGGTATCGTGGGTGATTTTGAGCTATGGTCTCTCATGCAGAGTGTCGCGAGTTCAAACCTCCGATTTTTTTTAATTTAAAGGCCACGTTTAGCATGATTGTGGGTTGAAATTGGAATCAAAATAGTGATGGTTTGATAGATAATTGCTAAGATTTTCGCTGCGGGAAGAGAAGGAACTGGTACATTCTATGCTTTTTCTTTACTCCTAAACCAGCATGGAAGATTTCTTAGTACGTATGTGATTTAATGTTTATCTAGTTAATAGTCGAAATATAGGCAACTAGCTGTTGCCCGCGTCTTCATCTGCAAAGAATTCCTTTGTCGCTATCCCGCGGGAACTACGCAATTTTCCGGGATAAAAAGTAGCCTATGTGTTATTCCAGGCCATAGTATCCTTGTGCCAAATTTCAGCCAGATCTGTTCAAACTGTGTAACAAACATCCATACTCACAAACTTTCGCAATTGTAATATTTTGTAGTGTTTGTAGTTTTGTCTTTGCTCCTGACCAGCATGGAAGTAAGAAATTTCTTTATCATGAGGTTTTCGGTAAAAGAAAACATCGCGAGACGCCTGTAAAACCGACGACCGGATAGCCTAGTGGTTAGTGACCCTGACTATGAAGCTAGAGGCCTGGGTTCGAATCCCGGTAGGGGCAGACAGTTGTATGGTGAATACGAATGTTTGTGCCCGAGTCATGGATGTTGTATGTATTTAAGTATGTATTTATCTACATTATATAAGTATGTTTATCCGTTGCCTGGTACACATAGCACAAGCTTTGCTTAGTTTGGGGCTGGGAAATTGGTGTAATTTGTCCGAAGATATTTATTTTAAAACTCTTCAATGGTGTGTGTAAAGTTACTAATCTGCACTGGACCCGCGTAAGAACTGTCCAAGCCCTCTCACAGGAGACCTTTGCCCAGCAGTGGGATTCAGGCTGGAGATGAGAGGTAACCTTGTCGCGTCTAATCCTTCTTCGGTTCTATGAAAATGCCAAAGGATTTTTCGAAAAAATTAGTGCTAATGCTATGCTGATTAGTTGCAGAATAAGATAGCCCGTTTTGCATACATACATAATAATAAATAATAATAATAAATATCTAGGGACAAATTACACCAATTGACCCAGCCCCAAACTAAGCAAAACTTGTACTATGGCTACCAGGCAACGGATAAACATACTTATATGATGTAGATAAATACATAATTAAATACGTAGAACATCCATGACTCGGGCACAAACATTCGTATTCATCATACAACTGTCTGCCCCTACCGGGATTCGAACCCGGGACCTCTAGCTTCATAGTCAGGGTCACTAACCACTAGGCTATCCGGTCGTCAAACATACATATATAAATCACGTCTTTATTTTACGGGGTAGACAGAGCGGTAAAGACGTAAAGGCGTTTAGCAGGATTGTGAGCACATAGTATTGGTGGAAAGAGGTATCAACGGAGTTACCGCTCTATAGTTAATTCGTCTATGTCGCTTAATCATATGCAAATAACATACTACGCTACGTTGCCGACTTGTCTAATTACAAGTATAACATCTATTACATTTGCATGCAAGATGCAACTGGTAATTTTCTCATTAGCACCTTATAATTCTTGCATGGGTATGTTCGTCATATACTCTTTTATACGAGTGTATACATAGCTTTGCTTATTATACTTTGTTTTGGTATGTTTTCTAGATTGGATAGATTGACAGATTCTGTTCTCAATTGTCACTGAGTGAAGAAATTGTGTAGGTTAGAAGAGAATGAATTTTTCAGTGGCTACATGGTTTTCATTATAAAAATAAACCGCGAGTACATTGGTTTATGTAATTAAATAAAAAAAGTAAAAAATATCCCAGTAATACTACTGGCCAGATAAACCTGAAAAAAAAAGTTATTATACCTTTTTTCTTTCTTTATAAATGCAATGTCACTGGCTATGCACTGCACTACGGTTAAGCACGTTAGATCTAAAAAAAAATTAAGCCCTATGGCAGCACTATCAAGAGTCTAGTGTTTCTTAGCTGCCAGTAAGTGAATAATAACCGGTTATTTTTAACGCGATAAAAAACACATTAGCGATAACGTTAACTGGCACGCTTTTAACGAGCCGCTGAATTGTTGAAATAGATACGTTTGGAAATTGTAAACCATTAGCGTGAAAGTGGAAGTGATAACGAAATAACAGAAATTAAGCAACAAACATGTCCAGGATTCAAGTTCAATACCTATAGTAGTACAGTATACATTCGAGTTTATCTTCCTGTCTCCCTCACTCGGCCGATTCAAGTATCAAACCTATAAGAGTGAGTGACACGGCAACAAAAACCCGAATAGAGCTTGGTGACTTGCAAGCGTCCACAGGCTACGGTGGTAGTTTACCTTCAGGAGGGCTGTACGCTTGTTTGCAACCGACGTGGTATAAAAAAAAGATTATAAGTACTGCTATAACATTGCCCACTGTTGTGTGATAGTTTACTGGTTTTTTTATGGTATTGATAGGTATTTTACGAGTAAGTAGTTGAGCGTATCAGTTATTTTATTGATAGAATGTCAATAATGCGTTTTAGGTTAATTGCAAAGTAGGTAACAATTTATTTCTGAGGTTTAAAATTATTTCCCTAAATCATTCGAACCTTGACCTTACTAAATTGTAGGTATTTCATCTAATTTAACTGGTTGATTGTAATTTAAGAAAAATATCTCTTAACCGGTTTAAGGACGTTAATGGCCTAACGATATACTGCACTATTTCTAATTGCAAACGTCTATTACAGAACAAATTTATTTTAAGACACTATTTACAGTACAGTAGGGTATGTTAGTGTGTATGTGTGTGTGTGTGCGTGTTCTGCCGCATTAGCGGACGAAACACTACTAAAACCAATCTCATGAAGATCAGCGAGTAAAGCCTTGAAGCAAGTTTATCAAACCGTTATACACGGACTACTTGTAATTGCAATTTTCGTTACGCCCACTAGATTCCCACAGATACGAAAATTATAAGGAGGGGAGCAAGGGACATTACGGCAATTATAGTCAACGGTCTATCGTAGTCATTTGTTTCGTGCGGTTTTTAAATGCGGATTCCATAGCGATGATGCCGAACGACTTATTATGACGTATCGATTATATAAGTTAAAACAGTCGTTGAATAGCTGTTCGAGTGATAACAGTTTTGTATTCACACGTGATATTTGAACAACGTGCGAGTTATTGAGTTTCTGAAGTGCATTAAAGTGCCATGTTACGATGGAGCCAGCTGACAGGTCACTGTCTGAAGGTAAGTTTTGAATGTTCTAATTCAGTTGATAACTTGATAACGATAACGTTTGTCACGATCAACGTGTAACGTTAAAGTTTGAATAAGTCATGCCATGCCTAAAATCGAAAATACTTCCATGGGTCTGGGAGCAAAGGAAAAACATAGAATATACCAGTTGCTTCTCGTTCCGCGCAGATGGTAAAAGCCCATCGAGGGAATGGGCGACATTCTTAGGAATCATGTTATGATTGTCACTATTTTGAATTCTTTTTCCACCTACACGGGTACAATCATGCTAAACGTGTCCTTTAGGTATTGTTACCTTTAGGCTCTATCTACCCCGTAAGGGATATAGACGTGATTTGTTTATGTGTATGTGTGCCGAAAATCTTGCAAAAAATTATTGTTTAAAACTAAGGTAATACAGTCCACCATTTTACGGAAGCCATGAGGAGCTGACATGGCTAGGACAGACTGTTATGTGATGATGAGTCGAGTGTGACAACTTCTTAATGAATTAAAAATATACAAACTTTCAGACTTGGCTGTATGGGCTTAATTGCCGTAGCCCTTTTCTGTACGGCATAATAAAAAAATGAATTTGACATAATGAACTTACCGGTAAGAATGTAGAGAAAAAATGCATAAACGATTCGACGATAACTCTGGAATTCAAAACATACGTTAATTGCTTACAAACTTTTAAATAAATTAGTTTAGATATTACCTAAAATGCCGACAAAAATCGTTTATGACACTTGTTTACACATTGTGGAATTTAATGAGTGCATGTAACGAACTCTATCAAGTATTATTAAGTTGTATATTTTATATCAATAACAATTAAACGAACAGATTAAGACACGCGATAATGCCTCTATGAATGTATGTAATCAATTAAGAAACTTTCTCTTATGAAATTAAACGCATTTTTTTAACGAGTGAGCTATAAAATTTAAGTTGAACAAATGAACGACAATAATAATAAAGGAATGAAACAAAACGTGCTCCACCAAAATGTCGCATTGATTTTTGAACACAATCATTTATCTTCTAAATTCAAAACAAATTGAACAACTGAACAACCGTATCTACTGTTTCCAGCCAGCATCAAACGGACCTATTAATAATTTATGGCATGATAGAGACAAGTCTTAGTGTGTTTTCTTTGATGAAACTGTAAACCTACTTAATGCAGCACGGCTGAATGCCTGCCGATCTGAGTCTCAATCCGAACCTGTTTTTTAAGCGATAGTTCTTATTTTAAACGTTATTGTACATAACGTGAACTTAATAACGGTCATTAGTTTGAAGAAACTTCAAAGTGTTATCGGGATCGAGCATAAATAACTTCGGGGCGCTTCGGGTCAGGTCGGCAGACTTCGGTCATCGCTGCTTTGTTTTGTAGTTAATCTTTTCTGACAATCTTTAGTAAAAATAAAAACTAGCCAAGTGCGAGTAAGGCTAAACTTTTTTTCTCGTTAAAGGGCTAAGACAAACTTTGTTAAGGCTAGGTAGTCCAACAGAGGCCGCGTTTTAGAGTTTTTAAAAACCATCTCAGACGTAGAAAATAGGGTTTAAAAATCTGAAAAAAATATATGTATTACTTAAGGATATAGTATAGACAAAGTCGCATTCAGTTACACGATCTAATGAACTTGACTCGATAGAAAAAAAATCCAAAGTTACCTCTTTTCGTAAAGCATTTTCAATATTATGACTAAACTATTGACATTTTTAATTAAAATTTTGTACTAAACTAAAGCCATTACATATTTGTAGACAAATTCGCAGAGTTTGAACAGATAAAATGATTATCTTAATTACTATGTCCAAATACCTACAAAATGTGCGAGCGCGGAGGCTCGGCAAGCCCGATCAGTCGCGCGCTGGCGCTTGCGGACGACGGACCTGTGTCAGTTTTATCCGCGACAGTTTCGTGCACCAAAGACGCAGTTTTTGACGAATTTATATAATTGTTGAAAGTTATTTATGATGGGCAATAAACAACGCAAACGAAAAAAGTCGTGCAAAGCTATAAAAATAACAAATAAAAAGAATGCACTCCAAAGATTATGTGACGAAGTAAATATTAATATAATTTTGTCGACAACATATCGAAATTGAATAAGTTAAATTATATTTCATTTTATCTCCATTTCTGATTGGTAGATAATTTATAAAAATATTATGCTTAAAATTACGGTCATAGTGCCATAGTATAAAAATATCAGTATAACAACTGAAGATCGCTACGATTTTTGATAATGCATATTTTGTCTCTATCGGTACCTCTGCCTGCCGTTTGAAAACGTAAAGTAACTATGTAAGTAAATACAATTACTCCATTTACTTTTTAGTGTAGGTCACTGGGGCAACCTCAAGAAACAGACAAGGACATTGCCGCTGTAATAAACAACCCAAATATACCGGGTAGGTATATTTAACGCGATGACGAAGACTGAAACGATATAGGGTGCTTTGGGGTAATTGCGAAATTGGGTATATATTCCGAAAGTTTATAACAATAAATACCAAACGCCGCGATATTCTCTTACTGGCTACATTGCTTTAAACGCCATTGTCGCCGATTGGCTTTGATGCTCCAATCGCCGTTCGTCGCTGCTAGCGTGTGTGAGCGACATGCCATCTCGATAGACAAGTGATTTTCGCGCCTTTTTGGGTGATTCGCAATAACCCCAACACTCTTTTCTTGGAACCCAGGTAAGTTATAAAAATAATAGTTTTTTAGTAGGTATTATAGATTATCGTTTTTTACTATTGATTGCAGGGAACACGAAGTCCGAGTGATGTTTTTTATTTAGTTTCGGAAATACCCCTCTGGGGTTATTACGATACACATATAACCCAACCTAATATTTTCATAGAAATGGCCAGTGGTTCTCGAACTAGGTATTTAGGATAAAGAAATATTTCAAGGTATTATTATATAAGGTATACCTTATATTGTCCTATACTATACCTTAAGGTATTATAATGACAATCTAAATTTTCTTCTATGTACATAGTACTGTATTAAAATCGTCGTTATTCTCATTCATTCTTTCAACTTAATCCATCCATCCATACATAATAGTAGGACATTTCACATAAAGTCACATAGGCGAATGCGCGGGCTAAATTTAGTGTATAATATTGTACCAAATTAATCACCAGCGGCTTCTTTTTCAGGGTCATTATGCCTCGAATGTATGTCACAAATAGAATAACAATATATATACGTCGTGGTAGCCTAGTGGTTTAATCTGTGGCCTCTCAAGCAGAGAGTCGTGGGTTCAAATCCCGGGCGCGCACCTCTGAGTTTTTCGGAATTTATGTGCGAAAACTACATTTGAAATTTGCTATGAGCTTTTCGGTGAAGGAAAACATCGTGAGGAAACCTTGCACACATCAGCGAAGAAATTCAATGGTGTGTGTTAAGTTCCCAATCCGCACTGGGCGCGCGTGGGAACTATAGCCCAAACCCTCCAATACACGGAGGAGGCCTATGCCATGAGGCACGCCGAATTACGCGACAATTTAATAATAAAACAACAACAAAAAAAAAAAAATGAAACTGTAGCGAATTCGGAATAAAAAGGCTATATTATTATTATTATTATTATATATACGTCTCAAGATTTGGCTACGGCCGTGGTTCTATTACGTTTAAGTTTTTTGTAAAACAATAAAGTTATTTCTCAGTTAAATGAGTTTTTTTATTACTTAAAATAATACGTTTATGTACGAAATGTTGAGAACCACTTCCTTTTACCGGGGTAAATCCGAAGTAATCTATTCGAAATAACCGTAAAAGCGAAACTATTAACAAAGTTACAAATATTACAAGTTAGGGGTAATTACAAAATGAAAAATAAATAAACCATCAGTTTATAAGTAGTAATGTCTACTTTTCAACTATTTCGGAATTACCCGGCCATATTTCGTATTTCCCCCAAATGTCCAAAAACGGGAGACATGAAAATAAATATGCATAAAAAAGAAACAAGAGCGTATTTTTTTTGTTCACCAATTTTCAAGAGTTACGAAAATAAAGGCAGAAAATTTAAAAATAGAATGTTTTTTTCACTGAAATGATGTCGTGTACTAAACTCGTCAAAATTTCTATCGTAATTACCCCAATGCACCTTACTCGATTTGTTTAAGAGATCATGCTAATTTCTATCTATTTGTGTTATATTTATACAGGGTGTAGATGACGAAGACAAACCCTAGATCTAGTTTTGCGCGCAACTTATGTAGGTACTCTTAAGTTTGTTATTCGAATTATTGTTACGCGTACGTGTGTGCTTTAGTTTCACCGTAATGAACTAAATAAGGTGCATTGGGGTAATTACGATAGAAATTTTTACAAGTTGAGTATACGACATCAATTTTGCTGCCTTTATTTTCGTAACTCTTGAAAATACTTATGGTTAGTAGACATTACACACAGAAATACGCTGTTGTGTGTTGTTTATGCATATTTATTGTAATGTCTCCCGTTTTCGAACATTTGGGGGAAATACGAGATATGGCCGGGTAATTCCGAAATAGTTGAAAAGTAGACCTTACTACTTATAAACTGATGGTTTATAATTATTTTTCATTTGTAATTGCCCCTTACTGTAATATTTGTAACTTTGTAATAGTTTCGCTTTTATGGTCATTTCGGATAGATTACTTCGGATTTACCCCGGTACAAGGAAGTGATTCTCAACATTTCATACAGATATGTATTATTTAAAGTTGTAAAAAATCTCATTTAACTGAGAAATAACTTTAATGTTTTACAAAAAACTTAAACGTAATAGAACCACGGCTGTAGCCAAATCTTGAGACGTTTATATTTTTATTCCTTTTCTGACATACATTCGAGGCACAATGACTCTGAAAAAGAAGCCGCTGGTGATTAATTTGGTACAATATTATACACTAAATTTAGCATTCGCCTAAGTGACCTTAATGTGAAATGCCCTACTATTACGTATGGATGGATGGATTAAGTTGAAAGAATGAATGAGAATACCGACGATTTTAACACAGTGCATAGAAGAAAATTTGAATTGTCCTTATAACACCTTAAGAATGAATATTGCAAGAAAATATGGACCTGACATATTTTAATATTTCTTTGTCCTAAATACCTAGTTTGAGAACCACTGGCCATTTCTATGAAAATATTAGATTGGGTTATATGTATATCGTAATAACCCCAGAGGGGTATTTCCGAAACTAAATAAAAACATCACTCGGACTTCGTGTTCCCTGCAATCATTAGTAAAAAACGACAATCTATAATACTAAAAAACAATTATTTTAGTAACTTACCTGGGTTCCGAGAAAAGAGTGTTGGGGTTATTGCGAATCACCCAAAAAGGCGCGAAAACCACTTGTCTGTCGAGATGGCACGTTGCTCACACACGCTAGCAGCGACGAACGGCGATTGGAGCATCAAAACCGATAACAATGGTGTCTAAAGCAATGTAGCCAGTAAGAGAATATCGCGGCGTTTGGTATTTATTATAAACTTTCGGAATATACCCAATTTCGCAATTACCCCAAAGCACCCTAGGTATGTATTGAGACACATGTTTCTTTAGTTCAATATTGGTTGTTTCATAGATAAATAATAATGTACCTACCAATTATTTCAGGCATTTGAGGCCCATAGTAACAAAATATCTAATTAAATAAGGATTTTTCAGGGTTTTTGTAATTCTGCGGTTTTAATTATAATGCATTCTACTGTAAGTTTGACTATTAATTATTCTTTTATTACCTATTTATTCAAATTCATATTAATTAGGTAGTTACTAAAAATTGATCATAATAAATGCGTTACTAAAGTCAAAATAAAGTTTTATTTCTTTACTGTGACGCTGCCGGGTCATGAGAGTTCACAGCCGCTGAGCCCGCGCGATGTATTTGACGCGCGGTCTTGACAGCGCCAAATGCCTACTTTCGCAGGAATACCCGGCCTTAAATCCAAACCGTATTTGTAGGAGGAGGCCTGTTCTTAGCGGGACATAATGTAAGGACATAACCTGGAGACGACAATAATCACGCTTATGAGGGTTATGATTTTGACAGGCTGTCTATAATAGACAAACTAGCTGACCCGCCAAACTTAATTTCGCATTGGAATCAGATTCTTTCGTGTCATCAAAGATGGCGTTGTATACGAAATATTTCTGGTTATTTCTCGTTTTTTTTTCATATTTACATACATACAGTCACGCCTCTTTTCCATAGAGGCAGGCAGAGACTACTTTGTTCCACTTGCTACGTTTCTGACATACCTCTTTCGCTTCATCCACATTCATCAATCTCTTCATACATGCTGGCCGGATTCGGGTACTCTTATTTGGTCCAGGAACGTCATACGTCATTTTCATATTTGTTATTAATTATTCTGCTATTTGGGGTAGAAACAAATTCAACAAATTTGCGATCTTAAAAATCAGCGGCCATTCTTGAGTTATCACTATCACTACATACATAGTATAAAACAAAGTCGCTTTCTCTGTCCCTATGTATGCTTATATCTTCAAAACTACACAATGGATTTTGATGCGTTTTTTTTTAATAGATAGAGTGATTCATGAGGAAGGTCTTTATGTATAATTCTTCGCAGACGAAGTCGCGGGCGGAAGCTAGTAAGTTATAAATGGTGCAATTAACTCGACTTTTTTGAAATAAATAGATTTTAACGAAAACTGAAATCCAATACACCAGAAATGACACTTGTCATGACGCAAGCCGACACTCAACCATAACAAAATGGCGAAAGAAAACTTCGCCTCAAAGGGGTTACGTATTAGAATTAAATATTGATATAAGTAGGATATGTCTAGAATAATAATGTGCAGCTGGTTTCGCGCTGCGAACTCGCTGTCAATCCTTATTAGGGGGTGTCAAACTGTCAATGACATGCCACTTAGGCTTCCTGAGTTGGATAAGTGATGGATGATTGTTCTATTTGCGGATGACTTATGTGGGTTCACCTTGAACCTTGCTGTGACCAAAAATCAGCAGCTAACTTGATTCACATAACCGTTACGCCTTTTTACAAAACAGCATTGAGAGCAAGAATTACGCAATTTTCCGAGATAAAAAGTAGCCTCTGTTATTCCAGACTATAATCTATCTATGCTCCAAATTTAATCAAGATCTGTCCAGGCGTTCTGGCGTGAAAGAGTAACAAACACCCATCCATACTTACAAACTTTCGCGTTGATAATATTAGTAGGATGATCGCTGTATCAATTATTTATGCTCTTGCCTGTACATTATGACTCATCTTATTGCCTTTATTAAATCCGTAAATCGATTGTCTATAAACTGTATTTATACCCACAAAACCCGATGGTAATGACCCATTATTGATTCACCGACCATCCCCAAAGCGAAGCCAAGCGGATCCTCTCACTGTTAAGTATGTATGCCAAGTATTGCCAAGTGACATGCGATATGGCTTGGTGAATTACAGAACTTAGACACGTGGCGTTGTGTTAGAAATGTTATGTGGAGTAGCTTGCGGCTGGCACTCTTGTAAGCCCACCATCATCATCATCATCACCAGCATCATCATCATCACCATCATCATCACCCCCAGCATCGTGACCGGCATCATCATCGTCATCATCCTCATCTCTAGTCTATATAAGTCCAACTGCTGGGCACAGGCAGAACTCAGAAGGAGAGGGCTTGGGCTATAGTTCTTGTAAGCTATGCATTAATATTCTTCGTTTTGATCAGTAGGCTTATTATCTAACTCGCTCGCAATCGCCATCGTTCATTTTGACAGTTCATGTGTGGGCTGACCGGAATCAGCTAGCTGTCACATTCATACAAGAAATGTCAAAATTAGCACGATGGCGATTGCGAGCGAGTTAGACAATAAGCCTACTGGTGAAACCTATCTGGTACGAGAGCACACAAAAGTCGCGTTGCCCGTTTTTTTTTACTGTCCGTTCTAGAAAGAGATGGGTGATTCGTGCGTTCTCTTAGCCGGGCTGTATTGATTCTCAGAGCGCATTATACATAACACTTGCGCGAACTTATTGACTATGCGCTAGTCAGTAACGGTGACAGGCGCCCGCGCATGCCTATGTTAAATAGCGAAGCGACGCGAAATTCAACGAAAGTAGTAACGGATGACACACGATTGCACTGAGCTATTTATAGCGCGATGTAGAACTGTTTAGTCGGTCAGGAAAGCATGTAGATAATTAAAGAGCCACTTATGTAAAATCATATGGATTGATGAATGTGGAAGCGAAATGGAATAAAGGACCAGTAGATTTAATACCTAACTCGCTCGCAATCGCCATCGTGTTCGTTTTGACAGTTTTTGTATGAATGTGACAGCTAGCTGATTCCGATACCAATTGTCAGCGCATACATGAACTGTCAAAATGAGCACGATGGCGATTGCGAGCGAGTTAGGTAATAAGCCTACTGGTATTCTGCCTATGGGAAAGAGGAGTGATGGTCATCATTATCATCATCAGCCAGAAGACGTCTACTATTGAATTGGATGATTATTTTTTAATTATGTTTGTTACTCAAAATAAAAAAAATAAAAAAATTGTAAATTGGCTGCCAGGCTCTTTTACATGTCTTTTTTGAAACTACTAGCGCATTTGGAAACACCATCATTGCCAAGAAGAATGCGCCGCAAGAAACTTGGCAGAAGATCATTTTTTCAAAATAAAATACATTAAGCTACTACAATACTTAAATTCTACATAAATTTAATAAATTTATAAAAGGGATGTATAAGGCCCCAAGCCTTAAACTACGTTAGTATATTAAAGTATATTAGTGTTGTGAGTATCCACAGGAAATACACTTTCCTTTCATTAATCGTGTTCAAGACAAAATGACCATGGCTCATTATTATTATGAGTAATAAGGCAATATGAAAGTGACATAATAGATACTTATTTACTAAACTAGTATTTACGGAAAGTAATGCTAAAGCTATTAGTGGAAAAGGTTGCGTCACAACCGGAGTATAAAGTTTACGGCCCCTAGAGATATTAGTTACACTCTATCAATATTTTAACACTACCGCAACATGCGGTGGCTACCACTAGCAGATTAATGCGGAGGCCTGGGAAGTACCCAACTGCTGGATGAGTAACTTGTTTAAAAACACGAACCGCAGGTGAGTGTTTTTCAAAGTTACGAATCCAGCAATTGCTCTTCCAGCTGAGGCAGGTATAATGTTTTTCTCAAACATTGAGAGGTAATGAAAATAAATTGTGCACTAAACTTCCACGCAACTTAGGTGGTTTTCACGTTCTTCTTCTTTTGATTGTGGCGTTACAAGTCGTTATAGCGACGACAACTTCGCCAATGTCGGTAAAAAAATTATAAAATCTTGTGACAAAATGTCGGCAACGTTGTACGCGTTCAAAGACCCCCCTACCCCCCTGTCGGGCTCTTAGCCAACGGTCAATGATATCCCTCAGATACTGCCAGGAAATCATTAGCCGTTGCCCAGGGTGCACCGGACCAAATTTAATCAAATAAAATAAATTAAAAATAAAATTATTAAATTCAATCAAATTTTTTTTTTTAAATTTAATCCGTTGACCGGACCGGATTTAATTTAATTTAATCTTTCACTTAATGTTTTATTTTGTAAATTCGATTATGGATGCAAGTCTGGAATAAAAACATTTCATTTCATTTCATTTCATTTTCAAGCACTGCTCTTCCCCCCGGACGGATCCGAAAACGAACCGCAGCTCTTGTTCACACGTGGAGGTAACCCGACTCGCACCCCGGTTTTCACGTTTCCGCCTTTTTTATTAATTTTGTTTTATGTCACCTGTCACCGTAAGCTATTTGAGACATAGATAAAAACGTATAGTTGACGTAACATTGAAAAGCGATTGCATCGATACTGTCGACAGTTTGTTCATCGTCATGGAATAATCTTGTGCAGTGCTTCTAGTTTCTAAATGTATTAGACAGTTGCCGTGTTCTGAATGAACATGAATGAAAAATAATCTTGTTAAGCTCGAGAGCAAGTGCAACAGTTGTATCTCTCACTCTGTCCAAACTACTCGCTCTCATCCCCAATAGTGTTTCCTTTTTCATTCATGTTTACGGACCACACCGCCGCGTATACGCAGTGACGTGTCGTAAGCGTCATTTCCTCACCTTTATTCGTAACACTGCAACTGTCAAATACATTTAACTAGAAGAACTGTAGTTTGTTGTAGTTAGATGATTCCACAGTGGGTTAGGAATAAATTTGTTTGAGTGATCATAAATATTGCGCTTACGAGAAGTAAGAAATGCGTAAGCATTGTCAAGCTAACTTCTAATAAAAGTCTTCTTCTTCTTCTTTTATTTGTGGCGTATCAAGTCGTTATAGTGACGACAACTTCGCCAATGTCAATGTAAAATTTTTTATTTAAAAATCTTGTGACAAAATGTCGGCAACGTTGTACGGTAATGGTCAAAGACCCCCCTCCCCCCCTGTCGGGCTCTTAGCCAACGGTCAATGATATCCCTCAGAAACTGCCAGGAAATCATTAGCCGTTGCCTAGGGCGCACCGGACCAAGCACTGCTCTTCCCCCCGGACGGATCCAAAAACGAACCGCAGCTCTTAATCACACGTGGAGGTAACCCGACTCGCACCCCCTAATAAAAGTCATCAGATAAACATCTCTTGTTATTTGCAGTCTGCTAATGTAGACTACAGTTAATTAAATTACTGCAGACATTTCCTGTTGGGTTATTTTACGAGCTTTTAGGCGTCCATTTGGCGTGTCTTCCAAGCAACTGCTTGTTGCGGAGCCGTGACAAAATGGCCGAACGATTTCTGGTACCTAACTAAATTCATGTGTTACGTCAGCCATTTTAGTTTAAGAATAGTTTTGACAATATATTAGTAGTCTTATGTTACATTCAGGATAGAACTAGACAGAAGGAAAAATGGTCTTCCATGCTGGTCTGGGAGTAAGAAAAAAACATAGAATGTACTAGTTGCTTTTCGTCGCAGATAGTAAAAGCCCATCTAGGGAATGGGCGAAATTCTTAGGAATAATGTTATAGGCGATGCGGCAGCAACCCAGCACTATTTTGATTCCTTTTTCCACCTATACGCCTACAATCATGCTAAACGTGGCCTTTAGGTCTTGTTACCTTAGGCTCTGTTTACCCCGTAAGGGATATAGACGTGATTTGTGTGTTTGTGTATGTTATTTGTTAAGCGATAATTCTGAGTAAGTCTTCAAACCCAGTGCAAATTAAAATATCTAAGTTTCTAAGTAATGGATGGATGTTTGTTACTCTTTCACGTAAAAACTACTAAATGGATTTGAATAAAATTTGCAACGGAGATAGCTGATACCTTAGATTAACGCATAGGCTATTTTTTATCCCGGAAAATTGCATAGTTCCCGCGGGATAGCGAAAAACTAACTTTTTGCCTACGAAGCCGCGGGCAGCAGCTAGTCAAATATAAAAATACCTTCACCCAATTTGTCAACTAACTATTTATACCGATATTTATTGACTCGACTGTACATCGGACAAAAGAAAGAAATGCCACAGTTATTCAAAAGTTATGTGTGTTTGTACGTTGCTAACAATAGCTCTTTTCAGGCGTTAACAATGAGGTTTATATAAGATAGAGTTTTTTTGTCAGCCGTACTGGCATAAGCTATTACTAAAGACCGGATTATATGCATTTGCATATTTCAGCCATTCTCAGCGGTATAAGCATATTTTACCTAAGATCTAGTTATGATGCATATTATCGGTACATTTACAATATTTTTCACTCGCCCTGCGTTCCGAAATGCGACCAAATTTAATAACAGTCACAAAATATAAGGGCTATTGAGTAATAATTGTGACTTTTTACTACATTTCGGAACGCAGTCAGTAGCCGCGCGCGTCTTTTGTTTTGACGGTTACGATAATAAAATGAAAGAGACAGAAGAACGTCGCGCTCGCCTACTACAAATTCGTTCCACCTATTACGCATATAAATTGTTACATGTACATATAAATCGTTATATGTATACGCATATAAATCCTAAAGTGTATCATTTAATTTTGCATATTCTGCCAATTTTCGTGCATATTTCAAGCATTTTGCATGCATATAACAAGCTTTTTATGTTGCATATAATCCGGTCTCTAGCTATTACACACACTATTTGTTATTTTTATTTTTTTGTGAATTGTATCTGTTTCTTTATATTTGTACAATAAAGCATTTACTTACTTACTTACTTACTTACTATGATCTTAAATATTCCTATTCTCTTTTGCTGGCACTCCCGTAGTGCAAACCGTCCGTTTTTTTTTATTTTCTAAATAGGTATTCTGTTGTTACAGACCCTACCGGAGCCTCCGCGCCCTCCCCCGGCCATGCAGGCCCGACACAGCTTCTGGTGGCACCTGCTCATAGACTTGCCCATACTGCTGCTGGGTAAGTCAATTTACTATACCATTTAAGCCTTCTTCCGTGCTGGTCTGGGAGTAAAGAAAAAAACAGAATTTTAGGATTTAGTTGCTTCTCTTCCCGCGCCGATGGTAAGAGCCCATCGAGGGAAGGCGAAAGTCTTAGGAATCATATTATAGGCGATGCGGCTAGCAATCCATCACTATTTTGATTCCCCTTTCCACTTCCACCTATGCGCTCACAATCATGTTAAGCGTCTTGTTACCCTAGGCTCTGTCTATTCGTTGCGGTGGTCACCGTAGTGCGCCCGCAACGCCCGCAGTTCAAGGCCTGGAGGGAACGTGTGTGTTTTTAGACGGTAGGCCACTCCCTTCCTTCCATAGGGAAGGCAGCGGCGAGTTGGAGAGCCCGTCATACCTCCGTTCGTGCTGCCCCGAGCGCGGAGATGCATAAGGCGCTTCCACACGTTAAAAAAAAAAGGCTCTGTCTACCCCGTACCCTTACGTCTAAAGTCGTTACTTATGTATGTGTGTATAGGTCGCGTCATGTAAAAAGAACGCTGGAAAATGTAGAGACCCCCTCTGCTCATAGTGTACCTATGCGAAGCACCCCCTCTCCACTTTCTTCCAGCGTTCTTTTTACATGACGAGAGCTGTATGTACGGATTGTACTATAAACAATCTTCTTGGTCCTTGCTTTTATCCCATTTTTATTTGGGGTCAGCCCTCCTAGTATTCCTGCGCCACATCAAACGATCGTGGGTTGTCTCCGATGCCGTATTGGTGATCTTTAGGTCGTTTTTTATGGTTTGTGTCCAGGTCATATGTGGTCGTACTCGGCGTCGCTTTCCCTCCTCCATGGCGAGTACTCGCTTCGTCATGTGGTCATCCTCGCGTCTCATGACGTGTCCGTACCAACGCAGAGCCTCCCTCATCTTGTCGGCGATACAAGCAACCATTTGTACTATAAAACAATGACGTCACAAAAACTATTCGACATTGTAAGTGTGTAATTCGATCACTGACCTGTATGTTATCAAACACGCGTCATCGCATTCATTAGACTAATCGTATGTACAACTCGAACCGCACGTGGCTATTCGATATCGTATTCGAGTCGACGAGTCGACATAAATTTATCACTTTACGGAAGGAGCAGCTGAATGGACCCGATTAGGACAGGACAGACTGAGGCTGTACAGGCTTGATTCCCTTTGCTTTTTATGGCTAGAAAGATAGAAAAAATACGTATTGATTTTTGTCAATGAAGGAAATGATTTCGAGACATTATTACTCGAGACTACTCGGAATTATTATACATCAGACATGGCTGTATGAGCTTGATCCCCTTACCCTTTTCCGAATAGAAAAAAAAAACAAAAAATTACGTGGCAATTTTGACAACATGGAACCAATATTCGAGACATTATAGCAAATTATCATTGACAATCGATTCACAGCCGCCAAATACACACGAAAAAAGTACCTACAAATCGAATTGAGAATCCTTTTTCTGAGTCGGTTAAGTGCATCAATTATTTAGTAACAGTCGATTATTAAAAATAAATAAATAAATATTAGTATGTTACAATTGACACCACGAATTGCCCCGAACTAAGCAAATCTCGTGCTATGGGTACCAGCCGACGGATAAACATTGTCGATTATGGATATTCTAAGTCGATTGCCATATCATTTTCATCTATTACGCATTTGATAAACCACATAGATAACATTAGACTATGTGTCATCCCTCGTGCATTGAGGCAGTCGCGAACAAAAGTGCTAGCGCATCATCTATTTCATGATTTCTAAGATTTTCGCCTTAGATTTAAGATTAGCATTATACACCAACGTGTTTGTTAGAAAACCTATGAGATATATGTCAAAATCGTCGTTTATGGTTAAAATAATTGTTAATGTAACTTGACTTAGTCGTACTGCCCTTAAATTCCAAATGAAAAACTATAAATTTTGTTAGTGTTATTTGGACCTTAGAAATAGTTGTGTGAGTTTCGGTTGTTATTTTCAATACGGTCACCTGTAGGCTTATTACCTAACTCGCTCGAAATCGTCATCGTGTTCATTTTGACAGTTCTTGTATGAATGTGACAGCTAGCTGATTCCGATGCCAATTGTCAGCCCATACATGAACTGTCAAAATGAACACGATGGCGATTGCGAGCGAGTTAGGTAATAAGCCTACTGGTTAAATCTTACAAACACCACGTTTCATTGTTATTCACTAATTCCAAAAACTGACTCAATATAAAAGATATCGTCATAGACAATGCCCTCACTCCATCCATTTTGTTTTTGCAAGGAATGTCAGTCAATGTCAATCTCTATGAATCAATGTTTTAAATACGAGTACGACCCAGAGTGACTTGTTATCCCAAACACAAAACAAAATGATTTGTTAAGCGCAAAAGCAGACTGACGGCAACAAGGGGCCCGATTTTTGAGAGCACATCACTCGAAAGTACCATTCGAAAGTGGTATAAATCGGCTTATATCTCCAAAACTACAGCTCTAATCAAAGTTTCGACTAGTTCACAAGATTAATGAGAGCTGTGATTGTCTTGTATGCTACTCGTATTTCAAATTCGGCGCAATTTTTCCCCACTGTAGATTGGTATGTGCTTTCAAAAATCGCCCCCCTGGGCTTCAATTTTAAAAAGAAAATGTCGTATTATCGTCTTATTACGCATGTCCATAAGCTACGTCGGCTTGAGTCGCAAGTGACACATAAAACTGTTTTGAAAGAACTCTGTTTCGAGTTAGATTTCACTTCTTTTTAGCAAATACCACTCGGAATTGGTAAAAAGTTGTGCTGAATTTGAAATACGAGTAGCATAAAAGACAATCACAGCTCTCATTAATCTTGTGAACTAGTCAAAACTTTGATTGGGGCTGTAGTTTTGAAGATATAAACAGATTTATACCACTTTCGAGTGATGTGCTTTCAAAAATCGGGCCCCTTTGTCTTCATGTTTAGGGGCCATCCATAAAGTACGTCACACCAATTTCATGAATTCTAGAGACCCCCCCCCCCCTTGTCACATGAATTTCCAGACCCCTACCCCCTAAATGTGTGACGTACTTTATGGATGACCCCTTACTAAAATCAGTGATTTTGTCTACTAAAAGCAATGTATCTCTCTACCTCGCGACAGGATGTCTTTGTAGCTAGATAATTGCTTCTAATCCATGGACATATTCCAATTTTAAAAAAGATATAAAGATGGTGGCTGAAACCAAAGATTGTGCGATAGAATCGCTTCGCGGCCTGAACCGTTTAAATACGAACTTTGCATTATTTTATATTTACATATGTACACATCTGCATACACAAATCACGTCCCTATCTCCCACGGGGTAGACAGAACCTAAGGTAACAGGTACCTACACGCCACATTTAGCAAGATTGTGGGCGTATAGGTGGAAAATGGAATCAAAATAGTGATGGGTTGCCTCATCGCCTATAACATGATTCCTATTATTTTTGCCCATTCCTCGATGGACTTTTACCATCTGCGTGGGTAGAGAAGTAACTGGTAAAATCTATGTTTTTTCTTTGCCCTCAGACCAGCATTTATATTTTCATTTGTTAAAATTAATTTCTAGCTTGTTGCCCGCGACTTCGCCTGCAAAGAATTCGTTTACCGCTATCCCGCGGGAACTACGCAATTTTACGGGATAAATAGTAGCCTATTATTCCATACTATAATCTATTCCTGTTCCATATTTAATCCCAATCTGATCAGCAGTTCAGGCGTGAAAGAGTAACAAACATCCATACATCCTCACAAACTTTCGCAATAATAATATTAAAAGGTACCATTTTACACCATATCGGTACTATTCCTAAGTATATTGTATTTCTTCCTATTATATATCTACGTGTATCGAATGTGTGTAAATAAATGTTTCTCTCTCTCTCTCTCTCTATTAGTAGGATTTTTAAACGCACCTCAAATAAAACTGAGTTTAGACTTGCAATTAAAATTTTAACAAATTAAAGAATATATTGACTTAACTTTAATCTTAGCCACTTGTGCGATCGACAGTGCCCACGCGCAGTCAGGGCTCTGTCACGACAGGTGTCAAGTGTCAGACCACCCAGGGTGACATGTGACAATGTCAGTGAGCTGCGTCGCGACTTGACTGTCATATTGTTTTAGTATGCTTGAAGGGTATGATGATGATGGAGGAAGTTTTGAGAATAATATTTACAATTACATTATTCATAACTAGCTTCTGCCCGCGACTTCGTTTGCGTAGAATTATACATAAAAACCTTCCTCTTGAATCACTCTATCTCGTTGTGGAGTTTTGAAGATATAAGCATACATAGGGGCATAGGGACATAGGGACATAGATACATAGGGACAGAGAAAGCGACTTTGTTTTATACTATGTAGTGATGATGATAAAAACTTGAACAAGGGAGTTTGAATACAATACAGTAACATTACAAAAAAACAAGGTACAGTATAGGCGATTATCGCTTAATAGCGATTTCTACCAGACAACCAATAAGACAAAGAAATAAGTTTGACACAGTTTTAGTGACTGAAACGAATAAACAGGATAAACGCAAGAATAATACTAAACAACTACAAGTAATACTCCATTTAAAAATAATTTCATTAAAAGTCTACTTTTTACTGGGATTTTGTTATATTTTAGGTTTTCTTCCATACTGGTCTGGGCGCAAAGAAATAACATAGAATGTACCAGTTGTTTCTCTGCCTGCGCAGATGGTAAAAGCCTATCGAGGGGATTGGGCTAAAATCTTAGGAATCATGTTATAGGCGATGCGGCTAGCAACCCATCACCTGTATGCTCACAATTATGCTAACTGTGGCCTGTAGGTCTTGTTACCATAGGCTCTGTCTATCCCGTAAGGGATATAGACGTGATATGTGATATGTGTGTTAGGTTTTCTACTCAGATTTGGGAGCACTATCGATCCTGATAAGAGAAAAAAAATATCCGAAAATTCCACACATTTTGTGACCAACCAGATGATGAGAAATGAATTTGGGGCGTTTTTCTCTCTTGGTTAAATATTTCCGGTATAACTCTGGGATACCTTGTTACATTAGATATCGTCAAGAATTCACAAACAATGCACTAATCGCAAACAACAGTACGAGTATGCCATCATAACTAAAGAGTAGGTCCATTGTCATCAAATTCCTCTGGTTCGCTGAACGCCTCGTGTACACAGGAGAATCGGGTTGCTTAGAGTATTTGATTCCAGCCAAAACAATCAATGAAATATGATTTGTTGTTTTATAAGGTGTAAGCGTAGGTACTTTTACCTCCAACGATGTATTGTGGCTTCTACTCCAATAACCTCCCGTGACCAGGCTGGTCAATATTTCGCTCAGCGAATAAGCATTGCCATACAACGTGGCAATGCTGCCAGCCTTCTGGGCACCCTCCCCGTTGGCGCTGATTTAGGAGTTTTTTTTACACACATATACGTATATGCTTCTCTTCCCGCGCAGATGGTAAAAGCCCGTCGAGGGAATGGGCGAGTTTTAGGCATCATGTTATAGGCGGTGCGGCTGGCAACCCATCACTATTTTGATTTCCCTTTTCAGCTATCCGCCTTTAATCATGCTAAACGTGGTCTTAAGGTTTTGTTACCTCTGTCTACTCCGTAAGGAATAGAGACGTGATATATGTATGTATGTATACTTGAGTCAAACAAAAGATACAGTCGTTGAAATGGTTTAGAAACTAGGTCGATTTAGAAACGAATTAAACCTATTAGAGTTACGAGCAAGAGCTGTGATATTGTGGTTTATTCTCTGTACTTACGTCTATTACAGCTAGAGCGGAAAAATTGCTGGTTTTCTGAATGATTGTGGTTTTCATCGCTGTTGTTAATAACAGTAAACACATCGTAAACGCACTGACTAACGATACGTGACTTTCTATATTTTACTTCTTCGCTGACTGACACCACATTTAAAAGGGTCTTTAAGAGATTTTTTTCATACTAAAGCTCTCGACGATTTCTGCTCTCGATTCGACTTTCATTCCTAAATATAAATTCATTATTTTCCACACTTTTCTTGGCCATAAATACATAGTTTTATCTGGATATTACCATGTCAATTGTTTATTATCTAGTTTTATATGAAACAATACAAATACTCTTTGAACACCACAGATCAGTACAAAACAATACAGAAACAAAGAACAAAGTAGAACATAGATAGATTATAGTCTGGAATAACACAGTCATAGGCTACCTACTTTTTATCCCGGAAAATTGCGTAATTCCTGCGGGATAGCGATAAACGAATTCTATGCAGACGAAGTTGCGGGCAACAGCTAGTAATTTATAAACGGGCAAGAAATTATTTTGCAACCATCAGGTTGAAAGTTGTTTTGTTCAGTTCAGAATGATAAAGACTATTTACACTTTCAAGTCAATATGACAATCAGCCTTGTTGTTTTCATTCTTATGTAGAAACTGCCATTATAATGGGTACCTAAAACACTTTTTTGGTCGACATATATGTACATAATTACGGGCACAAGAGGCATTTCATCTTAGTCCTCTAGGTTGGCAACGCATCTGCAATCCCTCCGGGGTTGCGGGTGTCTATGGGCAGTGGTGATAACTTACCATCAGGTGACCCACTTGCTCGTTTGCCTTCCTATTCACATTAAAAAAAAAAAAAAAAAAAAAAAAACCTACTTCTTTTACTTCTAAATTATTCCCAAATCTCTTAACATTACAAATGAAGTCCATATGCCTTCATGACAGGAACAACCACAGTTCTTTTTTAAATGTAGTATAGAACGGACTATAAGTAAAATGTGCTTTGCTTCAATTATACTGATTTGGTCTGGGAACAAATAAAAAACATAGAATGCACCAGTGTTGCTTCTCTACCCGCGCATCGAGGGAATGGGCGATTATAATAGGAATCCATGATTACATGATTAATTGATTAGGATAATCACAATAAACGTTCGACTATCATTGGTTATGAGAATTCACACTGAACCGCCGCGCTAACAGGAAGGGAGCTGATGTGAACAGCGTCAGTTGTCATAACATAATTGTTGTGATTCCAAGTTGTTGAAGAGTTCACTCGGATTGTAAAGTCGGTAAGCGGGTTAAGTGAACTTCGTTCTGTAGGATTTTGTGGCGTGTGTGAGGACATCACAAGTATTGTCCACTTCCTTGTTTTGAATAGAGTTGACACAGCATCCTAGGAAACCTATGATCTAAAGAACAATGGAGATGCATGGTAGGTAAATCGTCAATGTTTTAATGTAAGTTTACGTATATTGCATCTTTTGTCTTGGTGTTCGAATTGTGAAATAAAGGAGTGAACACACCGCTGTGTATACGCAGTGACGTGTCGTAGCCGTCACGTTTTCTCACCGTTTTTTCATACATTTTGTTGCATAAACGCACCGTCAACGTCTTTTAGGCACCAGTGTGGTCGCACCCTAAATCAGTACACACACACACACACACACACACACACACACACACACAAATCACCATCCCTTACGGGGTAGACAGAGCCTAAGGTAACATGTACCTACAACAGGCCACATTTAGCAAGATTGTGGGCGTATAGGTGGAAAATGGAATCAAAATAGTGATGGGTTGCTAGCCTCATCGCCTATGACATGATTCCTAAGACTTTCGCCCATTCCCTCGATGGGCTTTTACCATCAGCGCGGGAAGAGAAGCAACTGCACGTCTAGCGCGCGAGATAGATTGCGTGTCCTTTTCTTACTGTACCAACAAGAAAGAGACGGGTAGTCTAACACGCGCGCGACGCGACTTTCGTGCGCTCTCGTGGCTAGCGGGGCTGGTAGTCTATGTTTTTTCTTTACTCCCAGAACAGCGTGTAACTTGTAACTTCAAGAAACTGGCCTCAGGTAACTCTATTTAGGGAAAAAGTAGACATTGATTTAAATGTTTGTGTCGTTATTCTACTTCTAATTGTAATGGAGGGACTTTACTCTGAATCATTCAATTTGCTTAGTAACTTGGAGACATAATGTCTTCCTGTTTGTTTGTTTACTGACGCATTATTTATAACAGTAAAATCGTTAATAGCCGTCAAACATTTTCCCACACTATCTTGTGTACACGCGCACTATTTACCTAAATAAGTACACAAGTAAGTACATACATAAATCACGTCTTTATCCCTTACGAGGTAGACAAAACCTAAAGGACACGTTTAGTATGATTGTGGACGTATTAGATGGAAAGGGGAATCAAAATAGTGATGGGTTGCTAGCCGCATCGCCTGTAATATGATTCCTAAGATAGTAAGTATTCTTCTGCGAGTAAATAAAAAACATAGAATGCACCAGTTGCTTCTCTTCCCTCGCAGATGGTAAAAGCAATCGAGGGAATGGGCGAAACTCTTAGGAATGATATTATAGGCGATGCGGCTAGCAACCCATCACTATGTTGATTCCCCTTTCTACCTATACGCCCACAATCATGCTAAACGTAGCTTTTAGGTCTTGTTACCTTAGGCTCTGTCTACCCCGTATGGTATTGAGACGTGATTTATGTATGTATGTATGTTAATAGACAGAGATTTGTACAAATGTGAACTAGGTAATTTACATTTTAAGACTGCCTCTGGTTCCTAAAAACCATTACTACAAAAGATAACACACTTAGCTATTAGTAGATTAAATATTAAATGCGGAAGCTAATGAATATTATGTATGTTTGTGTTCTTATTTATTTGTTAAGTCTTTAACGCTGAAGATGGATTTGAATAAAATTTGGTAGTCTCTCCTAGGCCATTTGAATAGTGCTATGCGGAAAACTACTGTAGTATTTTTTTTCTATTTTCAATATTTATAACTTTAGACAAGTTTTGACCTGACCCAGTGAAAAAAATTACATGACCTAGTTATTAGTTATGGGAGTTTGTAATTCGCACACTTCGTGGAAGAAAGACGTAAGTCTTATTAAGGCTCTACAGGACTTACGTCTTTCTTCCACGAAGGGTGCGAATTGTGTCGTACAGACACATCACTCAAACAGATGACGCTTAGCGACAAAAATTCGCATAGTAACAAAAGGTCACGTGACAGTTAGTAACAGGTAGAAAAATTCGGAGACTACCCACCTGCTATGGGTGGTGTAGGGGTATAGCACGCGTCACGAAATGACGAGGATCCGGGTTCGATTCCCGGCCATAGCTTTACTTTTCGGATTTTTCTATGTGTTCTAATTGTCACTGACATTTAGAAATTAAGGCCCGATTTTTCAACCTTCAGATAAGCACTTAACTGACAGATACCCATAGAGTTGTTCGTCGAATAGGTCCTATCTGACGATTGAAAAATCGACCCTTAATGACCTAGTTACTTGACACTATTTTGACAGTGGTGGCATATAGTCGCACATTTACAGGTTTAAGGGCCAATTTCGCTTCTCTCTGTAAGTTCAATTAAATTCGACTCGTCTTCATATTTGGTTCTTCTTCTTATTATTTGTGGCGTATCAAGTCGTTACAGCGACGAGAATTTCGTCAATGTCAAAGTAAAAAAATATAATTAAAAAATCTTGTGACAAAATGTCGGCAACTACGGTAACACGGTCAGAGACCTCCTGTCGGGCTCTTAGCCTACGGTCAATGATAACCCTCAGAAGCCAGGAAATCATTAGCCGATGCCCAGGGTGCACCGGACCAAGCACTGCACTTCCCGCCGGACGGATCCAAAAACGAACCACAGCTCTTGACCACACGGAGGTAACCCGACTCGCACCCCCATATTTGGTTCTCACAACATCTAGCGAGTGTCTATGTGCAGCGACCTCTTCTAATTAGGAACTCAAACCCAAACGTACCGTCATTTTGCGCGTCGTAAAATTAATTGCGCACTATTCGAGACCTTATGCTAATTACTTAAGGTGCTGCATGCCCTTTTCGAACGGTAAAATTGTTAAATGAGGTCAGATGCACCAGTACACTAATTAAATAAAACTGAACACGTATCGGTTGCAGGTATGTTACATACATACCTACATACATACATACGTACATACATATATCACGTCTTTATCCCTTGCGGGGAGCCTAAGGTAACAAAACCTAAAGGCCACGTTTAGAATGACTAGGGGCGTATAGGTGGAAATGCTGGTCTGGGAGTAAAGAAAAAACATAGAATTTACCAGTTGCTTCTCTTCCCGCGCAGATGGTAAAAGCCCATCGAGAGAATGGGCGAAAGTCTTAGCAATCATGTTATAGGCGATGCGGCTAACAACCCGTCACTATTTTAATTACCCTTTCTACCTATACGCCCTTAATCATGCTAAATGGCGTTTAGATTTTGCTACTTTAAGCTGTGTCCACCTCGAGAGGCATTGAAAATTCAAAATTCAAAACTTTATTTTGCAAATTGGCCGCCAAGGGCTTTTACATGTGTTTTTAACTACCATCGCATTCGGAAATACCATCATTGCCATGGCTGAAGATGTGATTTGTGTATATATATTATGTATGTCACGTTTAACTTACGGCTTGTCAACTCTGTGTCAAAATGTGAACGAACTGTGAAAGAGCGCTGAACCCAATTTGGTCACTGAAATCATTTGATTGTTTCGCTCAATTTGTGTATGGAAATAAATGACCGGGGGCCATTGCACAAAGCTACATACATTAAAACAAATACAACCATTTGCATGTTGCCAGTTGCTTCTCTTCCCGCGCAGATGGTAAAAGCCCATCGAGGTATGGATGAAAATTGTAGGCATGATAAAGGCGGCTAGCAACCGGTTCACTATTTTGATTCCCTTTTCCACCTATACGCCTACAATCATGCTAAACGTGGCCTTGTCTTGTCTTGTCACCTCAGGCTCTGTCTACCCCGTAAGGGAAAAAACGTGAGTTATACATACACATACACAAATCACGTTTAACAAGATAAAACAAAGTCGCTTTCTCTGTCCCTATATCCCTGTGTATGCTTATATCTTCAAAACTACACAACGGATTTTGATTCGGTTTTTTTTAATAGATAGAGTGATTCAAGAGGAAGGTTTTTATGTATAACTCTACGCAGACGAAGTCGCGGGCAGAAGCTAGTGTACACTATAACATGATTCCTATGATTTTCGCTCATTCCCTTAATCCGTGAAACGTCCTCAAAACGTGATTTATATATGTATGTATGAGTATGTATGTATCGTTACATTTGTTTTGTGAAGTAGCCCCCATCGGGCTAGACACGTTAAGTGGTTACATTAGAGGACTCTACTTTTTTGTTAAGCTTTTTTTATAAGATACTAGCTTCTGCCCGCGACTTCGTCTGCGTAGAATTATACATAAAAATCTTCTTCTTGAATCACTCTAGCGTGAAAGAGTAACACCCATACATCTGTAGGGAGTGCCACAATAGAGATCTCTCTCCAGGGAGATGCTATACCTGGAATAGTATCAGCTCTTTTTAAAAAGTAAAAGTATGAGTTGATTTTGATTTTTAATTTTAATTTTGATTTGATTTAATTTAATTTGATTTAGCTTGAGCTAATTTATTTATTTATTTTAAGACATTTAATTTAATTTTTCACTTAATGTTTTATTTTGTAAATTCTATTATGGATGCAAGTCTGGAATAAAAAGATTTCATTTCATTTTCATTTCATTTAAAATAGTGTAAGGCATTCTTGACATAAGAATGAAATATTTTTTATTTACGTAGTATGATTGATTAATGCGTTGTGGTGGGGGTTTTTCAAGTTTTTAATTTGACTTTTCCTGACCAGTGACGTGAGGACCTGTCAAATGCCGGGAAGGCACGCGTTATGTGCTACGTCAAAGGCCGCTACCGTCCCTACAATACCTAAGTATCTGTTTCCTTTGATATACGGGGTGCGGATTGTGAGCGTGCCCGACGCGTTTTAAGACTGATATTTACGCAATGTCTTCCACTGCACTACATAACTAATAGCGATCCCTTACATCCCTTTGACGTGTATCGAATGTTAGTCAATGGGGACTATCGACTCTTTGCTCACCAGTTGGCACCACTGTTGACTAAGGTCCAGCGACTTTATAAGATCGGCGCCGAAACAAAGTTTTAAATCTTGAATTTCACTAAGTTTATTAATCATCATATCGAGTAGCTACGCCGCAATGTTGTGCAATTCCGTTACGTTCGTTAGAGAAAATCCGCTTTCAAAGTTCACATTCATCGCCAAATAATCCATATTTGCGATAATTTCACGAAGAAAATTACTTTTCAACAAGTAAATGAAAGAAATTATAATTTACTAGCTTTTGCCCGCGACTTCATCCGCGCAGATAACGTCAGAGTGACGACATAAAAATATTTTTTTTAATACAAAGTATCCTATGTTACTTCTAATACCTCCAAGAACATGGTCTATAAAATTTCATGATGATCGGTTGAGTAGTTTTTGCGTGAAACCGTAACAAACAAACTTACATTCGCATTTATAATATTAGTAGGATGTCACGAAGCCCACCAAAACCAGTGAAAAATTAATGTTATTGGACCTCTTTTCTATGTGTTCTAATTTTCAGTGTCGTTTAGAATTTTATGTTATTTGGGTAGAAGTACCGGACCGCGCCCGCGCGTAACTCAGCGCCGTGTGTTTCCACCCCACTGACATCGTTGCAATTGCAGTTGCAATCGTACTGCCCTACTTTTGTATGGATCAGCATGAAACGTGTACAGAATGGCATCTTCATGGATTAATGGCAGCGGAGCGGAACTAATGATTGATTGGTTGGCGGATGTACAATTGTGTCTTAAGTCCAAACGCAAGAAAATTTAATGCTTTACATCGCTGCTTTGTAGAGTTAACAAGCTCTAAGTGATGGATGTAGGGCGGCAATGTAAAGCGGAAATCGATCAAGTAGAATAAAGGTCCATCCACACCAGTGCGTAAGACGTCGACGGTGCGTTTACGCAACAAAATATATGAAGAAACAGTGAGAGAACGCGTATACGCGGCGGGGTCGCTCCTTTAGACTGCGGTTTTAGTGGGAAGTTATGAAGTCAATGGAGCGCTGCGATTACATGCTTCATACGTTTTTTGTTTCATCTGCCAGGAACCATTTCAACATTCGACAATTGTCAGAGACAGGTGACAATTCTGTTTACATTACAAACTTGTCAAGAATCTACGCTGATTGGCTTCATATTGACCACGCATCGTTTGTAAAGCGCAATCAAAATCGGTGATGCTGAGAGACCTACTTAATACATACACACATAAATCAGAGTATTACCTATGGCACTACTACGTGGCACTACAGACCAAAATAAATATCATAAATGGGAGGTAGGTTTAGGTTATGTTACACCTTCAACAGGCCCGAAGGGCCAAAAATACCTAAAAGTAGGAGCTCCGCGAAAGTGGTGCTCCGTCGACTATGTTAAACTTGATTTTGAATTAGAAATCTTTGGACAGTAGTGCCACGGGAAATAAAGGCATAAATCACGTCTTTATTCCTTACGGGGTAGACAGAGCCCAAGGTAACAAAGGCCAAAAGGCCGCGCTTAACATTGTGCACAGGTGGAAAGGGGAATCAAAATAGTGATGTTCCCTTGGTGGGCTTTTACCATCAGCGCGGGAAGAGAAGCAACTGGTACATTCTATTTAGACCAGCATGGAAGAAATGTACTTAATAGTCGGTTAAAAATAGTTTTTAAATTAAGTCGATATTTCCTGATATATTATAAACTCAGTTCTATACCCATTACGAGTAATCTTACCATGTTTTTTAAGTGCAGAGCCCTATAAATTTATAGCGTTAATAACAATTTTCCAACGCCACGGGAAACCAGAAAATGCTTTCCGAATTCGAAAACTTTAAAATGACCAATTTATAGTCCCTCTGTCTCAACTTCCATGCCATAAATTGTCTAATTAAAACTACAAAACCTCAGTTAATTGAAATATGTTAATATGAACGGATATCTGGTAGATTAGAGCGGATAGTAATACATTGAGTCAAAGATTTACTCTAATGCGTTCTGTAAAAATTAAGACAAATTGGTCGGGTTCATTTGCCTATCGCTTATGGGTTTTGAGTCCATTATTTTGTGATTTATGCATATGTTAGTTAGTTCTACTTCGATGCACTCGGAGAGATTTGTGAGAAAAGTGTTCTGATCAATATGAATGAAATAAAACCAGTTACCGACCTGCTATGGGTGGTGTAGGGTATAGCGTCGATTCCCGGCCATAGCTTTACTTTTCGGATTTTTCTATGTGTTCTAATTTTCAGTGTCGTTTATAAATTTAAATTCTAATGGTAAAACCGTAAAAGTAAACATAAAAAAAATCAAGAAGAAGAAGTCTTGATTCATTTGAAAGTACCTATCATTTGAAAAACAGCGCCTTCTCTCGTCCCTGGTGAGCTGTAGATGTTCCACGGGAGTTCGTAATTGTGTCGTACAGACACATCATTCAAACAGATTACGCTTAGCGACAAAAAATCGCATAGTAACAAGGTTACATGATAACCAGTAACAGATAGAAAAAAATCGAAGGCTTACCCACCTGTGGGTGGTGTAGCGGTATAGCACGCGTCACGGAATGACGAGGACCCGGGTTCGATTCCCGGCCATAGCTTTACTTTTCGGATTTTTCTATGTGTTCTTATTTTCATTGTTTAGAAATTTAATAATATTACTGTAAATTCGCCGGCAAAATAAAGAACCCCAATTTGTAAGTTATCAGAAAAACAATGAGATTTAATGCAAAAGTTACCCCTCGCCACGCACCCTCCTGAATTCAAGACTTTCCATTAAGAGCGAGACATTGGCTGAGTTAACAATCAATCAGTCAACTTGAACTGTACTGACGAGCAAAATAACTGATCACTTTCCATACAAAGTTTGGAAAAGTGACCCCTTGTTTTGGCTCGTCGTGTATAAGGGTGCACTTTTCTTTAGGCGGAGTGGAAGACGTACACCTTTGCAATCACATTATCGCATATAGATTGTATTGATATTGTATTCAATACAATTTTCTGGGAGCAAAAAAAAAGCATAGAATGTACCAATTGCTTCGATACCCGCGCAGATGGTAAAAACCCATCGAGGGAATGGGCGAAAATCTAAGGAATCATGTTATAGGCGATAAGGCTAGCAATCCTATTTTGATTCCATTTCATTTCATTTCATTTATTTGCATCATTTACATTGTTAAAAATACAATATGAATAGCCCTGGGAGGGCATTGCAAAATTAAATAAATAATAAAACTTAAACATAAACTTAAACCTAATCTATAATCTAGCCCAGTATTAACCCGATCCATAACACAACACAAAACACAACATACACATAATAATATTATAGATAATCCACACATAATTCAATTCAATTATTCTTAGTTTTTAATTCTTATTTCTTAATTCTTAGTTCTTAGTAATTTTCTACCTATACGCCCACAATCTTGCTAAATGTGGCCTGTAGGTACCTGTTGCCTTAGGCTCTGTCTACCTCGTAAGGAATAAAGACGTGATTTGTGTATGTATGTAAGTTTTCTAAAATTAGTAGACGTTTACAACTACGCTGCTACAATTACATTCACACATGCTTTCCCTTTCCAATTTAAGCTTTTCTATTTATATCAATCAACCGTTTCGTCGACGTCTGTTAATTACTAATCCCATGACAGACATTGACAGGCGCCTGTCAAATCTCACGCCGCTTTCGTTTGACACTGAATTTTATAACCTGTGGTAATCTAAATAAGGTATAATTTCTCAAGTTTTGTTATGATCATATTAAGTTATTGCTCGCAATAGTGTGGACATGACTCTGAAATTAATTAATTAATTTCTTGAAGTAATTTCAATTCATGGAAATAACAATTTAATGCTTTTAATATAATTAAGGTGCTTTAGTAAAATGTTAATGTAGTAGTTGTTGTCAGTGTCCTAGGTTTTTAATTAATATATTGTGTTCTATAAAAAAAAACCATGGCAGCCCAGGAGTTTGACCTGCAGACTCTCAAGCAGAGAGTCATGGGTTCCAAACCGGACTCACAGGGCCAGCAACGCACCTGTGATTCCCCACGTCTTGCAGGTGTCCCTGCACTTATCACTTTCCATCAGGTGACCCGTCTGCTTGTTTGCCCCCACTTATATATATAAGAAAAAAACGTCACCTTGTTTTCTTCAGGATGGACTTGATCATACTTTGCTAGTACGGCCACTCACGTTGTTCGTTCATCACAATAACATTGTAATATAATTTATATTGTTGTCGTGGTGAGATGATTGTGGTCTATTATTTACAAACACGTTGCATAGGATTTACAATGTTAATATGACAGCGTATGTACCAATGACTCAACCACAGCCATGTGGATGACAACATGTGATACAGTATCGATCCAGTCATGATACAATATCAATACAGTCGCGATTCAGCATCGCTATAGTCACGGTACAGCATCGCTATAGTCGCGATGCAATTTAATACCAAGGCAGTCGCGATATCGTTACAACGACGATACAGCATCGCTACAGTCGCGATACAATATCATTACAGTCGCAATATCGCATCGCTACAGTCACGATATCGTTACGACCACGATACAGCATCGCTACAGTCGCGATACAGCATTGCTACAGTCACGATACCACATCGCCACAGTCGCGCTACAGCATTGCTTTAGTAAGTAAATGCTTTATTGTACAAAAGATATTAAATATATACACAAAGGTGAACTTATCCCTATTTATGTAGTCTCGTTAAAGCACCAATATAGACACAATACAGCATCGCTACAGTCTCAATACCGCATCGCTACCGTCGCGATACAGCATCTTAAGTTACAATACCGTACCTATCAATGCAGTCGTAATGCTGAATTCGTTCGGACGCGATCCCTGACCGTGTATTTGCTACCTTCCACGGTAAAACCACTTTACCGATCGTGATGAAATAGGCAAGAAGATGCTTTGTTCATTAAGGCATCAAAACCTTGCATCCCGGAAAATTGCAAAGTTCCCGCAGTAGTAAACGAATTCTTCGAAGACGAAGGCACGTGCTGCTGCTAGTCATCATAATTATTATTATCATATTAGTTGGAGACTGTGGCTGCTATTGAAACATCGCGTATCCCGAATCATCTCCCGCTGTTAACCTTAATTATAAACAAATAAACTGTCTTTTATTGAATCAGGCGTTACTTTGCGGAGGTCCATTTCAATGAACAAAAAATTTTACCTTGCTACTCCGCTACTCACGTGCAAGATAACCAAGCTTGTGCGAAATATATATGTTTTTCATGCAAACCCTCCCTCCACTGCTGCCAATAAAACACACATAAATCCCACAAACTTAATTATCCCTTACACCACACAAACACTGACGCGTTTCGATCCCTCTACGGGATCATTATCAAAGTTTAATGAACACAACTGTTACACATGCAAACCCAACCAAAGGTTTGTGGGATTTATGTGTGTTTTATTGGCAGCAGTGGAGGGAGGGTTTGCATGAAAAACATATATATTTCGCACAAGCTTGGTTATCTTGCACGTGAGTAGCGGAGTAGCAAGGTAAAATTTTTTGTTCATTTAAATAAACTGTCAATTTCCTATAATAATTTACAAATCGAATCACGCATGAACAAACAAATTAACATAGGAGCGTTAAAAGCGTAATTTATTGTAAGTCGTAGGTGAAAATTGATCATTAAAGCGGACGAAACCGGGTCACGCGAGTTGTTAATATGCTGACCGTTAAGGGCTTAAACTTGAGATTAGGCGATTTGCTTGACAGTAATTCTTAAGATATCGATGTCAATATAGGGTACTAGAACGGAAGACTTGAAACGAGAAACTACAGTTTCGTAATTAAGTAAATATCCGAATTACTAGCTATTACCCGCGACTTTGTCTGCTAAAGGTGACTTTACAATTATTATTATGAGCCTATTGTGTCCCACTGCTGAGCAAAGGCCTCCCCCCAACGCTTCCACTGCCCTCGGTCTGCTGCGGTACGTGTCCAGTCCCTTGAGGTGTCCAACTCGTCCCGCCATCGCCGTCTAGGTCTGCCGGGCCGCTTTGAGTTGGGACTCCAATTAGTGGTTGTCTTGGCCCATACCTCATCGGCAAACATGACCAGCCCAGTCCCATTTCAGCTTTGCCGGCTCTGAAACACAATAGAATTATAAAACGGCTCGAACCTTTTGTTTGCTGTATTTTGTCTTACGATATCTCATAGGGCCCTTTCGAGTTGCACAACGTTTATATAACACGGCGTGTAATATGAAAAATGTCTACCATCAACACTTAATGAGCTGCGTGGCTGACAAATTACGAAATTACAGTATTAGGAAATAAAACTAAATGTACGGTTCTCTGTGCTATGGTTCACAAACTGTCTGGCCCGGGTTCCCTTTTCCTATCCGTACGCACACACTTTTTCTTGTATGAGACTCTATAGGGTCAATTCTGAGTAAGAAAAACCCAAAATATTCTTAAATTCTGGAAAAAACGTTCATGTGAACTTGTTTTGGAAAACGCTCTTAAAGGTATTAGATACTCCACTTCACTTCATTATCCTGCACGCAACAAATCCCATACTTTTCAATGTACCCACCTACCTCTACATATTTATACCTGCAATATCTATCTCGTCATATTACTGCAAATACCAGTTATCTGCAAAAAAGTCATTTCGAGATAATTCAATTTTAATGTTCGTGAGTTTTTTTTACCAACAAACGCATGTATTAGTCATTTCAATTATGTTTTTTCTTTAGTTTATCTCAATAAATTCTAGACTTCCTAATGAAAATTTTAATACATATTTGGGCATGTTGCTGAGAAAAATGCGATTTATATAACGCAGTCGGGTTTTCCTCGACACTTAACTGGTTTTGGCTTGGAAAATTGGAATGCAAAAAAGCATTAAATAACAATACAACAAAAAATCGTTATATTAACATACACATTACAGTTTTTTCCCTACTATTTTGCTGTTAAATGACTGTTAAGGGACTTTAAGCATTTAGCGTGGCTAAGCTATCTTCGCAACGGAATGAGCTATCGAAAAACGGGTTTTACCAGTTTGTAGAGCTTGAAGAGTACATTCTAATGGTGTAATAAAATCATTTTTGACATATCGTCACTTAACTGGTATTTGGAGTAATAGGGCGATCTATCTAATCCACATCCACCCACTGCTGAGTAAAGGCCTCTTCATTGTCTCGTCACTTGCCCGGTCCCGTGCCAGTCTCATCCACAGTTTTCCAGCCGCATGACAGATGTCATCTGACCAACGGGCTGATGGTCTGCCCACTGACCTTCGACCCAGTCTTGGCCACCACTGTGTGACCGCCTTCGACCATCTGTCGTCGTTCCGTCTTGCCAAGCGCCCGCCCATCGCCACTTCAGCTGTGTCCTTCTTCCTACTACTTTAACTCAATAAATATTTTTACACTTAAACTAACTAAGAGCCTTCAAACATAAAAGTAAATGCATATTATTTAGCTTACGGTTTCACATAAATTTCCCTATGACTTCTAATTTGAACGGAAATAGTAATTCGAAATGGAAACCTAATCAGTTTTATAATGCCTGGTAATAACTATGATTACGCCATTCAACTCTCTCTGAAACTATTATACCATACAGCATTACAGATT
Organism: Pandemis corylana; assembly: GCA_949127965.1. Taxonomy (NCBI): domain Eukaryota; kingdom Metazoa; phylum Arthropoda; class Insecta; order Lepidoptera; family Tortricidae; genus Pandemis; species Pandemis corylana. The sequence goes on along the minus strand of OX421867.1, from coordinate 11,250,107 downwards.
AAGTAAGCATTCTAGTATAACGTTTTGTGAAACAGATTATCTTTAGACTAATATTGTAAAGGCGAAAGTTTGAAAGTTTGTATGTTTGTTGCTCTTTCATGGCAAAACGGCTAGCTTATAGTTAGTTGATAGTTAAGTCCCGGGAAAGGACATAGGATAGTTTTAATCTCGGAATATCGCATAGTTCCCACGGGATAGCGATAAGCTAATTCATCGCAGACGGAGTTGCTTCTCTTCCCGCGCAGATGGTAAAAGCCCATCGAGGGTATTAAGGATCATGTTGTATAGGCGATGTGGCTAGAAACTCGTCACTGTTTTAATTCCCCTTTTCACCCATACGCCCACAATCATGCTAAACGTGGCTTTAGGTTTTGTTACTTCAGGTTCTGTCTATCCCGTAAGGGATATAGACGTGATTTGTGTGTATGTGTGTGGAACAATCTTGGTGTTTAACCTGAATGACAATAGTAATGAAATATGCGTGTAATGCAACTAGCTTGCGGTTCTTACCTGTACTTGGCTAACCACAAAGCTGAGAACGCCGAGATGAATGTAGTAATTGTCATTATTTACTACGCATTTAAATATCTAAACGTGTCTCAATCAGACTTATCGATGTGTTGAGTAATACGCGAGATGTTACTGAAAGGGGTCAACTTGCAAAACTGTTTAATAGGGCTCCTACTGAACTGGCAACGTCGCCTTTTTGATGTTCTTTTACGATTATTTCACCGAACTCGATGGGCTTTTACCATCTCCGCGGGAAGAGATACAACTGGTAAATTCGATGTTTTTTTTTACTCCCAGACCAGCATGCATCTTAAGCTGATTAAATTTTAATGGTAACAGTTCGATCTATATTTTCTGGTAAGGATTCGAGGGGCCCTGAGCTTGAGGGCCCCGAGGCACTGCACCGGCTAGCCGGTTGCCACTGGGAAAAGGACAACTAAACAGTACCATTTAAACTGGCAATTATTAAAAAAACGTTACGCCAATTCTAGAGTTTAAACATAGCGAATTTCCCCCTAACTTATTAAAGCTGATTCAGACCGGAAGCCAAACCGTCCGGTACCCCGGAACAGGCAAACAAAACAATTGTGCACCTGATCCGGAAGTCGGACCGGCTGTTACGACAAACGGAAACTGTTTTAGCGAATACGAATAAGTTTATTTGCTACTTCTGCCCGCGACTTCGCTCGCGTAGAATTAGCAATTGACCTGTTTATCGTTATCCCGCATAAACTATGCAACTTTCGGAGATGAAAAGTATTATATGTTTTGACCCAGGGTACCAGCTATATCCATTTCAGTTTTGATCCAAATCCATCCAGTCGTTTCACCGTGAAGAAGGAACAAACATACACACTTACTCACATCCTCACTCACAATTCACAAACTTCGCATTTATAATATTAGTAGGATAGTAGGATGTTAATCCGTTGCCTAGTACATTACTAAATTAAGTATCTAACGATCACTCAACCAAACAATTAAGGTGCGATCACACTGGTGCGTAAGACGTTGACGGTGCGTTTGAGCAACAAAATGTATGAAAAAACGGTGAGAAAAGGTGACGGCTACGACACGTCACTGCGTATACGCAGTGTGGTCGCTCCTTTATTCTACCTTCCGATATTGATACAACCTTGAAACTATCCTGCACCAAAGGCATAAGGTTAATCAGTCATCTCGCTTTCTCCGTCTATCGCCGCCATCTCACAATGCCGTAATGTCAGTAATTGTGAGATAAATCTCGAGTCTACGAGCATTGTAAAGGAGTAAAAAACTTAAGTCATTTTTAAAAAAAATATAAAACTGCGTAAAACGTGGGTGTTCACAGGAAACGAACACGCATAAAACGTTTTGATCATAATCACAGGATGGAATAAAAAGTTTTATTTAAGATGGTGAAGTACTTGAGATAAGCCGCTGCCATTAGGGTTCGCTTTCATTAAAACAGTCTGAAGAGGAATTAAGTCCCTTAACATTTCATAATATCGTACGTTAGTAGCGACGAAAAAATTATACCAAAGGCACACCCGCACACTCGCACAGTTATATTTTGACATAATATCTTGGCGAGACAGACACCAGACAAAATATACATTTTATTGTTACAAGTTTGTGTTTTATGAAATAAAGGATTTCGAAAATTATTAACTTATGTACAGAGAACGTATGTATTTAATAGGTAGAGTCAAGGGCACAAATATAAGTAGGTACATCAGACGGCAAAAATACACGTTTATGCCACAAACTACAATGTCAGTGCTACATATATTATATTATATTATATTATATGCCCCTTACCACCTATACGCCTACAATCATGCTAAACGTGGCCTTTAGGTCTTGTTACCTCAGGCTCTGTCTACCCTGTAAGGGATATAGACGTGATTTGTGTATGTGTATGTTAATATATTATATTATATTTGACAAGACGGCTGTAGGTATCGATATTTTATGCTCTCGACTGGATCTAACAAGTATATGAGCGTTTTCCAAAAAAAAAAGTCCACATGAATTTTTTTTCCTGTTCGTCACGTTCCGTACAAACCTATATTAAAAAAGTGACGAACCGGAATGGAAATTTTGAGACACATTTTTTCTTGTATAAGGATCGATAGGGTAAGAGTAAGAACGATTCTGAGCACGAAAAACCCAAAATAGTTAAATTCTGGAAAAAATCTTCATGTGGTTTTATTTTTCAAAACGCTCATTTAACTATTCTGTAACTGCACAATGGAGTCTAAATAGCGGATATCACTACATAGTATAAAACAAAGTCGCTTTCTCTGTCCCTATGTCCCTATATCCCTATGTCCCTATGTATGCTTATATCTTCAAAACTACACAACGGATTTTGATGCGGTTTTTTTTAATAGATAGAGTGATTCAAGAGGAAGGTTTTTCATGTATAATTCTACGCAGACGAAGTCGCGGGCAGAAGTTTTTATATAAAATTTATTAAGCGGTCGTTAATAAGAAACAATGACAGATAAAATCACACAAGCACACTCGGTAAAACAAGTCATCGCCAGATAATCTTAAACTCATTATTTATTGCCTTTCACTTATCGCCTCTAATTTATGGGCGACTTTAATTCGAAACCCGCTTTATGGTTTCAACAATTGTTTACTTTTTATTGTTTCACGAAACCATGACCCTACACAATGAAGTGTTAGTAACTTAGCGACCCGCCCCGGCTTTGCACGTGTGCAAACAGTGTTTCTCTACTATATTAATAAACCTTCCTCTTGAATCACTTAATAATATGAATAATAATAATATAGCCTTTTTATTCCGAATTCGCTACAATTTCAATAAGTATGTTGTTTGTTGTTGTTGTTTATTATTAAATTGTCGCGTAATTCGGCGTGCCTCGTGGCATAGGCCTCCTCCGTGTATTGGAGGGTTTGGGCCACGTTCCCACGCGCGCCCAGTGCGGATTGGGAACAACACACACCATTGAATTTCTTCGCAGATGTGTGCAAGGTTTCCTCACGATGTTTTTCCTTCACCGAAAAGCTCATGGCCAATTTCAAATGTCATTTTCGCTTGAATCACTTTATCTATTAAATGAGTTTCTGACAATAATTTCATTTTTAATACAAGCTGTTTTGCTGACTGTACTTGCATTGTCAGCAGTCCTACATTTGTGTGTGTACCAAATTTCAAGTCAATCGGACCAACCGTTGAAGAGTTCCCTCCTGCGGAGACGAGCTGGCTGGGTCGCCAGAACTCCACTACCTGATTATTATATTGTCATCCGACTTACTCGAGTATGCAAAACTTCAGCTCAATCGGTTGAAGACAAGCTTCAAAATTGCGGTCGCTAGATTCCACCAGGAGAAACGTACGTACTTTGCAGGTTAATTATATTGATACTCATTTATTCATAATAATTATAGTTATTATATGTCATTTTCATTGTTATTTTTGTAAAAACACAGCATCAAAATCCGTTGCGTATTTCTAAAGATCTAAGCATAGCATAAGGACAGACAGCGAAAAGAGACTTTGTTTTATGCTATACTAGCTTTTGCACGCGACTTCGTCCGCGCAGATAACGTCAGAGTGACGACATAAAAAATATATAAATATATTTTTTAATAAAAAGTATCCTATGTTACTTCTAATACCTCCAAGAACATGTGTACAAAATTTCATGATGATCGGTTGAGTAGTTTTTGCGTGAAACCGTAACAAACAAACTTACATTCGCATTTATAATTTTTTTATTTTCTTATTTTTATTTGATCATTCAATATAAAATTACATCATCACTTAAAATTAAATGTCAAGGAATTTATATTGAAATCGTCAGCTTAAAATAAAAATGTCAAGAATGAAAAATTAAATACAATTAAATTCAATTTAAATACAAATTAAAAATATGTCATAAAATGGAAATGGAAATTAACAATAAAAGTAACAAAAAAAAATGGATAAATTAGATGAGTGTCAAATTTAAAAATTCATCTACAGAATAAAATGGGTTTTCCAACAAAAGGACTTTAAGGCGACGACCAAACGTTTCGCCATCTTGTTCACTCTTTAGGTCTGATGGTAGATGTTCATAGAACCGGGGGCCGATAACGCGTGGGTTTTTTTCCGCCAGCGCCATTCGATGTGGCACCACTCTTAAGCGACCTGTACTCCGAGTGAGCTTATTAGTAGGGATGTATAGTGAAGAGCCTGCTGTTGCCTACGACTTTGTCTGTATACAATTAAAATTTGTATCCAAGGCAGCTTGAATATTTTTGATTATCGTTATCGTGACGGAAGGGAAGAGATGCCTTACAAGGCAGTTTGGGCATATATATTTTTTTTATTTACGTCTGATTATTTACTGTATTAATGCGTGGAGTTCTATTTTTAATTTAATTTTTTCTCGTTGCATCAATAATTCTCGAATCTTATTTAACCAGAGCAAAGCCGGCATGAGCGAGTTTCAACATAAATTCTTTCGCTTTTTATCATACAAACATTAAGGTCCGTGTCGACAAGACGTTTTATTTGCAAGGATCTTACGACATTCAGGATATTGGGAGCGTGCTAATGAGTAATACCCGTGAGTCAGTTTGAAGTCCTTTTTAAAGTAATAAAAATAACTTAATTTCCAAACGCTTTGTGTAACCCTCGCATTCCTTTTTAAGGAATTTATCTTCCAATAAGATCAAATATTACTAAATTAATCTAAAAAGACGTGCAAAATGACGTGAAAATGAAGAGGCTTTTGCCCAGCAGTGGGTGGATGTGGGCTGATTAAAATGAATAAATAGCCATATGACGACCGGATAGTCTAGTGGTTAGTGACCCTGACTATGAAGCTAGAGGTCCTGGGTTCGAATCCCGGTAGGGGCAGACAGTTGTATGTTGATACGAATGTTTGTGCCTGAGTCATGGATGTTGTATGTATTTATCTACATTATTGTAAGTACGTTTATCCGTTGCCTGGTGCCCATAGTACAAGCTTTGCTTAGTTTGGGGCTGGGTCAATTGGTGTAATTTGTCCCAAGTTTTTTCTTTTTTTTTTTATCTCGTGAACAAGATACTAACTTTGTCGTTTTTTCAATGCTTAGATACTAAAGGGGTTGATGACTGGTAAGTTTACATAAACGCCCTGGTAACTGTAAACACTTTAGTTAATGTAAATAAAAACAAAAGAAACATGGGGAAAAAAGCAATAAAACCTACAACTATAATACAAGTCGGTAACATTGTTTGTTAAGTCCTTGCTCTGTAGGCAAAATGAATTATAGGTACTATCTATGTACGGTCAAGTGCAAAAATAAGTAGGTATCGATAGGAACTTCTCAAAAATATGTCCCACGACCTTATTACGCTGGTGTAAGAGCGTATGGTAGCCATGGTAGGTACTTATTTTTGCAACTTTGTCTAGATACATATTATTACACTTGACTGTACTACTAATCTAATTCTATAATAATCTAACCTAAAAACTCCATTTTAGATACAAGCTTTTTACTGACAAACTTTTGTTGAATGTACTTGCATTGTCATCCGTCTTTCATACGTGAACCAAATTTCAAGTCAATCGGACCAACCGTTGAAGAGTTCCCTCCTGCGGAGACGAGCTGGCTGGACCCCCAGAATTTTACTACCAGATTATTGTATTGTCATCTGACTTACACAAGTTTGCAAACTTTGAACTCAATCGGATGAAGATATACCTACAGCATTCTCGCGTTGAACTGCGGTTGCGATTCTTTGCGCGAGATGGCTGCCGGCGCGAGGGTCTCTTGAACCAAATTGTTTTCGATTAATCAATCATTTGAACATGTTAATTTTTGATCCCACTACGATCGTCAATTCTGTTCAACGTGCCGTTTTATCCAATTGTTTTAACATCAATCAATCTTTGATCCACTGCCCCGCATTTTTGAATAATTCAAATAACCAAGTCGTTAATCGACAATTTATTATCTATCCATCCGAACATTTCTCGTTGAATGCTGAGAGGAATTTGGAGCTCCGATCTTGAAGCATTCTTGGGATAAATATTATGAATTAATACATAGTGTGGGGGCTGGTGATAGATAGATTATTTCATCGGGCTGGCTGGTCAGAGGCTAGTCGCGTCGCGAGGTTTAGAAATTGAACATTCGTTCGACGTTATTTGTTTTTTCTCAAGCATTGTTGTAAATGTCGTCATTGTATTCTAAGTAACAGACCACGAAGGGCCTTGTTGACGGCCGAATTACGTTGCAGGCGCGATTTTCTGACCATAAATCGGATTACTGGACAACTTTTCATTTGATTTTAACTTTTTAAAAAGTCTGAGACTATGGAATAATGAACAATGTCATACAGCCAAGTCGATGGCCGATGAGTGCGCGTTTTGTTTGAGTCTTCCGTTTTTATCAATGTCTCAAATAGCTTACGGTGACAAATGACATTAAAAAACTTAAGAAAAAAAGCGGCAACGTGAAAACCATCTAAGTCACGAGGAAGTTTAGTGCAGGGGTGCGAGTCGGGTTACCTCCACGTGTGGTCAAGAGCTGCGGTTCGTTTTGGATCCGTCCGGGGGGAAGAGCAGTCCTTGGTCCGGTGCACCCTGGGCATCGGCTAATGATTTCCTGGCAGCTTCTGAGGGATATCATTGACCGTTGGCTAAGAGTCCGACAGGGATGGGGGGGTTTGACCGTATTACCGTACAATGTTGCCGACATTTTATCACAAGATTTTTAACTTTATATTTTTGTTACTTTGACATTGGCGAAGTTGTCGTCGCTATAACGACTTGATACGCCACAAATAAGAAGAAGAGTCTTAGTTGCGAGGGTCCGGTAACCCTTTGGGTACGATACCCTAAAACAGTATGTCATCAACAATTTTTTTAACAATTTCTTTTGTCCACAGTGGCAGCAGTATGCATCTTGCTGGAGGTGGGGGCGCTGCCGAGCCGCCGCGGCGGCTTCACGTGCAACGATCCCGCCCTCTCTTTCCCGCACGTAGGGGACACGTTCTCTATCTCGCTCGTCGGCGCTGTCACTGTCATTGTGCCTTTTATTGTTGTGAGTATTTGTAAAAGAATAACTGAAAAAGTTTAAATCATAATAAAAATGTCCGCGTGAAATTAGTTTTAGTTTGGTTTTTGCGGAACCCTATTTTTTTCTAAATTAAAAGTACCCTAAATAAAATTACTCTTATTTATAACATTAGCCATATGCGAGTGAAAGTTCCGTCAAAATCGGTCAAACAGACAGAACAGAACTTTTTTATTTTATTCAAGTAACCTAACTTACCTAACCTATATACTTTTATAATGCATTTAGTGAAAAGCTGTTAATTTAAAATTAAAATTAAATTTTATTTAAAATTACAAAACAGACACATCAATTTTATTTAATTCTAGTTAGATGCATTTTTGCATGTTAAACAAAGTACTTTACATTAAAAAAAAATTGCTAAAGGCAAACAGGAAAAATCATACAGAATTGCAATTCTTTCTTTTAAATGCGCCATATTGTATTCCGTACAATTATTTAAAACTATACTTTATGCAAAATATGGCATGTGCGTCAATTCATACAAAAATACATCTGTATTATCATCATATCTATCATCTTCAATGAATGTAGCATGCTCTAAATAAACATCATAATAAAGATCGTTTAGTTAACAGTTTTTTTAACGTTTAAAATCAACACAATACGAACACTGATTGCGCGCAAAAATCCTTTTCAGAGTTTGCAAATTTGACTGTCAGTCATTTTAGTAAGTAGGTTGTTTTTACAAAATTACGAGTTCATGACAAGCTGATTTTTATTCTGTATACTTTGTATTAAGTACCTATGTGTATCTATATGTAGTAACTATTTCCGAACTAACGTAGGTATATAAAAAGGTACTATAATCATATTTTGATACAACTATAACTAGAACTAGCAACCCATCACTATTTTGATTCCCCTTTCCACCTATACGCCTCCGTTCATGCTAAACGTGGCCTTTAGGTCTTGTTACCTCAGGCTCTGTCTACCCCGTAAGGGAAATAGACGTGATTTGTGTATGTATAACCATATTTTTTAAATTATAAAGATTCACAGACGTCAAAAACACATTTATCGAAATAAACGGTCAACATACATAAATAAAGTAATACAATTAAATATAGGTATTTAAATTAATTGCTGTTCGTTGAGCTCCCTAAAAAAATGAAAAATACTGTACAGATTTGAATAATTTTGATTTTAAAACATTTGTGCAAGTCCAGGGAAGGTTTGACGGTGAGAAAACAATAAAAAATAACAGGAACTGCGGGCAACAGCTAATTGGAGATAGAAATATAACCAGCTAATTATAAATTCGGTTAAATATGTCTGAAGATTAAAAGTGTTTAAATTCATGCATCATTGGACCCCGAAAACTACGGAATGTTCGTATAAAATAAAAGCTTCGATTAATAAAATAAGTACTTAAAACTAAACGCCATGGCGTCAGGTATTTATGCTGTGGTTAGCTGATAAAACGAATTGACGTTATTTTCTGCAATTTAATGCAATATTATATTGTCTCGTGTATTACTTAAACGGAACTGATAGCAGTTCTTAATAATAACGCGTCAATTGACAAAAATAAGTCAATAATGTTAAATTTATTACAATACAATACAACACAATAACTCTTTATTGAACACCACATGTAACAACCAAAACAGAAAAAAGGTATACAGAATATTACCAGGTAACAATAGGCGGCCTTATCGCTACAGAGCGATCTATTACATAAATACTTGATGTAAAGGAAAACATAGAATTTACCAGTTGCTTCTCTTCCCGCGCAGATGGTAAAAGCCCTTCGAAGGAATGGGCGAAAGTCTTAGAAATCTTGTTAGAGGCGAAGCGGCTAGCAACCCATCACTATTTTGTTTTCCCTTTCCACCAATACGCCCACAATCATGCTAAACGTGGCTTTAAGGTTTTGTTACCTTAGGCTTTGTCTACCGCCCTGATGTGTGAAAGTAATTACTAATATAATAATATAGCCTTTTTATTCCGAATTCGCTACAATTTCATTTTTGTTGTTGATGTTGTTGTTGTTTTATTATTAAATTGTCGCGTAATTCGGCGTGCCTCATGGCATAGGCCTCCTCCGTGTATTGGAGGGTTTGGGCTATAGTTCCCACGCGCGCCCAGTGCGGATTGGGAACTTAACACACACCATTGAATTTCTTCGCAGATGTGTGCAAGGTTTCCTCACGATGTTTTCCTTCACCGAAAAGCTCATGGCAAATTTCAAATGTAATTTTCGCACATAAATTCCGAAAAACTCAGAAGTGCGCGCCCGGGATTTGAACCCACGACGCTGTGCTTAAGAGGCCACAGCTCAAACCACTAGGCTACCACGGCTTTTAGTAATTAATAAACAATTATTATGATGTTGCTGATATCCTGTTGTTACGCTAGATTGAGATTTAACGTTTGTTTCTTATTACAGCTCTGGGCAGTGGAAACATCACTCTTCCGTGAAGACGAGTACTCCCTAAAGAAGAGCAGACTGTGCACTAGCGCGAAAACCGCCGCCCTTATCTATAAGGACTACATCTACGGAGCAGTATTCAACCTAATCATCCTAGAAGTTATAAAGTGCGTGGTCGGCTCTCCCCGGCCGACGTTCTTCGATCTATGCGAACCTGATAAAGCGAAAACTTGTGAAGGGTAAGCTGTTTCTTTACTACAACACAAGGCCTTTATTACATCACTGTGAGAACATTGTCGGTGACAAGTGTCATTCTGTTTAAACCAGGGATGTTACGGAGCTTCGACTCCGGTTCCGTTAAGTCGGAACTTCCGATTATTATTACACCTTCGGTTCCGACTTCGGTTCCGACACTTTTAAATCGAAGGTTTGAATCGGAGGTCGAAGCATAACATAGCGGCGGCGGCGGCCCGTGTCGACTGTCATGAACAGGTTCATACATGTCGCGCGGGGAATCCCCCCCGACTCCCACTACGTGCACTCTATCGTCAATTATCCGACCCTGCCTCCGACTCCGATTCCGACTCCGATAAAGCAAATTTAAAAACTCCGACTCCGCCTTCGGTTCCGATAAAACTACCTCCGTTACATCCCTGGTTTAAACATTGCAAACACGACAAGAATCTGCTTTGCTCTTTACATTGAAGACGTATTGCATTTCAAATTGTCATGTCAGTTTCATGAGCATACCGACTTTAAAAAAATATCCTTGCTCGCAGCAAGAGCACGTATTAAGTACGAACTCCATGCAATTCTCTGACTCCGCTTGAAGTTGTATCATCAATAATAGATAATAGCTGTGCAAAGTTATTTAGACTGTCCTAAATATTGGTAGGACGCCTTTATGCTGCAGTTTTGATAATGGCCGACCTCTAACCTCGTGACTTATGCGAAGATTGAAGCAGATGTTGAAACTAAATTAACTCTGTATTGTAGAGCTAACTATAATTTTAGATTTGCTTGTAATGTGATGAAGCTGTCTTTGTTACTTAATACCAATTTGAAAATCTGAGAGCATACATTAAAAAAAGTCACATTTGATATACCTACCGCGAATAACATTTTTACACGTAAGGCCCCGTATATTGCCAGGCCGATGCGAACGGGTTAGAAGTTGTAGTGCGTTGAAATAGTTTGCTTAAGGGAAGGATTCTTCTGCCCATTAATGGACGCATATTCATCATCATCATCATCCGTCAACGGCGAACTCTGGCAGCTCCGGAGATGAGAGCGAAAATGGCTGGCGTAACCAAATTTAGTTTTAAAGGTGCCAAAGGTGCGGTTGCACGACGCACAGTATAACTGACCCACGGAGTTGTATCCAGTGGCGTAACTATAGGGTGGCAGGGGTGGCAAAATGCCAGGGGCCCCTAGCTCTACGGGGCCCCGAACTGGCTTGGTTTAGAGCACAGAAGGGGCGCTGATGCACTTCTTTATATTGAGGAAGGAGCCCCATCTGACGAATTTGCCGCGGACCCCAGACGTTGTAGTTACGCCACTAGTTGTATCTGTATTTGTAGGAAGGCTTGGAACGGTTCTTTTTGTGAAGGCGTTCTTTTTATGAATGTACTAATACGTGGTCTTTTTGCCGTAGGTCGGAGTTTGTCTCCAGCTACCAGTGCACGTCGAAAAGGTACTCCCGGTATCTGCAGATTGACTCGATCAGGAGCTTTCCGTCAGGGCATTCATCGCTCTCAGTATATTGCGGACTCTTTCTAGCAGTAAGTATCTGTCTTTCTTACCCACCACTATGGATTCATGTCAATAAGAACTGTGAAACGTCCTTCCTAGGATCTCAAACGAGCTCCATTCCTAATTTGAACACGAACTGTTGAGCAGTTAACGCGTGAAAGGTATCGTCAGCGACTTCGTCTGCGCAGAATTCACTTATTGCTATCCCACGGGAACTACGCGCTTTTACGGGATAAAGGGACTAAAGGGGGGAGTGCTCCGATGAACTCTTCGGATTGCTGCCTGCGGCTAAATTCCACTACCGTACTTCGCGGAACCGTCTGTTCATCTTGATGGTTGGCAGTCAAGTACCGTGCGTTTTAAACGCAATTTCTTTCCTCATACAACAAAGATCTGGAACCAACTTCCTGCTGCAACATTCCCTGAGCGGTACAATTTAGGGATCTTTAAAAAGCGAGCCTTCCTGTTCTTGAAAGGGCCGGCAACGCACCTGTGATTCCCCAGGTCTTGCAGGTGTCCCTGGGCGATGGTGATTACTTTCCATCAGGTGACCCATCTGCTCGTTTGCCCCCTCTTATATAAAAAAAAAACTATCTCTTTACCAAATTCCAACCGAATCGCGTTTACGCGTGAAAAGGTAACAGACAGGGTTACTTTCACATTTATAATATTAGTACGGATTAGTCAGGATTCCAATAATAAAATTGTTGAAACAGTTCCACAGCTACAGCAAATCATGTCACTTAACGTGTCTTTTTCAATATTCGTGGCTGATAAAAATGTTTTCCAGTGGTACCTCCAACGCCGCGCGTTCAGCTGGCACAGCCGCTCCGTGCTGGCAGTGCCGCTTCTGCAGGGTCTGTGCGTGTGCTACGCGGCGGTGTGCTCGCTGACCCGCGTGTCCGATCACCGGCACCACTGGTGGGACGTGCTGGTGGGCGGAGGGATGGGCGCGCTCACTGCGCTCTACACGGTGAGTTAATCTGAGCTAATAAGAAAACGCCTGAACGCGCTGTCGTAAATAAGACCATTAAGGAACAAGCAAGTTGTGCTCTCTGACGCTGTTCGACCACTCCACTACTGGTGGAAAGTGTTGGTTGGTAGGCGGCGGCCAAACGTTTATGATTACACGCTGGTGCAACACCGTCTTCACCATAAGGGCCCAGGGCCCCCATTCTCAGGGGGCCCCGAAGGACCAACAATTTCTTTCACATATTTATTCTCAAAACATTTTGCTATTATAATTCGCTTTTTTTACTTTCCAAAAGGGCCCCAAATTTTTGTGTGCCCAAGGGCCTCAGCCTAGTTTAAGACTACCCTGGGGCCCGATTTTTGAAAGCACATATGTGTGAAAATACCACTCGAAAGTGGTGAAAAATTGTGCTGAATTTGAAATACGAGTAGCTTAGAAGATACTTACGGCTCTCATTAATCTTGTGAACTAGTCAAAAATTTCATTAGAGCTGTAGTTTTGAAGATATAAACAGATTTATACCATTTTCGAGTGGTATTTTCACACATGTGCTTTCAAAAATCGGGCCCCTGGGCTGGTGGTCGTGCGATAAGAATGTTGGCGGCAAGTGTGGCAATATTCCTAGTGGATGAACGTGGACATTATAACTCACTTAGTGTGCCGTTAGTGGTAGTTTTTGTGTGACGATAAAACAAGCAGCGCTGGTAACACCGGCTTTCTTAAGCCATGCATAAGCGAGTGTTTCATTCCACCACTGTATTTAAGCTCTCAGTTAAATTATGTATGTTGGCGGTCGGTGTGAGACCAATAATGGAACACGCTGTGGCTGGGTAATAGACACCGTTGGTTGGACATTTATGGCGGGCGTTAACTACTAAATCCCCCCCATTCGCCCCTACAGAGATCACTGGGTATGCAAACACCAGTGGCGTAACTATAACGTCTGGGGCCCGCGGCAAATTCGTCAGATGGGGCTCCTTCCTCAATATAAAGAAGTGCATCAGCGTCCCTTCTGTGCTCTAAACCAAGCCAGTTCGGGGCCCCTGGCATTTTGCCACCCCTGCCACCCTATAGTTACGCCACTGGCAAACATTCTGTTCATGATTCGAACAACTGACGCCTGTGTAAATAAAATAGCAATGTTCTTTAATCGTGATTTTGCCATCATGATTTTGAAGTAGGTACACAGGAGTTCCCATTATGGACCAGAATTACCGCTGTTTGCAATATACAAATCATTTCATAGTTGCAACATTAAATTTTATGTTATTTTTGCCTATAGCAACTCTCGCTCCTTGTCTGCCAACAATAATAATATACGTAGAAACGCGCCATCCAGATTTTTATTTTTAGTAATAAAGAACCATGCAGTATCAGACCCCCAAAATATTGAAGTAATAAGACGTTGTACCTCGTGGGACGATGTTTATTCGTGGGAACATTACGTACAAGTGAATACGATATTGCTAGAGGGGCAATAGACAAAATATAAAATCGTTTTACCATAGAGTAATGATATAACCTTGACGCAAACCAGTGATTTGTTCACTGGTCCTCAGTAGATCTGATACTCATGAAATTGTGGAACATGTTCAGTTTCAACAAAATACCCCTTTCCAGGTACTCGTTCTGTGCAAGAACTTCTCGCTGCCTGCTGTTCTGAGCACCAGCGACATCTCCAACAGCGACGGCACTAACCACAACTCTGACACCAAGCTGCTGCCGAACCGTGTGCTCCTGCCCTAGCCACAAGCCGTGTAAGCTACGGCTTACAACCTTATCAGACGTTTTGTGAAAGGACCTGCTTGGCGGAGTAGATCACCCTGTAATGTGACGTGACTTTCGTAGCAAGAACGCTCAGTGACGTGTAGTAACTTTGGTGTGTAGACTATGTAGCCTGTTTCAGTAGTCTCAAATTCAACTCAGCAGTAGTTTGTTTTTGTTTCTATAAGTTCTTCTTGATTGTAAGAGATAGAGACAGGTACGTACAAATCCAAATCGATTATCTGAGTCTTGCTTCAATGTGCTTCATCTAATCTAGTGTTTTGGCACGCTATGGTTTGTAAATTTGACTATAGAAAACAAAATAGTTCTGTGAACTGAATTTTGAATTAATTTTCTTAAATTGTATGTCAAATAGTAGGATTTTTTTACAAATAATTCTGTTACATTTTTGACGATTTTTTTGACAGTTTAAGTAGTTTATCCTTTAGATTTTTATGAATACGAGTGGTACGTATAAGCGAAATAAGTTAGGTACAAAAATATTAATAAACATTTTGTTTTTCCAACGATAAGGCTTAGTGGGCGTTTTTCAAAAAAAAGTCCATATGTACCTTTTTTCCAGAATTAAAATATTTTGGGTTTTTCTTACTCAGAAGCGTTTAGGTACCCTATCGATTCTCATACAATAAAAAAATTGTCCCAGATTTTACTATGGATTTTTTGTCCTATTCGTATTCGTCACGTTCCATACATACCTGTATGAAAAAAAGTGACGAACTGGAATGGAAACTTTGGGACACATTATTTCTTATTATAAGGATCGATAGAGTAAACGATTCTGAGAAAAAAAAACCCGAAAATTCTGGAAAAAATGATCAGGTGGTTTTTTTTTGAAAAACGCTCAGGTAAGTAAGTATTTTTAATATTTGCTATTTAATGTACCTACCTAGATTGACATTATAAAGGTGACCTTGACTGTACAATTACAATGCCACATTCTATTATGTATTCTAGAAAACGACACTCGGTAAAGTGATATGGAAAAAATTATAACACGATGAATAATATGCGATATGCGGTACAGGCCTTAAAAAGAGAATCATTAAGACATAGAAGCCACACGCAATGAATGGTTTTGAAAACTCTCTTATAATAAAAAGAAGTTCTCAAAATGGTAACCACACTTCATGATCAGTATCAAACAACTATACTTACCTAAAATAATATTCGTTTAGACGAAGAGAAATGTAGATTTTTGTGATAGTTGATAGAAGACGGCAGCTAGTTTTCTTTTTTCTTTTTTTTTTTGACACACTTGTTGGTATGTGTCAAAAATTGAAAATGCCATTTTTTAACGTTATTTCTTCAAATAACTTTGAAAGACGATTATTTTTCTTAGCACCATAAACGGTGAAGCTTCAACTGTTTTTCTATTAAAAATTACTTGAAGCTTGATTTAGGATTGTTGCTAGAGTAAGTTTATACTAATTGTAAATAGATTAGATAGTATACCGTGTAAGATAGAAAAATAGGAAATGGAGTTTGACACCCTTGAAAAAATACTTTAATTATCTTGAAATCCGGAAGGGATCATATCCATTACGAGTCTCTTTATTTGCAGGAGACCTATTAATGCAAATGGGATTCGGGATTTTAAAGTTAATTAAAGTCATTTACATAATTTAATACAGTCCTAGTTAAGATTTGCAGCTCGGCTCTTTTAATCGATTTCAAAAAATGGAAGACTGTCAATTCGGTTGTATTTTTTTAAGTTTGTTACCTCAGAACTCCGTCATTTAAAGACCGCTTTGACTATATTTTTTTAATGAAATCCTTTCGTGGCATTGTAAAGAATTAAAAAATATGGAATTCACGAAATAAAAAGAAACGAAAAAAAAGCCGAGCTGTAAAAATCCAACGCATCTTTAGTTCGAGTGTAAATTATCGTTTTGTTTGATGTTATAACATTAAAAGTTACTCAGACCTATTAAGTTTAAATTTTGACAATTGACACTTGACAGTTTTTTATGGCGTTTGGGTTTGATCGAATTATTTTGGTAGGACAAAAACATTTTACTGTAAAGATGCAGTTAATTATGTACAGATTAGATCAGTGATTCTAACTAAATTACTATACTAACTTAGACATAGAATTAAGGCTTTGTAGCAACATTTGCGCCCTGATTGAGAAAGATTGAATGTGTGCAATGTTGTAAAGGCAGAGTTGTTTGATCTATGATCTATGACCTATCGCTTCTGTAAAACGCAATTGTAAAAAACGACAAGTTTTGTGAAAAATATTTTTCAGAATTTTTAGTGCAAAATCGAAGAGCAAATAGATCAAAACATGTTTCGGAATTTTATGATATTTTCGAATGACAAATTATAGGAATACCGATGGAGTTTTTCTAAACGCAACCGTCTACTTATAGTAACTTATTAATTAATGTTAAACTTATTAACAGACAGTATTTGCTGTACAGTACCTGTCTAGTCGTAAGATTAAAAAAAACGTACCCACCTAGAAATAATATGTAATTAGTTTCACATATCTGTAGCTTAAGATATTTATGTACCAATATTTGTTACCAGGATTTAAAAGGATGTGGTCATAATGATTACAAAATAGTATATATATTTTTTTGTAAATATATTAACCGTTAAGCCGCCGAAAACATTAATATCGAGCCGAGCGTCAAAAAATATACAACATAGGTATTGTAAATATTTTATTGAATCAGGCGTTACTATGCGGAGGTCCATTTCAGTGAATAAAAAATATTTGCCTTGCTACTCCGCTACTCACGTACAAGATAACCAAGCCTCTGTGAAATATATATGTTTTTCGTGCAGTGTTTGTGTGGTGTAAGGGATAATCAAGTTTGTGGGATTTATATGTGTTTTATGTGGCAGTAGTGGAGGGAGCGGTCGCATGTAAAACATATATATTTCACACAGGCTTGGTTATCTTGCACGTGAGTAGCGGAGTAGCAAGGTAAATATTTTTTGTTCAATGACATATTTGTCTTTTTTATAAGACAACGGTGAAATGACGTGGATATTTAGTGTCTTATAATTTTAGCCCACGGCGGTTAAAAGGTTAATATTTTTGAAAAAAATATAAAGGAGAGGGGTCCGACATTATCAAGAAAACCCAGATGTAAGGTTAAGTTACACTTTATTTCCACGAAATAATCAACCTGGACGAACACTTCAGTAACGTAATAATACACACTTGGTCAAGTACCACACCACACTATCACTTAATTATATAATAACAGTATAACGGTGCTACAACATTTGCATCGGGCCAAAACCAAACGAGAACTAACCCCCATACCGCCGCGCGCCGGCCTTTTATAGGCGGATGTAAACAACTCAGGTAGCACTACCCAGTAACAGAGATCCAGGTAGTGCACCTGGGCAGCGGTAGTGGCGTGATCGGCTGTTGCTGGGCCCGGTGTAGGTGCTGTGACAGTGTTATGGCGTTATCGTCTCCACTTAACAATCACATATTGACGTCGCGCCGTCACGGCCATGCTGACATGCGTACGTCCTCGGACGCGTCCTTCTATGTGCTATTACCTAAAACCCAAAAGAGAATTAACAATGAACCTTGGATTAACGTTCGCTCATCCTGACGGATGTTCGTGTCATTATTGTTATTACTATTTTGCCACAGTTAACTCTGGTCCGGTCACCATTGACCCTTCAGCGTTAGATCTGGTCCGGTCAATGTTGACCCTTCAGCCTATCGTACTGGCCCGGTCCATATAGACCCTTCAGTAATCCGTCCTGGTCCAGTCAACCGACCCTTCAGGATATTATCCTTTTTTTTTTTTTTTTTTTTTTTTTTCAAATCAATTTAATTTGTCTCTGTAAGTTAGGTACGTAATCATTGGTCCAGTTAAGCCCTCCAATGGTTACAATATACGTTATACAAGTATTATAATTAATCACTACACAACTAATCACTTTCTCGGTGCACCAAAGCATCAGTTGTAATTTGGATTGGCTGAGAATCACAAGACTCTAATGATGAAGCCCGTGAACTACAGCGTTCTGCATGATCTCTATGGACTGCAGCGTCACAATTTACCGGGGTAGTAATGTCATTAGAGCAAATTTCATGTATTGCAGTTTCATGAACAATGTCACTATCAACATTGCTATCCGCCGTCACGTCGTCATCGGAATAAAAATCCGCGACTGCTACTAAACCAGATTGCCCCCGAGGTACTTCCCGTAAATTTTCGTGTGAATATTTGTACACCCTATTCGTCCCATTGATGTGTTTTAGTTCATATCGATCATTTTCGAGAATAGCAGTAATTTTAAACGGGCCTTTATATTTGCGATCTAGTTTGGTTTGATGCCTTTCTTCGCATTTAACAAAGACAAAATCTCCTACAGAGAAAGGTCGAACTCTAGCTTTACCCTTGTTGAATCGAACAGCATCTGATTGGGAAAGTTTCAGTATATTACTAGCTGCGCTAGATCTAGCTAACTCGAGGTCTAGTCTGTCAGTATTGTGAGCGTTAACGGATATTTTAGACAGCTCTAGAGAATTACCCTGGGTACCAAACATTAATTCTAAAGGGGTGAATCCAGTGACTCTACAGCGTGTACTATTTAAAGCCAGTTGGATATCTCCTAACTGAGCTTGCCATGAGGAATCGGAATCACATTCTACAATAGTAAGCAAGCCTTTTAAGGTACGCATAACACGCTCAACTTGACCGTTTGCTCTACTGGTGCCAGTTGCAATTAAATGTAGTTCGATATTGTTGTCTGCGCAAAATTTTTTGAAATTTATGTTGTCATACGAGCGACCACGATCTGCAATGATTCGTTTCGGAGCACCAAATAAATGCACAGCGTTTTTAATTGCCTCAATAGCTTCGAACGAATTTAATGTAAGGGTGTGTTTCAGAAGGACAAACTTAGTAAAGGCATCTATAATGACAGAACAATACTCTTTTCGTTCACTTTTTCCACTTAATTTACCGGTTAGATCAAGATGAACAGTATGCCAAGGGACAGCTAACTTAGGAATAGGATGTAAGCGAACCTGTTGTGCACCAGACGGACCTTTAGAAGCTTTGCATATGACACATGAATCAGTAAATTTTTTGACGTATTTAGACATATTTTGGAACCAGTAAAGCTCGTATAATTTATCTAGAGTCTTTTCAAAGCCAAGATGTTTTAAATCGTTATGCACATGATTAATTAGGGACCATATTAACGACCGCGGTAATATGGGTAGCCATTTTGTAGACTTGCCACGGTTTACTTTGCGATAAAGGATGCCCTGCCTAATATCGTAACTTTGTGCCACATCAGTTGGCAATTCATTTGATCGTAGCTGAGAAATGATAGTTGTAATTTCTGGATCTCGTAGTTGTTCAACGCATAACCATCCCTTCTCTAACTCAGAAAAATTTACAATTTTGGTGTCATTAACAGTTTTTATGCTATCACTTATCTCATGTTCGATCGGATTTCGAGAGAGAAAATCGGCATGGGCCATATTTTTTCCCTCTTTGTAAACTATGTCAAAGTCGTATGATTGCAAGATAGCCCACCATCTATGAACCCTTGGGGTCAAATCTTTTTTTGTATGAGAAGCTCTTAAAGCATTACAATCTGTAAAAACAGTGAATTTACGTCCGTATAGGTAATGTCTAAAATGTTCTATGGATTTAACAACCGCTAATGTTTCGAGTTCATAGGAATGGTAACGACTTTCCGCATCACTTGTCTTGTGACTAAAATAGGCCACCACATGAGGCAGGTTGTTACTTTTCTGTATTAGAACTGCCCCATAGCCTTCACTACTTGCGTCAGTGTGGAGTTCGATGCTTAATGTCGGGTCAAAAATTTTCAAAACCGGTTCTGTAACTAGATAGTCAATTACTTGTTTATGAACTTTGTCATGTTCAGCCGTCCATACAACCTTACCTTTCCCAATTGTTGTCAGAGGGTAAAGAGGTTTCATTAGCTTTGAGAAATTTGGAATGAATTGCCGAAAATATGTAGCTAGACCTATAAATTGTCTGACTTGCGTGACAGTATTAGGTGAAGGGACATTTTTTAAGGACTCAATTTTACGAGGGTTTGGCCTTATTTCTCCCGCTGATATAACAAAACCTAAATAATCTACTTTCTTTTTCAAAAATGAGCATTTTTTGAAGTTGAATGAAAAACCGGCCCTAGTCAAAGTATTTAGTAATTTGTCAAGGCGGGTTAATCCTTCTTCTATGGTTTCGGATGCGGAAAGGACATCATCCATATAAACCAGAACTTTACTGTCATTAAGAGGCTTGAGCGCGGCATTAATGGCCCTTTGAAATACTTGAGGAGCGTTTTTAAGGCCAAATGGCATGGCTAACCACTCAAACTGCCCTGATGGTGTTACAAACGCGGTTTTCTCTATGGAATCTTTATGAACCGGAAGCTGGTGAAAACCGGAAGCCATATCTATGTTCGAAAAGTAGTGAGCTCCATGCAACTTGTCTATTTGATCACTTATTAAAGGGAGAGGGTAGCTATCTGAACGCGTGTTACTATTGAGTTCTCTGTAATCTACACACATACGATCGGTTCCGTCCTTTTTTTTTACAAGTAAAATTGGGCTAGAGTATGGTGAAGAGCTTTCTCGAATTATGTTTGAATCTAATAACTCTTGAACTTTATTATTGACTATGTCTAACTCAGTAGGGGACAACCTATAGGGCCGTCGGTGTACAGTTTTGCTAGGGTCAAGCAAATCAATTTTTAGCTCGCCAGTCGTGATGCGAGAGGTAGGAAGTTCCTGTATGAAATTAGTGGAGTATTTTGACAGAATTTCCACAAGCCGTTCTTTGTCTTTCCCCGTAAGATCAGTATCGATTGAAGTTGTATCAAAAGCGGCTTTTGATTTTATACAGGCGCTTGAAGCTTTAACTTTAGTAAAAGTTACACCTCCATCACTAATTTCAACAGAAAATCCCATCTCTAAAATATCACGACCTAACAAGACATTTTCGCTTAAGTACTCATCCGGCAGCACGTGGTATATTATGTCTAACAGCGAATCTTGAATAACGGTTGGGCACTTAATTTGCAATGAGCATGTGACATTATTAGGACCTATTCCCCGAATAGTGACTTGTTCATGAAACGTTTCGCCTTTAAGTAAATTATAGTAACTATGACTGACAAGACTACATTCAGACCCTGAATCAAATATAAAAGGTAACTCAACGTCCCTTATCTTTAACAAACCTCGCGCTGCTCTGGCACATACGTTCACTTGCTTACTACTGGAACTGGAACCAGGCGCAACTTCTTCTTTCTTCTTCCAACGTCTGGGGCAGATGTTAGCGGTGTGTCCTGAGTCGTTGCACACGTAGCAGGATTTAGGCGGCTCCCATTTGGATGAAATCGGTTGGTTTTTAGAGAGGACTCGCTGTTTTTCTCTGCACTCGTAGCCACGATGACCTCCTTTGCCGCAAAAGTGGCAGTTACCACGAAAACCAGTTGCTGTGCGTAATCTCTTCGTATCATTTTCGTGAAGGGTTGATTCTTCAATTTTTCGTTTCAGTGTAAAACCACGCAGGGTGCGGAACAGTTGATTTTTATCATTAATGACCACTGAATTTAGTTCTCGACGAATTTTGTCATCACATTGTGCTAAAATGGAAATCGCAAAGCCGGTTTTCACTTTTTCTGGTAGATTTGCATCTGGAATATTCTCAATAAGCTGCCATAAGCGCATACCGGCTTCAGCAGGACTTTCCTTGGTATCAATTTGGAATTTGATAATGAGGTCGAAGTGGTCTTGCATCATCATTGGTTTCGAAAATGTAGACAGCAACAATTCTTTGATGTTAGTCCATGTGATTTTATCTGGCTGCATTTTTGTCAGAGAAACTGCAGCACGGCCCTTTAGAGAATGAGTAAGAGCCAGTATTAAGTCTACTCCCTCTAATTTCTTCTTTTCGATTATCATCTCGTTTAAAGAACACCAATTTACGATATCGGAACCCGGTACGTCAGGATCAAAGGATACCAAAGTAGTATGCGAGCTCGTTGTCACCGGGCGGGAAGTCATAGTATCGACTAATTTTTGAAGGATTGCTTCTAAGCCGGAAGAAAAACATGACGTCAAATTGCTATCTGTGTTGGAAGCCTGATGTGGCTGTGGATCCGGCACTTCTGATAAAGGAGAGGGGTCCGACATTATCAAGAAAACCCAGATGTAAGGTTAAGTTACACTTTATTTCCACGAAATAATCAACCTGGACGAACACTTCAGTAACGTAATAATACACACTTGGTCAAGTACCACACCACACTATCACTTAATTATATAATAACAGTATAACGGTGCTACAACATTTGCATCGGGCCAAAACCAAACGAGAACTAACCCCCATACCGCCGCGCGCCGGCCTTTTATAGGCGGATGTAAACAACTCAGGTAGCACTACCCAGTAACAGAGATCCAGGTAGTGCACCTGGGCAGCGGTAGTGGCGTGATCGGCTGTTGCTGGGCCCGGTGTAGGTGCTGTGACAGTGTTATGGCGTTATCGTCTCCACTTAACAATCACATATTGACGTCGCGCCGTCAAATACATAAGTAAAATACTTGCAGAGTGCGTATGGCTTAGGTCAGTGTGACTTTCAGTCGCTATTTGTGTCAGTTTTTATAGAGACACATTTAGCGACAAATTGCAAAAGGCACGTGATCCTAGCCTGCCTGGTAGCCATATTTATTTATTTTAATTATTGACATTGACATTTTGACATTCCGCGGCATTTAGTTTGACTTTAGGCGTAGATTATTTTTTACTTTGTAAATATTCGCTTTAAGAGTAGAACGTGTGACTGTATGTTTTGTCTCAGATAATAGACAATGTTTATTATAAAACGAATTTTTATTTCAATCCACCCTCGGCAACAACGATTTGTGTGGAACTAATATTTTCTCACGGTAATTTTTGCGTTTGTGTGGTCCACCTAATTTGATCCACTCGGAAAAAATGCTGACATTTCGAATCACTGATTTTGATTTTTTTTTTGACGACCGGATAGCCTAGTGGTTAGTGACCCTGGCTATGAAGCTAGAGGTCCCGGGTTCGAATCCCGGTAGGGGCAGACATTTGTATGATGAATAAGAATGTTTGTGCCCGCGTCATGGATGTTGTATGTATTTAAGTATGTATTTATCTACATTATATAAGTATGTTTATCCGTTGCCTGGTACCCATAGTACAAGCTTTGCTTAGTTTGGGGCTGGGTCAATTGGTGTAATTTGTCCCAAGATATTTTTTTATTTTTTATTTAATATAAAAATAGGCAGGTCAGGTTAGTTAGGTATCTTCATTGGCCCGACGGGCAAAACTCCCAGAAAAAGGGACTGCGCCTTTGGTTGGAGCTCCGTCGAAGACTAGATGGCCAAACTGTAGGTAGACCACGATCTATAGCCGAAAATGTCAGATGTCTATCATGGTTCTTGAGATACAGCCTGGTGACGACAGACAGACAGTGGAGTCGTCATAGGTTCCCGTTTTTAGCCTTTCGGTACGGAACCCTAAAAAGTATAGTAACGCGAACTGGGGAAATTTGAAATTCTTACTAAGATAGTACGTCGTGATACCCGCGCCAGATGGTAAAAGTCCATCGAGGGAATGGGCGAAAATAATGGGAATCGTGTTATGGGCGACGAGGCTAGCAACCCATCACTATTTTGATTCCATTTTCCTATACGCCCACAATCTTGCTAAATGTGGCCTGTAGATACCTGTTACCTTAGGCTCTGTCTACCCGGCACCTGCGGGGGAGGGCGGAAATTCCCAATCCCGCATTGCACAGGTGTCGCAGTGAGGTAGCCCCATCCCGGGGTGGGCCCGTAGGGTGGCCGCGGTACACGCTTATTCTCCCGTGGTGCCCTACAATAGTGCCAAATTTGGGAATCCGTGTGGTTTTTATTGGGTATGCCTGACGCCTCGGGAGAGCCCCAAATACCCCTGGTAACCCCGTACCGGGCCGGATGCATAAGGCGCATTTCCCACACCATAAAAAAAGGCTCTGTCTATCTATTATTTTATTTCACCTTTGTTAATATTTTTTAACTGAATTGGCATTGTTCATTTTTTTTAGTATGCTCCAATTCGAAAACCATTTCGAGGAAAACCATCAATTATCCGATTTATCTTGTCCGATTTCAAAAATACTTTATGATTGCAGATATTTTTGTAAAAGTACTTTGAACCTTTGTTTGACCGAACGACTGGGTTTTTAGACAGAATCCAGCATCGAATGTTTGCCACAAAAATGAAAAAACAGGTTTGGCTATGGCAACTGTCACGTGTCACTGTCAAATCTAACAAAACCATAGACAAAGCCGTTTTTTTTTATAGCCAGCCGAACGAAGGCGATTGGGATTCTGTCTAAATTCACGAATTATCAAACAGCGAAAAAATATTTATTATTAATTAGCAAAGCTACGTAAAAGCATAATATTCAAATTAGTTGCTTGAAATAGTCCATTTTATCAAATAAAGGTGTTAAAAGCACAGCTTAAAAAAAATGAACAATGCCAATTCACATCATCGCTTCCTTAGACGAAGAATAGAGAACGCATCCCACTATCCGAAATAAGTACAGATAGAGATAGAAGTTCACTTGAAAAACATGATTTATTATTAAATGAAAAATGATTTAGTACGTTTACAATCTGCTCACTTAAAAAACAACAGAAATAATAAAGCTGCAGCTGATACGACCCAAGTATGTCTTTCCAGCCAGTGCCGCGTGTGTGTACTCGTTTTAAATAGTATTTTTTTAAAAAAGGAACGCTTGGTCATTTTCATGCCAGTTGCAAAAAAACAAACTGAGGCGCGAAACATTAAGCCGTGTTCTCACTCACTGTGGGCCATAAATTAACCCACCTACAACTAAAGCGTAGGACACACTACAACGTTTTGAAATCCCTACCTACTTCCCATTTTAGAATGAAGTAGGTACTTGATAGTGTGGTATTCTGATTTCTTGATGTTGATGAAAATTACGAAATTTCGTTGATGTTCAAAAGCTGCATAACTACGTTGTTTTCGTCCATGTGGGTCTGGGAGCAAAGAAAAAACATAGAATGTACCAGTTGCTTCTCGTCCCGAGCAGATGGTAAACGTCCATCAAGGGATTACATCGCTATTTTGATTCCCCTTGTCACTTATTTCGACCGTTTCACTTTTGCGAAGACACACAATGCTGATGATCTATTTTTCATGTCTGTTTTTTTTTCTTGTTTTTTTTCTGTAAAATTGTGTATATTCTTTTATATTTGTGTGTCTTGCAAAAAGGAATAAATGTCTTCTTCCTTTCTTTATAAGGCCACAATCATCCTAATCGTAGCCTGTAGGTCTTGTTGCCTTAGGCTCTGTCTACCCCGTCTACCCCGTAAGCCGTAAGGGATGAGGGCGTGATTTATGTATATATGTATGTACGTTGCTTTATTGGTCAAATCTTGAAGCACTAGGCACAGTCAGCTCACGAAAGTTTTGTCAAAGGTCAATATTTAACATTACGAAATGTTTTTTTTTAAATTTCAAATGACAAGGACCATATTCAACATTTTCATGCGCTGATTCATCTCTGGATTTCATACGTCACGCTGTTGAGCGCAGGCCTCCTCTCAGAATTAGAGGCCTTGGATTCCCACGCGGACGCAGCGCGGATTAGAAACTGATACACCATTAAATCACTACGGAGGTGTATGCAAATTTCCTCACAATGTTTTCCTTTGCCCAATAAATTCCAAATGTAAAGATACACAAGTACCACGGCAGGGGCCGGCTAGTTGGTATTTTATAGAGTAACTAGCTGTTGCCCGCGGCTTCGCTCCCGTTCCTTTTTTAAATGCATTCACCGCTTAAACCTTTCCTGGACATACACAAACGTTTCAAAACCAAGGTTATTCAAATCGGTACAGCCATTCTCAAGCTTTACCGAAACAAACGAACAGCAATTCATTTACCTAATTATTATGATGATGTTGATGATAAAGTAACTGGTGCAATCGCTAATAGTCATCACTGATCAGAACTTATCCTAAACTAAGTTTTTAACTTAAACTAGGGCCTGCCTCACCACTATACAATACAATACAATACAATATATTTATTTGTTAAACATAGGTGTACAGAAAAGGTGTTACAATAAATATAGGATCGTCCATGTTTTGCCTGATAGGGCGTGCAAATAGTTAGTACTTATTTTACTTAAATTAAGTACCTAGATTTAAACAATATAAAACATTTAGTAATTTAATTATCATTTAGAAACTCATTAATTGAATAATAACATTTGTCAAGTAGTAATAATTTTAACTTATTTTTGAATGGATTTAAATTTAAACATTTTATATCACTCTCTGTTAAGTTCCAGACATCTTAAGTGTCAGTTATCTATGACGACGTCTCTATCCGTTTCGTAGTAATAAATAGAGACGGAATCATAAGTGACACTTACGTCAACTGGAACTTAATAGAATATGCTGAAACAGGGCCTAAAGCTGGTGACGTAAGATAATTATTATTATTATCCTTCTTAAGTAAGCCACGTGTCCTAAAGTTCAATGAACTCCAATTGCATTGTTTACCTCAGAGTTATTTATAGTCCAACATAAAGAGGGTGCACAAGTGGCAGTTTAGATGACTTAAGAAGATAACGCGCGTGTGGCCTCCCCTTTATTTGCTGAACATATATTATTTTAGCTGGTCACACTGGCTTTGTTTTGTTTTAAAAAAAACGTTGGCTTGAAATACGGACCTTTCAGGATTTTTCACTGTAAAAACTGGGGTGCGAGTCGGGTTACCTCCGCGTGTGGTCAAGAGCTGCGGTTCGTTTTTGGATCCGTCCGAGCGGAAAATCAGTGCTTGGTCCGGTGCACCCTGGGCATC
Organism: Pandemis corylana; assembly: GCA_949127965.1. Lineage (NCBI taxonomy): Eukaryota > Metazoa > Arthropoda > Insecta > Lepidoptera > Tortricidae > Pandemis > Pandemis corylana. The sequence continues at coordinate 11,222,758 of OX421867.1, read as the reverse complement.
GGTCAATGATTTCCTGGTAGATTCCGAGGGATATCATTATCCGTTGGCTAAGAGCCCGACGGGGGGAAGGGGTCTTTCGACCGTGTTCTACCGTACAACCAACGTTGCCGACATTTTTGTCACAAGATTTTTGAATACTGTATTTATTACTTTGACAATGGCGAAATCATCGCATCGATCGATGGAGCCATATTAGAAAAAGAAGAAAAGTAAAACCTAGTTCAGGAGGGTTACCACGACGTCTTAATGCGATTCAATTCCGATTCAGTTTAGGATCGCTCGCTGTCAGATCCATACTACAAATGGCAGCTAAACCTGAACTTCAAGACGTCATGGTAACGCCCGTAGGTACACTTAAAATCAAAATAGACCTACCCTCTGTATATTAGGTACCTATTAAGTAGCCCATCGACAGAATGGGCGATGCGACTAGCATCCCATCACTATTTTGATTTCCCTTACCACCTATAGCCTACAATGCTAAACGCGGCCTTTAGGTCTTGTTACCCTCGTCTCTGCCTACCCCGTACGAGATATAGGCGTGATTTATGCATGTATGTTGTTTTACCGTCTGCGCGGGAGGAGAAGCAACTGGTACATTCTATGTTTTTTCTTTACTCCCAGACCTGCATGGAAGCAATTAACTATCTCAAATGACGTATCAATAACAAGAAATAAAATGAATTTATAGAAGACGCGAAATACAAAATAAATGGAATATTTAGTATGGGAAATTATGCCCTCCCATGTGGCATACTATTACGCGGAATGCTAATAAACTTGTGCAATTTAAATGGGTATTTGTAAATAACAAAAGGTAACTTTAAACCATTACAGCTTGCGAAAGGTCCCTAGTCACGAGGCAGTAACTTAGCTCCGTGACTGGAGACGCCTACGATGTCTAGAACTAGCTGGGATGTTATACTTTATTAGCACTTATTTATAGACGCTAGAATGGTAGTACTTGTAAAAAGTGTATACGTTGACTATTCGCAAACAACATTACAGAGGAACCCCCAGGGTCTTGGACAAACATTTACTTCCTTCGTTAATGTCGTGCTGGAGTGTAAAATATTTCGTCATAAATATATTATAATTATGTATGTCTAACTCTTTATTGTACATAAAACACAAGAAAAAGATGAATACAACACACATGCACAAAGGCGAGTTATCCCTTAAACGGATCTCTTGCTTAACCATTGAACGATTGACAGGACATAAGTATTAAGCAGGAGTAGACACAAAAAAAGTAAAAGAACCGATCGAACCCCAAAATAATCCTAAACCCACACCTCAGCGTAATGCTGAGCCAGCGACCGTTTCACTTTTGAGAAGACACACAACGCTGATGATCTATTTTTGTATGTCTTGATTATTTTCTATTTTAAATTGTGTATATTCTTTTTATTTTATTGAATCAGACGTTACTTTGCGGAGGTCCATTTCAATGAACAAAAAATTTTTACCTTGCTACTCCGCTACTCAATAATAATGATAATGAGTAGCGGAGTAGCAAGGTAAACATTTTTTGTTCATCTATACATATAAAATTCAAAGTCCTGACTGACTGACTGACTGACTGACTGACTGACTTAACTATATATCAACGCACAGCCCAAACCACTGGACTTAGAGACTTGAAATTTTGCACATAGATACCTTATACAATGTAGGCATCCACTAAGGAAGGATTTTTGGAAATTCCCACGGGATAAGGAAAAAACGGGAATTATATATTCGACTCCGAGTGACGCTATCTCAGTAACTATAATAACTAGACTCTTCAAATTTGATACAAAAGTAGGTGATTATAAAACGAAGAAACTTATTTCAGGATTTTTGGAAATTCCCACGGGATAAGGAAAAAAACGGGATTTATATATTCAGTTAAACGAAATCCTATGAACTATAATTACTAGACTGTTCAAATTTGGCATAGAAGTAGGTGATTATAATAGTAAAATAATGTCTTAATGATTTTTGGAAATTCCCACGGGATAAGGAAAAAAACGGGATTTATATTTTCAGTTCTACGGGATCGATTTTTCGTTTTACTGGTCGTATAAAACTGAAATTTGGCCTTCAAGTTCCCTTGGGGAGTGTAAACAATAAAAAAAGGATTTCCCGAAATTCCCACGGGAACCGGAAAAATGAGACTTTTCGTTTTACTGGTTGCAGAAAGCTGAAATTCGGCATGTAGGTTGCTTCGGGAGTGCAGAGGAGCATTAAGAGAGTACTTTCCCAAATTCCCACGGGAACGGGAAAAATATTTTTTGTTTACAAAGAAATACTGCGGTAGGCATAATATGGCTAGAAACTTGAAATTTGGCACACATATACCTTGAGTATCCTAGAGGTGCACTAAGAAGGTATTTTTCGAAATTCCCACGGGATAGGGAAAAAACGGGATTTTTTGTTATACTGGTCGTAGAAAGCTGTAATTTGGTAAGAGCCTTCCTTGATGAGTGTATGGGAGCACTAAGAAAGGATTTCCAGAAATTCCCACGAGAACAGGAAAAACGGGGTTTTTCGTTTACTGGTCGTAGAAAGATGAAATTTAGCATTTAGCTTCCTTAGGGAGAGTAAGGGAGCATTAACAAAGGATTTCGTAACATTTTTACGGGAACGGGAAAAATATTTGTTTACAAAGAAATACTGCGGTAGGCATAATATGGCTAGAAAATTGAAATTTGGCACACATATACCATGAGTATCCTAGAGGTGCACTAAGAAGGTATTTTTCGAAATTCCCACGGGATAGGGAAAACACGGGATTTTTTGTTTTACTGGTCGTAGAAATTGGTAAGAACCTTCCTTGATGAGTATAATATGGGAGCACTAAGAAAGGGTTTCCAGAAATTCCCACGAGAACAGGAAAAACGGGGTTTTTCGTTTTACTGGTTATAGAAAGATGAAATTTAGCATTTAGCATTTTCCTTAGGGAGTGTAAGGAAGCATGAACAAAGGATTTCCTAACATTTTTACGGGAACGGGAAAAACCGGGATTTTGCGTTTCCAGACGAAACAGCGGAAGAAAGAGACTTAACATTTATAACGTGTGTTTCTTTAAAGGCTTTGTACTCCGAAAGCACTCCCCAAAATTTTCACGGGAACGGGAAAAAACTTATTTTTTCGTTTTACATCTAAGCGCGTACGAAGTCGCGGGCAAAAGCTATTTGGGGTAGGTATATTTTAGGACAGCCCTTTAGGTTAGGTTAGGTTTCTTTTATAAAAATCCTGTAATATTTACAGTTTCAGAAAAATTAAGGCAGCGGGGCAATGCGGGGGCTTGCTTGCATGCTTGCTTGAGTCCTTGCTTTGCATGCTTGATTGCATACTTGCTTTCATGCATGCTTACTTGCATGCATGCTTGCTTGCACGCTTGCTTGCATGCTTGCTTGAGTCCTTGCTTTGCATGCTTGATTACATACTTGCTTTCATGCATGCTTGCTTGCATGCATGCATGCTTGCGTGCTTACTTGCATGCATGCTTGCTTGCATGCTTGCTTGCCTGCTTGCATGCCTGCTTGCATAGGTTTGGGTGTTCGCTTGCTTGATTCCCACGGGAACGGGAAAAATATTTGTTTACAAAGAAATACTGCGGTAGGCATAATATGGCTAGAAAATTGAAATTTGGCACACATATACCTTGACTATCCTAGAGGTGCACTAAGAAGGTATTTTTAGAAATTCTCACGGGATAGGGAAAAAACGGGATTTTTTGTTTTACTGGTCGTAGAAAGCTGAAATTTGGTAAGAGCCTTCCTTGATGAGTGTATGGGAGCACTAAGAAAGGATTTCCAGAAATTCCCACGAGAACAGGAAAAATGGGGTTTTTCGTTTTACTGGTCGTAGAAAGATGAAATTTAGCATTTAGCTTCCTTAGGGAGAGTAAGGGAGCATTAACAAAGGATTTCCTAACATTTTTACGGGAACGGGAAAAATGTTTGTTTACAAAGAAATACTGCGGTAGGCATTATATGGCTAGAAAATTGAAATTTGGCACACATATACCTTGAGTATCCTACAGGTGCACTAAGAAGGTATTTTTCGAAATTCCCACGGGATAGGGAAAAAACGGGATTTTTTGTTTTACTGGTTGTAGAAAGCTGAATTTGGGTGTAAGGGAGCAATTAACAAAGGATTTTCTAACATTTTTACGGGAACGGGAAAAACCGGGATTTTACGTTTCCAGACGAAACAGCGGAAGAAAGAGACAACATTTATAACGTGTGTTTCTTTAAAGGCTTTAAGTGTACTACGAAAGCACTCCCCAAAATTTTCACGGGAACGGGAAAAAACTTATTTTTTCGTTTTACATCTTAGCGCGTACGAAGTCGCGGGCAAAAGCTATTTGGGGTAGGTATATTTTAGGACAGCCCTTTAGGTTAGGTTAGGTTTGTTTTATAAAAATCCTGTAATATTTACAGTTTCAGAAAAATTAAGGCAGCGGGGCAATGTGGGGGCTTGCTTGCATGCTTGCTTGAGTCCTTGCTTTGCATGCTTGATTGCATACTTGCTTTCATGCATGCTTGCATGCTTGCTTGCATGCATGCATGCTTGCGTGCTTACTTGCATGCATGCTTGCTTGCACGCTTGCATGCCTGCTTGCATGCCTGCTTGCATGCCTGCTTGCAGGTTTGGGTGCTCGCTTGCTTGATTGCTAGCTTCTTTAAAATGCTCATGGTTCACGCGTGCGAAGCCGCGGGCAAAAGCTAGTTGTGTATATTCTCTTATATTTGTGTGTCTTGCAAAAAGGAATAAATGTCTTCTTTGTTTCTAAATGTCTAAATTTTAAATAATGTAAGATATAATAATAAACTACACATAATAGATAAATACGATAAACGAATACACAATAAATAAAATATACTACATAATATATAAATATGTATATACACACACAAGTTACAAAACACATCACATTCATTTAAGAGAATGCATCGAGCCAATACGCCTTCAAGCGACTGCGCAGGGTAGCAACAGTCTGCGATTGCCTGATATCATTTGGCAACCGATACCAAAGCAGAACAGCGTGCACGGAAAATATATTAAGAAGCGACCATGATTGACTGACGCCCAGGGCCTAATCATGACGTCCTAATGCAATTCAATTCCGACCCAAAGTTCTTCTTATTTGTGGCGTATCAAGTCGTTAGCGATGACAACTTCGCCAATGTCACAGTAATAAAAATATAATTCAAAAATCTTGTGACAAAATGTCGGCAACGTCGTACGGTGATACGGTCAAAAGACCCGCCTTGTCGGGCTCTTAGGCCAATGATATCCGTCAGAAACTGCCAGGAAATCATTAGCCGATGCCCAGGGTGCACCGGACCAAGCACTGCTCTTCCCCCCGTACGAATCCAAAAACGAACCGCAGCTCTTGACCTCACGCGGAGTTAACCAAATTTAAACTAACTAAAGAAAGTATTTTCCTCAATTTCTCCTATAATTTGATCAATTCGTTAGCAATTCTAATTGCATTAATGTATCCGTGAGGTCTATTTGTGCGGCAATTAATATAGTTAGAACTGGGCTTGGTTCACTCTAACCGTTCGTAAATTTCATAAAAAACTTTCTTTTTAATCTAGAGAGCAACCACGCACCTGAAGACGTAGTATTGGCAGACCACTAGGTGGAACGACTTAGCAACCCATCACTATTTTGATTCCATTTTCCACCTATACGCCCACAATCATGCTAAACGTGGCCTTTAGGTCTTGTTACCTTAGGCTCCGTCTATCCTGTAAGGGATAAAGACGTGATTTGTGTATGTATGTATGGCTGTAATGAGCGTCCAAGAACATAAAAAGAGGGTAATTCATATATTGTTTCGACAAAGTTTTGTTAACTCAATCTACTGCATAGTTTGATTCATGTGCAAAAGGTAGAATAGAATAAAGAGGAATAAAGGGTTGTTGTGAACGCAACTGTTTTTATTTTAATTTGTTTGTGTTAGTATTGTATAACTTCACATTTTAACGTACTTCTTCTTCTTATTTGTGGCGAATGAAGTCGTTATAGCGACGACAACTTCGCCAATGTCAAAGTAAAAAATATATAATTAAAATAATCTTGTGACAAAATGTCGGCAGCGTTGTACGGTAATGGTTAAGACCCCCTTCCCCCCTGTCGAGCTCTTAGCCAACGGTCAATGATATCCCTCAGAAACTGCCAGGAAATCATTAGCCGATGCCCAGGGTGTACTGCACCAAGCACTGCTCTTCCCCCCGGACAGATCCAAAAACGAACCGCAGCTCTTGACCGCACGTGGAGGTAAATCGACTCGCACCCCCATTTTAACGTAGAAACGAAACGTACGACAGAGGGCGTGACGTAGTTTTTCTGAAACCAATGACAGCTTCGGACGTACCCCTCACGTACTTTATTTCTTTGTTTCTGTATTGTTTTGTACTGATTTGTGGTGTTCAATAAAGAGTATTTGTATTGTATTATATTGTATTGTACCCCAAAATAATAGCGTTGTACCTACCAGTCTTAAACGGTCCGTTATTTACCACTTTCTTCGTATCCACTAGAGCGAATGCACTTTTATTTGTTACAACCAGTACCTTAAAATATAGCAGTCGAATGTTATCGAAGTTTTATTGTAAAGCATCGCTAGCAAACCCGCTACCAGCAGCCTGGGTCCTGGCAGCTACAGGGGTAATTCTAAAACCGGTAGAAAACGTATTGTATTCGTATCCAATCCCCGGAGCGTGAGTAACCGCGATGACTATAAATTACTCGTATCAGTCACAGTATATATATAAGCTAAAGCAGTAAGGAAACTACGAACAAATCGGTTGAAACGAAACACGCACACAGGCGCGCGCTTTACACGGCCCCTAAGCGGACCTCGTCCACTCCGCTCAGGCTCAGGTCCCCTTAGGGGCCGTGTAAAGCGCGCGCCTGTGTGCGTGTTTCGTTTCAACCGATTTGTTCGTAGTTTCCTTACTGCTTTAGCTTATATATATACTGTGTATCAGTTGACGTCGCGGACTGTGGGCTACGAAAGTGAGTAGAAGTCTAACACATTAGCTAAGAGAAGCAACTGGCACATTTTTTCTTAACTCCCAGACCAGCATGGAAGAACAAATGGAAATAAAATGTGAGTTCCATATACAGCAGGATGACATTAATTTTTTTTATTTATTTATTTGCGTTATATACAGTTTTGTTACTGATTGTACATTGCCTTTATTGTAGCGACAAATCTTCTGTCAAGTCGTACAGTCTGACATGAAAACGGTATGCCGATGCATTGTCGTAAAATAAAACGCTTTACCCTACTTTGATACGCACTATGATAAAAACTGTAATACATAGATACATACATAAATCACGTATTTATCCCTTACGAGGTAGACAGAGCATCACAGAGAGAGCAACTAGACCTAAAGGCCACGTTTAGCATGATTGTGGGGGTATAGGTGGAAAGGGCAATCAAAATAGTGATAGGTTGCTAACCGCATCGCCTATAATGGGCTACGATGGGCTTTTAGCATCTGCGCGGGAGGAGAAGCAACTAGTACATTCTATGTTTTTTCTTTACTCCCAGACCAGCATGGAAGAAAAACTGTCATAAAATAATTTTCTAGAACTAATTGAATTAGGCGTTACTTCGAGGGGGGCGATTTAGAAAATTAAAAGAAAAATCTTTAAAAACTGAAGGTAGGTACCAAATGACATTATGAAATTTTAAAAATGGTAGTCGCGGGGGGTCTAACGTCTTTAAAAATGCTGAAATACGTAAACGGTCTTGGCGTGAAGTAAGATAATAAATTAAAGTGGATCCCCGTATCTCAGAAAATACTGGTTCTTAGCTATAGCTATTGCAAAAACCTCTAAGAACTTCATGGTCTTCTAATTAACTTGTTAATCGCTTTCAATACTGTATGCAGAACAACAAACTCAATTTCTTTGCTTCTATTTGACAGGATATTACAAGAACAATAAAAAGCTATTCCTTTTTGCATAGAATCTGAATATGATTGCCTTCGTTATCGCCACAACTAACCCCACGGATATTTCTAAAAATAAAACCATTACAAAGCTGATGTCTTACTAACCGCATAATAATCGTTCTCGTGTCATTAGGATGGCAGGACGAGCATGCGACAGGCAGTATAATATAGTATAGTACTTTATAGTATAGTACTTTATAGTATAGTTCAGGGGCTCCCAAAGTGTGCGCCGCGGCGCCCTGGTGCGCCGTAGAAAGTAAAGAGGGGCGCCGTGAGTTCTATCATTATCCGAAACCACAAATATTCGCGGGTACCTATTTGAGCGCTCGCATCGGTAAATAATATAGCGTCGTGTCACTCTTTTTTACTATCTCCCTTTAAGTAGCCTAACCTAACAACTTAGCTAAGGCAGGGCGCCGTTACAAAATACTAAACTTGTAACTGCGCCGCAGGTTGAAAAAGATTGGGAACCCCTGGTATAGTTCTTTATAGTATAGTACTTTATAGTATAGTACGACGTTGTCTGCGCAGAATTCGCTTAACGCTATCCCGCGGGAACTATTCAGTTATGTCCTTCCCCGGGGCTGAAACTACCTCTCTCCTCCAGCACTTTGCACCAATATGCCAGCCTGTAGTTTTTGTACAATTTAGTTTTCCCTCTTTTTTTTGGTTTATTGTAAACTATTTAATTAATTTATGCATTTTGAGTTACACATAAGTCGGGTTCTATCTATTTATATTTTATTTACGTAAAAGTTTATGGATTTTGTAGTATATTTGATCTGTGTATCGTTTCGTGAGTCACAGACGGTTTTGGCTGAAAATCAGTGCTGCAGTTGTAACACCTCAGCGTAATGCTGAGCCAGCGACCGTTACACGTTTGCGAAGACACACAACGCTGATGATCTATTTTTCATGTCTGTGTTTTTTTTTCCTGTTTTTTTTTCTATAAAATTGTGTATATTCTCTTGTATGTGTGTGTCTTGCAAAAAGGGATAAATGTCTTCTTTCTTTCTTTCTAAATAAAAAAAATGTCTTACATCATTTCGGAAAAGATCTGATACTTTTCAAACCATTACATCGACTTTTACCAAACATAGCCAAGAACCACCGCAAGTATTCTAATGAAAAAAAACGCATCCAAATCGGTCTATCCGCTTGTGACACACACACACGTACACACAGACATCGATGTCAAACATATAACACCCCTCTTTTTGCGTCATACATACATTATATCACGTCTTTATCCCTTAAGGGGTAGACAGAGCCTAAAGGTAACAAAACCTAAGGCCACGTTTAGCATGATTAAGGGCATATAGGTGGAAAGGGAAATCAAAATACTGATGGTTTGTCAGCCGCATCGCCTATAACATGATTCCTAAGACTTTCGCCCGTTGCCTCGATGGGCTTTTACCATCTGCGCGGGAAGAGAAGCAACTGGGTAAAATCTATGTTTTTTCTTTACTCCCAGACCAGCATGGAGAAACGTCTTTAAAACACTGGAACAGGGCAAAGCCACGGGCAACAGCTAACTAAAGTATAAAACTGATACTGAACTATCAGCTATTCGACATCATGCTAGGAACACTTTTGTGATAGCAGGGTACATACAGGTGTTCGAGACCGTGAGAGTTGGAAACTATTTAAATTGCTGTACGTCTGTCTGTACCAAAGAAACGCCTTAACTACCTGTGTACTGTTAAACCATTTGGATCGTGACCCACAGTAGGACTTTCTTGCAGCAAAATGACAATGATTTTCCTTGTCAAGTGTTGAGAATGTTCTTTGACATTTATCATGAAAAGGTTCCATTGCAACACTATCAACAAACGCATTTTGCACAGGCCACACTCTATACTGACTATTCTCCATTCCAGTACATTTTAACGCATTTGTAAACAAACATATTTCAACTAAATTCCCACACAATCTCTCATTGTAGGCAATGGGGACTATCATTTCTTTGCTCACCAGTTGGCGCCACTGTTGACTAAGGTCCAGCCAGAGTTATAGCTGCCAAAGGCGACTTTATAAGATCGGTGCCGAAACAAAGTTTTAAATCTTGAATCTCATTAAGTCATCATATCGAGTACTATGCTGCGATGATGTGCAGTTCCGTTTAGTTCGGGAAAAAAATCCGCTTTCAAAGCGTTCACTTTCATCGCCAAATAATCCATATTTGCGATAATTTCACGAAAGATAATCACTTTTCAACAGGTACCTAAATGAAAGAAATTATAATTTATGTCACGAAGCCCGTCAAAACCAATGAAAAGTGAATGTTTTGGATCTCACGCGACACTAGCGCCTCTAGTGGCAAATTCACACGCGATAACCCCCCCCCCCCCCTTTTTTATATTACATGTCCTTAGGGGGACTTCTGTGTTTACAAAAGCGTTAAAATGAATTAGAATAGATTATTGTTCAACCTTCTCGTCTCCTATGCTAATAGTAAACACCATGGCCATTTTTGATACTATTGATTTATAGTTTTGAATACGTTTTATTGTGTTCTATTATGTCAATTACTTGTCTCTGTACTGTCTCGCATACTGTTTCAACTATTATATATTATTTTTATCCCTGCTCTGCTTATTTTACTTCAAGAACTATAGATGCAATCGTCTTAAATGGGCTATAACACCACACAACTGATCGTTACGCTACATTACTGATCAATGATTAGCCACGGAGCTAGGAAGTCATCATCATCATTGCCATCATTATGATGAAAGCTCCGATAATAAGCCATAATACGTACATACACAAATCACGTTTACATCTTACCGGATAGACAGAGCCTAAGACCTAGGCCACGTTTAGCATGAATGTGGATGTATACGTGGAAACGGGAAAATAGTGATGGGTTGCTAGGCGCTTCGCCTATACAATGATTCCTGAGATTTTTGCCCGTTCCCTCCGTGAGCTTTTACCATCCGTGCGGGAAGAGAAGCAACTGGTACATCCTTTTTTTCTTTGCTTTCTGACCAGCAATGAAGTCCCAGACCAGCATTAGTCGTAATAAGATAATTTTTGCACCCCTGAGCCATACCAATAAGTACCAAATTAATCGTCCACAACTGGATATAAGCCATTTTCAAACTAAGCAACTAAGTTTTTCGCTATTAGTAAGAAAACCAGTTCAAACTCATGCAACATTGTAAATTCAGTTTTATAGAAAAACACCAGCGCTCGAATTTGAATCATATATTTCGACTAGCTCTTGGAAAAACGATGTCATCATTGCAATTTATTTCGTTCAGAAACCAACTGTAAATTCGAGACAAAACTAAATCTAAATCTAAATCTTTAAAATTGACACTGTGTTTGACAGAACTAAGTAACATAATCTCGACTGTAAAATTATAAAATCATGAAAAAACTACTTATATCTCGGGCGACCAATCAAGTCTTCCAATACCCAGTATGACATGGAGTACCTTTTATCCGCGTACTGTATCGGGCATTGTGGGACACGAATTATCAGGTCGTACATCATTAGATCGCCCATTTCGTGTCGTATATTGTTCGCATGAAAAAGTCTACATGAACATTTTTCTCCAGAATTAACTATTTTTGGTTTTACTTATTCAGAATCCTTTATCGATTCACATACAAGAAAAAATGTGTCCCAAAACTTCCATTCCAGTTCGTCACTTTTGTGTTCGTCGTGTTTTTATGTGTATGAAACGTGACGAACAGGAAAAATCCATAGTAAAATCTGGGACACATTTTTTCTTGTATGAAGATCGATAGGGTGAACTCTTTTCCTGGCAGTCAAAGCCTACAGCTTTATGATTTAAAAAAAATGTTTTACCTATTATTTTATTGGTGCTCCAGTTTTATTAAAATTGTAAATTAAAAATGACATGTAATAACTACAAGTATTACGAATAAACGAGTATGAGTATGAGTATGGTTCTGAGTAAGAAATAACCAAATTGGTTAAACTAGAAAAAAATAACTATAAAAAACCTATATTTACAAATAAAAAAGTCATGAAAAGAAAACCCCGTCTAATCCTACTGGCTGCGGCAGGGTCCCCATGACGCTGGCGGCATTACCCCTTTGGACCGCAAGTGCGATCCGCTGGGATAAATACACGCCAGCTCTTGGAAATAAAGAAAGAAAGAAAGAAAAAGAAAGAAAAAAAGTTTATTCATGACAATCACAATCAAATAAAATAATATAATATGTTCTTTTTATTATAATAATATGTTCATGTAGACTTTTTTTTAAAACGCTCTAACTCGAACGCAACTTCATGCCGGTGACGTCATCGACAATACATTAGACATTATTTTAGGTAGAAATGATAGTCTCGTTGCAACCATGGATCAGAAAACATATATACGCCCGTTCAACAAATTCGCCGTGGATTTTTGCAATGTAAGTGCTATTTTTATAAATCAAGGTGAAGGTCGCAGACGGTATCGGTTTAAGCTGTCCCGATGTACACTGAAGAGCAAACATAGCAAGCCACTTCCCATACAAAATTGTGTGAATATTCGACCGCTATTTTTGCTACACCATTTTGAGTACACCATTTTTTTTCTGACCCACCGTATATAGAACGTTCTCACAGCAAACGCCACTATGATATTGTGAGAGGGTTGCACAGTGTATGCACGGGAATATAAAATATTTGTTCGAAGATACATCTATCGGGACACGTTAGACTTTTTGAATTAAATACGTACATAATATAATTAAAGTTTGACCTCGATCTTATTAATGTTGAATGTAAGTGTGTCCAGCCAGCCACCGTTTAACTGTTTCGCTGGTGCATAGATACGGGTTTCCTCACGATGTTTACAATCTGTATAATATATTTTTTAACTGGTGCTAGGTACAGTCAAGTTATAATATCTACACAGCCGATCGTTCAATAATATCCACACATATACCTTATTTTCAGGTCAATAGAAGCGTGTATAGATATTTTTGAACAGATGGCTACATGGATATTGGAGAACTCGACTGTACATAATTATGTGGTTTATAACGAGAGCAGATGATACATACATATATCACGTCTTTATCCCTTACGGGGTAGACGGAGCCTAAGGTAACAAAACCTAAGGCCACGTTTAGCATGATTAAGGGCATATAAGTGGAAAGGGAAATCAAAATACTGATGGTTTGTCAGCCGCATAGCCTATAACATGATTCCTAAGACTTTCGCCCATTCCCTCGATGGGCTTTGACCATCTGCGCGGGAAGAAGCAACTGGTAAATTCTATGTTTTTTCTTTACTCCCAGACCAGCATAGATGAGCATCAGATGATGGATCCTAATCATAATTATGTGTCGCTCAAACGTAGCTGTTTTGAACGTGTGATCACCGAGCAATCAGGTATATCGTTTTGACATACATTTTTATTCCATTCAAATTGGTTGTTTCAGGAGTTGGAAAAGAAGACTAGTGTCTGTTCCCCGGTGTCGGCTGAAACGGCGCTCGCATTGATCGCTCTCGGAAGTACCAATAAGACCCACGACGAGCTGCTGCTAGCGCTCAGCTTTCCTGACGATGACGCTGTGCGTATTGTATTACATCAAACTCTGCCAACAATTTTTTGATACCAATAATACGTGATAAAATTTATTAGATCCTATAAATAATGAGCTAATATTGCTCAAAAATCTAGACATCAAACGTTAACGTGAATTCAAATGTTCCTGCTCATAATTAATTATTATTATTGGACACTTGCTGCGTATATAATTATACATACATCGTCGCGCCTCTTTCCCACAGGGGTAGGCAGACACTACTTTGCTTCATCAATTGCTACGATCCTTCATCGACATTTATCAATCTCTTCATACATGCTCGTCGGTTTCGGGTATTCTTGACCTGACCTTCTTTCAATACGTCCCCGATTTGGTCACGGAATTTGATAAATATAATAGCGAAATGTACTAAATTCGTCTTTCTAAAGTATTAAATATCTTAAATTATAAAACTATAGCTGCACTCAATCAAAATCAAAATTTTAATACATTACGCGTATTACTAAATCACTACTGCTCAATGTCAGTGTTGACCGCGCAATGTATATCTATTTCGAACATTCACTCGCCAAACCAGGCCGTTACAGTTTGACAACAAATATAATGCGCATCGGCAGTATTCGTTTGCGCAGAGAAGCGCAGACCAGTTTCCGATGGTAGCCGAACGTGTAAATAATCTATATTGGCATTGGCGCACGGCCCGGCCGCCATGTTGGTACGAAATCGATCGACCAATAACAGCGCCAGAGTTTAGCGCGCGTAGAATTCTATTTTATCATTGGTGTATCGTAATTTCCCACGCTACTAAAATTGGTCTACTGCGCAGGTACATCGTGGAGCATTATTTTTATTGTCAAACTGTACTTTTTATTATAAGCTCTTTACAAGCTTATAGTCCGGGAGGCAGAGGCTTTTGAAACAAGTCATTTTAAGCCGGCTGATGTTAATACAGAATATAGAATGCATGTGGCTCATGACGAAATCGATCGTCAGCTGGTCCAGTTGCGGTGGATGCGAGAGTGGGAAGCTGCGGAATATGTAAAAAAAAAAAAAACCGAAAGTTATTTTAAGCCACATGAAATTTTGTTCATGTGTAATTGACATAGATTAGAATTAAAAAAAAATAGTCAGCTGCACGGCAGACGGGGGATTGTGCGTCAGCTGAGCGTGCGAACTTGCAAAAAAAATTAGGAAATAAAGTTATTTTATGCCGATTGAATTTTTTTTACATGATTTTAGACATATACAGAAATGTGATATTGATAATCAGCTGCATATATAGTGGGGGAAAGACCGTCAGCTGGAGCAGGAATGTATCACTGCGCGCATATATCTCTACGACGCGCGGAATTTTCAATGCTCCGACTGACGACTTTCCCCCCAACGTTCAATCAGCTGACGAATATTTTCTTTTTTCTATATATTAACACTATAATATTTATAAATTTCATATGGTCTTTCAACAATTTATCCATGATTCATGGAAGTGAAGCGGTAACATCATTAATATGATTCATATTAGTTTGTAATATTCGGATTTATTGAAACGTAATTTAATTCAATTATTTTCATTAAAATTAACATAAAACCGGATGGCCCAGTGGTTAGAGAACCTGACTCGATCCCCGGTCGGGGCAGATATTTGTATGAAAAATGCGAATATTTGTTGAACAAAAAATTTTACCTTGCTACTCCGCTACTCACGTGCAAGATAACGAAGCCTGTGTGAAATATATATGTTTTTCATGCAAACCCTCCCTCCACTGCTACCAATAAAACACATATAAATCCCACAAACTTAATTATCCCTTACACCACACAAACACTGACGCGTTTCGATCCCTCTACGGGATCATTATCAAAGTTTAATGAACACAACTGTTACACATGCAAACAGCATGTGTTATGAAGTGCATATGAAAAACATATATATTTCACACAGGCTTGGTTATCTTGCACGTGAGTAGCGGAGTAGCAAGGTAAAATTTTTTGTTCATTGAAATGGACCTCCGCAAAGTAACGCCTGATTCAACGAATATTTGTTCTCGAGTCTTGGATGTGGACAGAGGTGGTTCTTTTGGATAAAATTACCTTATGAAACCAAGGCTTACGTGGAATGCATTCTTGAACAAGGCGGTAATATTTTCCTTTAGATGAATTGTTAAGCCAGAGTCTATTCCATTCTTCATATAAAAGTGATTTGGGCAAATTGGCCAGGTCATGACAATAATTTGTATATGGGAATGTATCTCCGTCAACGATAGCCTCGTTTGCCAGTTGGTCGGCTCTTTCGTTGCCTAAAATTCCTACATGGCTAGGAATCCATGCAAAGACTATAAAAAGACCCTTGTTGGAGCATTCAAGTAAACGATCTTTGATGCTGAAGATAATCTGAGACTGTTTGTGACATTTAAAAGGAAACTTTTCTAAAGACTGTAAAGAACTAAGGGAATCGCAAAAGGTGATAAATCAGCCTTTACATATTGAGAACGACCAACCGGCATACGATTGTTATCATTAGTGGTGTTATTGACGATACTATTACTGTCGTGATTGTTACCATTTTGCACATTCTGTTGGGGAATAGGATGACTATGTTTATCTTTAGCAATTAAAGTACATTGACAGTCATTTTGTGCGTCTTTACTACCTCCTTTTCTTTTCCTTTTGTGACACAGACTGCATCTCACAGTAAATTGTTTACGTTTGAGTGTATTTTGATCTGCTACGGAGCAGTCTGTGTCCATAGATGACTCCATGGCTTCAACTAAAATGTCGATAGATGATGGAAGAGGGAACTCTGTCCCTCCTCCAGGGTCGGGCGGATCGCCCATTTCTAAAAGTTAATAAAAAACTCTTACCAGTGAAAATACAGCTTAACTATACACAACTATACATAAAATACAAATAAACTAGTAAATAAATACACTTCAATCTACTAAAAACCAATCCTTAACTAATTAATTTCAATTTAAAAATATCACCAAGAAAAACCGCGCCCTTTCTACACGAAGTTTCCCGCCCTTTTTTTCGATGTCATTCTATTTAAGGAACAGGGTAATAATGGATTGCAATTAAGTATATAACTCAGATTTTTTTTTAATTGACAGATATTTACAAATAAAAATATCAACACGAATTTTAATAATTAAGCCTATCTACGTTCCACTGCTGGGCATAAAAGCTGTAAGATGATGAATGATCATTTGAAATTTATAAATATTGTAGTGTTTAATCTTCTTATTATATATAAAAGAAAAAGTCGTGTTAGTTACACTTTTTATAACTCGAGAACGGCTGAACCGATTTGGCTGAAAATTGGTAGGGAGGTAGCTTAGAACCGGGAGACGGACATAGGATACTTTTTATCCTGATTTTCCCACGGGATTGGAAAATTCCGATATGTTGTACTAATAAAGCTACAGACATTAAATTTAGCATGCCTGCACATTATTCCTTGATTAGTATAAAGATGCACTTACAAAGGAATTTTTCAAATTTAAGGCGGAACAAAGTCCGCCGGGTCAGCTAGTATCAAGGGCGTTGCCAAGGGGGGCAGGGAGGGGCAGGGAGGGGCAGCTGCCCCCCCCCCTAGAGATTCTAAAAAAGTTGCCAAATATAATGCAACCAAAGTCCTAGACTAGATAGTCATAGAGAATGAGAAAAGTATGAATTGTAGTAGGTAAAGTCAACTTGCCCCCCCCCCCCTGCGCCATCGGCTGGCGACGCCATTGGCTAGTATATATATAGAAACGAGAATATATTCGTCAGCTAAATGCCCGTTGGTGGAAAAGTCATCAGTCGAGCCATTGAAATATAAAATACCACAGTACTGAAGATGCATGTATATAATGTGTACTTACTATATAAGGTATACCTTGGATAAATTGTTGAAAGACCATATGAAATTTATAAATATTATAGTGTTAATATATAGAAAAAAGAAAATATTCGTCAGCTGATTGAACGTTGGGAGGAAAGTCGTCAGCCGGAGCATTGAAAATTCCGCGCGTCGTAGAGATGTATGCGCGCAGTGATACATTCCTGCTCCAGCTGACGGTCTTTCCCCCACTATATATGCAGCTGATTATCAATATCACATTTCTGTATATGTCTAAAATCATGTAAAAAAATTTCAATCGGCATAAAATAACTTTATTTTCTTATTTTTTTTGCAAGTTCGCACGCTCAGCTGACGCACAATCCCCCGTCTGCCGTGCAGCTGACTATTTTTTTTTAATTCTAATCAATGTCAATTACACATGAACAAAATTTCATGTGGCATAAAATAACTTTCGGTTTTTTTTTTTTTGACGTGTTCAATGGAGTCTCACAGCAAGCGCCCCCGCGGGTGCGTCAGCTGACCTTCACTTTCCTTATTAGGGACAGCTTCTTTACTTGTATTTGAAGTAACGATCGGCATAAAAACACTTTTCAAAATAGCCTCTGCCTCCCGGACTATTATATGTAACGGTAACTATGTAATGTTTGTTGGAATCTCGCAACTCACTTTTGAAGCAGATTATCTTCAATCGAGCTGAATTTTTGCATTCTTATGTAAGTTAGGTGACAATACAATTGTCTGTGGAACTCTGGTGGCGCGGTCAGGACCGTCTCCGCGGGACGGAACTCTTCAAGAGCCCTCCTGCGGCATAGACCCCAACACACTGGCGGCATTACCTCTCTGTACAGCCAGAGAAATTCGCTGGGAGAGGTAAGCGCCAGCTCTGGGGACTCCTGATGTCTCTATCAGCCGGGACGACAAGGCTCTCATGAAGGCCCTCATGTCAGCCGACCAGGGACCCATTGTCTCCACTGCGAGCGCCGCAAACTCATATAGTCCTTTAAAAGAGAAGAGTATTCATCCATAATATTCTTATTTTTTTCAGATTCGCGCAACGTTTTTGTTTCTCACATCCGTTCTCAAAGAACTGAAGGACACGTTGAAAGTTGCAACCAAGATTTGTCTGAAAAAGGGAGACTATGAGCTGAAGGACTCTGTTAAGAAGGATTCTGAAGAACTGTTTGAAGCTGACTTGGAGCAGCTGGACTTTGGGGATGGAGAAGCTGCTGCTGACCATATTAACAAATGGGTAAATACAACATGACATCTATGTTATCTTCCATGCTGGTCTGGGAGCAAAGAAAAAACATAGAATGTTCCAGCTTCTCTTCCCGCGCAGATCGTAAAAGCACATCGTAATGGGCGAACACTAGAAATTACGTTACTATTTCCATTACCACCTACACGCCCAGTCATCTTAAACGTCACCTTTTAGGTCTTATTACCCTGGGCTTTGTCTACCCCGGGATAAAGTGTGTATCAGACAAAAATACCTGATTCTAAATGTTACAGATTAAGATAATTATTTGTCTTTTTCATTTATAGGCAGCAGACCAGACCAATGACAAAATTAAGCATATTATATCAGCTAGCGAATTTGTCGATGCACATATACTGCTTCTAAACGCTATATACTTTAAGGTAAGTGCACCATGGTAATAGCTAGCTAATCCTCTTGTTTGTTAAAGTGGCGATTTGGGAGCAGTCGCAGGAGGGTAGAATGGCGAATATACAACTAGACTTCTGAACAAAGCAGCTCCGGTGTCACTAATCGTAAGGCCTGAGCGTCCAGCTCGAAAAGGAGCGTTCGGCGGGGCATGCAGGGTGGTGGGAGGCGGGAAAGGGCTCTTAGGACACCAGTATGAGTTTCAATTGTACGCCGCACGCACCGCATTGACGCACGTCCAACTCGAGCGTCCACTCAGGCCTTACCCTAACACATCACTGTCACAGCAACAGCGGTTCCGTGACAGTATCGCCACAGTACATATATAAGCTAAAGCAGTAAGGAAACTACGAACAAATCGGTTGAAACGAAACACGCACACAGGCGCGCGCTTTACACGGCCCCTAAAGCGGACCTCGTCCACTCCGCTCAGGCTCAGGTCCGCTTAGGGGCCGTGTAAAGCGCGCGCCAGTGTGCGTGTTTCGTTTCAACCGATTTGTTCGTAGTTTCCTTACTGCTTTAGCTTATATATATACTGTGGTATCGCAGTGACGCTGCAATCGGAAGCAAGTAGGTACACACCAGTGGCGTGGCGTCAAGTATATCAGAAGGCAAGCCGAAGGGCATTTAACTAGCCTTTTAATCTAATTCTGCACATTAAAGTGCCCAACTGCCTTAAAATAGGCAAGCCGGTGGGAATCGAGTTCTACGGACGCTACGCCACTGGTACACACATTCCCATACTTATCTACTGCATAATACTAGAGCTCTGTTGCCGCATCACTGTCAATGAGCGTTTTTTTTTTTTAAATGACCATGATGTTTTTCCACAATATTATACCTACTTTTTAGCGTTTTTCTTACTCAGAATTTTACCATATCGTTTAGGTATCTAATACAAGAAAAAATGTGTTCCAAAAGTTCCATTCCAGTTCGTCACTTTTCCGGTCGTTTTTAAACATAATGTGTGGGTCGTGACGAACAGGAAAATAAAATTCCATTGTTCAATCTGGGACACATTTTTTTCTTGCATGAGAATAAACGGGGTAAACGGTTCTCAGTAAGAAAAATCCTAAATATTTAAATATTAGAAAATAATTAGACGCCGGAGCCGCATTGCTTGGAAGTCTAGCTTTAGGGGAGGCCATATTCGACAGTCAACAGATAAAGGCCAATAATGACGATGGTTCATTGTACATTTGAAAATCAGACGAAATAGTAAAATGCTGGTTAATAAGAGGAATAATCCGTATTGAACACATTCAAAATTTGATCTTTTGAATGACATTGTTTTTGCAATTCACAGGGAGAATGGTTGAGTCCGTTCAAGAGGCACCTAACTGAAAACCATGCTTTCCATGTCAACAACCAAACCGACATACAAGTACCAATGATGACTGTGACAGAGAAGTTTAGGAATGGTCGCATCGATAGCCTTAAAGCAGAGGTAATTTATATGAATAAAAATAAACTCGAGAACTGGTTGAATGATTTGTTTTTTTTTTGTTTTTCGGTACGGAGCTTCCTTCGAAAAGACGACCCTGGTATTTAATCCACCCTATTTCAGATATTAGAGCTCCGATACACAAAAAAAGAAACAAGCATGGTTATCGTCCTACCTGATGAAGTCGAAGGTTTGCAAGAAGTTCTGCAGAAGCTAATATCTGGACATGATCTGATGGCTGATATAGAAGGGTTGAGCACCAGCTCTCAGCCAGTCCAGGTCTTGATGCCTAAGTTCAAGGCTGAGACCACAATAGACCTGAAGAAAGTACTATCAAAGGTAAAGTACAATGTTAGGTTTGGTAAATGGTGGCTCAACTGGAAACTGCCTCAAATATTGAAAGAGTTGCACATAACTAAATCCTTAGAGGACTAAGTCAAGCAGTGTACCTATATCTTCCGATTGATGAAGTGTTGGTATTTGCTATCCAATAAATATGTAAATTTCTAAACTATACTGAAAATTAGAACACAGAAAATCATTCCGTGATGCTTGCTATACCCATAGCAGGTGAGTAAGCCATGGAATTTTTCTTTATGTACCAGCTGTCACGTGACCTTGTTACTATGCGGATTTTTGTCGCCAGGCGTGATGAAACAGATGTGTCTGTACGACACAATGGGGACTATCGTTTCTTTGCTCACCAGTTGGCGCCACTGTTGACTAAGGTCCAGAGGTATCTACAGCTGACGAAGGCAACTTTATAAGATCGGCGCTGAAACAAAGTTTTCAATGTTGAATCTCATTAAGTTTATAAATTATAAATAACTATCATCATATCGAGTAGCTATGCCGCAATGTTGTGTAGTTCCGTTTTGTTCGGAAAAAAACCGCTTTCAAAGCATTCACATTCATCGCCAAATAATCCTTATTTGCGATAATTTCAGTTACGAAGACCTCCAAAAACTATGAACAGTGAATGTTATTGGACCTCAGGCAACACTAGCGCCTCTAGTGGCAAATTCACACGCGATATCTACGTTCACCAGGGACGAGAGGGCGCTGTTTTTCAAATGATAAGTAACTTATAAATATGTATTTGACGTTGCAGCTTGGGATCCAGACTATATTTAACAAAAGTTCTGCTGAAATCGACTTATTGGATACACCTGAGCGGTTTTGCGTGTCTAGTGCTGTTCAAAAAGCTTTTATAGATGTCAATGAAGAAGGCACGGAGGCAGCTGCTGTTACTAAGAGTAAGAGAAATAATAATATTATAAATGCGAAAGTAACTCTGCCTGTCTGTTACGATTTCACGACTAAACCACTGAACCGAGTTTAATCAAAATTGGTACAGAGATAGTTTCAGTTCTGGGTAAGGAGTTAAGGACATAGGTTAGTTTTATCCCGGAAAATTGCATAGTTCTTGCGGAATAGCGATAAGCGAATTCTGCACAGACGCAGACGTGGGCAACCGCTAGCATTAGATAAAAGTCTCGAACGTTCGCTTTGAACTTGTAAATTTCTGAGGCTCAATCGACAGCGCTGATAGTGGCCCGAATCAATCACAAAATTCGACACTGTTACACATTCGAGACGTTGGTCTGTTACAAAAAAAATTGAACAAATTTCGCAGTCAAAGCTCGTAGGTACGTAAGTACATAGGTACTTACAGTGTTTTTTTAATGTTTCTCAGTCAACGTTTTCTTTTTCAGTGAAGCTAATAAAGAAAAAGGGTACCTACCCCACCTATTTCACAGCCGATCGCCCATTCCTGTTCGTTCTGATTTGTCACCACATCCCGTTCTTTATCGGGACCTACCGTGGGGAAGAGTAGTAGAATAAGAAGAAAAGCACACCTCATAAATTATCCCATTGATGGGCACAGTTTCTTCGAAGTAGTAAGCAGTAGGTACAGTCAGCTTAGTCTGGTGCACCATAGAAATAGTATTATATAGAAATAGTAGTAAGAGCTATAAGGTCTTCCATGCTGGTCTGGTAGCAAAGAAAATAGATAGAATATACCAGTTCCTTCTCTACCCGCGCAGATGGTAAAAGACCATCGAGGGAATGGCCGAAAATCATAGCAATCATGTTATAGGCGATGAGGCTAGCAACCCGTCACTATTTTGATTCCATTTTCCACCTATACGCCCACAATCTTGCTAAATGTGGCCTGTAGGCACCTGTTACCTTAGGCCTGTCTACCCCGTTAGGGATAAAGACGTGATTTGTGTATGTGTATGTATGTAGGTAGTAAGCGCGTGCCGATCTTTTTGTCACCTTTATCACGCTCTACGAGAATGCGGGTTTG